>CP139503.1:151007867-151639040 GCA_021014915.2 Artemisia tridentata subsp. tridentata | reverse complement strand
TCTAATTGTGAGAGAACCGCTAGGATAAGTGAAAGAACCAAAATTATGGTTCATCAACTCCAATATGAAATGAGGTTCATCCTCAATCACATCCTAGAGCATCTTAATGCTCTTTCTCATCCTCCACAATAG
Source organism: Artemisia tridentata subsp. tridentata (assembly GCA_021014915.2). Taxonomy (NCBI): domain Eukaryota; kingdom Viridiplantae; phylum Streptophyta; class Magnoliopsida; order Asterales; family Asteraceae; genus Artemisia; species Artemisia tridentata. The sequence continues at coordinate 151,638,908 of CP139503.1, read as the reverse complement.
ATGATCACATTAGGAGCTTCACATCTTAGGATTTTTTATTTCTAAGTTATTTTTTCTATTCTAGGATTTTTCTTTCTAAGTTATTTTTTATTTTTTCATTTCCTTTTACAACATCTCCATTATTGTCCCATTTTATGACTTTTGTCATAAAATATTTTACAAATGAATGATGTTTATTAATGTTTGTGTGTTGGTTGTGACTTTTTTACATGGTTGGTTTGAACTATTTATCACTAACCTTTGTTTTGTAACACTCAAAATCCATGCATCTTATACTTGGCACCCTAACTAGGGGGAGTATTGACCAAGGGGGATCTAATCAAGCTCGGGCTTGCACTACATTCTGCAAAAATTGCATAAAACTAGTTTAATCTATATTTTTAAAGACTTACACTTTATTTATCTCATTGCTTAAAAATAAACTTTATGTTTTGTCCTCAACAAAAAGGGGGAGATTGTTAATACAAATATCGCCTAAAATCGTTATTTATATTTTATGATCTTTGCTATATTTTGTTAACGACAATTATAAACTTTATTTTAGCAAAACATAAATATAGTTAAGTCTTTTACATATATAGTCAAAAGTCTTTCATAAACACAAATGTGGAAAACTAGAAGGGGGGTTGAATAGTTTTACCGTTTTAAAATTTGATTCGCTTTGTTACTTAATGTGATTTCAAGGAAATTATACACAAACAAATAATCACACAATATATATGAAAAGTAAAGAGAGGAAAGATCAAACCACACAACACTGATGTTTATAGTGGTTCGGCTACAAGGACTCTCTTCCTTTCCCTACTCCACTCCTCGAGCCTCTAACTCGAGAGTTATCTTTCACTAAGAAACAAACTCCCTTCTAGTGGGAGAAAACCTTTACACGTCGCTTACTTCTTTTTCCGATACTAAGCTAAACACCGAGTTCTTTACAAGGGTACAACCACTCCCGTTTGGTTCTTTCACAAGGGTACAACCACTCCCGTTTGGTTCTTTACAAGGGTACAACCACTCCCAACACTCTTTGTGTTTTAAGGACTATAACACTAACCTCACTATACTGATGTAAATGATACAAACAATGATATGCAAACTAGTACAAGATCACACAGTGACTAAACTAGACGGATAACGACAGAACATTGATCCTTGTATGTTTGATCCCTTTGCTACAAAAGGAAAGATCAAATGAATGAATGAATGATATGGGTTAGTAAATGAATGAGTATGTATTTAACCTATATGAGTGATGAGAATGGCCAAATGATCAGCTTGCTATTTATAGGCAAAGCTGAGCAACAGGCGGCGGATCCGGCGGATCCCTAAATTTGGATCCGTCCGTGTATGCATTTGGATCCGCCGTGTCAGGCCAGCTAAGAGATCTTCAAAACTTTCCAAATCTTGCCATATCTTTCCATATCTTCAAATGTCAACTCTTTGGCATAAAGATCTAAACAAAATATCACAAAATCTTACCAAGATTGTGTACATGATGCATGCCATGATGTCATCCTAATATTTAACTAATAAAGTTTTCATTTTAGGAAATAAACATGTAAATGTATAAAATGCAAATTCTAGTGATCTTGTGAAATGTAAATGTGTTCTAAAAAGACTTTAGCTTGTATTTATGATTTGCTAAAAGATATACCTTGTATTTGTCACTAACAAAACTAAGTAAAGATCATAAAATATAAATAACATTTTTGGGACGATATTTGTATTAACAATCTCCCCCTTTTTGTTGATGACAAAACATAAGGTGTACTTTTAAGCAAAGGAATAAATATAGTATAAGTCTTTTTTAAAAATTTAGATTAAGTTTGTTTTATGTATGTTTTGAAAACAATTTCAGGTATAAATCTATGTACTGTGATGTTTCACAGTAATGCAAACTTAATCCTTTCTCCCCCTTTTTGTCGAAACAAAAAGAAGATATGTGTAGCGGAATGCGATTTCGAGAACTTTAAAGCTCCCCCTTGATTTATACTCCCCCTAAAGGGAGTAACAAGGATATGATGTATGATGATGTGTGATCCTACAAAACAAATGGTTAGACTATGATATGCTCCCCCTAGATGTATACTCCCCATTGCAAGAGTACCAACGTATACATTTCAAGGATAAGAGATGCTACAAAAGAAAAGTTAGTTACTTCATGGAAGTAAAATGCATATGTAATAATCAACCAAACAATAAGTTTCAGCCCATTTGACTTTAAAAAGTCAAAATGAAGTGTCTAATCAAAATTTTGTACCTAATGTACATTTGATCAAGGCAATATGTTAAGTTAAAACAACCATACTATGATGTTAGTATTTTAAAATGAGATAATATGCTTAATGTTGATCACCCACAAGCATAAAAACATAAAATTCATTACTTGGAAAAAATGATGTTACATTTAAACAAGGAAAATAAATACTAATAAGAAAAATTCTAAAACAACACCCTAAAAGTTCCTTTAAGAGGAAACTAACAAAGCTCCTATTGAGGAGGATGAGAGATTGCAATGAGACGCTCAAGAATGTGGTTCAATATGAACCTCATTTCATTTTGGAGCTCATTGACCAAAATGTTGGTCCTTTAGGCCAAATGAGCGGTTCTCTCACAATGCGAGCAATCATGGCTTGAAAAATCGGGAGGAAGAGTAGTCTCATGGATTTGCGGTGGTGGTGGTGGTGGTTGGTTGTTTGTTGATGGTGGTGGTGGATTGTTGGATGTAGGTGGTGGTGGATTGTTTGTTGGACCCGTAATGGAGGCTAACAAGGTGGATTGTAAGTCCATAGCCTCATGGAGATGGGAGTCAACAATGTTTGAGAATGCATAGAGGCGGTTTAGTTCCTCGTTGATCTTGGCTTGTGTGTTGGGTTGATTAATCCAAAACTCTTCATCAATGGAATGGAGAGTGGATCTTGGTGAGAGTTGTTGTGGTTGCGGTTGTGGTGGTGGTGCATCATGGTATAAAGGACCATGGATATCCGGGGAAATCGGATGAAAAAGCATGGGTTATTGACCTTCAAAGGTCATGGGTGGAGGATTGGTTGACCTTGGTGGAAGGTCTTCCAAGTCATCAAGGTATGGGTGTGGTGATGAAGGTGGAGTCCTAAATAGCTCCATTGGTTGTAGTTTGGGTGATTTTGGGGGTGATGGTGATTTAGCAGGTTGTGATGGAGCGGGTGGTGGAGTGGTAGCTATTGGAGTAATTGTTGGTGGTGGAGTATGAATGACTACATTTGGTGGTGTTGGAGTGGAGAATGTGAGAAAATTCTCAATTGCAATAGGTGATGAGATATTTAGAGGAGATGATTCCTCTGATGATGAGTTTGCTAAGTTTATGAAGCAACATGGTTTAACACTAATGCGGGCAGTTCATTTTGGAGGTCTAGAGGTGGAAGAGTTGTTTGATTTAGTCATGGTGAAGTAATGTAGCTAAGATGTACAGGAGAGAAAGTAGAGGAAATGGTAAGTGAGTGAGTTTAGTGATGATCCTAAGGTACTAATTTATAGGCAGAAGGTTTGTTGGTCTGTGTGTTTGGATTGGATGTAAATCTAATGAAGAATGTTGGTTCCTAATGATTTGGAACAAAAATTTAAGCTTGTCACATCTCAAGGTCAAACCATTGAAATGGAATTGAGTGATATGAGGGGGATTTGCAGTAAATGCAAGGAGATAGTGGAAAATCTGTTGATTTGATATTCCCACGGATTTGACGGATCCCTTAAAAGGGTTCCTTACTTGTATTAGAAAGGTAACTCACATGAAAATTTTGAAAATTCAAATTTTGGTGGGAAATAGAGTTCTTAGGATTCTAAGGGTTCCTAAATCATTCTAGAGAGTTTAATGATCAGTGAGTATAATCTAAAGAAGCTACAAACCAAAATCTAAGTGTCAGGATGAGTCGGGAATTTTTGAAAAAGTTACTGTTGGTACCCACGGATCCAATCGACAACAAAGGCGGAGCCAAAGTTTGGGAGTCGTCGGATCTGTGGGTTCTGGACTGGCGGATCCAAGAGATACACTAGGCGGATCCAAAAAGTGGGGTCCGCCAAATCCGCCATATGGATATTCAGTTTCTTAATAGAATGAATGTCATATTTTGCGTGAGATGGTTAAAACCCGAAAACTCTCCTAAAACATATGTAATAGCTAATATGTAGTGAAAATATGCTAAATATATAGGTTCTAACACACGTATAGACATGGATTAATCCGATATTAATTTCTTACCTTAAATGGAGTTAAGCCAAACAGTGGCTTATTCTCAGAAAATTGATAACACTAAGTGTTATCGACCTGCAAATCTGAGTTAATTCACATACACATCAAGTACTAATATAATATCTCAAGATACACATAAGTTTAACACATCATTGTTTGAAAACGTCTAGACCCAAACACTCCTCTCACTTGAACTTCTTGCTCAATTTCTTCATACCCTTGTGAAGTTTCATGATCCAACGCCCTAAATTCTTCACCATTCCTTTGGTTTGCTTGAACTTCGGTGATTCATTCGCAATCGGTGGAAGTTGATGCAAGTATTCTGGTGGAGTGATTCTAGAGTTTGGCAACCCGTCATCGTCACTCATTGATGATGATGATGATGATGATGTTTGAGGACGAGGGCGTTTGCCTTTGTCAACCACTACCCTAAAATCGCTTAAGGGAACAAAGGTGTGTGGAATCTCATCATAATCGGGAACAAATCCTAAGGCATTTCTAGGAATGGGTGTAAAGGCTCAATAGAGCCGAGTCAAGAGCATCCCGTAGGGCATAGCGGGGGTACCTTGTACCGGAATATCGGCCATTCGCTTGGCGATATAGTATGCAAGGTTGAAGGGTTGATGAGTTGAGACACAATAGATCATATAGCAAAGGCAAGCGTTGATGTGATCACGATTTCGAACAGTGCAAATGACATTAGCCCTTAACACATCTTCTAACTTTATAAATTCGGGCTTGAGTTCCTTTAGTTCCATGGCAAAAGGATCTCTGGGTACATGATGACCTCGATGCAACCTAGTTGGGTTGTTCCTAGGTAAGAAGACATGTTCCCTAATGGTTTCTTTGTCGGTCAAGGGTGTGGCATATGATGCCGTTCTACCAAGGTTGATTCTAAAATTGTCAAAGACCATTTATCGGAGTAGACACATGTTCCATAATTTGGAACTCCTAAGACCTCACCAAATTGATCTAAGGGAATATTGAACTAGGTTCCATTGACACTAAAGTGAATAATCATGAGACCATTGTCGCTTGAACTAAGACCTATGGTTGCATAGAACTCAAGAATGAACCTAGGAATGATAGGCTCATCAATATCTAGGAGACCATCGAAGTGAATCGCGGCCAATTGCTCGCGGAGATTGGCATTTTCATAGAATGAGGAATCTACAACCCTACCCTCATGGACATATCAGTTTTCTAAGGCTTTGAATAAATTGACTTGAACTTCGGTAAGACCCTTGGTTTTGTGGTGTTTGGGAAGGTAATGGATGGTCTTTTTGTGATCGTAGTTGGTTGCGGGAGGCATAGTTATCCTAGACATGAAAAATATATATAGTTTAATTAAAATTATCGAAGATATGTATAAAGGTCTAGTGTGTGCCTACATGGGGACAATGTGGAGGTGCGGTTATCTCGACTCCTTTTGATGCATGAAAATTATGTGTATGCAAGTTTTATGATAAAAAGAGAGATAACCCAAACGCTCCTACTTCAATGTAGCTACGATTGAATGTACCCGAAAATACATATTAGTTATGTATTCCCTTTAGCATTCAAGAGACATTATGCAAGTGATGTTTAAAACATAACGTTTTTGTATTTGTATGAACAATGTTCAAAAACCATTTTTCCTAGTCGTGAGAAAATTTAAAAAAAAAATTTCTCATGGTGTTTTTGATGAATAATGACAATGTACTACAAGATGCAATTCCTAACTATGAAAAACATGATTAGTTATGCAATTTAGTAAATATGCTTCATGATTTTTCAAGAATTATGCATAACCCCAAGTTTTGGTTTTGTGCATGAAATAGAAATCCTAGACGCAGATCAGGAGTGTAAACATGTTAAGGATACTTACAGTGATGATTTGAGCACAAATTGGTTGAAGAAGATAGCCTAAATTATGATTTTGGTGAATTATGGGTCGAATACAGTAGGTGATAAGTTTTAGGGAGAGTGATGAATAGTACATGGTATTTGTTTAATATATATAAAAACTGCCTCAGCAGATGACGGATCCGGCGGATCCCAAACAAGGGTTCCGCCCTTGTTGTCGTTTGGATCCGCAGGATCAGAACATGATTGTGGCTGTTGTTTGGTTAATCTAAGGTTTGAGCTAACGATTATTCTACTTACTAGGTTCCATTAATCCTAAACCAAGTCTAAGATAGTTGAAAGGTTCTCTCTTGAGAGGTTTTGTGAGGATATCGGCAATGTTGTCCTCTGAGGAAACTTTCTCAATTGAGATGTTTCCCTTCTGAACATTGTCACGAAGGAAGTGGTGACGTATTTCTATGTATTTGGTTCTAGCATGTTGGACTGGGTTTTTACTAAGATCGATAGCTCCTTTGTTGTCGCAAAGAATGGGAATGTCATTTAGTTCAATTCCATAGTCGATGACAGCTTGTTTCATCCACAGTGCTTGTTGGCAAGTTTTTCCTGCTGACACGTACTCGGCTTCAGTTGTTGATATGGCAAGGGTTGTTTGTTTCTTAGCAAACCATGAGGTGAGACAATGTCCTACAAAAATACAAATACCACTAGTACTTTTCCTATCAACATAGTCACCGGCATGGTCTGAGTCGGCATACACTATGGTTTCTACACCTGTCCCTTTGGGATACCATAATCCTAAGTGTGTAGTGCCTTTAATGTATCTAAATATCCGTTTAACGGCTTCAAGATGAGATATTTTGGGATCTTCTTGAAAATGTGCACATAGAAAAACACTAAACATAATGTCCGGCCTACTAGCCGTAAGATAGAGCAAACTATCAATCATTCCTCTATATTTAGTGCTATCTACGGATTCATTTTCTTCATGCTTTGTGAGTTTGGTTTCTGAGGACATGGGTGTTTTCGTAGGTTTTGAGTCTTCAAGACCAAACTTCTTAAGCATATCTTTGATATACTTTGATAGGTTGAAGAATATCCCATCTTCTAATTGTTTTATTTGGAGACCTAAGAAAAAGTTTAGCTCCCCCATCATACTAATTTCAAACTCGTCATGCATGATTTTTGAGAAATCGTCGCATAACTCTTGACAAGTTGATCCGAATATAATGTCATCCACATATATCTGGACGATGATAATATGTGATCATTTTTTCTTGGTGAAGAGAGTATTGTCTACTAGGCCTATGGTATACTTATGGTCAACTAGGAAGGTCTTAAGTCGATCATACCAAGCTTTTGGTGGTTGCTTAAGTCCGTATAGTGCTTTCTTAAGTTTGTAGACATGATTAGGTTTTTCAAAATCGGCAAAGCCGGGAGGTTGTGCTACATATACTTCTTCATTTATAAATCCGTTTAAAAATGAACTTTTGACATCCATTTGAAATAATTTAAAATCATTTGCACATGCATATACAAGTAGTATCTTAATAGACTCAAGTCTAGCTATGGGTGCAAATGTTTCATCGTAATCTATACCTTCTTGTTGATTGTAGCCTTGTGCTACTAGCCTAGCTTTGTTTCTAGACACTATGCCATTTTCATCCATTTTATTTCTAAAAACCCATTTTGTACCAATTATGGTTTGATTTTTATGTTGCGGAACTAATGTCCAAACGTCATTCCTAACAAATCAATTTAATTCTTCTTGCATCGCAATGACTCAAGATTCATCTTTTATGGCTTCATTAACATTTTTAGGTTCTATTGTTGAAACAAAACAAAAGAAATTACTTTCATTTTGAGCTTTAGATCTCAATGTTCTTTCATTGAGTTTTCCTATGACGTTTTCTAATGGATGACTTTTTGTTTCTTTGATATTAACTATTTCTCTTTTTACCGGTTCGTCTTCTTTATCATTTTCAACAATTTCTATATTTTCAACCATTTGACTTTCAACTAAGTCATCATCTACCAAAGGTGATGTCTTAGAGGGAGGTGGACTTTCGTCGAATGTTACGTTCAACGATTCCTCGACTCTTGAGGTTTCTTTGTTCAAAACTATATATGCTTTACTAGTTTGTGAGTATCCTAGAAATACACCTTCATACGACTTTGGGTCGAACTTGGTGAGATAATCCTTTGTGTTTAAAATGAAGCACTTGCTTCCAAACACTCTAAAATATCCTAAAGTGGGCTTTTTGCCTCTGTATAACTCATATGGAGTCTTTGTCAAGAATGGTCTAATTAGAACTCGATTTAGAATATATGTAGATGTATCTACAAACTTTTGAGGTATGTTTTGTTCATTTAACATGGTTCTACTCATTTCTTGAATTGTCCTATTTTTACGTTCTACCACACCGTTAGATTGAGGGGTTCGAGGAGCCGAGAAATTATGAGTTATGCCATTGGCATCACAAAAAGCTCCGAATTGGATTTCGTTGTCGAATTCACGACCATGGTCAGTTCTAATTGATACTATGTTACTTCCTATTTGATTTTGAATTTTCTTACTTAAGATTTCAAATTTATCAAATGCTTCGTTTTTTGTTTTTAGAAACTTAGTCCAAGTATAGCTAGAGTAATCATCTACTATTACCAAAGTATAGAAGTTTCCCCCGTAACTTTGTATAACGGATGGACCAAAAAAATCCATATGTAATAATTCTAGACACCTAGATGTAGACACCATGTTTTTAGCCTTATGGCAATTATGAACTTGTTTTCCTATTTTGCAAGCATCACAAAAGTGTTGGTCATATTTCAACTTGGGCAGGTTCCTAACAAGTTCCTTAGATGATAAGGATTGAATTAACCTCATATTGGCGTGACCTAAGCGTCGATGCCATAGAGTTAAGTTTTCGTCCAAGGAGGTTAGACAAAGCTTATCTTTAGGTGTTTTGTCGAGTTTCATAACATAAACATTATTCTTCAAAACACCTTTTCCTACAGTTATGCCATCCTTAAGTATTTTACTTCCATTTTCACTGAAAAGGACGTTATACTTTTTGCGGCACAATTGACTAATACTAAGCAAGTTAAATCCTAAATTATCTACATGAGCAACATCATCAATAGTGAGAGAGTCATGAGAAATCGTACATTTTCCGATGATTTTACTTTTAAGCTTGCTACCGAATGTGACATTACCTCCGTCATACACTTGGTAGTCTGAGAAAAGGCTTTTGTTTCCCGTCATGTGTCTTGAACACCCACTATCTTTAATCCACTTATCTGGTTCTAGTTCAACTTTTAAGCACACCTAAGTTCAAGAAAAACTCAAGCGTTTGGTCCCCAATATCTCATGGGTCCGTTTGGGTTAAACATTACATTATCATGGTTCATGTAAGGAAATGGTGGACAATTGTTCCACGACATGTAATTAGGACCATGAAAGTTTCTAGACATGTTTTGGTTCCAATTACTTTGGTAAATATGTTGTGGGTTAACATTACTTTTTGGAAAGGGGTGTTTGGGAAAACTAGTTTGAGGTCTCTGTTGAACTGTTTTAACTCTGTATTCATTTCTAGCTTGACCTCTTCCTATAGAAACTGCTGGTTTTTGTTTGTTATTAGTTATACTAGTACTAGGTTTTCTAGTGACTCTAACGAATTCAGTACGGTCATTCTTTAGAACCTTCTGTTCACAACTTGTACCGACGGATCCTTTTGGTACTACTGGCGGATCCAAAGTTTTGGATCTGTCGGATCCGTGGGCTTCTGACTTAGTTGGAACAGTTTCTTTTTCTTTCACAGTTTGTTTCTTAAAGTCACTTATAGTTCCTAGTTTCATAAAACCTAGTCCGGTTTTATCATGAGGTAGTTTTTGTATTTTCATTATCTCATCTGCACAACTTATGTTTTTATCAAACTTTTTAAACTTGGAATTTTGTTTGATGAGATCGTCCTGTGTAGTTTTTAATGTTTCTAGTTCTAATTTAAGTTCATGACACGACACACACGTTTCTTTAGCATTCTTACCTTTTTCCATTCGTATCTCCTTTTCTTTAAGCCAATAAACTTTGTTTTCTAAAAGTGTCGTTTTGGTTTTTAAGAACTTGTTTTTGTTTATGATTTTTAAGGTTATATCACACAGTTTGTTATATTCTACTTCTAAGGTTTCATCATATATAGAAGAGTCAGAATGTACCTCTTCTGTATCGTGAGCCATGAGAGCAACTTCGTCGTTCTTGGGCTCGTCATCATCTCCTTCACTATCACTCCAAGCTCCACTGACAAAGGCTCTTTGAGACTTGTTCTTTGGAGGCTTTGGACATTCTCCTATTAAGTGACTAGGGTCTCCACACCTATAACACTTCCTATCTACCTTTCCTTTTCTATCATCACAGTCTTTTCGGACGGATTTCTTTTCTTCACGAGGTGGTCTGACGAACTTTCCTCGTCTCCTGAAGAATTTCTTGAAATCTCTTACCGCCATGGCATATTCTTCGTCTTCGCTACTAGAACAACACTCTTCATCACTTGATTCAACTCTAGCTTTCAAGGCAATGGATTTCATTCTCTTTCTTGCCTTTAACTATTTCTGAGTCTTTTTCCATCACCATTTTTTGAACTTTGAGGTTTCCTATGAGCTCGTCCAGTGTCATGCTTGAAAGATCCTTAGATTCTTCAATAGCTGTCACCTTTGCTCTCCACTTTGGGTGGAGTGCTCTTAGAAATTTCCTGACAAAATTCTTACTAGAAAAGGATTCATCAAGTGCTTTAAGAGATGTAATAATAGTATTAAACCTAGCAAACGCACTATCAATGGTCACATCTTCAGAGATAACAAATTGTTCATATTGTTGAACAAGAAGATCAATTTTGTTATCTTTGACTTGTGAGTTCCCTTTATGAGTGATAATTAGTGATTGCCAAATATCTTTAGCCGTTTTACACATAAAAACTCTTTCATATTCTTTCTTAGGTAAAGAATTGTAAAGCATCATTTTGGCTTCATTATTTTTGGCAATCAACTTCTTTTGCTCATCACTGTGACAAATAAAAGAAGTACCTATATCCCGACCACCTGAAATATCATTACTAATGGGCTTATAGTCACCCTCTACAATAATATACCACATATCTATGTCCTTTGACTTCACATATGTCTCAAAAAGATTTTTCCAATATATGAAACAATTTGGTTCAAATAGTGGTAGTCTTAGAATAGATTGCCCTTCTTTAAAGTTTTCAAAATCCATTGATCGTTTCAAGTTTTTAAAATACAATATATTTTGAAAATCTTGAGTAACACCGCTCTGGTACCAATTGTGAAAAACTATAAGGGGGGTTGAATAGTTTTACCGTTTTAAAATTTGATTCGCTTTGTTACTTAATGTGATTTCAAGGAAATTATACACAAACAAATAATCACACAATATATATGAAAAGTAAAGAGAGGAAAGATCAAACCACACAACACTGATGTTTATAGTGGTTCGGCTACAAGGACTCTCTTCCTTGCCCTAATCCACTCCTCGAGCCTCTAACTCGAGAGTTATCTTTCACTAAGAAACAAACTCCATTCTAGGTGGAGAAAACCTTAACACGTCGCTTACTTCTTTTTCCGGTACTAAGCTAAACTAAGAGTTCTTTACAAGGGTACAACCACTCCCGTTTGGTTCTTTCACAAGGGTACAACTACTCCCGTTTGGTTCTTTACAAAGGTACAACCACTCCAAACACTCTTTGTGTTTTAAGGACTAAAGCACCAACCTCACTCTACTGATGTAAATGATACAAACAATGATATGCAAACTCGTACAAGATCACACAGTGACTAAAATAGACGGATAACGACAGAACGTTGATCCTTGTATGTTTGATCCCTTTGCTACAAAAGGAAAGATCAAATGAATGAATGAATGATATGGGTTAGTAAATGAATGAGTATGTATTTAAGCTATATGAGTGATGAGAATGGCCAAATGATTAGCTTGCTATTTATAGGCAAAGCTGAGCAACAGGCGGCGGATCCGGCGGATCCCTAAATTTGGATCCGTCCGTGTATGCATTTGGATCCGCCGTGTCAGGCTAGCTAAGAGATCTTCAAATCTTTCCAAATCTTGCCATATCTTTCCATATCTTCAAATGTCAACTCTTTGGCTTGAAGATCTAAACAAAATATCACAAAATCTTACTAAGATTGTGTACATGATGCATGCCATGATGTCATCCTAATATTTAACTAATAAAGTTTCCATTTTAGGAAATAAACATGTAAATGTATAAAATACAAATTCTAGTGATCTTGTGAAATGTAAATGTGTTCTAAAAAGACTTTAGCTTGTATTTATGATTTGTTAAAAGATATACCTTGTATTTGTCACTAACAAAACTATGTAAAGATCATAAAATATAAATAACGTTTTTGGGATGATATTTGTATTAACAACAAAGTTAAAACATCACATAACTAGTATATACATTTTACAAGTTCACTTTCATATACATTTTAATCTAAAAATGGAAATGTAATTTTTACATCATGGCATGCATCATCTTTGAGTCTTTGGAAGATTTTGAGATCTTTGGAAGATATTGAGATCATTGGAAGATATCATGAATATCTTGTTTAGATTGTTACTCAAAGAATCATGGAAAGATATGGTAAATATTTTGGTTAGATTTGACAAAAATATTGGTTGATTTTCTGTAAGTCCCCGCAAAACCAAACAGGTACACGGACGGAACCCTATATTTGGTTCCGTCTCATCCGTGGCTTCCTGAGGCTTTTTGCCTATAAATAGCAAGCCACTCCATGCTGTTTTCTCATCACTTACAAGCATAAACAACATCATATATTCTTTCATTCATATCTAACTCATTCATATTTCATTTTAGTGAACTTCTTTGTAGCAAGAAGATAAAAGCATTACAAGCTTCAAGAAAATGTTGCATGGCTTATTAATTTGTCACTGTGTGAATTGTTGTTGTTCATACATCATTGTTTGTACCAAACAATCATAAATCATCTGTAGTGATCGGTTAGTAATTTAGTCCTCAAAATACATAGTGTGACGGGAGTGGTTGTACCCTTGTAAAAGAACTCGACATCTAGCTTTGTGTTGGAAATATTGTAAGCGACGTGTAAAGGTTTTCTCCGCCTGATAAAGGAGCTTGTTGACTAGTGAAGAAAACTCTCGAGTTGGATACTTGGGGAGTGGAGTAGGGCAAGGAAAATGAGTCCTTGTAGACCGAACCACTATAAACACTCGTGTTATGGTTTGATCGTTTCTCTTTTGCACTATACTTATTTATTATTTTGCTTGCATATATTAAGTCATTTCATACAAACATAACAAAGAAAAAGAAATTAAAAACGGTAAAACTATTCAACTCCCCTTCTAGTTTTCCACAGGGAAGATCAAACACATATTATGTGTTTGATGATGATGTAAATCGGATTGTGATATTGGCGGTCAACAACATAAGCGGTGGCAGTGGCGATTGTAGTGGCGGTCACTGATCTTACACACCAAAAGATTGATTTTGTGTTTGATGATGTTTGGTGGTGTGTGTGTTATTGGTGTAATTGGTGTGTGTTTTGTAAGAGATAATGGATTGTTTGGGAATAAGTTTTGTAGGAAGAAAAAAAAAAGAATGCTACGCAACTCAGGTACATTTAGAAATCATTATCTCTAATTTTTTTACTAATTAGTGACACGTAAGCATCATTTGATTAATCTGCTAATTTAATACCCAACATAGAAGAATTAGCAATATTGTGACATTTAATAGGAAAAAAAAATGTTACACAACAAAGTAAAAAGTGACAACTTGAATATACTTACGATTAATTATGTCACACCCCTAAATTTCGTGACTTGCAGCCGAATGAAGCATTCAGGGGCGCGACTGGTCATAGCACCAAAGTTGCAGTTATATTGAACGACCTAAAGTGTCGTTTAGAAAATACATCATTTGATTATTTAAAAACATTCAGAGTTACAAAGCTAGGTCCCAAAAGGTGAAACAGGTTTTCAGAAAACAAGTTCATACAATTCAAACGATGGATAAGTGCATAAAATATAAAGTGAGACGCGTCGACTCCGCGACTCCATGATGTCCATATGCAAGCCAACATGCGATACCTTAATTACCTGAAAATACATTGCTAAAAATGGTCAACAAAAATGTTGGTGAGATCATAGGTTTATGTAAATGAAATGTTGTACGGATACCACAAGTATAAAGTGTATGACAAAACCATGCCACATAAAAATGATACATTAGCTCTAAGCTCATGACCCCGAAGCTAGACTGAATGAAATGCCCCAACTGAGTGTTTGCCAATCACTCTAATCTGGGCAATGATGTAACTTAAGCAATGTAATGAGTTTGTATACTTTGGTCCGCATATGAAAATGGTGCAATGTATTCTCCCCCGAGAGTTTAGAAATCAATAAACAATTTAAAACGGGGCTATGAAAACTCACCTGATATGATATAGCAACAATGACAATGATGGATATGATGAAATAAAGCTCGGTCTCTAACCGCGACCTATTATGAATGATGTGATCCAATGTAAGCAATGATACAATGCAACACATGCAAATACGTATGTTAACGATACCACTTGTTAGTTTTGAAAATAACGTTTATCGACGAAAAATACACTTTTGACGTCTCGTTAAGTTATAAACTACTTTTCGTGTAAATACATTGAAATGGTACTCCACGATCCTCGTTTGGTGTTCCATCGGCAAAATGTAGCGTTTTCATCGCAATTTAATATTTTCCTTAATTTGTGAAAATATGCCCAAAATGGCTTCGTGAAACTAGTCGCGAAATATTGCACGTTAAGTGTTAGTTGATCAAACTCGACATTTTTGAAAACCTTGTAACAATGTATTAATGTCGTTTCATTTAACTTTTGATTGTACACGCCTCGATCAATTAGAAAATCGGCTATCAATGTTATGTCTTGCAAAAACACTAGTTTTTATACTTAAAACACTTTCTATTAGTGGGCTGTCAAAATAAACATGGTACGTCGGGCTTCAAACGTGAATAACTCGGCCGTTATAAGCTCGTTTCCTATGTTATTTATATCCACGGCTTCGTATAAACTTGAACTCACATGATCTCAGTAGATCGGGTCGTCTAGATCACGTCTAACGCCTCGTTTTGTCCTTTGAATATCGGCGATCAGCAACTAAATTTTCAGAAAATTAGTTTTCGTCATCTAACTTTGAAAAATCATATCTCCTTCGTTATAAGTCGGTTTTTAGTGATTCTTGCGGCCACGGTTTCGTTTTTGAAAGAACTTTCTGATTATGGAGGCCAAAATATACCAAAAGTTACTGAGTTTTCCAGTTTACACGATTTTGGACAGAACCTTATTTATACTTGTTAAAACTCATTTTCTTGGTTCTAAACTTGATCATACTAACTCAAATCAACTCCACAAGTTCGTAAATCCTACCATACACCTTCTTAGGGTGTCATGGGGTCCTAAAAATCACCAACCTTGGTGGATTTCATGAGATCATTAGTGAAACTTATAGATCTAGTGTTTAAGATAGTTTATGTGCAAAAGTGGTATCTAAAACATAAGTAACTTGCATGAATAACTAATATAACTTGAAAATACATAAACATATAAATCAAATGAAAGTATAAGATGATCAAAATATGTTCTTGAAACTTACTTGAATATTTGATGAGTTTTGATAAGAAATGAGTACGAAACTTGAGATTTAATCACAAAACCATAACTAGGAAGGTAAATGGAGCTTGATTATGACTTGAACTTGGAAAATTTATGGATTTGTGGTGGTGTTCTTGGTTGAGCCAAATGGGGAAGAAGAAAAAGAAGAGAGAAATTGCTTGGTTTAGCTAATATGATCTTGTGTTATGTGATGTTGTTAGTGGAATGGAAATAAAATAACACAAAATTCATGAATGGTTTTTGGAGCATTAGGCTAAATGGGGGGGGGGGGGGGGTTAGGGGGCGGCACATGTGGGTAGTATGGAAGGGATTTGATGTTTAAGCAAGGCTTTGTCCCCCATTTAAATGAGTATTGATAGTTTAGTGTATACATTAAGTGTTATCGGGTACCGAGTTAACTAGAAACGAATCATGACGAGGTGAAATGAAATACGACGAAGTTGTAAAAATTGTAAAATCATATTCCTTGCAAGAATCAGGTGTTAGAATGATTATCAGATTGAAATTTCGTAAACCGACGGAGTTATAAGCGTCAAACGAAAAATATAGCGATTGGTTTAAAAACGCTGGGTAAAGTAATAATATAATCTCTATATCATTATAATTAGTTTGAAAATGTATTAGGATCATTGTCGGGAGTATTTGGTATAATGTTAGTAGAAATGACTGAGTGGTAACGTTAATTAAATAATTAAGCATACGTTAATGAAAATCACACAAACCCATGCATGGAATGATATGATAATGATGTTACTGATGATATGCAGACTACTCTAGTCTGTATGATGTGCCTTTACTGATGATGCATGAATACGCAGCTAAACCTAACTGGTTACGCGTATTTGAATACCCGTAAACCAAGTTTACAACATGATGAATGATGCCCATGAATAGTGATTTCCCTCTGGGAATGAATAGTGTCACATGAATAGTAAAATTTTTGACGACTTCTCAAAGTCTCAAACTAACTGCAAAAAAGATGAATAGTGAAATGATGAATAGTGGTCGGTGAATAGTGATTGATGAATAGTACTCATGAATAGTAATTTATCGGGGTTTGGAAAATGACCTGAAATTACGAGTTGTGACAGTCGACCACCCTAAAAGGAATTCAGTCCCTGAATTCAGCTGATGTTGGTCTCTGGAGTGTCTCGGTGAAAAGATGTGGGTATTTGAGTCGCATCTGGTCTTCCCGTTCCCAAGTAAACTCAGTACCTCTGCGAGAATTCCAGCGAACTTTGACGATAGGAATTCGACTTTTTTTCAACTGTTTGACCTCTCGGTCCATGATTTCTGCTGGTTCTTCCACAAAGTTAAGCTTATCATCGATCTGAATTTCTTCCAATGGGATTACGAGCGTTTCGTCTGAAAGACATTTCTTGAGGTTTGAGACATGAAACGTGTTATGTACATTGCTGAGCTCTGACGAAAGCTCCAATCTGTACGCTACCGGACCGATCCTTTCCAGAATCTTGAACGGCCCAATGTATCTCGGGTTCAAGTTCACGCGTTTCCCGAATCATATCACGCCCTTCCTAGGCAAGACCTTCAACATGACTTTGTCTCCAACCTGAAATTCTAATGGTTTGCGTCGAATATCGGCGTAACTTTTCTGTCGGCTTCTGGCTGTTTTGGGTCTTTCTCTAATCTGAATTATCTTTTCTGTTGTTTCTCAGACCAACTCTGGACCTGTTAGCTGTACATCACCAACTTCGGCCCAACAAACTGGGGACCTGCACTTACGACCGTAGAGTGCCTCGAATGGTGCGGCTTTTATGCTCAAGTGATAACTGTTATTGTAAGAGAACTCGATCAATGGCAAATGGTTAGCCCAACCATTTCCAAAGTCAATGACACATGCCCTGAGCATGTCTTCCAATGTCTGAATCGTTCTCTCGCTCTGACCATCGGTCTGAGGATGATAGGCGGTACTCATGTCTAATTTAGTCCTAAATGAATCTTGCAATGACTCCTAAAAGTTTGAAGTAAAGCGACTGTCTCTGTCGGAAATGATGGAAATTGGTACACCGTGCCTTGAGACTATTTCCTTGACGTAAAGTCTGGTGAGCTGATCCATAGTATAAGTCTCTTTGATTGGAATGAAATGGGTTGACTTGGTGAGACGATCAACTATTACCCAAATAGCATCGTAACCTCCTGATGTTTTGGGAAGTTTAGTGACAAAGTCTATTGTAATGCGTTCCCATTTCCACTGTGGAATTTTTGGTTGCTGAATTAATCCTGATGGCTTCTGGTACTCGGCTTTCACTTTAGCACAAGTAAGACATTTACTGACGTACGTAGCTATCTCTGCTTTCATATTCGGCCACCAATAAAGCTTCTTGAGATCCTGATAAATCTTATCAGAACCTGGATGAATGGAGTACTTCGACTTGTGTGATTCGTGCATGATCAAATCTCGTATTCCACCATAGAGAGGTATCCAGCTTCTATCCTTGAAGCATAATGTTCCATCTGATCTCCTTACTAAACCGTTTGCATTATCTTGCATTCCTTTGAGTGTGTCACTTGGTAGATTTTCTTCCTTGAGTGCCTCGACTTGGGCCTCGAGGATTTTTGATGGTAGTGCTGAAATAATTATCATTCCCAATGATCTGACTCTCAAAGGCTTGAGTCTCTCTTTTCGACTGAGTGCATCTGCCACAACATTGGCTTTTCCTGGGTGATATCTGATTTCACAGTCGTAATCACTAAGTAGTTCCAACCAACGACGTTGCCTCATGTTAAGTTCCTTCTGATCAAGAATGTACTGTAAGCTTTTGTGGTCTGTAAATACTACACACTTTGTTCCATAAAGATAATGCCTCCAAATCTTGAGTGCGAAAACCACGGCACCCAACTCTAAGTCGTGAGTAGTGTAGTTCTTCTCATGCTTCTTAAGCTGACGAGATGCATAAGCTATCACCTTCTCGTTTTGCATTAACACTGCCCCAAGTCCTTTGTGTGAAGCATCGCAATGACAAAATTGGCGTGCTGCAAAGTTTCTGTTTCAATAACTGAAAAGCGGTCTCTTGCTTTTCTCCCCAATCGTACTTCTGGTTCTTTTGTGTCAACTTGGTCAGTGGCTTAGCTATCTTGGAAAACCCTTCAATGAACCTTCTGTAATATCCGGCAAGTCCTAAGAATTGACGAATTTCTGTGGGAGTTTTTGGTGTTGCCCAATCTTTAACTGCCTCAATCTTTGCTGGATCAACCTGTAGTCCCTGACTATCAATGACGTGACCAAGAAATTGTACTCTTCGGATCCAAAAATCACACTTTGAGAATTTGGCGTACAGTTTCTCTTTCTTGAGCAGCTCTAAAATTGTTCTAAGGTGTTCTCGGTGCTCTTCTTCACTCCTTGAGTAAATCAAGATATCGTCAATGAATACGATCACAAACTTATCTAGATATGGCTTGCACACCCTGTTCATGAGATCCATGAACACAGCTGGTGCGTTGGTTAGTCCAAACGACATTACCTGAAATTCATAATGGCCATAGCGTGTTCTGAATGCTGTCTTTGGGATATCTCCCTCCCGAACCCTAAGCTGATGGTAACCCGATCTCAAGTCGATCTTGGAGTAACAACTGGAACCTTGCAACTGATCAAACAAATCGTCGATCCTGGGAAGTGGATAACGATTCTTCACCGTTAATTTGTTTAGCTCTCGATAATCAATGCACATTCTGAAAGATCCATCTTTCTTCTTCACAAACAAAACCGGTGCTCCCCAAGGCGAGGAACTCGGCCTAATGAATCCTTTATCCAAGAGCTCTTGCAATTGGTTCGACAACTCTTTCATTTCTGAAGGTGCAAGTCGATTTGGTGATCGCGCAACTGGTGCGGCTCCCGGAACTAAGTCAATCTGAAATTCGACTTGGCGAGTAGGTGGAAGTCCTGGTAAGTCTTCTGGAAAATCTTTAACCGTTGGCACATCCTCAAGTCGCTTCTCTTCCGACTTCTTTTCTGTGATATGAGCCAAGAATGCATAACAGTCCTTCTTTATGTATTTCTCTATTTTAATGCACGAGATGATGTTGAGTCTAGTCCCACTGCGTTCCCGCGAACGACCAATGTTTTGCCATCATAAGGAAGATGAACAACTTTTTCATCACAGATGATTCTGGCATGATGTTGAGATAACCAATCCATTCCGATGACAATGTCGAAACTTCCAAGTTCTACTGGCATGAGATCTATAGTGAACGGGTGATTGAGAAAATTGAGAGTGCAACCACGAATGATCGTGTCGGTGCCAACTAAACTACCGTTAGCTAGTTCAATGTGATATGGAGTGTCTAATGTGGTTGGTTCAATGTTGAGTAATGGTGCAAATGTAGTAGAAACAAAACTTCTATCAGCTCCTGAAGCAAATAGTATGGATGCATAACGATTATTAATGAGGAACGTACCCGTAACGACATTCGGGTCCTCCCTGACATCTTCTCCTCCAAGGACATAAGCTCTTCCTATTGCTGTTCCACCTTGGTTATTGTTTCCCTGATTCTTTCCTTTTGGACAGTCCTTCTTGAAGTGTCCAACTTCTCCACAACCAAAGCATGTTACTGGGGGCTTCTGATTATCAACCACAATCGGAGCCTTGCAATCCCTGGTCGAATGACCAACCTTTTTACAGTTCCTACACGGATTTGGACAATTTCCAGGGTTATGATGGGTTTGACATATGTTGCACTTGGGTAAAGTACCGTTGTAACCTCTTTTCTCAGCTTGACCTGCAATATAGGCCTTTGCAGTTTCCTGTCTCTTGGGTGGTGGTTGAGTAACATTGCTACTCTGGTTGTTATCCTGATTTCTTTTGTTGTTGTTGTTATTGGAATTTTTTTGGTTGCTATTATAGTTGTTGTTGTTTCGGTAGTTGTTGGAATTGTTGTTGTAGTTACGGTTACTGTTGGTGTTGTTGTTGTTCGAGGTAGTTCCTTTCTCCACTATCTGAGCCATGAGTTTCTAAGACATTCTGATTGCCTCATCCAATGTTTGCGGGTCAAAAGAAATCACATCTCCACGGATGCTGTGAGGTAATCCTCCAATGAAATTCTCTAATAGCTTCTCAGTGTCCGGAACCATTGTCGGACATAATGCTGCCAATTCCTGAAACCTCCTGATGTATGCCTCAATATCATTACCTGCTGTCACTAGCTCATAAAACTCTATTTCCATCTTTTTAACTTCTGTTCGTGGGCAAAGCTTCTTTGTCAGCAACTTCTTGAATTCGTCCCATGTAAGCTTGTGAGCATTCTCCATTCCCATGGGCTTTGCATACGAATTCCACCATGACATAGCTTCCCCAACGAGTGTACTAGTAGCAAACTTAACTTTGCTGTCCTCCGGACTGTTGCATAGAAGGAATACTGATTCTGTATTTTCTAACCATCGGATCATGGCAGTGGCTCCTTCAGTGCCTTTGAATTTTTCCGGATCACCACTCTTGAAATCTTTGTACGTACATTTACGACCATTTGTACCATTGGTATTTGTTCCTGCGGCTTCCGCGGTTTCTGCCCGCGAAGCGGCTTCAGCAGCAGCTGTAGCTACGACAGCTCTTTCTGTAACCAATGCTGCCTCTATACTGTCGGCAACAAGCTTTTTGACTTCAGCTGGTGTCATAGCAGTAGTGGCTCTTTTGGGTGGCATAATTCTTCACAATCACAAAAGATAACAACAATGAGAATCCACAGTAGAAAACGATCATCATACACAATATATACATCCACAACATGTATATGCATCCACAACACGTATAAATACAATGAAACCACAACGAAACCTCATAAATATAATCACAACGCACATGAATATAATACATGAAAATTTCGGTTACGCAGACCGATATCATAAAATAGCACAACGAAAATCCTGCATAGTAGAGTCACACTTGATATATTTGTTTGTACTACAAGTAAAAGACAACAAGTCCTAACTATGTCCCACACCCCGGGACTAGGATAATAATGTACAAGCTACATGATAAAGGTCTAACACTAGGTACCTCCTCCGGGTGCTCCATATAGCCTGCGAAAAATCCTCTGAAAATCCCTAGACATAGCAACAGCGATCTCCTCTAGGTGCTGAACTCGAAGCTAAAGATCAGTCTCCCTAGTCTCTGATGCAGACATCCTAGCCTGAACTGAAGATAACCCACCGGCCTGGCGATGATGCTCATCCTGGGACATCTGTGCTCTATCGACTAACCCCGGCATCTCCTGCCTCAGCTGGGTGATATGCTCTGAACTCTCTAACTGACGGGCCTCTAAACTCTGGTGTGACACATCAATGGCAACCCTGCCCTGGATTAATTCCTCGACCTCCTCCTCTATAGCCTCAATACGGCTCACTGGGGTCTCATCTAAATGAGCTAATGCCCTGTCAATCTCTCCCTGAAGCTGATCTAGTCGCGAGTCAAACGTAGCAGCAGTAAGCAGTCTGTCAGCAGCAGCCCTCGAGCTCTCACCAACCTTGAATCTGCTGGGTGGTGCTGTCTCTGTGGCATCTGAAGTATCTGGTGATGGGATATCAAGACGTGCCCGTTTCTTGAGCGGTAGGTGTATCAACCGTGGTTTTAGCAGGTTAGTTTGACTAATAGTCTCAACCCATTTAACTTTTGTTTGGTGTGTATTATGTGTTTATGTGGGATATATGTGTGCTAAGTGTGTGTGTTGGCACTAAATCCCTTGGTGTGAGATATACTATTATGATTTGAGTAATATTGATTTTTGGGATCAGTTCATTTTGATCACCTTGGTGGTGTAGAAATGACTTGTGTAGTTTTGGTGTTTTGTGGTGTTGCGTAACAAGTCTCCGTTCAAGTATTTGAGCGTTAGTAAGTTACGTGGAGGTTGTTTTTAGGAGTTATATTTTCAGAGAGTGTGAAATTCTATTTTTGGAAACTTTGTTTTGAAAATGATAATTTTTCTGAGTTGTCGTAAAAACGAAGAATTGTCACGTAAGACGTTAGGTTTCGGTATGGGTTTTTATAAAATATCAAGAGTACAAAGTTTTAAGTGTAATAGTTAATTTTAATAAAAAAATAAAAATATATAATAGGGGGGGGGTGACCGATTTAGGGATTAGGGGAAAATTAGGAAACCAAATTTGATCCCAAATATACTTACCAATTAAAAGTTATCTAGAATTTTCTATGGAGCATTATAAATACAAAATCAAAAAAACCCTAACCCTCCCTTTGAGAAAATTCGGCCAAACCAAGAGAAGAAGGAGAGAAAATTTTAGGGTTTTTATTTTTGAAGCTAAAATCAAGAACAAGGTATAATTTTTGATACTTGTATTCAATTAATTGTTTAAATATTGTTTTGATTCATGTAATACAAATTATGATGGATCCATGGTTTATGAGTTTTCTGTAAATTATTAATATAAAACATGTTAGGATCATTAGTAGTTAATATTATGATGATTGGTGAAGAGATTAGGGTTTAAAACTTGTTAATTAATAAGTTAAGGTTCTGACAGAATTGTAAGGCTGTAAAGATTCGATGATATTTAATAGATGGGGATGAGTTAGATAACGAATTTTAAGTCTAAATTGTAGTTCAGAGAAAGAGCTTTCCAAAAAGTCTGGCCACGAGTGATTTCGAGGTCCGGAGTTCAGTCAAACAATTTTTACAAGTAAGGGTGTCGAAACTGTTAAACCGGGACAGAATTGGGGTAAAAGCATTGAGGTCAATGGTGGGTTTGAAAGTGTATTTTGGGTTATCCCTTCTGGGGAAATTGAGTTCTATATTATCTTTGACTTCCACGCGAAAATTAGACGATAATAAGCTGTGCAAGTATGGTTGTAGAGTCAAAACTTTTTTGTGTGCGTTCAGATCCGAATCTGGATAGTTGTCATGTTTGATTTTTCATTGGGTACTTGTTTATGCTTTTAGTGCATGGCCTTCTGGGAGAAGCTTGTATGCTCATGAAGTACCATGGTGAAGTTTTGGTGTGAGTTTTAGGGCTATTTTAGCTGTGATTTTATGTGGGTAAAATGTACCCCAAAATCTGCATGTTCTGAAAAGGTATATGCATGGGATTTAGTGAGTGTAAGTGTTTGGTAATGGTTAGTATGGAGTCTAGGTGATCCATGGTGGGTTATATGAACCTTAGACATCCATCATATGTGTGTTACATGGACTATAGCTTTTAGCTTGGTCGCGTGTAATGTGATATTGTTTTGTTTGTATAGATTGTGATTTGATAATTTGGAAGCTGCAAGGTTGAGGTGAGTTTCATAGTCCCATTTTTACTTTATTTTAAACTTGGGATGGGAATGATGCTTGTGTAAATTATGATTTTTAAGTTACTGTGATTATGTGTCTAATAAATGCATGGACGTGTAAGTGGTTATCATGTTTGTGCTACATGTTATGATATTGTGGTGTAATGTGATTCTTGGATCGGTGGGCACGTTCCGTCCCAATTTATGCGTGATGTGGTATTTGGATCGGTGGGCACGTTCCGTCCCAAATTATTGGTGGATATTGAATTTGGATCGGTGGGCACGTTCCGTCCCGTTAGTTGGTTTTGGTGATTGCATGTTAGCCTATATGGTAACTATACTTGTTGTCCTGCTATGTTTTATAATCACAGTGAACTGGTTGCCTTGAGTGATATTGTGTGTCTTAAACCTACGAATCTCACCAACATTATGTTGGCGTTTTTAAGCATCATTTTCAGAAGAGCATTCTAAAGTTGAAGGAAGCGACTAGACGAGACTTAGTTGCATTTGAGGATGAATTATCTTTATGTTTTAATTTGAATAAGTTGGATTTTGATTATGATACTTAAATGTCTGTCACTAGTATCTCATGTTTTTATGAAGATTCCTTTGGAGATTTGTTTTGGTTGTTTTCTTTTGGGGTATCGTTACGACACTTTGTGTCTGTACTTTGCTCTATTTATTTGCATGTAGAAATTCTCTATTTAGACACCATGTGTTGTGTTGATATCCATGATGTTGCACTCGCGTTTCCGACTTGGTGAGGTGTGACAGATTGGTATCAGAGCCTTGGTTATAGAGAAGTAGGTGGTTGAACCTAGACTATAACCTAGGAGTCCCTCATATAGTTGCATTTAGGGCTTATGTGTAAGTATGGTATTTTATATGTCCATTTTTTTCTTGAGTTTATGAGTTGTTTTGTCGAGTTTCGAACGCCGAATGAACCCCTATACTTAGTGTTATATATTTCATTTTTAGCATGGCACCTCTCGCGCGTAGCAAGTTTCGTTGGACTACCGTTGTCGCTACTGGTTGCAAGAGGATTGGTAACTTGAAACGGACTAACAAGAGGATCTTAGTTCCTGTTGGCATGTATCCATGTAAGATCAAGGAGAGGATGAATCTAGTGAACGTGGATGGAAAGGAGATAGAAAGGTACGAGACAAAGGTGACAAATAAAGACGGTTACATTATTAGGTACCTTAGAAAGTGCCCCAAATTCCTAGAGAGTGGGGGAGAGGTTTGGACTGGGCCTCGTGAGTTGTATGGGTTTGTGGACCATATAGAGGAGGAAGAAAGGAACCTCAAGAGTGGTTTTGCTAGTCGCCCACTACCACAGCCCGAGGGAAACCGAAATGGATGGATAAGTGAAGAGGAAGAGTACGAAGTGGATTCGGACCTAGAGTCTACGGCAAATAGTTGATTATTCCAAGATAAACGAGAGGGGCAAACGTTAGGATGGAGCTCAAGCCGTGTGCGATTTTTGTTTAATTTAGTGTTATGTTTTGGGATGTTTTCTGTTGACTTTTGATGTTTGGTATTATGTTCGATCGCGAATTCTTTTTAGTTTGAATATTTTATGTATGTGATATGTGATTAATTCTGAGTTTGTGTATGTGTTATTGTAAGGTGTTATTATTGATAGGTGTGGTATTGGAAGCGAGTACACATGTGAAAGGATACATCTATAATTATGGGTGGCCAACATAATTATACATGTATCACGACACATGTGGACTTATGGCCAATGCTACGTTGACCAATGATGACATCCTTACGTGTAGTAGGATGAGGTTTAACTGTGATATTTGTGTTAATTGTCCCATTCGATGGGGAGTACTAGTGTTAAGTATGATTGTGTATTCGCGAATGTCGTGAACGGCGCCTAACGGTTTTAACAATCTGTGTGTCCAGGAAATGGCACCAAAAAGACCAAGACGCCTATTTACTAAGTCACCAATGAGTGGAGCCTACCGGACGCCGAAGAAGCGGACGCCAAAGAGGCGAAAGCCGGAGCCCACTGTTGGAGAGAGTAACCCCATCTTTCTGCAAATGATCAATCAACAACTGGAAGCCCTACTGCCAGAGATTGTTAACCATGTGAGCGCACAGATGGGTGATGGTGCTCAATATAATGGTGCTGGAAGTAGTGGGGGTGGCAACAACGGATGCTCCTACAAAGAGTTTATGGCTTGTAAGCCCAAGGAGTACGATGGTAAGGGTGGTGCGATAGTGCTCACTCGATGGATAGAGAAAATGGAAGCAGTGATGGATATTAGTGGCTGTGCTGAAGCTCAGAAAGTCAAGTATGCAACGAGTTCTCTGATCAATAAGGCTTTGACTTGGTGGAACACGCAAGTCCAAGCTAGGGGTAGAGTTGCTGCGATGGGAATGACTTGGGAAGATCTCAAAGCATTGATGATGGAGGAGTTTTGCCCAAAGAATGAGATGCAGAAATTGGAGGAAGAATTTTGGAATCATGTAATGGTTGGAGCTAATCACGCGGGGTATACTGACAGGTTCCATGAGTTAGCTAAGTTGGTCCCTCACTTGGTACCTCCTGAGTCGAAGCGTATTGATAAATACATTCGTGGGTTGGTTCCGCAGATTCGTAGCATGGTTAGGGCTACGGAACCCACGACACTCCAGAGTGCTATTCAGAAGGCTGGGGCACTAACTGATGAAGCGGTTAGGAGTGGAGTACTCGCGAAGATGAGTGAGAAAAGGAAGGAGGAAACTGAAGCAGGTAAGCAGGTTAGTGCTGGTACTGACAATAAGAGAGCAGGGAATGGGAAAGGGTTCGTAGCGGTAAATCCTGTAGTGGCAGCGAGTCCTGCAATGGCAGCTACTCCGGCGGCGACAGGAAACGCCAACAGAAGGGGGTACACTAATCTTGCTCCCAAATGCGTGAAATGCAATGGTTATCATCATTAGCAGGCTGGATGTCGTACGTGTTTCAGGTGTAACAAACCTGGACACTTTGCTAGGGAATGTCGAGCGGTGATTACACAGACGACTCCAATCAGCTCGGTTGGCGCAGGGTATGGTCGTAAGGCGTGTTATGAGTGCGGAAGTACGGATCATCTCTGAAATGTGTGTCCCAAGCTGAACAGGGCACCTGGGCAGGCAGGAAACAGGTTGGCCATTGAAGGAGGTCAAGGGCAAGGATACAACAGGAATGCAGCCAAGGGAAAGGCATTCACCATGAGTGCAAGCGAGGCGCGTCAAGACCCGCACGTCGTTACTGGTACTTTCTCTCTAAATGGTCATTGTGCTACTACTTTATTTGATACGGGTGCGGATTACTGCTTTGTGTCCACTGAATTTGCTAAATTGTTGAATGTTGAACCTAGTGAGCTTAGGTCTAGTATTGTGATTGAGATAGCTAGCGGTAGGGAAGTAGAGGTTGACAAGGTTATTCGAGGGTGTACTATAGTGTTAGAAGGTATCCCGTTCATGATTGATTTGATACCTTTTGGGCATGGGAGTTTCGATGTGGTGATAGGGATGAGTTGGTTGTCTAAGCATAAGGCCGAGGTTATATGCCACGAAAAGGTAGTTCGTATTCCTTTAGAGAATGGTGTTATACTTCGGATACAAGGAGAATGCTTAGGGAATGACTTGAAAGCCCTTAAGGCTGCAAAAGCCAAAGAACTTAAAATAGAAGAGATTCCGGTGGTATGTGAGTTTCCTGGCGTTTTCCCTGAAGACTTGTCTGGGTTGCCTCCAATCCTTCAAGTTGAATTCCGTATTGAATTAATTCCTGGAGCGGCACCTGTGGCGAAGCCCCCATATCGTTTAGCACCCTCTGAGATGCAGGAGTTGTCCGCGCAGTTGCAAGAACTTCAGGATAAGGGGTTTATCCGACCTAGTCACTCTCCGTGGGGAGCACCTGTTTTATTTGTTAAAAAGAAGGATGGTTCGTTCCGGATGTGTATTGACTATCGGGAATTGAACAAGTTAACTGTTAAGAATCGGTATCCTCTTCCTAGAATCGATGATCTCTTTAACCAACTTCAAGGTTCTCGATTTTTCTCAAAGATAGATCTACGTTCTGGGTATCATCAGTTGAGAGTGTATGAGGAGGATATTCCAAAGACTGCTTTTAGGACTCGTTATGGACACTTTGAGTTCACGGTTATGCCATTCGGGTTGAAAAATGCACCTGCGGTATTCATGGATTTGATGAATCGCGTATGCAAGCCTTACTTGGATAGATTCGTGATTGTGTTCATAGATGACATTCTAATTTACTCTAAGACAAAGGAGGAGCATGGAGAACATTTGAAGTTGATCCTTGGATTACTGGAGAAGGAGAAGTTGTACGCCAAGTTCTCAAAATGTGAGTTTTGGATTGAAGAGGTACATTTTCTTGGACATGTGGTAAATAGTAAAGGAATACATGTAGACCCTAGTAAGATAAAAGCGGTCAAGAACTGGAAGGCTCCTACAACGCCGTCTGAAATACGCTCATTCTTAGGATTGGCGGGGTACTACCGAAGATTTATAGAGAATTTTTTGAAAATTACTAAACCCCTCACTCTATTGACTCAGAAGAACAAGAAGTATGTTTGGGGAGAAGAACAGGAGGTGGCTTTTCAGTCACTAAAGGATAGCTTTTGTAATGCACCTATTCTGACGTTACCTGATGGGCCAGATGATTTTGTTGTGTATTGTGATGCGTCGAATCAAGGATTTGGGTGTGTGCTAATGCAGAGGGGTAAGGTGATAGCTTATGCATCCCGGAAACTCAAGATTCATGAGAAGAATTACACCACTCATGATTTAGAGCTTGGTGCGGTAATGTTCGCCCTCAAGAATTGGAGACATTATTTGTATGGCACAAAGAGTGTTGTTTTTACGCATCATAAGAGTCTTCAGCATACTTTTACTCAGAAGGAGCTGAATATGCGACAAATGAGATGGATTGAATTGTTTAGTGATTACGATTGTGAGATTCGCTATCATCTTGGAAAGGCGAATGTGGTAGCCGATGCTTTAAGTAGAAAGGAAAGGATCAAGCCTAAGCGTGTGCGAGCAATGTGCATGACGTTGCAGTCGGGAATTAAGAGTAAGATATTGGCAGCGCAAGAGGAAGCTCTTAAGGATGAGAATGCGACCACGGAGATGCTGCGTGGATTGGATCAATAGATGGAGAAAAAGGAGGATGGTGGACTGTATTTCTTAGATAGAATATGGGTTCCATTGGTGGGAGATGTAAGGAAGTTGATCATGGATGAGGCTCATAAGACGAGATACTCAATTTATCCAGGATTTGACAAGATGTATTATGATCTTAGAGATTCTTACTGGTGGCCAGGAATGAAGAGGGAAATCACTGACTATGTTAGTAAATGTCTGACTTGTTTGAAAGTTAAAGCTGAACATCAGAAACCCTCTGGGTTGTTGCAGCAGCCGCCGATTCCTGAGTGGAAATGGGAGAATATAACGATGGATTTCATTACCAAGTTACCTCGAACAAGTAATGGACATGACATGATATGGGTCATAGTGGACAGGCTGACGAAGTCTGCACATTTTCTGGCCATTCGTGAGGATTATAAGATGGAGAAGTTGGCAAGGATTTATATTAGTGAGATTGTGGCGAGACATGGTGTGCCTGTGTCAATTATCTCTGATCGCGATAGTAGGTTTACCTCGCGGTTCTGGTAGTCGCTACAGAAGGCGTTGGATACACGTTTGGATATGAGTACAGCTTATCATCCACAGACGGATGGGCAAAGTGAGCGAACGATTCAAACTTTGGAAGATTTACTTAGAGCATGTGCTATAGATTTTGGAGGAAGCTGGGATACTCATCTACCTTTGGCGGAGTTTTCCTATAATAACAGCTATCATTCCAATATTAGGTGTGCACCATTTGAAATGTTATATATGAGGAAGTGTAGATCGCCTGTTCTATGGGCAGAGGTTGGGACAAGCCAACTAATTGGTCCTGAACTAGTGCAAGAGACTACGGATAAGGTGTTTCAGATTAAGGAAAGACTTAAGGCAGCAAGAGATCGCCAAAAGAGTTATGCGGATAATCACCGTAAGCCTTTAGAGTTTAGTGTTGGTGAGCTGGTGATGCTGAAAGTGTCTCCTTGGAAAGGTGTTGTGCGTTTCGGTAAGAAAGGCAAATTAGCACCAAGATATGTAGGGCCGTTTGAGATTATGGAAAGGATTGGACTTGTGGCATATCGTTTGAAATTGACTGTAGAGTTAAGTAGTGTGCATGATACGTTTCACGTATCTAATCTGAAGAAATGTTTGGCGGATGCTAGTCTGCATGTGCCATTAGATGAGATTAAGATTGATAGGACCCTTCATTTTGTTGAGGAACCTGTTGAGGTTATGGACCAAGAGGTCAAGAGTATGAAGCGTGGTAAGATAGCGTTGGTAAAGGTACGTTGGGATTCCAAGCGCGGTCCTGAGTTTACTTGGGAACGTGAGGATCAGATGAGGTCCAAGTACCCGAACTTGTTTGCTGAGAAGATTGATGAGACGAGCTGTTAAATCTCGGGACGCGATTTCCCTAAGTGGGGGATGATGTAACAACTGTGGTTTTAGCAGGTTAGTTTGACTAATAGTCTCAACCTATTTAACTTTTGTTTGGTGTGTATTATGTGTTTATGTGGGATATATGTGTGGTAAGTGTGTGTGTTGGCACTAAATCCCTTGGTGTGAGATATACTATTATGATTTGAGTAATATTGATTTTTGGGATAAGTTCATTTTGATCACCTTGGTGGTGTAGAAATGACTTATGTAGTTTTGGTGTTTTGTGGTGTTGCGTAACAAGTCTCCGTTCAAGTATTTGAGCGTTAGTAAGTTACGTGGAGGTTGTTTTTATGAGTTATATTTTCAGAGAGTGTGAAATTCTATTTTTGGAAACTTTGTTTTGAAAATGATAATTTTTCTGAGTTGTCGTAAAAACGAAGAATTGTCGCGTAAGACGTTAGGTTTCGGTATGGGTTTTTATAAAATATCAAGAGTACAAGGTTTTAAGTGTAATAGTTAATTTTAATAAAAAAAAATAAAAATATATATAATAGGGAGGGGGGGGGGGCGGCCGATTTAGGGATTAGGGGAAAATTAGGAAACCAAATTTGATCCCAAATATACTTACCAATTAAAAGTTATCTAGAATTTTATATGGAGTATTATAAATACAAAATCAAAACAACCCTAACCCTCCCTTTGAGAAAATTCGGCCAAACCAAGAGAAGAAGGAGAGAAAATTTTAGGGTTTTTATTTTTGAAGCTAAAATCAAGAACAAGGTATAATTTTTGATACTTGTATTCAATTAATTGTTTAAATATTGTTTTGATTCATGTAATGCAAATTATGATGGATCTAGGGTTTATGAGTTTTCTGTAAATAATTAATATAAAACATGTTAGGATCATTAGTAGTTAATATTATGATGATTGGTGAAGAGATTAGGGTTTAAAACTTGTTAATTAATGAGTTAAGGTTCTGACAGAATTGTAAGGCTGTAAAGATTCAATGATATTTAATAGATGGAGATGAGTTAGATCACGAATTTTAAGTCTAAATTGTATTTCAGAGAAAGAGCTTTCCAAAAAGTCCTGCCACGAGTGATTTCGAGGTCCGGAGTACAGTCAAACGATTTTTACAAGTAAAGGTGTTAAAACTGTTAAACCGGGACAGAATTGGGTTAAAAGTATTGAGGTCAATGGTGGGTTTGAAAGTGTATTTTGGGTTAGCCCTTCTGGGGGAATTGAGTTCTATATTATCTTTGACTTCCACGCGAAAATTAGACGATAATAAGTTGTGAAAGTATGGTTGTAGAGCCAAAACTTTTTGGTGTGCGTTCAGATCCAAATCTGGATAGTTGTCATGTTTGATTTTTCATTCGGTACTTTTGTATGTTTTTAGTGCATAGCCTTCTGGGAGAAGCTTGTATGCTCATGAAGGTCCATGGTCAATTTTTGGCGTGAGTTTTAGGGCTATTTTTGCTGTGATTTTATGTGGGTAAAAGTACCCCAAAATCTGCATGTTCTGAAAAGTTATATGCATGGGATTTAGTGAGTGTAAGTGTTTGGTAATGGTTAGTATGGAGTCTAGGTGATCCATGGTGGGTTATATGAACCTTAGACATCCATCATATGTGTGTTACATGTACTATAGCTTTTAGCTTGGTCGCGTGTAATGTGATATTGTTTTGTTTGTATAGATTGTGATTTGATAATTTGGAAGCTGCAAGGTTGAGGTGAGTTTCATAGTCCCATTTTTACTTTGTTTTAAACTTGGGATGGGAATGATGCTTGTGTAAATTATGATTTTTAAGTTACTGTGATTATGCGTCTAATAAATGCATGGACGTGTAAGTGGTTGTCATGTTTGTGCTACATATTATGATATTGTGGTGTAATGTGATTCTTGGATCGGTGGGCACGTTCCGTCCCAATTTATGCGTGATGTGGTATTTGGATCGGTGGGCACGTTCCGTCCCAAATTATTGGTGGATATTGAATTTGGATCGGTGGGCACGTTCCGTCCCGTTAGTTGGTTTTGGTGATTGCATGTTAGCCTATATGGTAACTATACTTGTTGTCCTGCTATGTTTTATAATCACAGCGAACTGGTTGCCTTGAGTGATATTGTGTGTCTTAAACCTATGAATCTCAACAACATTATGTTGACGTTTTTAAGCATCATTTTCAGGTGAGCATTCTAAGGCTAAAGTTGAAGGAAGCGACTAGACGAGACTTAGTTGCATTTGAGGATGAATTATCTTTATGTTTTAATTTGAATAAGTTGGATTTTGATTATGATACTTAAATGTCTTTCACTAGTACCTCATGTTTTTATGAAGATTCCTTTGGAGATTTGTTTTAGGTGTTTTCTTTTTGGGTATCGTTACGACACTTTGTGTCTGTACTTTGCTCTATTTATTTGCATGTAGAAATTCTCTATTTAGACACCATGTGTTGTGATGATATCCATGATGTTGCACTCGCGTTTCCGCCTTGGTGAGGTGTGACAGTAGGTCTGACATTGGAGTAGGATCTCTGGTATGAACTGGTGCTGATAGGGATGGCAATGGTGGAGACAATGATGATAAGGATGGTAAGGGTGATAATGGTGATGGTGTACTGAATGCCACACTCCTCCTCGCTGTCAAGTGGCGACGGAGTGGATGAGATGAAGTAAGTGATGATGGTGGTGGTGGGGATACAAATGCAGCTGGTGACCTGACAGTGAGATGATGAACCCGCTTAGCAGCAGTGCGCTTCATGCGCGGCCCACCTAGATATGTACGGTAAACTTGACCATAGGGTACAAACTCTTCTGGCTGGATAAATGGAACAACTCTGGGACCACAACGGATCACAGGTGACAATGGTGGGGTAGGCACGACTTCCCCCTCCTCAAAGTGTTCTTACTCGGCCTCTGACATCACAGGTGAAGATTGTGGAGTAGGCTCCACTGATGACAAAATGATAGTGGGTAGTGAGGGTGATGTAACCGACTCTAGTATGATGGAGGGTAGTGAGGAAGTATCGTCTGACTCAGAGTCCGATGAGATAACAATAGGGTGTGAATCCGAAGACATCACTGTGACAATAGATGTGAAATAAAAGTAAATAAACATTTACACAATGTGGGTTATGATGAAATGATATATGTATGAAATCGCAATCACTACATGTGATATAATGAATATGCACTTATGCTACAATGATGAGATGCTATGATGGTGCAGTTATAGTCTAGGATATAATGGACAACCTAGTTCGCTGTAACCTTTGCTCTGGTACCAATTTGTCACACCCTCAAATTTCGTGACTTGCAGCGGAATGAAGCATTCAGGGGCGCGACTGGTCATAGCACCAAAGTTGCAGTTATATTGAACGACCTAAAGTGTCGTTTAGAAAATACATCGTTTGATTATTTAAAAACATTCAGAGTTACAAAGCTAGGTCCCACAAGGTGAAACAGGTTTTCAGAAAACAAGTTCATACAATTCAAATGATGGATAAGTGCATAAAATATAAAGTGAGACGCGTCGACTCCGCGACTCTATGATGTCCATATGCAAGCCAACATGCGATACCTTAATTACCTGAAAATACATTGCTAAAAATGGTCAACAAAAATGTTGGTGAGATCATAGGTTTATGTAAATGAAATGTTGTACGGATACCACAAGTATAAAGTGTATGACAAAACCATGCCACATAAAAATGATACATTAGCTCTAAGCTCATGACCCCAAAGCTAGACTGAATGAAATGCCCCAACTGAGTGTTTGCCAATCACTCTAATATGACAGAAATGAAATGCGTTCGTTTGACCAGTTAGTGCTACCAACCCGAACGGAGGAGTCACCCTCAATAGATCTATTCACTCCCTATCGCTTGCAAACAATTAACGGTTCATGATAATAAAAGGGGACTTTAATCTGGGTAATGATGTAACTTAAGCAATGTAATGAGTTTGTATACTTTGGTCCGCATACGAAAATGGTGCAATGTATTCTCCCCCGAGAGTTTAGAAATCAATAAACAATTTAAAACGGGGCTATGAAAACTAACCTGGTATGATATAGCAACAATGACAATGATGGATATGATGAAATAAAGCTCGGTCTCTAACCGCGACCTATTATGAATGATGTGATCCAATGTAAGCAATGATACAATGCAACACATGCAAATACGTATGTTAACGATACCACTTGTTAGTTTTGAAAATAACGTTTATCGACGAAAAATACACTTTTGACGTCTCGTTAAGTTATAAACTACTTTTTGTGTAAATACATTGAAACGGTACTCCACGATCCTCGTTTGGTGTTCTATCGGCAAAATGTAGCGTTTTCATCACAATTTAATATTTTCCTTAACTTGTGAAAATATGCCCAAAATGGCTTCATGAAATTAGTCGCGAAATATTGCACGTTAAGTGTTAGTTGATCAAACTCGACATTTTTGAAAACCTTTTAACAATGTATTAATGTCGTTTCATTTAACTTTTGATTGTACACGCCTCGATCAATTAGAAAATCGGCTATCAATGTTATGTCTCACAAAACACTAGTTTTTATACTTAAAACACTTTCTATTAGTGGGCTGTCAAAATAAACATGGTACGTCGGGCTCAAACGTGAATAACTCGGCCGTTATACGCTCGTTTCCTTTGTTCTTTATATCCACGGCTTCGTATAAACATGAACTAACATGATCTCAGTAGGTCGGGTCATCTAGATCACGTCTAACGCCTCGTTTTGTCCTTTGAATCTCGGCGATCAGCAACTAAATTTTCAGAAAATTAGTTTTCGTCGTCTAACTTTGAAAAATCATATCTCCTTCGTTATAAGTCGGTTTTTAGTGATTCTTGCGGCCACGGTTTTGTTTTTGGAAGAACTTTCTGAATATAAAGGCCAAAATATACCAAAAGTTACTGAGTTTTCCAGTTTACACGATTTTGGACAGAACCTTATTTATAATTGTTAAAACTCATTTTCTTGGTTCTAAACTTGATCATACTAACTCAAATCAACTCCACAAGTTCGCAAATCCTACCATACACCTTCTTAGGGTGTCATGGGGTCCTAAACCTCACCAAACTTGGTGAATTTCATGAGATCATTAGTGAAACTTATAGATCTAGTGTTTAAGATAGTTTATGTACAAAAGTGGTATCTAAAACATAAGTAACTTGCATGAATAACTAATATAACTTGAAAATACATAAACATATAAATCAAATGAAAGTATAAGATGATCAAAATGTGTTCTTGAAACTTACTTGAATATTTGATGAGTTTTGATAAGAAATAAGTAAACCGGCGGAGTTATAAGCGTCAAACGAAAAATATAGCGATTGGTTTAAAAACACCGGGTGAAGTAATAATATAATCTCTAGACTCCCATCCAACTTTATGTAAAATTTATTATGTTTAATAAAATTTATTATTATTAAAAAAATATGTATATATAGTAATAAATAAATAATAATAATAATAATGATAATAATGAATAATAAATAATAATAGGCGGGCCTGCTAGTGTGGACTTTGATTTTAGTAGTGAGCTTGTTATGAAAAGGGTTGCTAAAACTATTGAGCTCATGCAGGCGGTTGCTAAGCTTAAGGACCCTCAATGTGAGCTTTTGCTCCTTCGTGCTTGTGCTGGCATTTCCAAGCTATATTTTTCTATGCGCACATGTTCTCCTCGGGTCTTTGAGCGTGCTCACATTTCTTTTGATGCGGCACTTCGTTCTTCTCTGGAGCGTATTGTCACGGCTTCTGGTCCTGGTTTTGGTGATTGGCAATGGAGGCTGGCCACCCTGCCATTTGTATTTGGGGGGCTTGGTGTATACTCTGCAAGTGATGCCTTGAACTATGCTTTCCTTGCATCTCGACTCCAATCTGCCAACTTACAAACTAAGCTCCTCTGACATTCTGGTATTGTAACTTCTGGACCTTCCTTCGAAGATAGCTTGTGTGGCTTTAATGCGAAAATGGAGATCGACCTTTTGAGTAACCCGGATGAGATCGCTGCCCCCAAACTCATGAAGAAATTGGCAGACATATATTTCACACGTGTTACCCAAATGGCTGAATCCACCTTTTACCTATCTGCTCGACAAATGGCACTTTGGAGTTTGCAAAAGGAAGACTACACTTCAGACTGGCTTAGGGTGGTTCCGATCTCTGGGTTGGGACATACTATGAACGCCAGAACTTACCTGTGTGCATTATGCTATAGGCTAGGTGTTCCCCTATTTTCTGTTCAGAGGCCGTGTTCAGCTTGCTCCAAGGTTTCTACAGGGGATATTTATGGGGACCATGCTGTATCGTGCACTGGCATTATTGGTATTAAACATCGGCACAGCATGGTGCGTGATACTCTTGTTGACATCTGTTCCCGATCCGAGGTCTCAGCTCGTAAAGAGGTTGACATCGGGCTTTGTGGAGCAAGGGAGAAAGCCTTACGTCCAGCTGATATATTGCTTTATTCTTGGGACGGAGGGAAGGACGTATGTGTCGATCTGACCGGGTCGTCTCCCTTGTCGCAAACTGGCATGATTGATTTTGTGCCAGGTCGTGTGGTAACTGAAGCTGCACAACGTAAACGCGTCAAGTATGGGGCTAAGTGTGCAGAGATTGGATATGGGTTCCTCTCTTTCTCATTCTCCTCTCTGGGGGAACTTGAGACAGATGCGGTGACCTTACTAAAGCGGATCCGGAAGTTCTCTATAACTCAATACATTGGAGCGCGTTCTGCTATTCATATTTTCAATAGGATTAGTTTTGCTATTGCTAAAGGTGTGGGGGCCCAGTTAGTGTCGAGGCTCCCCACTAATTTCTTGTAATTTTATGATTATTCTAATGAAAGTGTTGTTGATAAAAAAATAATAATAAAAAAAAAAAAAAAAAAAAAAAAAATAATAATAATAATAATAATAATAATAATAATAATAATAATAATAATAATAAAATTATTATTATTATTATTATTATTATTATTATTATTATTATTATTATTATTATAAAACAACACTTCATTAGAAAAATATGGGATTTACAAGAAATTAGAGAGGAGCCGAGATACTAACTGGGCTCCCACTCCTCTAGCTATAGCAAAGCTAATCCTATTAAAAATATGAGCAATGGCTCGCGATCCGATGTCTTGAGTTACTGAGAACTTTCGGATCCGTTTCAGTAGGGTCACTGCATCCTTCCCAAGTTCCCCAAAGGAAGAGAATGAGAAGGGAAGAAACTTATATCCAATATCAGCACACTTGCTCTCATATTTGACACGCTTGCGCTGTGCTGCTTCAACCACCACTCGTCATGGCACAAAATCGACCATACCCGATTGCGTCAAAGGAGACGACCCTGTCAAATCGACACAAACATCCTGTCCACCGTCCCAAGAATAAAGCAATACATCAGCTGGGCGTAAGCTTTTGTCTCTTTCTCCACAAAGGCCAATGTCAACCTCTTTGCGAGCCGAGATCCCAGACCGAGAGCAAATATCAGCAAGAGTGTCGCGCACCACGTTGTGCCGGTGCTTAATACCAATAATACCAGTACATGACACAGCATGATCCCCGTAAATGTCTCCCACGAATACCCTGGAACAAGCAGAGCACGGCATCTGGACCGAGAACAGGGGGACACCCAGGCGGTAGCATAAAACACACCGGTAAGTTCTAGCGTTCATAGTCTGCCCCAAACCAGATATCGGGGCCACCCTAAGCCAATCGGAGGTGTAGTCTTCCCGTTGCGATCTCCAAAGCGCCATCTGTCGAGCGGATAGGTCAAAAGTGGATTCAACCATTTTAGTAACACGTGTGAAATATATATCTGCCAATTTCTTCATAATTTTGGGGGCAGCGATCTCATTCGGGTTACTTAAAAGGTCGAACTTCATTTTCGCGTTAAAAGTACACAGAGCGTCATTAAAGGAAGATCCATGATTTACTATGCCAGACTGTCGGAGGAGCTTATCTTGTAGGTTAGCAGATTGGAGTCTTGACGCAAGGAAAGCATAATTCAAGACATCACCTGCAGAATATACACCAAGCCCCCCAAACTCAAACGGAAGCGTGACCAATCTCCATTCCCAATCCCCAAACCCAGGTCCAGAGGCAGTGACAATACGTTCCATAGAGGAACGAAGCGCCACATCGAATGAAGTTTGGGCACCCTCAAAAACCCAGGGAGGACATGTGCGCAAAGAGAAGTGTAACTTTGAAATACCGGCACAAGCACGAAGAATGAGCAACTCACATTGAGGATCATTAAGCCTAGCAACGGCATCCATAAGCTCGATAGTTATTATTATTATTATTATTATTATTATTATTATTATTATTATTATTATTATTATTATTATTATTACTCGACAGATGGCCTTATGAAAATCGCAAATGGAGGATCACACTTCGGACTGGCTTAGGGTTGTTCCGATATCGGGGTTGGGGCAGACTATGAACGCCAGGACCTATCGTTGTGTGTTATGTTATCGGCTTGGTGTCCCCCTATTTTCTGTTCAGATGCCATGCTCAGCCTGTTCCAAGGTCTTTGCTGGTGATATTTATGAGGACCACGCTGTATCTTGTGCTGGTATGATTGGTATTAAACATCGGCATAACATGGTACGTGATGTTCTTGTTGACATATGTTCTCGATCTGGGGTTTCGGCTCGTAAAGAGGTTGACATTGGACTCTGTGGTGAAAGGGAAAAATCTTTTCGACCTGCTGATGTGTTGCTCTACTCGTGGGATGGAGGACTTGATGTATATGTTGATTTGACTGGATCATCGCCCTTGACGCAAACTGGTATGGTTGATTTCATGCCGGGTCGTGTGGTGATTGAGGCTGCACAACGTAAACGCGTCAAGTATGAGGCTAAGTGCGCAGGTATGGGATATGGGTTCCTTCCCTTCTCTTTCTCTTCTTTTGGGGAACTTGAAAAGGACGCTGTGACTTTATTGAAGCGTATTCGAAAGTTTTCGATGACTCAAGACATTGGAGCACGTGCCGCTGCTTATATTTTTAGTAGAATTAGCTTTTCTATAGCTAGAGGAGTGGGAGCCCAATTAGTATCTCGGCTCCCTACTAACTTCTTGTAAATCCTATTTGTTTCTGATAAAGTGATGTTATAATAATAATAATAATAATAATAATAATAATAATAATAATAATAATAATAATAATAATAATAATAATAATAATAATAATAATAATAATAATAATAATTCATTGTAAGGCAGTTAAAACCTCTATTATAAAAAATATGTAAATTTTGTTCATTTCTTGGTTCAAGTCTATGTTGTTACCAAACAGTGGAATCAATCTCAATTCTCTACTGATTTCAATTCTCTGGATTTCAATTCTTTTATTTATTTCATTTATTTGAATTTCCCTCTACCAAACGTGACCATAGGGTTTGTTGGTTTTTGATCGTTATTGATCATGTTTTTTTCTTTGTATGTACTGAACTCAAAACCACTAGTCAATCTCTGTGACCGAGTGATGTTGTGAATAGAAAAATAAGTGGGAGGTTGGTTGAATTTAATCTTGTGTTAGTTTCATGTTTTGGTTAGATTTTCGTATAGTTTTCACACATCCCAACGATTTTCGTCATTTACCAGGAATACAATATGCTTGTATAAACTTGAGCTAACTAACAAGTAGTAGCTAGTAGGTGAACCTGTGATCCATATGAACTCAGGTTGCTAATATTTAGAGAGGAGGGAGTGGGCAGCGGGCTGGGCTGGGCGGGCTTGCGGGCACACTGGTGCCGGTTCAGCGGGCTAGGCCTGCGGGTTCGTTTTGCCGTTTAAAAGCTCGCTGCGAGCTGAAGGAAACAAACGGTCTTATGTCCGTTGAAGGGTTTTTTTGAAAAATAACAAAGTTCCGTTGGAGCGTGTAAACAAGAATAAAATAAAATTTGGTCCTTTATTTTCCTATATAATCCGAACCATCACCACCATTTTCAATTCGAAACAAATTAACAACCAAAAAAAAATGTCATCATCATCATCATCATCATCATCATCATCATCTTCTTCTTCCTTTTCGTCCGAGTTATCGATGCCACCCATCTTACCGGACTTATCCACGGGTAGTACGATAGCTTTTTTGTGCTACGTGGTTGAGTCGCTCGAAGAAGACACGGCAAGCACGCAAGAAAATCGAACCTATATCGGGGGTTTCGGGAAGAAGCTCAAGAAACACTAATGCGTGACTATTTCGTTGACGAACCGAAGTTTGGCCCGTCTTTGTTTCATGAGAGGTTTCGGATGTCAAAAAGGTTGTTTTTACAAATTGTTGGTGATATTGAGCAGAGGTTCGAGTATTTTCAAGAGGGTGCAGATGGTAGGGGGAAAAAGAGCTTTACGGCTCTACAAAAAGGCACATCCGCAATTCAACAACTCGGAACGGGCAACCCTCCGGATAACTTTGACGAGTACTTATGCATGGCCGCGAGAACGTCACGCGAATGCCTTGATCATTTTTGCACCGCGGTCATCGAGATATATGGGCGCGAGTTCTTACGTAGGCCTATTAGTCACGACGTTGCACGCTTGTACGAGGCGCATGAACGAAGACACAAGATTCCGGGAATGCTAGGTAGCCTTGATTGTACACATTTTGTTTGGAGAAATTGTCCTAAACATTTGAAAGGCCAATACAAGAGTGGGAGGTATCCATACCCGACAATTATGCTTGAAGCCGTTGCTTCACACGATTTGTGTATCTGGCACGCTTTTTTTTGTCCTCCCGGGTCGCTTAACGATGTCAATGTTTTGTATCAATCGACTTTGTATCTTAGGGAGCGAAATGGAACGGCTCCTGACTCATCATTCGTTGTAAACGGGCGTAACTACAAACGGGGATATTATCTTATTGACGAAATCTATCCTAGGTACTCAACTCATGTCAAAGCATTTCCGTATCCGACTGAAGCGAAGGAAAAGAAATTCAAGAAAGTTCAAGAGTCGGCAAGAAAAGATGTCGAACGATGTTTTGGTGTTCTTAAGGGAAAATGGGGTATTTTGAATCGCAAGATCGGTCAAACGACCATCGAAAAGATCACTAACATCGTTTATGCGTGTTGTATATTCCACAACATGATTATAAAAGATGACGGGAAGGCAATATCACCGACTCATATAATGGATCCGCCGGTGCAACTCGTTTATGACGACAACGCACTACCGGAGTTACTAGATGAACAAATCCATCATCGTCTTCAATTTGATCTTACGGAGCATGTGGCGTCTCAAGATTTACCATACCTCGATGACTCGGAAGATTAAGTTATGTAGTTTCTTTTTATTTTATGAATTGTACTTTTAATTTCAGTTATAAATAAAATGTTTTTTTTTTTTTTTTTATATATATATAATTGTTTAGTATTGGAAGGGTTAATGTTGCAAAATTATAATTTTGAAGGACAAATTATGAATATTTAAAAAAAAAATTGGGAGAGTTGAGAGTGATGGGCGCCGGTAAAAAAGGTTGGATTGAGGGTTGGAGGGTTAAAATGAGGTGGAGGGATTTGATTGGTTAAAGTTTGAGAGGGTTGAAGGGTTGGAAGCATGACTCCCTGTGCCCTTAAGTACCTATCTTTTATGATGTATGCTAGCTAGTAGTTTAGTCAATCTTTTATTGCACAACACCCACACAATCAGGCTTTTGTGATGGGGCTAGTTAAATAAAATTAGAATGCAATCTTTGAACATCTTTTGTTGCACCAAAAACGAAGGAAATTACAAAAAACGTGTAGCTAGTGTCCGAATTGTTTACTACAATATGCCATCATAGTGAGTGTAGATTAAAAGGTATATAACTTGAGATGTAAAGCACACATGCCGCATGATTTGATATCATCATATATTTAGTTTCAAATCCCACTTGGCTCTAACCACACCCGATGATAGTGATGTCGTGTGGACCTAATGTCTAATATAACCCTCATCGGATGATAAAGGAGTCAACCCCTTTATATCCATTTGGTATGACTCATGCATCAAAATGTTGATAATAAAAAAAGCAATCATCTAGTGATTCTACGAAATTACAATAAGAACTTTCACCGTGGTAACATATAAGGTAAAATAAATAAATAAATAAATAAAATAAAAAACAAATGTATCACATCTCACATCACTTCTAGCCATATCGTTATTCATTAACGATATCGCAACAAATCAAAAGGTGGCGATATCACACGACAGTTCCATTATAAATAGTGGATGGTGTTTGTCCACGTTGTTTGAGCAAATGACGATATCTTCCTACTAATAATAAGAATAATAAAAAGATCACCCAAAACCATAATAACACCATTTGTACTTTTTAACATGTATAAATCTGATGGGTGATTTGCAAAACCTCAAGAAGTTTTACAATCCTCCTAGGCAGTGTACCTGACCGTTGTAGTGTAGTATAGGCAAGACACGGGGGATTGATCGTTCTCTAGAGTAATAGTGTTGTGAAGGTCGAAGTGTATGACGAGATAGGTTTAAAGGTGAGAGATGATTCTTTTTGTATTATTATTATTTTTTTTTATATTTTTTATAAAGCAAGTAAAAATCTCGTGGTTTGTAGAGTGCATGTTTAAAACTACTAATTAAACTAATTAAAACTAAATTAAACTACTAAACGAAAAAGTAAAAGTGGTAACTCTTATGATAGGTAAAGGTGTTCACTTAGATTATCTTTACTCCATAGTTATCTTTTATTGATTATTCGAATTTTCACGTCCTTATTTAATTGGCGCGTTGTATTCTTTTATTGTCATAGGGTAGTGCCAATGTCCCTAATTCTATGAATGTATAAGTCTCCTTTAGAAAAACCTAGATCTACAAGTGACAATTAAGTCATCTCCTTAGGATCTCCTACTATCTACAAGCCGCAATTCACGCAATAAATACAATAAAAATAAACCA
The DNA here is from genome assembly GCA_021014915.2 of Artemisia tridentata subsp. tridentata. Taxonomy (NCBI): domain Eukaryota; kingdom Viridiplantae; phylum Streptophyta; class Magnoliopsida; order Asterales; family Asteraceae; genus Artemisia; species Artemisia tridentata. The sequence continues at coordinate 151,595,416 of CP139503.1, read as the reverse complement.
CCAGTGCACTCCAAGGGTATGAAGGCGTTTAGTCGGATTTACAAGCTAACACATATAAGATATAAGCATGTTTTCCTACTCCTAACGCAAGACAACCAATTAAACAAGAGACGACAATCAATAACTAGATTTCATTCAAATCTAGGCAAACACTAATTAATTTAGCCTAGCATGTTAAAGTGAAGAAAAGAAAAACATATAATCAAACAACACATAGACATACTGCATGATCAAAGAGGGATTACGTAACTTCAATAAAACATGAGTATGATGGCTGAAAAAGCCTTACAAAACTGCTGAAAATGGTCTAGGGTTTCACCTCTCCAAAGTGTTACATGAATAAAGGAAAACTTACGAAAATATATATAGGATTACACTTGTGACGGCGTCACGTTATGGTTGTGACATTGATGCGTGCGATGTGTCGTTGCGGTTTAGCAGTATTAATGCCTACTCAAGTTTTAAATTTATATTTAGCCGACTTATCAATAACACACACACTTAACGAGCAGTGTACCCGGTCAGTATGAATATAATGGTAAGTAGAGTGTCGATCACTAAGAGTGGAACGTATTATCTAGTTATTCTAATCAGTATTTTAATATCTAAGTTAGCTATACAACCTAATCTAACGCAAGGGGTTCAGCCTGAGAGACTGACACGTTTTGGTTGCAAGTAAATAATAAACTAAACTAATGAGCACGAATCAGCGATAGACATGCACGTACACAGATAAATACTCGAGACAATAAGAAGACCTGTCCTGATGATTATGTAGATTATCACTTGTTTTATTGATAGTTTTATATGAAGTGTATGTAGTTAACCCTTTCTCGTTGGTCCTAATCTTATCGGCGAGAAATCCCTTAATGATTACTTATGTCTAAAAGTTATTCCTAAGTGATCAATTTAGTAACAACCGTGGGAGCCACATTCTCTTCCGTAGTCAAATGCGCAGACCACTAATAAACACAGAGGTTATCAATGCACTAATAAGTAGTAACCAAAGACATCAACATATAAACTTTAATTGATGGGAAAGCAGTTTTAAGGGAGTGCAATCTTTCTCCTCACATTACACAAGCCACCAATCCTGATGAATTAAAGTTTACTAACACAATAAAACAAAACTACTTAATGAATTAAATACATGCAGGACCTTCTTATAGCTCTTGTATCTTCGTTCGGGTGTGTCTTGTGCTGCCTAATCGTCTGAATTCGGCCTTAGGTTTCTGAGGTCTTCTGTCTTCTAAAACTGTCAAACTCGGGAACTCTTAATTCGTCTGGTCTTTGGGGTATTTATAGTTTCTGTCTGAGGGTAAGATGCGGCGCATCTAGTAAGTAGATGCGGCGCATTGACTTAACTTCGCGTGGGGTCCAAGATTAATATATTCAGGAATATTCGTACACCGCCAGAAGATGCGGCGTATCTTCATTCTTGGATGCGGCGCATGTCCTTTGCCGTCTTGGATAATATCTTGTGAAATCTTGATAGCGATGCGCCGTATGTAAGAAGTATAATGCGGCGCATCTGGAGCAGAATAGTCTTGATCTTGTACATTTCAGTAGACTCTTAACTTCTTGCTTGTTTTGCTCCATAATTAGTCCAAAATCGCCAAGTTTCACCAAATGCTTGTTTTTAACTGAGAATTACAAAAGTAAACGATTAAGTATCAATTCTCATACATAATATAATAAAACAAGTCAAATTAATAGGATAAATGATAGTAATAAAATGTACTTATTTGAGTTCATCAAATATCCCCCCACTTGAACTTTACTTGTCCCCAAGTAGACCTTAGAATTAATCGTATGAAAATGTATCCTAAAAGATATTAGGATTTATTTTTATATTTAAGCATGTATTCATTTTTGTCATAATCACACAACCAAACACTCAACGAATTAGAAGTAAAATAAAATAACTTGATAAAAGCAAATCTAATCGTTTAACTGTCCAGTCGTGACGAATATTCTATCATAAGCTTGGCAAGTATACACATCTCCCCCACTAAAGCCAAGGAATAACAAGTCTAAAGCGGTAAAAAGGGTTTTGAGGTTTAAGGGTTAATCATTCTCCTTAATCTCTATCGATCTCGAATTCCAGAAAAGGCGACAAAATCACAAATACATGATCGAATCCACGAACACGATACTTGCAATTGCTCAAATCCTTAACTCGAATAGGCTAAAGATAGGTCCAAACCATAGATAATGAATTACGCACGCGAACACAGGTAATGTAAGGAAACACACTTTGCCTAAAGCAATTAACCAACCACGGATTTTAATCTATAGGGTAGGCTAAGGTGTAAGGGTGTAACGAAACATTTTAACAAAGGTGTAAGAAACGAAAGGAATGGCTCTGAGTGTTTTTCTAGGGGTATCTTACTCTAAAAATGAGAGTAACAAAAGGGTTTATACGGGGGTTAACTAACCAGTGTAGTTAGCTAATAACACATAACATATAAAGGCTTTTTGGGTGTAATCCTAGAATTTTACCAATTTAGACAAGTCATTCCAATTATATAAATAATACTTATTATGGTGGTCTCGAATAGTATTGATGCGTGCGATGTGTCGTTGCGGTTTAGCAGTATTAATGCCTACTCAAGTTTTAAATTTATATTTAGCCGACTTATCAATAACACACACACTTAACGAGCAGTGTACCCGGTCAGTATGAATATAATGGTAAGTAGAGTGTCGATCACTAAGAGTGGAACGTATTATCTAGTTATTCTAATCAGTATTTTAATATATTAAGTTAGCTATACAATCTAATCTAACGCAAGGGGGTTTCAGCCTGAGAGACTGGCACGATTTGGTTGTAATTAAATAATAAACTAAACCAATAGGCACGAATCAGCGAATAGCACACACGTACACAGATAAATACTTGAGACAATAAGAGGGTTGTCCTTATGATAAGTAGTTTGTCACTTGTTTTATTGCTAGTGTTATATGAAGTGTATAGTTCGATGCAACGCACCGAGATTAAGTCCTTTCTCGTTGGTTCTAATCTTATCGGCGAGTAAACCCTTAATGATTACTTATGACTATCCTATTTATCTTTCTCCTACTTTTCTACAGACCATAGAATGCATAGGCGATCTAATAAATAGGCGAGGGCAGAGGCATGGCGACCCGATCAATGCTCAGCTAGACACAGAGGTTATCAATGCACTAATAAAAGTCACCAAAGACATCAACATATAAACTTTAATTAATGAGAAAGCAGTTTTAAGGGAGTGCAATCTTTCCGTTGTCACATTACACAAGCCACCAATCTTGATGAATTAAAGTTTACTAACACAATAAAACAAAACTACTTAATGAATTAAACACATGCAGCACCTTCTTACAGCTCTTGTATCTTTGATTTGAGTGTGTCTTGTGCTCGCTATTCGACTGAATTCGTCCTTGGTTTCTGTACTTCGGTCTTCGTATATAATATATGTCCCACGAAATTCGTCTGGTCTTGGGGTATTTATAGTTTCTGTCTGAGGGTAAGATGCGGCGCATCTAGTAAGTAGATGCGGCGCATTTACTTAACTTCGCGTGGGGTCCAAGATTATAATATTCAGGAATATTCGTACACCGCCAGAAGATGCGGCGTATCTTTATCTTTGGATGCGGCGCATGTCCTCTTGTATCTTGGATCGTATGTGGTGAGATCTTGATAGCGATACCCCGTATGTGATAAGCAAGATGCGGCGCATCTGGAGCAGATTAGTCTTGATCTTGTACATTTCAGTAGACTCTTAACTTCTTGCATGTTTTGCTCCATAATTAGTCCAAAATCGCCAAGTTTCACCAAATGCTTGTTTTCAACTGAGAATTACAAAAGTAAACGATTAAGTATCAATCCTCATACATAATATAATAAAACAAGTCAAATTAATAGGATAAATGATAGTAATAAAATGTACTTATTTGAGTTCATCAAGTATACAAGCCAAGTTCTAAAGTTTACAAGTCACCGGCACACTCATAGATTTGTGAATTTTGAAAAATCACAATTTTTGAAAATAACGTTATGTGTGCAGCTATGCAACTTAGATCTTAAACAAAAACATGCTAAAAATTTTAAATTTTGATATATTAAGCACATTTTAAGCATAATTTTTGAAAAGTTCAGGACAAGTAAGTGTTAAGTGTTCTAATTCTCCAATCCCCCCACTTAAGTTAAACAACGTCCTCGTTGTTTGTATAAAAGGTTAAAAAATGGAAAATAAAAGAATTAGAACAGAAAAACTCCCCTGAGATTTGCTCGGTATGATCCTCCATTTGTATAAGAGCAAAAATCATCTTTCTTGTGGATAAGAACGTTTAAGCTTCGTAATTGATGTATCCACAGGAAATGCAGGAATCTATAATACCACCAAGACTTTAAACACACCTAAGTTAAGAAAGGTTCAAACTTGCATAATACATTAGTAGTTAGAAAAAATAAAACATAAAAATTAAAACTGAAAATCATTAGGTCAGTCGATGCGCCGTATCTTATGGAAGAAGATACGCCGTATCGAGCCTGGAATAAATACAAAATAAAAACAAAATAAAGGATAGGATGCGGCGCATCTGTTGTACCAGATGCGGCGCATGTGTTCACCAGACAGACTGTTAACAGTCTGTTGTAAAATGGCTCGTTCCATGGTTTTCTCTCACGTCCTCTCGTATTATCATGCTGAACTTAATGCCAGTCTTTGTCAAGCAGACTAAGAAATATAAACTGAAACATCAAATGCATAAATGATAATATCGATTAATACAATCCAAAAAGAATAATAATAATATGCATGGAACAATGTCAATAAACACGTAGAATCAAGAGATCAAGGGTCAGTGTGGTCGTGGGGGTGGGTCCCTGAAGTGCTGGCATCATCAGTCCTAGCACGGACTCTGCGGGTGTATGCAAGTGTCACTCCTGCAACATGAGTACCATCCGGACGAGTGTGGGTAATACCCTGCTGCTCCAAAAGTCGGCTAACACTCGTAACCAGCCACTCTGAGTCCCTCCTCATACCATCTACAACGCCTCTCAAGGCTCTCAGCTCTCCCTCAACTGCCTCAACTCTCTTACTCACCGTGCGTACAGGTACTGGTGGGGGTACTGGTTCCTGTGGCTCCTCCTGATGGGCTGGAGCAGCAGCCGGAGCTCCCTGGGGACCTCCCTGCTCCGCCTCTGGCCCTGCAGCTCTAGCGGGCCCCAATGCTACCCAAACGTAATCCCCCATAGCTAACTGACAGATCCCAAGTCTAACCAAATAATCCCTGTCAATAACCGGGAGATGGGTCACCACAACCTCCAGCCCTGCTGGAATCTCCTCTCCAATCACTCCAAAATGGCGGGCCAGCCTAGAAACAAAATGCCCGCCAGTCATATGACTCCTCCTATCTCTCCCTGCAGCTGACCGGTGGAGGTAATGTGCCAAAAAGTGGGGGATGTTCACCGACAACCCCTCATCCATGCTCCTCAAGAGGAAGAGGTCCAGAGTGGTCACCTTCTCAGGTGACTGACCTCTCCCAGCAATGGTAAGTGCTATCAGACGGTGGCACAGCCTCCTCATGGGCTCCCTGATCAAAGTGTAAGAGGGGGTAGAAGTAATGATGTCACCCACCGAAGAAATCCTGTCCCAGTAATCACTGAATAATGCTCTGTCAGGGACCGCTCTCAAACTATCATCCCAATATCTGGCAAACCCATCTGACTCAAGCTCCTCAACCGTGTGTAAACCCATAAATAAAATGAACTGTCTCATAGACATCTGCCTTGGCACCCCACCCAGTCTAAACACAAGGGTGTCAGCAATATCCAACCCAGTATCCGTCTCTCTGTAGTAGACCGTACTGAAAAACTCTATCATGAGCTCCCTTACCAAGGGCTCGTCAATCCTGAACAATCTCTCCTAAGCAAACGATCTGAATACCACCTCCTCATCATCACCAGTAACTACCATCTCCATCCTACGTCGTAAACTCTCAGCAGCATGTCCTCCCCCAATCAATCCCACATCAGCAAAATCCAAAACCTGGACCCTAAATATTCTCTTAAAGTAAATCGATTCTAGTCTCCGCAAGTAATCATCCAAAGTGCCAGGAGTCAGTCCCATATTCTCGAAACGTAGCCACTGATGTCTTTGTGCAGCCTCTGGTAATGCCATCTAAAATAAATCTTCAAAGTTAGTAAACAGTCTGCAAGTAAGGTAGATACGGCGCATCTGATTTAATCAGTGCGGCGTATCTGCACAAAATATAAGAGATGCGGAGCAAGAATGAGATACGGCGTATGGAGATGCGCCGTATCTAGATTAATTAATACGGCGTATCTAGAATTTTATTAATTTGGAAATAGGTCGTTACGCTGCATCAATTATCCTAGATGCGCCGCATCTAAAAGCATATCAGTATAAAATAAAGGGGGTCAGGCATGCATTCCAAGAATCCGTATCCGTGACGTAAACTCCCACTTAATATCACAGTTTCATTTACCCATTATAAAAGTTCTAAGAGCTCATTTCACCACCTTACACCACTACTAATCCATTTTCCCACAAAAATTCAAAATCGAATTCAAAACCCTAATTTACATTCAAATCAAACTAGGCCTGAAATTCAATGATTTAAGCAAATTAAATATGGGGGAGATCATCTAATACAAGTCCTAATCATATCTCTATATCATTTAAGCCCTAATCGAATTAATCACATAAACCCTAATTTTCATATTAAACAAGATTAAATCGAAATAGAATAATTACCTTAATTGTATGATTAAGTGTAGGATAATAGATCGGATTAGCGGGTGGATTTTAGAAAAATGCTCGGAATTAGAGTATAATATTATTGCGTGTATTTTCTTAACTGTGTGAGGATTTTGTGGTAAAAATTTAGATCCGGCGCATTCCCGTCGTATTTATAGGGCAAAACGATGCGCCGTATTGATAAATTAGAATGCGCCGTATCTATTTAATCTCATTGACTAGTCAATGAGTCCTAGTTGGTCAGAGATACGGTGCTCTGGATATTTAGATCCGCCGTATCGCTATGTTAGTGAACGAAATTTAAGTAAGGAACGTACCTTGGCCTCCGCAACACAATTCCTTATACATCAAATTGGGGTTAAACGGTCATACCATATGATATAAATGAATTCAAAACAAGAGCAATAGGCATAAACGTTTTATTAATAATTGTAATCTTAATGTTTAGTGGATAAGGATTTATTCCGAGGTTAGGAACAAATATCGTTTTTGAGCATACAAAATTAAGATTACAATTAGAATCAGATGTATTATATGGATAATAAAATTGAGATTATATTGTAGAGAACTTCCCTTTGGGCTGGTTGAATTATCGAAAAGTTTACCTGGAATTATATTTCAAGAATTTAAAACGTTTAATGTTACCAGTATTGAGTTTTCCTCCACTCTCGTTGTCTTATGTTTGATCACTCTAGCTAGCGTCTCTCGGTTTGGTTCAGAATGTAATCTTTCATGGTGATGCTTGAGTCATCATTTATCCTGAAAATAAACAACTTGTGCACGAGAGTAGCGGACCGATCAAAGTAAATATCAAAAATCAACTATATTTATCAAATTATATTCGTCGTATTAACAAAGGTTAATGCGTCGTATTTTCGTTACGTTTCAAAATATAAGATTTTTGATTCAGAAGATACGCCGTATCGACAGAGATCGATGCGTCGTATCTGTTTAATTAATCGAAAACTGTTTTTAATTAAAATAATAGATACGCCGTATCTGCTAAAGCAGATGCGTCGTATCGCGTTAACGATTAGAAAAAAAATTTCTTATTAAAAACAGATACGCCGTATCTTGGGGAAAGATGCGTCGTATCGAATTAATTAAACGCGTTGTATTTTATAAAAATTAAACGCAATACGCCGTATCTAAGAAAATAGATGCGCCGTATCGTTCGATTTAGCTCAGTACAACGATAGCAGAATACAGAAAATACGAAAAATAAAAACAAATAAAAACAAACCAAAATAAACACAAATAAAAGCAAACAAATAACACACAAAATAGAAAATATGCAAAATAATACAATGAATGCAAATTAACCTAATATACAACACAGTTAGCGGTTAGATAAAAAAATTAAAACCTAATTAAAATACTAATCAAATTAACAGATAATAACAATTCACTCCCCGGCAGCGGCGCCAAAAACTTGATGCGTGCGATGTGTCGTTGCGGTTTAGCAGTATTAATGCCTACTCAAGTTTTAAATTTATATTTAGCCGACTTATCAGTAACACACACACTTAACGAGCAGTGTACCCGGTCAGTATGAATATAATGGTAAGTAGAGTGTCGATCACTAAGAGTGGAACGTATTATCTAGTTATTCTAATCAGTATTTTAATATCTAAGTTAGCTATACAACCTAATCTAACGCAAGGGGGTTCAGCCTGAGAGACTGGCACGTTTTGGTTGCAATTAAATAATAAACTAAACTAATGAGCACGAATCAGCGATAGACATGCACGTACACAGATAAATACTCGAGACAATAAGAAGACCTGTCCTGATGATTAAGTAGATTGTCACTTGTTTTATTGATAGTTTTATATGAAGTGTATGTAGTTAACCCTTTCTCGTTGGTCCTAATCTTATCGGCGAGAAATCCCTTAATGATTACTTATGTCTAAAAGTTATTCCTAAGTGATCAATTTAGTAACAACCGTGGGAGCCACATTCTCTTCCGTAGTCAAATGCGCAGGCCACTAATAAACACAGAGGTTATCAATGCACTAATAAGTAGTAACCAAAGACATCAACATATAAACTTTAATTGATGGGAAAGCAGTTTTAAGGGAGTGCAATCTTTCTCCTCACATTACACAAGCCACCAATCCTGATGAATTAAAGTTTACTAACACAATAAAACAAAACTACTTAATGAATTAAATACATGCAGGACCTTCTTACAGCTCTTGTATCTTCGTTCGGGTGTGTCTTGTGCTGCCTAATCGTCTGAATTCGGCCTTAGGTTTCTGAGGTCTTCTGTCTTCTAAAACTGTCGAACTCGGGAACTCTTAATTCGTCTGGTCTTTGGGGTATTTATAGTTTCTGTCTGAGGGTAAGATGCGGCGCATCTAGTAAGTAGATGCGGCGCATTGACTTAACTTCGCGTGGGGTCCAAGATTAATATATTCAGGAATATTCGTACACCGCCATAAGATGCGGCGTATCTTCATTCTTGGATGCGGCGCATGTCCTTTGCCGTCTTGGATAATATCTTGTGAAATCTTGATAGCGATGCACCGTATGTAAGAAGTATAATGCGGCGCATCTGGAGCAGAATAGTCTTGATCTTGTACATTTCAGTAGACTCTTAACTTCTTGCTTGTTTTGCTCCATAATTAGTCCAAAATCGCCAAGTTTCACCAAATGCTTGTTTCTAACTGAGAATTACAAAAGTAAACGATTAAGTATCAATTCTCATACATAATATAATAAAACAAGTCAAATTAATAGGATAAATGATAGTAATAAAATGTACTTATTTGAGTTCATCAGACGTCGTCAGCCCGCCATCATTAGGGTTTCGTCTATAGCTGAGTCGCCGTTGTGATGCCGTCGCTTGTTGATTAGTGACGCCGTCATGGACGGTTTCAATGGTGGTGACGCCGTCAGCTTATAAACTCTCTCAAATTATCTGAGCCGTCACTTATAAAATTTCATCAAATCTTCTCGTCTAAATGCAAGTGATGGCGTCACGTTGAGATTGTGATGCCGTCTGGAGCCCTTGTCCAGACTTTTTCGTGACTTGGTCGTTTTTTTCACTTTCTCGTCCAAATTATCCCAAAACATGTCGGTTTTCAACTTTTTTGTTCCAAGTACCTAAAATGCAAAAAGAAACGATTTAAGGCAATAATTGATCAAATACATACAAGTTTAGGGACTAAATGACCCTTTAAAAAGGTATGTTTTAAATTCTTATAAAATATCCCTACACTTGTAATTTGTTTGTCCTCAAGCAAATGTGCTTTTATATTAATCAATCTTACAAATTATGGGTCATTTAGAATTGGTTTAAAAGTAATTACAACACAGCTCATTCCATAATAGTTGTAACAAGCACGGAAATTATATACTAGCACCTCACATAAAGTGTTTGGACTCTCACATCTCTGGTGTATAAGTTATAAACATGTATGGAAACGGGAAAATATAACACTCTCTACCTGTCATAGCACATATATTACCATAGGCTTGAGAACGGATCAAACCTCCACCACTTTGGCGTAAGTACCTATGATAAACTATCAAAGAGGGCTTTTAAAGGGTTGTAACGTTAGGTGTAAGGGTATGGAAAATACGGTTTTGTGGATATTGAGATTTTTAGTGGTGACAAGTCAATTATCTAAGTCAATCACATGTAAAAGGTGGCGTTGCTAAGCCAAGACTCGACTCACATGTACATGTATGGGATGGTAGTCCGTATGCTTTTTTTTTTCTTTCTTCAGTTTTTTTTTTTTTTTTTTTTTTTTTTTTTTTTTTTTTTTTTTCATACACACTTGCCATACCATCCACAAAATATACATCCATAACCAAGGGATTTATAGTTGCATCCCTACACTTGAACTTTTAAATAAAAACTTAACTAATGACCCGAATTAAGAGGATCAAAATACGCGGAGTATTTCAAAACATTAAAGTACATATGGGGGTAATAATTTTGACTTTCTTTCCCAATACTCCATAATAAATAATACTAAGCCCATGAGTCCCAATCGTCCCAAAACTGTATTTACAAGATATGACTCGACTTAGCAACCATGTAATCAACTAAATAATTAACAAAGGGTTTACATAAATGTTGTAACAATAATGCACTAAAGATGAGTGCATACAAGGAAGGCTAAGGCGATTTAGGTGTAAAATTTGCGGGTGGATTGTAAACAATGCTCTTCATTAATATTTCGGAATCCATCAAAATATTACGAGAACCACGAAAAGAATAGCCACAGAGGGGTTAACTAGGGGTATCTTGTACTAAAAATGAGTACATAGCAAGGGTGTGGGGTAATTACTTGACCGGTGTAGCCAACGTAATTATAAAAACAGGTTTAAAACAAGGGTTATCCTAATGCCTTTTATCATTTAGTAAATCCTAACTAAACGAATGTAGTCTCACTAGCAATCTCGGGATTCATCACAAACGCAAGTTCTACAATCTATATACTGCCGGTATACTCATAAGCATTAAAGGTGAATGCTTTTTCCTAAATATCTAAAGACGAACCTCACATTTTTGGGGTGGAAATTTTTTAGTGGTACGGTTTTTGTGCTAGCTATATAATTCCTATCCATGAGACGCTTTTTAAAACTAAAGTTTCACTCGTATATGTCATAAAGAAATTAAATTTGGTGCTAAAATTACCTTTACAAGTATTTCTTTTGGTTTATTACACAATTACTTAAAAACAAAACAAATATCAAATGAGTTCTAGTTTCTAAGGTGTCCCTTTTTACCTTCCCTACACTTAAATTGAACATTGTCCCCAATGTTCTTTAAAAGTACCAAAGATATGATAACGAGAAAAATAAAAGAGATGAAAGAAATTAATACTACCCTGATTAGCCCGGCATGAACGGAATGAAATACGATTACATCCTCCTCCGAGAAGATAAAGTTCTTTGTAACTTCTCATCCATAATGCATTTGGATCCTCTTGTCCAATATAACCTGTAAATCATTAAGAAAACGAACACGGAACCTCACATAAAATCGGTGGTAAACACTATATATAAAAATTAGATCCTAAAAAGCAAATAAGATATAATGCTTGCAAAATAAATGTTTACAGAAATCTGGAGATTTAAAAATTCTGGAAATTTTCAAAAATTAAGTTTCGACAGAAAAACAAAAATCAGGAAAATTGTTCTGCTACAGTTCCTGACGCCGTCAGGGTAGACCTAACAGTTTATTATGTTTTGTTTCCTGGAAAATTTCTGGAAAAATCTAATAATTAAAACCTGAAAATTCTGCAAAACATTCATTGTGACTCGATACAAGCATTTGACTCAAACACACAAACACGATAAAATATATGCTAATCATTAATTGTAAACTTTCATGTTCAAATTTCGTTCTTTTAAAACAAACATGAACTTCCCTACACTTATCTTTTTGTAAAATACCTTTATATGTAATTAAGATGAGGTTAAAAACAAAATAAAACGTTTTCAAAAATTTATTCGAGACATGAAAGATAAATAATAATGGTGAAGCATATATATGACACAAACAAAAAAAAAGAATAAAAACAAACAAACAAACAATTAAAAACTTGGGTTGCCTCCCAAGAAGGGCTTTTCTTTATTTACGAGTCTTGTAGCTAGACTCAAAGTCATGCCCTACGTCATCCTGCACAACTTATTTGCCCATTCAAACTTCTTAATCCTACCTTCATCACGCTTATATTCCGGGCCTAAGTTCAAGCAAGCTATGTAATAAACTTTGTCTTCGTAATTAACCTCAAAAGTGGGAATATTATCGACATCTAAATCCTCAATGTCCTTGAATCTTTCTACCTTATAAGGCATTCTATATTTGACACTCTCTACTCCATTCGAAAGCTTAACTATTCCTTCATCTTTATCATAAGCCATTTTAGATGCTTCTACAAACGGTTTTCCTAGCAATATCTCACATAAGAATTGGTCTATAATACCTCTAGCATCTTCTAGGATCATAAAATCACATTGATAAGTAAAATTCCCCGCGAAGACATGTAACCCTTTAACTCTCCCAACAAAATTGCACAATCGATTAGGGTTATACGGATCCTTTCTAGGTTTCAATTCTTCATTCATGATCCAATTATAATAGAGCCTAAACATAATATTCATAGGAGCTTTTAAGTCAATGTAGGTGTGCTCTCTATACATATAACCAATCATGCAAGGAATCTTAATATTCATATTATTGCGCTTCTTAATCCACGGTCTTTTCCAACATCACGAGGGGCAAGGGTATTTTAAAAGAAACTTATGATAGTTTAACTCCTCACGTGTTGGAAAGAAATTTTAAAATACACTATAGTCATCCTCTAGTTCCTCTTCCGAATCATCACTAGAGGTAGTGTTATTCATAAAATGACCGACTCTTAACTCAATTTATTTCTCCCTAAGTTCATTAATTTCCTTCTCAATTCGGTCACGCAACAAGGTCATTGCATTAGGTAAAACGGATGGATTCACGTTTTCCATAATGGTAAACAGAATAGAAGATGAAAAAGTTATTCTTTTTTTTAATGAACAAAGACACAAAGAAAAAGACAGACTACGAGAAAGCTAATAAAAAGAAAAACAAAACCTCACTTGATACGAATCTAATGAGTAGACCTAAACAAAATAGAAATCGAAACCTAAACTATTCCCCGGCAGCGGCACCAAAAACTTGATGGGTGATTTGCAAAACCTCAAGAAGTTTTACAATCCTCCTAGGCAGTGTACCTAACCGTTGTATTGTAGTATAGGCAAGACACGCGGGATTGATCGTTCTTTAGGGGAATAGTGTTGTGAAGGTCGAAGTGTATGACGAGATAGGTCTAAAGGTAAATGATGATTCTTTTTGTATTATTTTTTATTTTTTATAAAGCAAGTAAAAATCTCGGGGTTTGAAGAGTGGGTGTTTAAAACAACTAATTAAACAAACTAAAATTAAATTAAATTATTAAACAAAAAAGTAAAAGTGGTAACTCTTATGATAGGTAAAGGTGTTCACTTAGATTATCTTTACTCCATAGTTATCTTTTATTGATTAGTCGAATTGTCACGTCCTTGTTTCATTGGCTCGTTGTATTCCTTTATTGTCGTAGGGTGGTGCCAATGTCCCTAACTCTATTAAAGCATAAGTCTCTTTTAGAAAATCCTAGATCTACAAGTGACAATTAAGTCATCTCCTTAGGATCTCCTACTATCTACAAGCCGCAATTCACGTAATAAATATAAAAAAAATAAACCACCAGGGCACTCTAGGGTATGAAGGCGTTTAGTCGGATTTACATGCTAACACATAGAAGATTTAAGCCAGTTTTCCTACTCCTAGGCGAAGACAACCAATCAAAAGATAAACATAACAGGTTTCATTCAAACTAAGAAACACTAATTAATTTAGCTTAACATGTTAAAGTGAAGAAAATAAAAGCATATAATCAAACAACACATATACCTATTGAATGATTAAATATGGATTACTTAACTTCAATAAAACATGAGTATGATGGCCAAAAAAGCCTTACAAAACTGCTGAAAATCGTCTAGTGTTTCACCTCTCCAAAGTGTTACACGAATAAATGAAAACATACGAAAATATATATAGGATTACACTTGTGACGGCGTCACGTTATGGTTGTGACGCCGTCAGTCCGCCGTCATTAGGGTTTCGTCTATGGTTGAGTCGCCGTTGTGACGCCGTCGCTTGTTGATTAGTGCCACCCGCTGTCGTGGATTGTTTCAATGGTGCTGACGCCGTCAGCTACTAAACTCTCTTAAATTATCTGAGCCGTCACTTATAAAATTTCATCAAATCTTCTCGTCCAAATGCAAGTGATGGCGTCACATTGGATTGTGACGCCGCCTGTAGCCCTTTTCAAGACTTTTTCGTGACTTGGTCGTTTTCTTCACATTCTCGTCCAAATTAACCCAAAACATGCCGGTTTTCAACTTTTGCTTCCCAAGTACCTAAAATGCAAAAAGAAACGAATTAAGGCAATAATTGATCAAATACATACGAGTTTAGGGACTAAATGACCCCCTAAAAAGGTATGTTTTAAATTCTTATCAAAATCTTTATTAGAATTGAATCAAAAGATTTACATTGGAATAGCTCTCGGTAAAACTATTTCGGTTGAGCTACAAATGTAACACTCCTATTAGAACGACTAGTGGCAGCTAGCTTTGCTTAGTTCGTTCCTAGGAGAGGAGATCCTATCAACCGTAATACTAAGTATTATTTATGTGTTTGTTTAGAATCCTACTTATCTAGGTTACAAAGTTTCGTTTAAATAGGAAAAGGAAATACTGTGGATGCACATGGGTACAGTAGTTCACCGACCTTGGATTAGATAGCACGCGCCTATTATACTAGGTGGAGCGTGCTTTGGTTTTCCAATGCTGACAACTTTTGTACCCAAGATCTTACTTTATCTTCCTTTGATAATACCTTACGCTTATCTTCCCAACAAGTTTCCCGCCCATTCATCAGAGACTAATTCCCTTTTAGAGATAATTCTTCAGGGTCACTAAGACATGTTTCAGTTCTCAGTCCCTCTGGTATTTCTTTTTTCTCCTTATACCTTGCTCCCTGACATTGCATTAGTTTACAAAATGTTTCTTCAGTTGGTCTTCGACTTTCCTGAAGCTTGGCTGCTGATTGAGCTTTATACAACTCTCACTGATTTCTTATATCAGTGAGTTTACATCCACTGATGATCATTAGTGAGGTACCTATCACTGATAACCAACAGAGTGTACTCTCTGATAACCATCAAGGAGTAACACTTTCTGATAACCATCAGAGAGTAAGACCTTTGATTTTAATCATAGGATGACTTACTCTCTGATCCTTATCAGTAAGTGTTGTTCTCGCTCATTTATATCAGAGACTTAATAAATTGGGCTATTTTATGTTTAAATATATGTCAGAGACAGTTGGGTTGAAAATCAGACCCAATAATCTCCCTCTATTTGAATATACAAATAACCTAATCTAAATCAGTAGTAAGTGAGCATAACGGCTTCTTCTTACATACTGAATTACAACAAGGAATAAAATGATAAACAATTTACAATTTGATTCCTTGTTTTTGCTGAAGACGATATAGACTCTGGTCTTGGACTGTTAGTGTCATTGGTTAGAGTCACCATTGGTTCTGCTTCCTTATGATACTTTTAGGCTATTCAAAAACTAATCAGAGACCAGCTTTTCAAGCCCACAGTCTCCACCTTTTTAAATGCAGGAATAGCCTAGATTAAATGATTTATAAGTGAGAATAACGGCTTCTACTTACAAACTCATATACAACAAAGTATTAAAAAAATATCATTAACATATGATACTTTGTTGTTGTGGCCTTCAGTAACTTGTCTTGCGGATCAGGTGTTACACGATTCTGCGAACACTCCCTGATGCACCATTGAGTATAGTCTGAAGTCAATACCATCTTTTCCCTGATGTTCCCCCTTCAATTATCCTTGATTCTTCACCATTAAATACCCCCTGATGCTCCTTTCTATAACCAATCTAGATCACTTTTGAGTATTGTACTCATATATTCTTAAGACTCTCTGAAACAGAAATTTCAAGATAATAACCTTTACCTAGGACCATGTGTCCTGGTGAACTTATTTTTGAACAAAGAGAATTGTAAGAAGATAGAGCTAACTAGAGTGAGGTAATAGGAGTTGGAGTGGAGGCTACTGGTGCTTCTTTATTCATACAAGATCATTGTTATGGACCCTGATCTTGCAAAAATAAAGAAGAATGATTTAAGGGAGGGGTAAATTTTGGTGAGGTTGGAAGAGGATGGTTCTGGATTTGTGTTATTAGTCGCCATTCAAGAACGACTATGGATTATTAGAGGTCACTCAAGAACGGATCTGGATTAAGAGAAACCCACCCGCTCTGATACCACTTGTTGGTCTGCGTAGTTTGAGCAAATGATGATATCTTCCTACTAATAATAAGAATAATAACAACATCACCCAAAACCACAATAACACCATTTGTACTTTTCAACATGTATAAATCTTTATTAGAAATGAATCAAAAGATTTACAGTGGATTAGCTCTCGGTAAAACTATTCCGGTTTAGCGACAAATGTAACACTCCTTTTGGAACGACTAGTGGCAGCTAGCTTTGCTTAGTTCATTTCTTGGAGAGGGGATCTTATCAACCGTAATGCTAAGTATTACTTTATGTGTTTGTTTAGAATCCTACTTATCCCGGTTACAAAGTTTCGTTTAAATAAGCAAAGGAAATATTGTGGATGCACATGGGTATAGTAGTTCGCCGACCTTGGAGTAGATAGCACGTGCCTAGTATACTATGTGGAGCGTGCTTTCGTTTTCCAGTGCTGACAACTTTTCTACCCAAGATCTTACTTTATCGTCCTTTGATAAGACCTTATGCTTATCTTCCCAAAAAATTTCCCGCCAATTCATTAGTGACTAAGTCCCTTTTAGAGATAATTCTTCAGGGTCACCGAGACATTTGTCAGTTTTTAGTCCCTCTGCTGTTTCTTGTAGCTCCTTATACCTTGCTCCCTGACACCACATCAATTTACAAAATGTTTCTTTAGTTGGTCTTTGACTTCCCTGAAGCTTGGCTGCTGATTGAGCTTTATCTAACTCTCACTGATTTCTTATATCAGTGACTTTACATCCACTGATGATCATTAGTGAGGTACCTATCACTGATAACCAATAGGGTGTACTCTCTGATAACCATCAGGGAGTAACACTTTCTGATGACCATTAGAGAGTAAGATCTTTGATTTCCATCAGAGGATGACTTACTCTCTGATCTTTATCAGTGAGTGTGATCTCGCTGATTTATATGAGAGACTTAATAAATTAGGCTATTTTATGTTTAAATACATGTTAGAGACAGTTGGGTTGAAAATCAGACCCAACAGATGGTCAAAGATTTTTTTTCATACTTTCTTCTCCATATGCATTTACATAAAATTTCTCAGTATGTATTTACATAAAATGGCTTATGATTTATTAGATTCCATGTTTAACCATAACTCATCCCATAGTATCATCAAGCATTGATGATCACTAAACGTCGGTAGAGGGTCTCATTTCCACTCATCGTATGTTGTAGTTTGGAGAATGTGACGCTCACCTGATTCTCTACTGAAGGTTAATTCTTATTCATGAAATAAATAGAGAAGTAGTTTAGTCGACCATTTCTATAAGGCTCTTCCACCTTAGACAAGACAAAATGAAAATATTTTATTCATTGACCCTCGATAATTTAGAGATTTCTAAGGTTTTATCTACATGAGCTGTCTTTTCAAATACAAGTTTTGCAATAAAAAGGCCGAACAAAAAACAATACACATGAATAGTCTCTGATTGAATAGTTTAATACTTTTTAATCTTGTTTGTAAGAAACTTCTTAGAAGTTTTGTTGTATTTGCCAATTTTCCTCTATATAAAACGAACATGTAATCGTAAATTTTTTGTTTAATAAAATATTTATATACATATATCGTTTTCTTTTGCGATTATAAATGTTTCTTAGATGTAAATATAAACAGAGTAGCAAATAATTAAAATACAACTTTTGATTAGCGATAAAACGATCAACATTACATAGAACAAGAACCGCAAAATACATAAATGTCTACAGAGCCATAAAATGCATCTAAAACATACACAAAATACAACAAATCATGATCGACTAAAATATATTACGCGTTTCATAGATTAGCATCATGGTATTGTTGTACTCAATTTTCTGGTTCAAGTGTTCAATTTACTCTTTAAGATGTGCAACCTAATTGTTGGGAATTAGAGCTTCCAAGGTATTTATGCTGCTCAAGATGATTAAGGCTACTCATGTGATTACAACTACTCAGGTATTACAAGGAAAATGCTTAAGTCATTACTACTGCTGGTTATAAAAGTTACTGCTGCTTATGAAGATTAAGACTGCTAGTGTATATTATAACTGCTGAGAACTTCAAGAAAATATACACTAAGTAGTTAATGCTGGTAGAAGAAAACTTAGTACTACTAGTACTAAGTTACAACTGTTGAAGACTTAATGCTGCCAGAGTAAAGATTAGTACTGCTGATTGTTTATTAGTGCTGCTGGAGTATTAGAGTCGGTTAGATATGTATAGTATGTTTAGATAAGTATAGAAAAGATTCTAAAAAGATTTATCTTGCATAGAAAGTTATTGTAAGCCGACTAGGATTCCTTATTTTATAAAAGGAGGTCCTAGGGCATAGAGATAGATACGTATTCATTGAGTCATAGAGTTATAGCTTCAAGGCTGTAAAACCCTAATACTGTTGAGTATTCGTATTATAGTCAATAATATTGAAGCGTTTTGTTTGAAATAATTGTGTTCTTTGTTTACTGTTACAATTAACACAATGTTCTTCTTAAGATCAAGTACAAGATTCTGCATTGTATTTGATAAACTCAAAGACAGTTTCTATACTTAGTTATGTTGAATTCATTCAAAATAACTAAACCTTTACAAGCTAAAGGATTCGATCAAGTGCATAACTGGGATCAACAAGGGGTATCAGAGCTTGTGATCTAGAAGCTGTGATCAAGAAGAACCTGTTCAAACTCAAGATTGTTTTGACCTTACTAAAGACATGGATTCAGAGTCTACACATATGATTGCTGCATCAAAAGTACCAATGCTCAAGCCTGGTGAGTATGAGCTCTGGAGAATGAGAATCAAGCAGTATATTCAGATGATTGACTACTCTCTGTGGGAGGTCATAGAGATTGGTGATAGCTTACCAAAAACTGAAACATCTGCTGCTGGTGTTGTAACTATTGTGCCTATTAAAACTGCTTAAGAAAAGGCACAAAGAAGATTGGAGGTTAAGGCTAGAAGCACTCTAACGATGGGCATTCCTAATGAACATCAATTGACTTTTAATTCTATCAAGGATGCTAAGTCTTTGTTAGCAGCTATTGAGAAGAGATTTGGAGGGAATGCTGCTACTAAGAAGACAAGGAAGAATCTTTTGAAGCAACAATATGAGAACTTTGCTGCTTCAAGTTCTGAGAATCTTGATCAGACCTTTGACAGACTTCAGAAGCTTGTCAGTCAATTAGCACTTTTAGGAGAAACAATTCCCCAAGAAGATATAAATCAGAAGTTTTTACGAAGCTTGTCACCAGAGTGGCATACACATATTGTGGTGTGGAGAATTAAGGATGATCCAGACACAATGAGCATGGATTACCTTTACCACAATCTTAAAGTGTATGAACTTGAAGTCAAAGGGTCATCTAACCATCCTCAAGCTCACAAAACTTGGCTTTTGTGTTCTCCTCCAATAACAGTTCTGGTAATACTAGTGAAGCAGTTAAAACTGCTCATGGAGTTACTACTGCTGGCACTCAAGTTAATGCTGCTAGTTCTACAAACTTTGACAACTTGAGTGATGCTGTTATCTATGCTTTCTTGGCTGGTCAATCTACTAGTTCTCAGATTGTACATGAGGACTTGGAACAAATTCATCCAGATGATCTTGAAGAGATGGACTTGAAGTGGCAGATGGCTATGTTGACAATGATGGCAAGGAGATTCTTGAAGAGTACAGGAAGGCAACTCAAATTCAATGGGAATGACAACATGGGGTTTGATAAGTCAAATGTAGAATGCTACAACTGTCATAGAAAAGGACACTTTGCAAGAGGTTGCAGGGCACCAAGGAGCCAAGACTACATGAATGGAGAAAGCTCATGGAAAACTGTGTATTTGGAACCTACAAATTCCACAGCTTTGGTGTCTTGTGATGTTTTGGTTGGATATGATTGGAGTGACCAAACAGCAGAAGGACCAAACTTTGCACTTATGGCTTATTCTTCTTCATCAAGTTCTGACTCTGACGTATCTAATGATTCTGGTTGTTCTTATAAATCTTGTTTAGATACTGTTGAGTTGCTTAAGGCTAGAATGAAAAATTAATAGAAGATTTAAAGAATTCTAAGTTAGATAATTTAGGCTATAAAATAGGTTTAAAGTCTGTTGAGAAAAGACTTATATTCTTTAAGCATAATGAGACTGAGTATGTAGAGAAGGTTAATATTTTAGAAAGCAAACTTTGTTTTAAAGAGAACATTATTAAAGAACTTATTAAGAGGCTAGAACAGGCTCAAAAAGAAAAGGATGTTGCTCAACAAGAAAAAGAAGGAATTAAATTTAAAGTGAATAGGCTTGAACATGCATCTGAAGGTGTAAACAAGATAATAGAGTGCCAACTTATGAGGAAAGGTAGTGGCATAGGCTATAATGAGGTTCCCCCTCCCATTACAAGAAAATTTGCACCTCCTTTGCCAAAATTGTCTTGTTTAAATGAGTCTGCTGATAAGACTATTGATGAGAGTAGTAATGTTAAGTTTAATGAGGAAAAACCTAAAGTTGAAAAGAAGTATACTGATGCACCAATTATTGAAGATTGGGTGTCTGATGATGAGGATCAGGTTGATTTTACATCTAAGGTTGAAAGTAAAACAGTCAGGCCTAGTGTTGAAAAGACAAATTATGCTAAATCTAATTCACATGATCAAAATGCTAGGAGAACTGTTGAGCAACCTAGGATACACACTAACAGGCCTAGAGGGAACCAAGGGAATTGGAATGATATGATGTCTCATAAGTTAGGAAGTAACTTTGAGATGTTTAACAAAGCTTGTTATGTTTGTGGTAGTTTTGAACATTTGCAGGATAATTGTTATTACTATCAAAAACCTGTGTGAAACTATGCTCAGAAGGTGAATCACCAAAGTTTTGCTAAAAAATCTCACCCCTTCGCTAAAAGAAACATAGTTCCAAGAGCAGTACTGTGACAAACCGTATTTTCAGGTCAAAATTTTAATTTTGAAATTTTACTATTCATTCCCGAAAAGTTACTATTCATTATCTTAGTTTTTACTATTCATTATTTTCCAAAAATTTGATTTTTCGAGTATTAATTTCAAGAAACTTTCAAAATTTAATCGCATAACCTAGAAACATCATTTGGTACACAAAATATAGACTAGAGTTAGTCTACATATTGCCAGTGTCATCATATTCATTTTAGGTTTTGCATGTGCTTGCATTGTTTTTCATTCACATTTATTTATGTAAATAAACGCTTATACACGATTTTCGTGCATGAATAATATCCCCGGTAATCCCAACAATGGTTCTAATATACTTTTATACTCATTTTTCTAATTTTATTTTACCTGGTATTTTAAATTCATTTAGTATATATATTCTTAAATATATATATTTACGATAACTTAAGTATTTGCGAAACAATAATTATTTAAGCACCCGATACTTATACAAAATGCATTTTCATAATTTTTATGACTTCATTACACTTTATTTTGTTCCGCTAAAATTTATTTTTAGCTAACTCAGTACCTAAATTAAAATATATCTTAATTAATTTATGTTAAAACTTTGATATTTTAAGACAAGAAAACAAAAATCTTTATGAGCCACCAAGCCCCCTTTTTCCTCCCTATTTTCGGCACCCCCATCCTTTCCCTTAATTTTGCCCAGTATTTTTCCCCATTTTCCTCATTTTGACCTCGTATTCATTATTACCTTAATTAAAAACCTAATTTATTTCCCTATAAATACCAACTAATTAGCACATTCATTTCATGACTTATCAAAAACACCAAAATCCTCTATACTTACTCATAGTGCTCGGCGAAGAATAAAAACAAGAAGAGAAGATCCGACTTTGTTAGTTTCAAGCATATTTCGATCGTTTACGGGTTATATATTAACTATAAATCGATTTGGAATAACCGTTGGGGTTCTATTGTTCTAAATCTTTCCAAAAACTCTTCATTATCAAGTAAGTATAAAATAATTTTTATACTTTTCATTATGTATTTTATGCATTTATTATGCATGTTTATGCATTTATTAAGTTTAAATCTTCATTTAAACTCATTTAATTACACATATCACCCATATACATGTTTGTAAATTTTAAGGATGAAAACAAGTAAAAATATATTTTACAAGATTATTTGGATGAGAAAAAGAGTACAAACAAGTCTTGGATCATTTTCGTTGGATTTATCAAAGCTATTGCTATATAAGTCCTAATATATATTCATAATCACTTTTGCACATTTATTAGTCATTTCCCTCAAGTTACATTTTTATTATGTTGTTATGATTATTTGAACTATATATATATTGTTGAGGAAATTGGTGGAAGAGTAGGATAGATTTGAAGTTGATTTCAAGAGATTTAGAGTAGGAAAAATGGATAAAAGAAAATGGGCGCGGAAGCGCTGCCCAAATTTCTAATTTTCAGAAAAACAAAGTATTTTTACAAGTTTTAGTCAAAGAAGTAGAAAATACATTTTTAAACGAAAATGTGGCCGGTTGAATGGACAAAAACGGAGTTATAATGAATAAGATACGAGTTTTTCTAAAAGTTATTTTCAATGACTATTTTCAGAAAAATAATTGTTGCTGTCCAGATTTTTAAGTAAGTAAAACCGAGCATGAAAATACAAACCGAGACCCCGAGACTTCAAAATGTGTTAGTATACTTAAATACCTTCGCGGGGATAGGTAGAACTTTAAAAACCGAGCCATAATGAAGGAGTTATGACTTACCGAAGTTACCGACGAAATATATTTGTTAACAGTTTTCTAGTAGAGAAAATAACTTAACCGGAAGTTGTAGAATTTTGGACAAAATAACTTAAATGGAAGTTGTAGAATTTTGGACGAAATATATTTTAAGTGCTGTTTTGGACCAAATAACTTAACCGGAAGTTGTAGAATTTTGGTTACTTGTTTTAGACAAGTTGTAACATTTTAAAAATATAAGTTATAGAAACATATATATCGTAATAACGATACGTACCTGCCAAAGTCCAAAGAGGTTATATTTTTAACTAATGACCAGAAATAACAAAGTAACTTTATTTTGTAACTAACCTCACAAACAAAAATGTATGGGTGATATAGTTTTCACAAAGTGCATAACACGACATCATTCCATG
Source organism: Artemisia tridentata subsp. tridentata (assembly GCA_021014915.2). Taxonomy (NCBI): domain Eukaryota; kingdom Viridiplantae; phylum Streptophyta; class Magnoliopsida; order Asterales; family Asteraceae; genus Artemisia; species Artemisia tridentata. Next base: position 151,571,631 of record CP139503.1, on the reverse strand, counting down.
ACCTTTTTTCCGAACCTAAGACATATCATTCATATTAGGTTGCGAGTAGTTTCCGAACCTCAATTCCGTGCACTTTCCTTTTGTTATCATATCAGTTGTTCCAGGTGATTTCATGGCCCCTACTTTTACTTGTTTTATAACTGTTTTGGGGGAAAATACATGATCGTTTATATTTAAACTCCTTGCTCGTTTTACTTGAAACGTGAATTGTTTTCTCAAACATTACTAATTGGTTGAAACCCTTGATTTGTTACTCGAAAGTATTATGTGCTTACCTGTTACACACTTGATTAATTTCTTATGGACACAAGTGCATTAAACTATTAAATATTGCCTATGTTATGAACCGTTAAGCGCAGATGTTGTGAATAGATCTATTGGGATTGAACTCCCCGTCCGGGTGGTTTCCCCACTTGGCTGGTATGTCAAACGGACGCATAATCCTTTGAGGAACCTTGGATGTCCTAGGTGGACATCTACCAGAAACTTTGGGTGTCCGGGTGGTTTCCCCACTTGACTGGTATGTCAAACGGATGATTAAACTAGAAATCTTAAGGCTTCGGTGTCATAAACTTAATTCAAAAACAACTCTTTCTATATTTGGAATATATTGGTCTTTGAAATCTTGTGGTCCATACATAACTTGTTGTTTACTTAAATCTATGAACTCACCAACCTCGTGTTGACACATTTTAGCATGTATTTTCAGGTTCTTAAAGTGTCAGCTCACCTTTAGCGGCTTTTGGCATAGCATGGCATGGTTATAGGATCAAGATACTCTGATATTCATTTGGGGACCACATTATTTCTTTTATGGGCCTGTATTTCCGCATTTTATTGAATGATGTAAAACAAAGTACTTTTGATTATAAAATTTTCTTTTAAACGGATACGGTAAATCTGTTCTCTTTACTTTGTGTTGTGGTACCAATTTAGTAGCACCCCAGCGACATCATCTGATGTTTTATACTTTTATGAATTAATCTACCACTAATTACCTACTAATTACCTATTAGATCTAGAGAGAGAAAGCAGAGAGAGAAAGAGATGGAAGGGAGATGATTACACAATAATACCAAATGATTAGAATTCATCAACCAACCCCTCTCCCTTGGATGGGAGGGGTATTTATAGTTTTACATGAGGTTGGGCTACTAGCCCTACTTACTTAACATAATACATAATTAACAATAATAAATGATAAAACAACATAGCCCATGGGCCTTCTACACGGGCTGGGCCTAATAACAAACCTAAAGGCCTAAGCAACCTAATACAAATGATCAATACTTGAAATATTACAAAACGTGTTCCCAACAATCTCCCCTTAAGTATTGGTCATCAAGGTTGCTTGACGTCGTCTTTGCTTCTTTGGCTTTGACATCTTCATAATCTTTGTTCTTTGTTCTTGATAGTGATGTGATACGATATGGTGGTGATCTGCCGTATTCCAACGATCTTTTGATTCTGGTGTCTTCGTGTCCTCTCCATCATGTTCATATGACTTGTGACTTTCGTTCTTCAACTTGTTCTCACTTCTTCAATCTTTAACAAATGAAAGGTTGTAGTGCTCGAACTTAGACTTTTCTTAAACATATTCTGAACTTTTGATGATTCTGAGTCTTGGTGAGAACTAATCTTCAGGACATGAACATGATGGAGTCTTGGTGATGGTTGAACTCCAGGTCTCCAAGCTCCTCAGCAGCAGCAGCAGCAAGAACCAACCGGTACTTACAGGCTCAGACTTGAGATCATCAACAGCATAGTGTGAAGATTTTCTCAAATCCTAACCCAGACCGTTCTGAACCGAATTCCCCCGAAAGAGATAACACGGACACACCGAAGTGCACCCACGATTCAGTGAGTCGCTGGAGATCACCCCACGACTGTAGACCGTTTGGAACAAACACTAAGCGTAACCCACAAGGAGTTACCGAAGTGACCTGCTGTTAGAGTTGTTTGATGTTGCTCTGGCAGGATTTCCATTCAATCATTGATAATCACATATGTGACTTTTCTCATGAATGTTCTCGGCAGATTGCTAAGATCTGCGAGGGACACTTTCTTAATTTTACATCTGCTGCCCATGATGTAGAACAGCAGAGTAATACTAAGTGTACCTAAGAGATCTTTTATGAATCTCATGGCTCTAGACTCAATTAGTGCTCATTTGGTCGTCGGAGGCGTGGAGCAGAGTGCCTCCTTTTCAATACCAACCATCTCGTAGTGAGAGGTTGATAGATGATGAAGGGTTCTCCGTGAGAATGAAACAAGTGTCTTTTGAGAGACACCTGAGTGGCTTAGAAGGTTTAGTGCAGTGGGTCACTGGGTCCATGACGACTTTGATCTTCAATACCGGTGATTCTTGATCAACCAGTAGATTATGTATTGAACCCGGTGTCTGCCCTAAGGTTGAACAAATAGAGGGCTATTTCTTTTCACCCTTTTCTTTGCTTTTCTTTTTAATTCTTCAACCCCTTCTTTCTCCGTTCATTCATTTTCTCTTTTTTTTTTTTTTTTTTTTTTTTTTTTTTTTTTTACCTAGGACTTTCTAGTTCTAAACTATTGGTGTTGTCCTTGGGTAGATCCCTCCGGCTCTGGCGGATCATAGGACGGTTTTTCCTAACCTTAGTCACCTTATAACTCCATGACTATCCTAATGATGCCATAAAACCAAACCTTTTGAAAATCTCTCAAAGTGTTTATGATTGTAAAACACATTTTGTTAACACTTTGAGAGTTTTGTTATTTTCAGAAGAACTCCCCCTTAACATGTGCTCATATGTAAATCACTTTGAAATTTGCACATGTCGGGAAGAGTTGGCATTTTTTGAATTGATTGACTTTCAATGAACATGACCTTCGCGAGACACGCTTACATCACCAGTTGGACTGGCTTGAAATTATTACCCGTCCCGGTCATATTCAAAGATCGTCGCTCGAAATTGGTACATTCTACTCAGATATATCCTTCGCGAGACACGCTTACATCACCAGATGAACTGGCTTGAAATTATTACCCGTCCCGGATATACCTTTTCGACTACTGACTGTTATAATCGTCAATTCGAGGGTCAATTCTTGAGTCTTGCACTCATGAGATTCCAGCAATGAAATACCATATTTTAATCACTTTTTCATTCTCCCCCTCAAAAATAGCATAATAATGTTGTTTTTGAAAAAACGGTTGATTAAAATATGCTCTTTTTGAGGTGTTTGTGGAAGAACGTCAAGAACGTTTGTAATTTTGGAACAAAGATTTTTCAAATACTCCCCCTTAACAAGGGAGTACTTGTCCTTATGAGCAGAATATTTGAAAAAACTTTAGAAAACATTCTGGTTTTAATTCTGCTCATAAGTAAGAAGCTTTCGCTCCTTTTTCAGGATTGAGGCACTGAAGCGTACCTCAGGGTCCTTTCTTTACAAGAGCGGGTTGTACACTGTTATGTGTGCACAAGCCGTAGTGATATGTGAAAGTGAATGATGAAAAATGAAATGAAATGATGATGATCAAATGACACAAATTGTACCACTCAAATTAGGCAGGACGTCGGAAGGTGAGAATGTTTGGAAGTCTTGCTCGTCCTCCCACATAACTCTCCAATCTTCGCATTTGAGTCCGAAACTGAAGCTTGTCGTTGATTCTTTTGATGAACTTGACTGCTTGCTTGGCATCATTTCTGCTCCATTTGACCTCTTGCATGACTCCCGTTTTTGAACCCTTGTAGTAATTTTCCAAGATTGACTCAAGTTCTGTCTTGACCATTACCAATGTCTTATCCCCAAATTTTCTCAGTTCTTCAAATCCCATGAAGTGTGGGCTGCAGTTGTTCCATTTGTAAACCACTCCAAACGGTTTATCTATGAACGTATAAGGAGGCTGACCATGAACACCCGGCCGGTCAAGATCTGGCTTGATGAGATTAACTCGTTTTTGGTAGCTTTCTACCCCAAGTTGGATGTCCTCAACTCGATGCCTTATGACAATGCTGCGGATGAATATGAGAATGGAGTTGATGATGTCATACTGAAGACGGCCAGGAAGATGTTCAAGTTTCCCCTGAATCTTCAGTAGGTACATGTCTTCTATATCATTGCGGGACAAGTATGGGTAGTCAGCTTCACAGAACGAATACTCTTTGTCATCTGATCTTCTCACGGTGATCTTAGTTAGAAAGTTATACCCGTACAGTGGTTCGGTTTCAGCACTGGTTATGGATAGAATTCTGTTAGGGTTCTTTCTATCTATGTTTCTTGAAACTCTCATGGTGACCAAGTATTTGTAGGACAATCTCCTCATATGTCGCCAATGATGAATCCCAAAAACAGCATCGTCATTGTAGACATAAACGTCATGGTTCCATAAATCGTCGACCTTTTCTTCCAGATCTTCTATGGAGTATGAAGCTGCTGGATACTTGGAAAGTGATGTTGCATATCGTATAGGATCCGTGCTTCCACTCATGAGATAGCCTAGGTCTCGATTGAAGAAGTATTCTTTTGGTAACTTAGGATTCTTTGGGTGACCAATGAGGGGTAATGGTTTGGTGTAGTCCTTGTAGTGCAATGGTTCTTTTGATTTATGGGTTTGTTCATCAGCAATATTAGCTCCAAGAGCTCGTGCAACTTGTTCAAGATTGTACTCAAACTCTATCTCAGTAGTAGTTACCGTCTTAAATTCAGTGAAGCCTGAGCTGCGAACTCGAATGATATCTGACAACCCCAACTTCTGAACCTTGATTGCCTTTTTCAGTCTTTTGGTAAAATCTACAATTGATCCTTCCACGGGTGTGCTGTCAACTTCATCAGGGTATGCATCAACCATATCTTCAAACCAGTCGTACTTTGAGGCTCCTGGATTGACCCATTCTGGTAGTGGTATATCATTAACCTGACCAGAAGGAACCACAGCTTCTTGAACACTTGAAGGTACATAGGGTATTTCATCATCTGCACTGATGTTCTCGTGAAATTCTACGTCCTCAAATTGACCACTTCCAATGGGACTGAAGACTGGTCCACTTGATTGTTTTCCTTTTCCAGATGATTGTGCTATGGGACCTCAGCTTGAAGATGAAGGTCTCCGTCTTTTCTTTCCTTGATCCTCTGGGTCATCCTGACGTCGCTTCAATGTCTTGGTTGGTTTGCATGGTTCATCTTGTTTTTCAGCTCGTTTTATTGAGTTAAGTAATGCTTGCCTGAGTTCATCTTCTGCAGGGTTTTCTCGAATTTCTTCAAGAAGTTGTTCTCTGAGATTTGATCCAGATGGTTGTGGAGGTAACGTTCTGATAGTGATTGGTATTGTCTGCATCAACTTTGCCACAACCTCTTCCAGATTCTTCTTGGCATAGTTGTTGAGCATGTCAGGAAATGCATCTTGAAGAGTCTTGAAGACCTCAGTTGGAACCAGTTCAGCGACTTCCTTTTTCAAATCAACGTTATCACACTTCAGTATATGTTTGTCCATCTGTTCCTGAAGACTAGACAGTTTCTGTTTAGTTTCTTGATATTCCTTTTCACGGGCTTCTTGATTACTCAACACTTGATTCAGTTTACTTTCAAGCTGACTTATGACAGTTGATGATTGAGCCACTGAAGATGTAGGTGGTGATTGAAGAATGGTTGTATGGGGTTGAACATCCGGGTTATCTTGGTCATCTTCAGATTCATCTTTATCATCACTTTCATCGTTGTTGACACTACTATCTTTCTTATCCTTGTCACTTTCTTCATCATTGTCTTCATCATCCTCACTTTGTCTGTCATCATCAGATTCTTCAGCTTCAGAACCCGATGGGGTATGAGTGTGTTGATCTGATTCGTCACCCTCTTCTTCTGAGCTTTCATTTGGTTGAATCGGTGAAAAACTAACATCTGTTGCTTTGATAGACTTGCCCTTGCCTTGCTTTAGTTTCTCATCAGTTGGACCCATAATAGATCTCAGCTTTTCAAGCCCCTTCTGTGCTTTGACTTTCTTGATCCCAACATTATCGTCATTTCCTTCATCACTTGATTCATCACGAAGTTGCCATGCTGATGAAGCTTTGGTGACTGTTTTTCCTTTCTTAGTTGTTTCAGCTTTCTTTGATCGGCAGGTAGTGGCTCGATCTGGGAGTGAATGACTCTTCCCTTTAGTCTTTGATCCTTTGGGTAATGCATCCTTTTTCGGAACAAACCCCACTTTCTGATCTTTAAATGCTTTATCATATGTAAGAAATGCTGTTGTGTTCCTAATGTCATCACTCAGGAAATAATCAGGGATTGGAGCACCTTGTTTGTCTGTATCGGTCATCTGGATGTTGAGGCGAGTGAGGACATGATTATGTTGTTCGGTATGCATCTGCTCAGAATTTGGACGTTGTAGCTCTGGGTGTTTTTTCATAACACGAGCAATGAGGAGTTTGGTGAAGCGAGGAAAAGGGATATATGAATCTTTAGTGCTCTCTTGGAATTTCTTGCATTGAAAGATCATGTCATTCCAGATATACTGTGCAAAGTTTAGATGTTTCATGTTGACAATACCATAGAAAAACTGCAGGTTTTCAAGTCCTGGGTGATCTAAGCCGGTGGTTTTTCCAGTGATGCATTGATTGATGATGGCGAACATTGTTAACCAAGGTTGTGGAAAAAACTTTCTTTCAACTTTATAGATTGAAGAAATTCTTTCAGTTGATTCATCATACCCCAGCATTTCTAGAGCTCTAGCCATCTCTGGAAATGTTGGGTTATTTTGAAACTTCTCGAAATTCCCTGATTTTTCCTTGGGTAGCTTAAGAACGGCCCTCAGAGTGTCAACTGTGTATGAGATTTCAAGAGTATCCAGAGTGATAGTGATTGTTGTTTGGTCTTTGTTGACTGACATTGATTCCCAGAACTGATTAAGATAATCCATTGGAACACTTGCTGTCTTGGTTAAAGCAGGACGAATGAAGTGTCTAGCAAGGATTTCTGCGATGATTTGACATGATGGATGACACTTGAGTTTATCGAAATCAACTCTTGAATTGCAATGGATGATCTTAGGTTTTTCCGTAGCTTGAGTGACCTTCTTGGATGTGTGTGATGCTTGAGATAATGCACGTGACATGTTTTGACTGCATAACACAAACATACAACAATACGCAAGAGCATATATTATGAGTGTTAGTGAGTATGTTAGATATGCCCTTTGTATGTTAGACTGCTTATCATCACGAGTTCAGACAATTAAGCAATAGAACACTTTTCATCACTAATCACATAATCTAGCATCACCACTTAAGCAAAGAACATCTTGATGCACATATAAATTCTGAACAGCAGAGCATAAGGAACATGATGAAACAAGTATTATGACGAATTACAGCACAGATGGAAACAACTCATTCAGTAAACACAGCCCAACATATGAATACTTTTCATCACAACAACCAAAGATACTTAGTCAATCATCCATTATGCATACTCAGTTCTGAACTTTGAAGAAAAACAAATTGTTCGATCAATCAAAAGGTCGATCAGTTATGTTCAAGCAAACAGAGTTCAGTTAACAAACAAAGTTTAGTCAAAACAAAATTCGATCAAATGAAATTCAATCACACAAGGTTTGGTCCAACAAAATTCGATCAAACGAAATTCGATCAAATAAAATTCGATCAAACTAAGTTTGATCAAACTAAGTTCGATCAAACTAAGTTCGATCAAACGAAGTTCGATCAAACTAAGTTCGATCAAACTAAGTTCGATCAAACTAAGTTCGATCAAAACTAAGTTCGATCAAACTAAGTTCGATCAAACTAAGTTCGATCAAACTAAATTCGATCAAACGAAATTCGATCAAACTAAGTTCGATCAAACGAAGTTCGATCAAACTAAGTTCGATCAAACGAAGTTCGATCAAACTAAGTTCGATCAAACTAAGTTCGATCAAACTAATTTTGATCAAGCAAAGTTCGATCATTCCAGACATGAAACTCCTAACTCGGAGATCAGTCCTAAACTTCGATTACACCAGTAGTTCGATTATTGTTCGATCATTATCACATATTGTAAGTTCGATTATCTCAAAAAAATTCGATTATTCATCTTTATGCTTAAACACAAATCAACTATTTCACAAACAGATTCAATCACAAAAATAAGCACACAAGTAGATTATCTCACTCAAAAAAAATAGGCACAATCATAATCCATAAATCAGATTAACAACCTAATATAAATCTAAGAACAAATAATCTCTGAAGCAACGTTCTCAGTTAAATGAGTACCAAAGAAAACAAATGAAAGACTTACAATTAGAGCAAAGTAATTGAATTTTTAGAAGTATGAAAGATGCAGATGAAGCGCGCGTTTTTTTTTGTGAGATGAAATTGTGCATATTGAGATTGTGATAAAGATTTGACCTAAGTCAATGAGTTGTGTATATATAGAATTGAGTTAACCGAATTGACTGTTATTGTCCTCATTCTTTTCCATTTTACATATTTAACCTTTTAACTTTGCTTTTCTATTTCTATTAAGTCCAAAGTTAAGATATGTATAATATAATGGTTAACGCAAGCTGATGAAAAACAATATATGATGATTTAGAAAGATGACGAAGAATTTTTATGATTAAATGTGCAAAAGTTTCTCCCCCTCAAAATATGTGATATTGTGGAAAAAATTTTAAACTTTGAAACAATGGGCAAAAAAATATTTTGATTGAGATCAATCGTTTGCACATTTTTTTTTTTTATTTTTTTTTATTTTTTTTTAAATATATATACAAGATAGTGAGAGAGCATGACTCGATTAGTTGTTCTTGAGAAAGTTCGCTAATTCTTGAGGAGTCAGGCATCTCATTCCAATTTGGTGAACCAGTTTCACAAAACGATCATGAGGTAAAGCCTTCGTGAAAAGATCCGCCAATTGGTGTTCCGTTCCCACAAAATACAACTCAACGGTACCCTGCTCCACATGCTCCTTGATGAAGTGATATCTGAGAGCGATGTGTTTGGACTTGGAATGTTGCACTGTGTTGCACGAGATAGCGATAGCACTTTTGGAGTCACAGTACATCGGGATTTTGTTGAATATGTAACCATAATCCATCAATTGTGATCGCATCCAAATGATTTGAGCACAACAGGCAGACATGGCTACATATTCTGATTCCGTGGATGATAGAGACGTACAATCTTGCTTCTTTGACTGCCAGGACACAAGCTTATCACCTAGGAATTGAACACCACCGGATGTGCTCTTCCTTGTATCAATACATCCCGCATGATCCGCATCTGAAAAAGCAGTTAGTGCAAAACCAGAATCCTTTGGATACCAGATCCCCAAATTAATGGTTCCCTTGATGTATCTAAGGATTCTTTTAACAGCAGATAAATGTCTTTCTGTTGGGTTAGACTGATAGCGTGAACATAGGTATGTGGCAAATACAACATCCGGTCTGCTAGCGGTGAGATACATGAGAGACCCAATTATGCTACGATAATTTGTAGGATCAGTGGGTTTCCCATGAATGGCAGCATCTAGCTTCGGGGATGAGGAGGACATAGGGGTGTTATAGGTGTCACTAGATGTCATGCCATGCTTTTTTAATATCTCTTGTGCATATTTAGACTGACTCAAGAATATACCACGAGGTAATTGGTGAACTTGTAATCCTATAAAAAAGTTTAGTTCACCGATCATGGACATCTCAAAGTTTTGTTTCATAAGTTTTGCAAAAGCATTTGAGTACTTTTTGTGGGTAGACTCAAAAATGATGTCATCCATATAAATTTGTACGATGAGAATGTCCTCCCCATGTTTTTGTATAAACAAAGTCGGGTCTACAGAGCCTTTAGTGAAGTGATTAGCAATAAGGAATGCTGAAAGTTTGTCGTACCATGCCCTCGGGGCTTGTTTAAGGCCGTAGAGAGCTTTCTTAAGCCTGTATACGTGTTGTGGATGTTCTAGATCGACGAAGCCCTCTGGTTGTGAAACATACACCTCTTCACGAAGTTGTCCGTTCAGGAATGCTGTCTTCACGTCCATTTGATAAACTGTGATGTTCTTATGAGCCGCGTACGCCAGGAACATTCTCACTGCCTCAAGCCTAGCCACTGGTGCAAAGGATTCCTCGAAGTCAATTCCTTCTTCTTGGCTATACCCTTTAGCGACCAATCGTGACTTGTTACGAATAACCGTGCCTTCTGCATCCAGCTTATTTTTCCAAATCCATTTTAAGCCCACAACATAAACTCCATCAGGTTTTTCAACGAGTTCCCAGACTTCCAATCTTTTGAACTGATCCAACTCCTCTTGCATTGATTCAATCCAATTGTCATAAGTCATGGCCTCTTTAATATTTTTCGGTTCAGCTTGACAAACGGTGAGAGCGTAAATGCAAGTTTCACCATCTGTGTGGAGTTTCTGTCGTGTCATAACTGGTTTATCTGGATTGCCAATCACATTAACTAACGGATGATCCCTTGTCCATTTGTGAGTAGATGGGTAGTGTTGAATGTTGTGATTCAGATTTGACGATTCCATGTTGCTCGAGGAAGATTCTCCTGGTTCGGGAATGGTTGGGGGTGAAGCAAATGGATTGAAAAATGCATTTCCGTCAAAGTCTGATGGTGTTGGAACTTGGTTAGAAATGTGAGAAGAATCTTCAACTACTGGTTGAGGTGTTTTGTCTATTGATGATGATGGTTCAGGTTGTGGTGCATCGTCAGCAACTACCGTAGAGATAGATGCTGATGGATCAGGTGCTTGATTTGAGAGTTGTTGAGCAGCGGAACTTGTGGAAGCCTCTGACGCACTGTTAACCAAACTGTCATCAAACATAGGAGCAAACAGATCTTCCAGATCTTTCCTTTTGAAAGGTAATGGTTCAGCTGAAGATTCTGGGAAGTTCAAACGGTTGTTTGCGGGTTCCAAGCGGTCTTGCTCAGAAGCCATTTTGTTCAGGAGTGCGAGCTATAGAATATTGGTGAACAATCCCATGTTTCTCTGTAAATTCCCGAAGGATTTGGTTTTTGAATTCAGTGCCGTTGTCGGTACGAATGATTCTGACGGTGTTGCGAACTTGCACTTGAATCTTTGTGAGAAACGTGGTAACTATAGACGGAACTTGATCTTTTGTGCGGAGAAAGTAAACCCATGTCCATCTTGAGTAGTCATCCACTATTACCAGAATATATCTTTTCCCATTTACAGACTGAACGCGCATTGGACCACACAAATCCATATGAAGCAGTTGTAGGACGTGGTCTGTGCTATGTTCTGTTTTTGGTGGAAAATGAGCTCGGTGACTTTTTCCCTGTTCACATGCAGAACACAGATGATCCTTGGCATATCTGAATTTTGGTAAACCATCTACCAATTTTTTCTTTGCCAGGTCGGTCATGGTTTTGAAATTGAGATGAGACAAGCGTTTATGCCATAACCATGCTTTCGTGGGATGAGCCTTGGAGAGTAAACATATAGGAGTCGAAGCTGTCATTCCTTCAAAGGAGATGGTGTAGAGACTAGTTCCCCGTTTTCCCTTCATCAGATCATTTCCCTGAAGATCACGAATAAAGCAGGTTTTCTCCCTAAATGCCACTTCTAAGTCTCCATCGCAGAATTGACCAACCGAGAATAAATTGTGACCCAGACCTTCAACATAGTACACACGACTTATTTTGATGTTCCCATTTACATAGTCGCCATAACCCATGATTGCGGCGAAGTGATCATTCCCGAACCTGACCGTTCCTATAAACTTTGCAACAAAGTTTTTGAGAAGGTTGAGATTGCCGGTCATGTGTTGGGAACAGCCGCTATCAACAATCCATAGAACGATTTGAACCACCTGCATCACAATTAGTGGAAACAGATGGAGTAACGGTTGGACCCGTTGGGTTAGAAGCACATGATTTAAGTATCTTAGGTACCCATTTAAAGTTTGCTGTGTTCTCTAGCCAACGTTGCCATTTCCTACTACTTTCTGCTTTCTTCCTAAGGAATGTGCTAGGTGATTTGTTCGTTTTGGGATTAGCTATAGGTGCAACTATGGTCTGCTTTGAAGCTTCTAGTGGTGACTTCCCTAAGATTGATTTGGTAACTGTGTTAGACTTAGAGGGGCCACTAGTTCATTTCGCTTTTCTCTTCAGCACAGTTTTAGCAACACAGTTTTTATGATTACCAGATAAGATATGAGTATGACAAAACACACAAGAAGCATTAACATCATTCATAACTGTTAAAGATTCAGCATTCATTACATCTTTTGTAGAATTACACTTAACCAAGCTAGATTCTATTTTAGACATAACATGCGTTTTATTCTCACTAGATGCATGAACTTCTACTTCTCCACTCTTAGATGTTCCACTCTTAGGTAGCCAGATACTAGTCTTCTTTGGTCTCTTGGTGGTCTTGGATCTTCTACCCTTAGATGTGTCAACTAATCCTGTGGAAGGTGAAGTAAGAGCATTAGTGGTTGTCTTTGATGATGCATTCTGAGGTGCGCTGTCTACTTTTTGCATCCTTGGTACAATCTTATGAACTTTGGTTTTGCCTGTTTCTAAAACTTTGATTTTCTTCTTCAGATCAACAATGATGTGTTGGAATTCTTGATTTTGTGAATCTATTTTTCTGTTAAGGCGGACTATGTCATTCCTGTTTTGAAGAATTTCATCGAGTTCCTTTTCATTTTGAAACAGTTTAAGTCTTAAGAAAGCCTTTGTTTCCTTATACTTTTCAGGAACATGACTGTTTTGAAATGATAAAGACCCTATGAGAAGTTGAAATTTTAGTTCAAATTCAGCACTTTGAGTTTGACACCAATCAAGCCTTTTTTGAAGATTAAAAACTTTGTTTTCCACATCATTGTTGATTTGTCGAAGATCATCATTCTCTTTCACTAGATTCTTAATTTCGATTTGCAACATCTTTGTATCAACAACATGATTTTTCATAAGACACTCATTACCAGATTCATAAAGTGCATTCATCAACACAGAAACAACATCACAACTAAGAACATTTTGCAAGAGTCGATCATTTTCTTTTTCCAAATTCTTCTTTTGAACTTTTTGTTTTTGAATTTTGGAGTCTTTAGCTTTGAAAATGTTCTTCATTGATAGAACCTCGTCAACTAGATCTTCTTCCCATTGTGATGCACATTTCTTCAATTGTTTGACATGAGGTAAAATTTTCTTTTGAAGAATTTCTATCTTTTCTTTTTCCACAGGAGAGAAAAAAGAAGAGACAGTGATTTTAGAATTAAACTCAATTTCATTTTCTAAAAATTTGATATCTTCCATAAATGTCTCAAAATGTTTGACAATTTTAAATGCTGGAGGCATTGGTGGATCAACATCATTCTCTGTCAAATAATTGTCGAGATGTGCATCATTTTGGGAGAGATGATATATTTGTTCGGAGGTACGTATCAGCGTTTGTTCTGGTTTATCTTTTGGTGGCACAAATGATTTGCTTATGTGAGGTCGTTCATTATAATCATAATGTACTCTTGAAAACTTGTTTTGTGAATTTGATCGACCCTCAATCTTGTTTGCAAGAAAATCAGTTTCTTCATCAATAGAATACATAACAACACGTTGAAAGGAATCATCTAACAAAAATGTTGCATTGTATAACTTAGGATTTTCTTTGAGTGCTTTGTGTGAATTACGGGGTGTGTCACTTCCAAGTGCAAAACTTACTCCTTTCGGACTTGGTTTTACAGTTAGTTTTTGAATTTGTGTTACAGAATTACCCGTTTTATACACAACATTTTGAAATTCTTTGAGTTTGGTTTCCAAATCCAGAATTTCCTCAAGATATGAGTCAACGCGTTTCCTAGTGGCTTGCTTTTCGTCAAGAAGATCCTGCTGAGATGTTGAAAGCTCTGATTGAGTTTTTAACAACTCAGAAGTTAAAGCATCAATTTGTTTTTTGAATTCAAATTGATCCTTTTCTTTTTGAGAAAGAAGCTCAGCCTTAGAATCAGTTAATTCACGTACTTGGTTTTGCAAATCTTGAACTTTAACATATTCTTTTTGGAAAGCGATTTCAAAAGATTGTTCTCGTTTTTCTTGGTTTTGATATCCAGAAAGTTGTTGTTTATAGCACTTATTGTCCTTTGTTAACAACACAAGCTTTTCTTTCAGATTTGTATTGATGACATTGCATTTTTCAATTTGTGATTGGGTGGACATGATTAAGGCCTGAAGCTCCGAATCTTGATTATTCAAATTCTCAATTTGTTCAATCTGATCATGATTGTCATCTTCTATTAGATCATCAAATGAGACAACTGTTCTATCATCATCAAATGATATATCAGTGTTGATTTGATTATCTAAAGAAGATGAGAATGGTGAATCATTTGGAACAGAATGTTCACTTGAGAATGAAGATGCAGAAGGTGAAGCAATCTCATGTAGTAAACATGGTGGATCAAGTACCTGAGAAAGACCGTCAGTATCGTAGACCGGGCCTGTCTCGGATGTATTCATTTCCTGCATATTAGCCATGAGCATGACAGCTGCGTTTGCCTCAAGATCCTCCATATCATCTTCTGAGTCTGCATTTGCCATGAAGCTGTTTTCTTTCACATTCATCAAGCTTGCTTTCTCATCCTTAAGTGCCATCAAGAGAGCTTCTTTGTGATATGCACTGCCCATAGTACGAGGCTTTGGACTTGCAGTAGCCATATGACCATTCCCTCCACAGTTGTAGCATGTGACTGAGGTATTTGCAATGCCTTTTGATTCTTTTCCAGTCAATTGATTCCTGTTCTGATCTGCCCCCATATAATTCCTATTACCCCCAGACTGAAACCTTTGTTCTCCAGCTTGAAACCTTTGTGACCCATATCCTCCTCTGTTCCCTGAACCAAACCTTCCCGATGATCTGTATTTCCAATTAAGCAAAGATGTGTGAAGTACCATAAATAGCCCGTGAGAATCAACTGTTGATAAAATTTCTACTCTTCTATACTCTTCTCATCTAACTCTTTACCGACCCCATTATCATTCCGACGGCTTTTTGTAGTGACCACTGATGGAGAAAACCCAATATTACGAACTTGAGACTCAAGTAAAATAACCCGAACTTGTGACTTAAACTTGCACTATTGTCTGACTAAGTACCTATACTGAGCACTACAATGTAACTCCTTAAAGCATAGGTCGGTTCATATACCCATCCAACCATCCTTTTCTGTATATGAACTCATCTTGAATTATCCACATCTTTGTGTGACACTTGAGCACTACAACGTAACTCCTTTAAAGTGATAGCTATAATCTGTGAGCACAACAACGTAACTCCTTACATCAGGTATAACTAGATAACTCAAGTCTTAATCATTTTGAAGGTTATAAGCTCGAACAAGGATCTCGAAGAATCATGCATCCAACCAACCCTGATATCTTCAAGATACTAAGTACACGCACCCGTGATATCCCACTTCAACCTCAAATAAATAATAAAGAATTAACCCCGTAGTCACATCTTGCGGTTCAATACCCAACACTAGCCTTTTGACGGTTTAAGTGAACTATGATAATGGTTTTTTCCCGATCTTGTCAAAAAAACGTATCCCCGTGAAAATTTGTTAGACCAAAAATACCACTCTTTTTGCAATAAAATTATATCAAATAATTAACTCAATGTATTAAAAATACATATGAATAACCACTTTTCAGCCCATGTTATTTTATATAAGTTTCAGATTATCAACACAAGCCCAATCCACGTTTTGTGTAGCAAATTAACCAAACAATCAAATGATAAGTCCAATCCAATCATAAGCCCAAGCCAAACCATACATTCACCTAATAATCCGGATAGAGACCATAACCCGATCCAAACTAAGGCATTTATAATCTTATCTTTGTGACCTAATCACACACTTCTCAAATAATCCGCCCCCACTTCTTCTTTTACTCAACCAAACCCTAATAAAATTAAACCGCCCCCATTATCCTTCATTTTGCACAGCCACAAAAGAAGAACCAACACAAACCCTAATCTTACTATATCCATCCGCCACCATTTCCCAAATCACAAACCAATCTCAACTTATCCATCTCAATTATCTTCGATCTCATCTCTTAACCCATCTTCATTCGTTATCCGTAATAATCCAACACATCATAACCACAACCACAATCTCCACCGAACCATTACTTTGTTGTAATTAAGTTATTAGTTCTATCCAAATGAAGAAACGATTTACGGCTTCAAGATCCTTATGGGTCTCGGGTAAGGTTTTTATAATGTTGTTGTTCGTGTTGTGCTTGTTTTATAACGAAGCAATAACGATTATACTCCCTCCGTCCCACTATAAGTGTCCACTTTCCATTTGCACAAAGTTTTAGGAAAGTGGGGCCAACTACACTCTCCACTAGTCAAATATCACTATTACCCACTAAAGTCTCTTCTCATTGGTTGAAAATATTCCCTGGACACTTAATATGGGACAAGCAAAGATACCATTGTGGACACTTATAGTGGGACGGAGGGAGTAACAAAGTTGTTATAAATCGTGTCTTGATGTTTCGGATATTGATAGAAGTTTACGCTTCAAAATAAGATCGAAGATGATTTATCTTTCGTGTTTATAGAACTTTTGAAGTCAATTAATAATTAATGACACACGAAAGATATGACTGAGATCGATTGTTTATTTATTTATTTAATTTTTTATTTTTTTTTTCGGTTTGAGTAGTGTGGAAGTGGAAGTGGTACTGAGTAAGATTTGGGATTAGAATAGATATTTGAACTTGGTGTAGAGATTTTGATTTGTGGTTGCTGGTCATTTCCTCTTCATCTTTTTCTTGTTGTTCGATCAAAATAAGTTCGATCAATTAGAAGTTCGATCATTGAGAAGTTCGATCAATTAGAAGTCTGGTTAATAAGTTCGATCAAAACAGAAGTTTTGGTTAAAAAATTCGTTCAAACCTGAATTTAGGTTAAAAAATTCGATCAAACCTGAATTTTGGTTAAAAAATTCGATCAAACCTGAATTTCGATCAAAAAATTCGACTAAACCAGAATTTTGGTTAAGAAGTTTGACTAAACCTGAATTTCGGTTAAGAAGTTCGACTAAACCTGAATTTCGGTTAAGAAGTTCGACTAAACCGAATTTTGGTTAAGAAGTTCGACTAAACCGAATTTTGGTTAAGAAGTTCGATCATTTCATCTAACTCGATGAAACAACCAGATCTGATGAACAGCACTAGAAAAAATCATAGACATGTAAACCCACTTGTATCAAATACTGTTTGACCAAAAAAAAAATAGTATAAAACAGTGAAAATATTAATCATAACAGTATATGAAATACACTTTTGACAAGAAAAAATCACACAAATCACCCAAAACTAATACCAAGGCTCTTGATACCAATTGATGTTTTATACTTTTATGAATTAAGCTACCACTAATTACCTACTAATTACCTATTAGATCAAGAGAGAGAAAGCTAGAGAGAGAAAGAGATGGAAGGGAGATGATTACACAATAATACCAAATGATTAGAATTCATCAACCAACCCCTCTCCCTTGGATGGGAGGGGTATTTATAGTTTTACATGAGGTTGGGCTACTAGCCCTACTTACTTAACATAATACATAATTAACAATAATAAATGATAAAACGACACAGCCCATGGGCCTTCTACACGGGCTGGGCCTAATAACAAACCTAAAGGCCTAAGCAACCTAATACAAATGATCAATACTTGAAATATTACAAAACGTGTTCCCAACATCATCTTTCGCTGCGACCCCATTTTGGGGGTGTTACTGATTGGTATCAGAGCCTTGGTTATAGAGAACTGGGTATTTTTAAAACCTAAACTATAACTACTTTTACGAAAACATAACCCTATGACTGCCACGTGCCTGCCTGCTAAGCTGATGCCTCACTTGTGACTTGTTTGCTGACATATTTGATGAGATTTGTGTCTTATTATCAGATTAATTATACCCACTAATTTTCGTTGATTACTATAAGTATCTTCCATATACTTATGCTTACGTATCGTACATGTCACAGCGTTACGCCTTTTTCTTACGTAATCTCATCATTCGACCTCGAGTTTAGTCACTTTTCTTAGTCTTTCAAAACGGATTTTAAATTTAAGGGACATATTATTAGTATAACTGAGCTGAGTAGTTCAAAATTCATTGACCCTCGGTGGAATATAGACTGATCACCTATATTCAACCAGGGACAGTGGGACATAGCCTGATCACCTATGTCCGACTCAGAGGTGAATTTTGCAATACTGGGAGTAGTTATAACAGAATTATGTCCAGATTGATTCTCTACTCGATTTCTAAGGGTTTCAAAAATTCCTGTGTGTATATACAATCGTCGCATGAACATTCACATCTACATCCAACACATTAGCATCATAATACTTTTCTCGTCACAGTACTTTTCTTCAAATGGGCACTCGTACTTTTTGAAGGTCCTTTAAATATTTCCAGGATATCGTGATTAATACAAACGATCTCGATAAAATTTCATAATCATACGAAATATCGTTTTACGTGACCTTAAAACCTGTTACAGTCTACCAATTTCCCGATTACCTTACTAACCATTTCTGAAGGTTAGTTTGAACACTCGTCCTATAATTTAGAACATCTACATCACCTCGTGAACCACTGCCTAGAAGCACGCCAGCTAATTGTAACACGACCTCAAGCTTTCATTTTATGACAAGCCACTTTAGAGCACCTACTTTTAGGAAACGTCTTTATTACGCCTCACCCTTTTTTTTCATGTTTTGAAGAGAATGCCACCAAAGAAACAAAGCATGAGTGCAGCTGCTATTCATAGACTCGTTGCTCAGCGAGTCACTGCACAAGTTGCCGCTGCTATGGCTGAATACGAGACCCTCCGCAACAGTAGTAACGGCAGGAAAGCCAGTGGAACGGAGACAAGGGTTGAACCCGTGGATCGTGGTTGTACCTACAAGGAATTTATGTACTGCTAGCCTCAGCATTTCAGTGGCAAAGAAGGGGATGTCGGCTTAGTTAGATTGTTAGAAAAGATGGAATCAGTTTTTCGCATGTGTAACTGCGCGGAGGACTATAAGGTGAAATATGCTATGGGTACCTTGCTGGATGGTGCCTTATCATGGTGGAATGCTTATGCTCAGTCAGTGGGAATTGATACTGCTTTCGAAACACCATGGGCTGATTTCAAGGAAATGGTAATAGCGGAGTATTGTCCATGAAATGAGGTTCAAAAGATGGAAGTCGAGTTTTGGAACTTAGCAGTGAAGGGAGTCGACATTGCAGCTTATACTAAGCGATACCTTGAACTGGCAACTCTTTGCCCGGAAATGGTTGCTACTAACCGTAAGAGGATTGAAAGATACATCTGGGGACTTCCACCCAGTATCCAAGGAAATGTTACCTCATCAAAACCCAACACTCTCGAGGAGACAATTTGAATGTCTCACAGCCTGATGGACCAAATTGTTCGAGCAAGGAATGCTCGAAATGATAACAACAACAACCGCAGCAACAACAACAACAAAAGGAAATGGGATGACAACCAAGGAAAAGATCAAGTTCGACAGCCAAACAAAGGACAAGAAGTGGTTAGAGCCTATACTGCAGGACCACGCACCAAGAAAAGATATGCTGGGAATTTACCCTACTGCAACACATGCAATCTCCATCACCTAGGTCATTGCAGCGAACCGTGTGGGTTGTGCAAGAAGCGTGGTCACCAGACCAAGGACTGTAGGAATCCCGTAAATCAGAGGATCCCGGGGAGCTGCTTCGAATGTGGAAACATAGGACACTTCAAGAAGGACTGCCCGGAGCTGAAGAACAAGAATACCGAAGCCTAAACTCTCTAGGGTTGTATTACTTTTGTGTTTAACATTAAGTACTATCGTATAAGTTTCATGTACTATTACGAATTTCTATCTAATGAATGTTTTATCTTTTATCGCTGCAATACGACAAGCCTCGTCCATTACACTCTCTATTTCACTACCTTTAACTCAACCTTGTCTTGAAAAATTAGTCCCATTTCATATCACGTTCCAAGCCAACAAAGTCGAATTCCTATCGTTAAGGTTCGCTGGAATTCTCAAGGAAATCCTGAGATCACTTAAAGCGAGAACATACGTCTGTAGAACGAACGAGCTGAATTCAGGGACTGAATTCCTTTAACGGGTGGAGACTGTGACAAACCATATTTTCAGATCAAAAATTTAACTTTGAAATTTCACTATTCATTCCCGAAAAAGTTACTATTCATTATCGTAGTTTTTACTATTCATTATTTTCCAAAAATTTGATTTTTCGAGTATTAATTTCAAGAAACTTTCAAAATTTAATCGCATAACCTAGAAACATCATTTGGTACACAAAATATAGACTAGAGTTAGTCTACATATTGTCAGTGTCATCATATTTATTTTAGGTCTTGCATGTGTTTGCATTGTTTTTCATTCACATTTATTTATGTAAATAAACGCTTTTACACGATTTTCGTGCATGAACAATATCCCCGGTACTCCCAACAATGGTTCTAATAAACTTTTATACTCATTACAATGTTACAAAAATTCTAATTTTATTTTACTTTCTATTTTAAATTCATTTAGTATATATATTCTTAAATATATATATTTACGATAACTTAAGTATTTGCGAAGCAATAATTATTTAAGCACCCGATACTTATACAAAATGGAATTTCATAATTTTTATGACTTCATTACACTTTATTTTGTTCCGCTAAAATTTATTTCTAGCTAACTCAGTACCTAAATTAAAATATCTTAATTAATTTATTTTAAAACTTTGATATTTTTAGACGAGAAAACAAAAATCATTATGAGCCACCAAGCCCCCTTTTTCCTCCCTATTTTCAGCAGCCCCACTCCCTCCTTTCCCTTAATTTTGGCCAACATTTTCCCCCATTTTCCTCCTTTTGACCAAGTATTCATTATTACCTTTAATTACTTTAATTAAAAACTGATGCGTGGTTTTGCGACCTTACAACAGGTTTTACCTCTCGAGGGATCTCAAGAGGCTTGCAATCCCCACCAGGCAGTGTACCTGACCGATGTAGTATAGTGAAGTGGCAAGTACCGGGGGATTGATCGTTCTCTAGGGGAATAGTGTCGTTAGGATTGAAAAACTACTCTAATAGGTCTAAGGGTGAGGGAAGATTCTTTTTGTATTTTTATATTTTTATGAAAGCAAGTAAAATCTCGGGTTTGAAGGAGTGGGCGGAATTAGTTGCTAGTCAACTAACCCAAATAACTACAAATGCAAATAAAATAAAATAACTGAAAATGAAAAGGTTGTGGAACTTATATGGGGAGAAATGTGTTTACTTAGATTTCCTTACTCCCTAACTATCTTTTACCGGTTGATTAGTGTGTATTAATTGCGTGGATGACGGGTGTATTCCTTAATACCAATCGTGGGGTGGCGTACGTACTTCCCCAACTCTACAAGCTCCTACTTCACTCCTATGTCGAGCCGGCTAAGAAGCTCCTAACATGGGATCACTAGAATTCGCTCATGCATTAAATACAACCATAAAAACCTTAGTACGCAATGGTTCATGTTTCTTAAGACGTTCAAGCAAGTTACCGTATAGGAGGTTAGCCAGTTTTCTTAAGCCTAACATCGATAAACAATCATCCAATACAATTAATAACACACTAATAACCAATAATCAATAGTTAGGTTTCATTAGATCTAAGCAAACACAAGATAAATCTAGCCTAGCATGTTAATCAAAAGACAAGAACAAGATATAATCAAACAACACATAGACATATTGATTGATTAAATGATTACTTATCTTCAATTAAACATGGGAGATCCAAGGGTATGAAAACCCTTAAAAATGGCAGAAATTCGTCTTAGGGTTTCTCCTCACAAAGTTGCACACTAATGACAAAAAATTGCAAAACTATATATAGAGTTTAGGGGCTGACGGCGTCACGTTGTAGATCTTGACGCCGTCACCTCGCCGTGTCTAGGGTTCCCGGATGGTCTTCCTGACGCCGTCCCTCTTTAGTCCTCCAAAATCCGCTCTGGCTTATCAAGGGTTGACGCCGTCAGAATAGAGCTTGACGCCGTCACATGTACTTTCAAGCATATTTTTGAGACTTTGTCGTTTTCTTCACTTTTATGCTCCAAAAACGTCCAAAATGCTTCCTTTTCCAGATTTCTTCTCCAAAGTACCTAAAATGACAAAAGGAACGATTTAGGGCAATATTTGATCAAATAAATACGATTTAGGGCTTAAATGACCCCCTAAAAGCGGTACACTTTTCGCTTCATCAAATACCCTTACACTTGAGATTTGCTTGTCCTCAAGCAAATGCGCTTTTATTCTAATCAAAATACAAGTTAGGGGTCATTTAACGCTAATATAAAAGTAATTACAACAAATAGTCGTTCCACTTTAATCATAATAAGCACGGAGATTACAAACTAGCACCTCACAAGTAGTGTTTAGATACTCACATCTCTCAGGTGTCATCAAAATAAATCTCATAAATGAAAACGGATAATATCTCTCACTACCTGTCATAGCAAATAGATTACCATAGGCTTGGGAAAGGATCAAAAACCTCCTCCACTAGGCGTAAGCACCTAAGATAAACTATCAAAGAGGGCTTTTAAACGGGTTATAACGTGAGGTGTAGGGATATGATAAACACGGATTTGTTGGATAAGGGATATTTTACTGGTGGCGAGTTAAAGATCTTGATTAATTACATGTACAATATGGCGTTGCTAAGCCAAGACTAGACTCGACTTAAGCTAAAAACAAAATAACAAAAACATAAAATAAATATAAAATGAAACAGGATGGTAGTCCGTATGTTTTTTCTACTTTTCTTTTTCTCATTTTTTTGTATTTTTCTTGATTTTTTTTTTTTTTTTTTTTTTTTCATACACTCTTGCCCTACCATCCAAAATAATACATCATAGGGGCGTTGCATTCCCCTTACACTTGAACTTTTACATAACTTTACAATTAACTATTCTAATGACTCGAATTAAGATAATCGAAACACTTGGAGTACTTTTAAAATATTTAGCACATATGGGGGTAATAATGTTCTTCTTCCCCATTACTCCATTACACTAGTACTTTACCCATGAGTCCCAATCGTCCCAAAACAATATGTACAAGGATATGACTCGACTTAGCAACCATGTAATCAATTAGATAATTAACTTGGGGTTTAAACAAATGTTGTCACAATAATGCACTAAAAATGAGTGCATACAAGGTAGGCTAAGGCGATTTGGGTGTACATTTAAGTGGGGTGTAACAAATTCTTCCTTTAAGTAAAATGCTTAAAGGTCGAAACGAAAAGATAGGCTCTGAGGGGTGTACTAGGGGTATCGTGTACTAAAAATGAGTGCAACGCAAAGGGTGTGGGAGAATTGCTTGACCAATGTAGCCAAAGTAATTATAACAAAAACACAGGTGTAAAACAATGGGTTAATCCTAATGCCTCTTATCATGTAGTAAATCTAACTACACGAATGTAGTCTCACTTGTGGCCTCGGAATGGTCCTAACGCAAGTTCTAGAATCTAAGTGCTACCGGTACTCACATCATAGCATAAATGCTTTTCCTACCAATTCTAGGGGCGAACCTCACATATTTGGGGTGGAAAATTTTTTTAGTGGTACGGTTTTTGTGCTAGTCATATAACTCCTATCCATAAGACGCTCATTAAGATCAAAGTTTCACTCCTATATGTTGTAAAAAAAATTTAAATTTGGCACTAAAATTTCCCTAACAGGTATTTATCTCAGTTTTATTACACATCTACCATCAAACAAACAAAAATCAAGTGCACTTGTATTCTCTAAAGTATCGTACTTTACCCCCCCCCCCCCATACACTTAAGATGAACATTGTCCCCAATGTTCAAATAACAAGATGTAAAAGTAAATAAGGTAAAAGAATGAAATCAAATACTCCCCTGATTCGCTCGGTGGATAAAGAGGTAACATGGTTAGATCTTCTTCCAAGAGAATGTAGAAGCTTCAAGACTAAAGCATCGCCAAAAGCTTGATTCCACATACATCTCCTTGTCCAAAATAACCTGTTAAACCTGAGAAAACAAACACGAAAACCTGCATAACAACGGCGGGATAAATCTATATAAGGATATAATGCTTGTGGAATGATTATTTTGCAGATTCCTGGAGTTTATAAGTTAGAGATTTAATAAAAACTTTTTATGAAAACAAAACTTTCAAAAATTTCAGAAAATTACAACCTGACGCCGTCAGAAATGATCTGACAGAATTCTCATGTTAAGTTTCCGGAAAATTTCTGGAAAAACCTATACCTTACTTCCTGGAATTCCTGCAAAATATCATTATGACTCGATACAAGCATTTGACTCAAACAATTACTAATATGTATGTTAATTTAATATTGTTATGATTCATGTTCATTTGTTCTAATAAACCGATTTGGATTTCCCTTACACTTATCTTTTGCAAAATACCTTTATATGTAGTTAAGACGAAGTTAAAAACAAGATAAAGCATTTTCACAATTTAG
Source organism: Artemisia tridentata subsp. tridentata (assembly GCA_021014915.2). Classification (NCBI taxonomy): domain Eukaryota; kingdom Viridiplantae; phylum Streptophyta; class Magnoliopsida; order Asterales; family Asteraceae; genus Artemisia; species Artemisia tridentata. The sequence goes on along the minus strand of CP139503.1, from coordinate 151,547,075 downwards.
TTTCGAACATGAATCAATAACAACAGAAATAAAATATACATACGGAAGCAAATAAAATCAAACAAACAAACAAATAAACACACAAAGCAAATAAAGCTTGGGTTGCCTCCCAAGAAGTGCTTATTTTTGTTCGAGTCACAAGCCTGCCTCTACCCTTATTTAACAGAAATAGGGGAGGTTTTCCCTACACTTAGGGTTAAGTGCGGGTGATAGTAGCGATACACACCAGCTCGGTAGGAGTATGCCACGTGAGGAAAGATTGGTGGATGAATTATATGCTCAAAGGGGTGTGCTCCTTTCATCATAACCTTACCTAGTTCACTTTGGTCAATGGGTGAGTTAAAGTGTTCTCCTAAAAAGGGATCATTTTCTAACAACTTCGAGAGACTCCTAATTGGGAATCCATCTTGACCCAATAGACCCGGTTTAAACCCATAATGTTTCTTGTGATCAATCATGAATGGGTGATGTAGACATGTAAGGTCATTTTTCACTCCTATATTGTCTTCCTCACTACAAGGCTTAATGTCTACTACCTTAAACTTAAGACTACCCGGACTATATGTTTTGATGGGTGGATCGGGACCTAATTCAATTCCTAAATTTTCATCCAAGGATGGAAGATTAGGTAACAGTTTTGGTTGAGGCTCCGGCTCATCAAAACTAGGAACTTCCATAGAACTAAAAGAAAGGTTATGACTACAAGTATTCAAACCTACATCCTCTAGTTATGTTTGGTCCAAGGGTTCTACCTCTATTGGGGTTCCTATAGTCTCTTCTACATCTTCCGGGTAAGTCAAGGGCGGTGTGTATGCCTTAGACAATGGTGGGACTTGTGGGGTACTTGGTGGGCTTGGGTTCTCTACTATATCCTCCATCACATTAAGATCACCAATGTATTCATCTTGTATTATGGTAGGGCCTAACCATGACATGCAGCTAGGTGGCTCAACTCTACCCTCATGTGTGTCGTATGTTTTGGTGAAATCTATCCCACTCATGCAACTAACCATCTCAGAATCTTGGTTTGATTCTAAGTCCATGTTCTTAGAAACTAGGTCTCTTTGCTCATACGAATCCACCAATTCGTTCCACTTATGGGTCATGATTAGGAATCTTTCCTCAAAATTCATCCAAAGGGTTTGACTAAAAGGAATTGATCCAGATAATGCTCATCTAATAGAAATCTCACATGCATAGAATTCATTAAACCCATCTAACCTTACCCCTAACTCCTTTTGGAAATCACAAAGATCACACAAAAATTCATAGGAATGATAGGAAACAAATCTATTGGTGAAATATAATTGTTCCTCTATTGTCAATGATCTAAATGGAATTTCATCCGTCATAGTGACAAATGAAAATGGTTTTACAAACAAAGGGCACAAAGAAAAAGATAGACTACAAGAAATCCTAGAAAAATAAAATAAAAAATCTCACTAGAAAGGAATCTAGTGAGTAGACCTAATAAAATAAAAATTCAACCTAAACAATAACTATTCCCCGACAGCGGCACCAAAAACTTGATGCGTGGTTTTGCGACCTTACAACAGGTTCTACCTCTCGAGGGATCTCAAGAGGCTTGCAATCCCCACCAGGCAGTGTACCTGACCGATGTAGTATAGTGAAGTGGCAAGTACCGGGGGATTGATCGTTCTCTAGGGGAATAGTGTCGTTAGGATTGAAAAACTACTCTAATAGGTCTAAGGGTGAGGGAAGATTCTTTTTGTATTTTTATATTTTTATGAAAGCAAGTAAAATCTCGGGTTTGAAGGAGTGGGCGGAATTAGTTGCTAGTCAACTAACCCAAATAACTACAAATGCAAATAAAATAAAATAACTGAAAATGAAAAGGTTGTGGAACTTATATGGGGAGAAATGTGTTTACTTAGATTTCCTTACTCCCTAACTATCTTTTACCGGTTGATTAGTGTGTATTAATTGCGTGGATGACGGGTGTATTCCTTAATACCAATCGTGGGGTGGCGTACGTACTTCCCCAACTCTATAAGCTCCTACTTCACTCCTATGTCGAGCCGGCTAAGAAGCTCCTAACATGGGATTACTAGAATTCGCTCATGCATTAAATACAACCATAATAACCTTAGTACGCATTGGTTCATGCTTCTTATTGGAATAACCGTTGGGGTTCTATTGTTCTAAATCTTTCTAAAAACTCTTCATTATCAAGTAAGTATAAAATAATTTTTTTACTTTTCAATATGTATTTTATGCATTTATTATGCATGCTTATGCATTTATTAAGTTTAAATCTTCATTTAAACTCATTTAATTACACATATCACCCATATATATGTTTGTAAATTTTTAGGATGAAAACAAGTAAAAATATATTTTACAAGATTATTTGGATGAGAAAAAGAGTACAAACAAGTCTTGGATCATTTTCGTTGGATTTATCAAAGCTATTGCTATATAAGTCCTAATATAGATTCATAATCACTTTTGCACATTTATTAGTCATTTCCCTTAAGTTACATTTTTATTATGTTGTTATGATTATTTGAACTATATATATATTGTTGAAGAAATTGGTGGAAGAGTAGGATAGATTTGAAGTTGATTTCAAGAGATTTAGAGTAGGAAAATGGATAAAAGAAAATGGGCGCGGAAGCGCTGCCCAAATTTCTAATTTTCAGAAAAACAAAGTATTTTTATAAGTTTTAGTCAAAGAAGTAGAAAATACATTTTTAAACAAAAACGTGGCCGGTTGAATGGAATAAAACGGAGTTATAACGAATAAGATACGAGTTTTTCTACAAGTTATTTTCAATGACTATTTTCAGAAAAATAGTTGTTGCTGTCCAGATTTTTAAGTAAGTAAAACCGAGCCTGAAAATATAAACCGAGACCCCGAGACTTCAAAATGTGTTAGTATGCCTAAATACCTTCGCGGGGATGGGTAGAACTTTACAAACCTAGCCATAACGAAGGAGTTATGACTTACCGAAGTTACCGACGAAATATATTTGTTAACAGTTTTTTCTAATAGAGAACATTAACTAGATTTTAATTTTTAGAATTGGATTTTGGATATTTTAAGTGCTGTTTTGGACCAAATAACTTAACCGGAAGTTGTAGAATTTTGGTTACTTGTTTTAGGCAATTTGTAACATTTTCAAAATATACGTTATAGAAACATATATATCGAAATAACGATACGTACCTGCCAAAGTCCAAAGAGGTTATATTTTTAACTAATGACCGAAAATAACAAAGTAACTTTATTTTGTAATTAAACTCACAAACAAACATGTACGGGTGATATAGTTTTCACAAATTGCATAACACGACATCATTCCATGACCTTTTTTCCGAACCTAAGACATATCATTCATATTAGGTTGCGAGTAGTTTCCGAACCTCAATTCCGTGCACTTTCCTTTTGTTATCATATCAGTTGTTCCAGGTGAGTTCATGGCCCCTACTTTTACTTGTTTTATAACTGTTTTGGGGGAGAATAAATGCTCGTTTATATTTAAACTCCATGCTCGTTTTACTTGAAACGTGAATTATTTTCTCAAACATTACTAATTGGTTGAAACCCTTGATTTGTTACTCGAAAGTATTATGTGCTTACCTGTTACACACTTGATTAATTTCTTATGGACACAAGTGCATTAAACTATTAAATATTGCCTATGTTATGAACCGTTAAGCGCGGATGTTATGAATAGATCTAGTGGGATTGAACTCCCCGTCCGGGTGGTTTCCTACTTGGCTGGTATGTCAAACGAACGCATAATCATTTTAGGAACCTTGGTTGTCCTAGGTGGACATCTACCAGAAACTTTGGGTGTCCGGGTGGTTTCCCCACCTGACTGGTATGTCAAATGGATGATTAAACTAGAAATCTTAAGGCTTCGGTGTCATGAACTTAATTCAACAACAACTCTTTCTATATTTGGAATATATTGGTCTTTGAAATCTTGTGGTCCATACATAACTTATTGTTTACTTAAATCTATGAACTCACCAACCTCGTGTTGGCACATTTTAGCATGTATTTTCAGGTTCTTAAAGTGTCAGCTCACCTTTGGCGGCTTTTGGCATGGCATGGCATGGCATGGTTATAGGATCAAGATACTCTGATATTCATTTGGGGACCACGTTATTTCTTTTATGGGCCTGTATTTCCGCATTTTATTGAATGATGTAAAACAAAGTACTTTTGATTATAAAAATTTCTTTTAAACAGATACCGTAAATCCGTTCTCTTTACTTTGTGTTGTGGTACCAATTTAGTAGCACCCCAGCGACATCATCTTCCGCTGCGACCCCATTTTGGGGGTGTTACAAGTACAAATTAGGTCTAGTTAAGTATCAGTTATTACTGCTAAGCAAAAAGTTACTAAACCAGCAGTATTGATTAATACTATTAGATCAGTTAGTGCTGCTTCCACAAAAAGAACAGTGAATGGTGCTAAGTCAATCTCACATTTTTTAAAAAGAGCACATTCAACTGTAAACAGGCCCATTCAATGTAATACAGTTGTTAATGGAGTTAATACTGCTAAGCCAAAAGCAGTGATTGATGCTGTTTGGGGTCATCATTTTTATGCTGTTAAGGCCTCAGCTTGTTAGGTCTGGAAACCAAAAGTTAAAGTTTTAGATCATGTTTCCAGACACAGCAGTGCATCAATAGTTTTATAGAAATATAATTATTTTGATGCACAAGGCAGATCCAAGCCAGAAATGGCTTGGGTCCCCAAGAGAAACTGATTTTCTTACTTTATGTGCAGGGCAATCCACAGGTGGAGTTATAGGATCAAGGAGGTGTTGACAGTGGATGCTGAAGGCACATGAAAGAAAACATGTCCTATCTCATAGATTTTGAAGCAATTGATGGAGGATAACTTGCGTTTGGGAGTAATCCCAAAGGAGGGAAAATCACAGGCAAACGTACGAAAATCACAGGCAAACGTACAATCAAAAATGATAAATTAGATTTTGAAAATGTGTACTTTGTAAAAGAACTTAAGTTTAATCTCTTTAGTGTCACACAAATGTGTGACAAAAAGAACAGTGTTCTTTTTACTGACACTGAATGTTTTGTCTTGTCTCCCGACTTTAAGTTAACTAATGAAAGTTATGTTTTACTTAAGGTTCCTAGAAAAGACAATATATATAGTGTTGATTTAAAGAACATGGTTCCCAAAGGAGGTTTGATGTGCTACGTCATGTGCAAGTTTTAAAATTTATAAACACGATTTATCCTATTCTTTAAGTAACACATACGAGCAAGTATACTCGTCCGTGGTAGTAAAGGTGGGTAAGTCGAGATCGTCCCAAGGGATTTGGTTTTTGTATTTAGTAAAATAAGTTTTAACAAAAAGATTGTCAAGCCAATTTGGTGGAAATTCTCAAAGTAAATTCAATCAATCAAAACATATACTTGTGTGTAATTCCATAACTAATTGCATAGAGTATTCTACCAAGTTGGGTGTAACTTGTAATGATGCACAATTTTAAATGAATGATTAACAATCAATGGTTTATATCTTGAAAAATCATTACTAAGAATTCAATCTCCTAGTTAACTCCTTTCGGCCTTGTTAACTATTACGATAATTCTATGAAGCACTAGTTGTTTGAAAAGAAATTCTAATCTTAATTGTTCCTGAGAATCCTTTCGGCCCTTTTATTCGTGATGAAATCGTTTCAAATCCATTTTAATTAGTAAATATGGTGCTTGTCACACACCATATCCCATACTAATTCATGCACTAACTTTTTGGAATAAAAACATAAAGAAAATCCTTTCGGCCCTTTTTATCCTTTAAAATGTTTTTATCAACTAATTAAGCAAGATTAGATGTTATTCCAACAAACTCATAGAATAAGAATTGGTTTCATGCATCACCTTTTAACATAAGAATTCTTCAACAATTAGTTACATCATAACACACAAGTATACCAACAATTACTCAATATCAATCATTATAAAACACAAGTAACAAAACACACTTTCATTAAACGTAAAGAAAAGGTAGTTCATGGTAAATAAACAAGATATACCTAGTTTAGATTACAAGAACTAGATTTGTGGCACTATATCAACCACACTCCTCTAATTGCCTAATAAGACACGTAAACAACTCCACACTCGAACCACACTATTAAGACTTTAACTCAAAGTTCCTGGATGTTTTTACAGCACTTCTAAGCTTTCGGGCAATGATAATAAGATAGAAAGGACTTGGTGTAAGCCTCTTACTAGTTTTTGGGTTGTCACCCTTTGTAATCTAGCCAAGGGTCCTTTAAATAAATGAAAGAACCCTTATTGCTCAAGTAAAAACGTCCTCAAATGAGTTAATAAGCAGGAAATGATCAGCCACCATGATTATGGGGCTTAAATCCGTCATTAAATGAAATCTTGTAACAACAGCTTCATCCAACCGATCGGTATTGGGTTCCAACCGATCGGTTGGATCTCTCGGTAAAATCCATCACTTCCCATCCGAATCGGATGCGGACTCCATCCGATTGGATGTAGTCTTCTGGCACTCACAACTTTGACTTTTCTTGGTCTTTTCTTGTCGCATGCATTATGCTTCGCTGTGGCACTGATTTCTTCCACAGAACTTGATATTTTCTTGATATATGTACATAGAAATCTTGACACTATCAAATCCTTGCGTCCTTGTGTGGTTTCTCACTTGTTTCCATCTCGGGAATCTTCAAATGTGCATAATCACTTCAATTCTTTGTCTTTTCTTCATCTTTTCTTGTACTTGGCTACATTTACTTGCATATACACTTTTTCCATGATTAAGCAACAAATATACACAAATATAACCAAATATAGTGCACAAAACTAATGATAACGTATCTAAAAACATGTTCATTTCGAGCGTTATCAAATTCCTCCACACTTGAGTTTTGCTCGCCCTCGAGAAAGTCTAGTTTTTAAGAAAAATGATTCCAATGGTATCATTAATGTTTTTCCCAAAATCTAAAAATATTCCAAATGAACACTTGTTAATTTTAATTTAAATGTGAAAAATTCTTGAAACATAAACAAGTTAATTTTGAGCTTGATAACATAACTAAGCACCTCACAAAGGAATTTTTAAATTCACTCAACACTCTAGGGATAGATTGATTGGCAAATCACTCATTGCTCAGTCATGATACATGTATATTACCATAAGCTTGTACAAGTATCAAAACAACAAAATAAAACATCAAAGAGGTCTTTTATTCGGGTTTAAGGTTAAGGGTTACCTGGCTAATGTTCAAATATTTTATACAAGAATATAATAGATCGCTGGCGCGAATTTTTTGAATAGAATAAACAACGGATGGTCACTAGATTATACCTTAGCTCGCTGGCGCGTTATTCACTTAACGGATGGTCACCAAAATATGCTCTAGATCACTGGCGCGTCTTTAAACTATTAAAAACTCGGATGGTCACTACAATATCCATGCACTACATATCTTAACAAAGCCATCACTTAATCCGGATGCTCGTAAGCTAACAACGAATAAATTAATTTGGTAAAGGGTAGGGATAAGACATGGGAATTACTTTTGATTGGTTTCTACCGAGATGAAAAATAAGAATCAAGTCCAAATTCCGTTCCCAACTCTTTATTAAAAAATGATCACTTCCCAAACTTCTTTGATCATTATTCCGCATCCCATACTCACTTATTTCCTTCTTAGCTCATTGACTACTTTATACTCATACACTATAGCTCATTGGCTATTCACTTTTTCACATTCTCTCCTCTTTTTTTTTTTTTTTTTTTTTTTTTTTTTTTTTTTTTTTTTTTTTTTTTTAACAAACAATACTTCCTCGTCACCCCCACACTTTGGATGAGCACACGCTACAAAAAATACAAATAAGAGTAGCGACCTCCTTCTTCATTGAAACAACACATATACATGTCAAAGTGTGGCCAACATGTAATCATCAAAAAATAAATAGTTTTCGAACTTCAATTGAACTTGATTCGGGTAAGGCTAAGGTGTAAGGTGTAAAATATTTTGGTATTTTTCTGGATTTAATCAAAAAGAAAAGATAGGCTCAGAAGGTGTAACTAAGGGTATATAGTTTAAGATATTAACGCTAACAAATGGGTTCTAAATACAAGGATAACTAACCGATGTGGTTAGCAAAAATATTTCTGTAAACGGATGGCCATTTGGTGTAAATCCTAAGTTGCCTCTTATCATTTGAATATATTTTATCACTCGAAAGCGATTTTAACCGTAATGCATAACAAGTACAAGTTCTAGAATCAACATAATCACCGACACACTCATAACGAAATATATAGCATAAGAAATGATTTATACAAAAAGGCTTAAATTCTCACAATTTAAGGTTGGTTATAACATGTACTAGTAACTGTTATCGATTCCAAAATGAAATAGCTCTCATAACTTGATTAAATTCCAATTTTTTTTCAAATAGCCTCATTTTTACCATTGAATCAATCTAGTTCTTTAAACTATATAAATTATGTGATAAAACAACTAGAAAATCAAGGGCGAACACATTCTAGTTACATGAATCCAACATCATACTAAACCTAAAAATTTAAAAAGTAAACCATTTTTCCTATTTTCTTCCCTCCCCCACTCTTAAGTTTTGCATTGTCCTCAATGTAATAAAAATGAATTTCAAAGTAAAGGAAATGGGAAACATTTAGTTAAAAAGGTACTACTAGGGTAAATACGCACACGCATATTTGATCATAAGTACGCAACTGAGTTCTCCAACTCCAAATATATTGATCAACAATAAGCTTCCGGTAATTCACCCCTGCAAAAACTGCAAAAACGTACGAAACAAAACAAACAAACAAACAAAATACTAAAACAAACAAAGTGATTGAAAATAAACCATATGTAATTAATCCTAAAAAAAATTAATAATTAAGATAATTGAAATAAAACTGTTCGACCTATAATTGTTTTTAAACACAAACCATCATGCTCGAATCTCGATGATCACTCATCATCGTCTTCCATGTCGTCAGGAGTATGAATTCTCTTATCTTCACTCTCCTCATCATCTCCATCCTCATAATTTTCTTCCTCATCGAAAATTGTAAAAACTTTTTGCCTCTTCTTTCCAACTCCTGATGATGATCCTCCCACATCATAACTTGAGCCTCCAACCTTTGGGACTTTACCATAAATAGGTACTGGTTTGGGAAAAGGGGCATACCAAGGATATGGGTAAGGATACTGGCCAGGATATGGATCATACTGAAATGGGTAGGGTGGAACATTTGGTGGGTTGTAGGGTGGTACCTCATAGTTGACTTCACGTGCCATGTGTTGGAGTATCGGCATTGAATAATCAAAATTGTAATTATGCCTCATCATCATCGAATCTCTCCACACTTCCCTACGGTCAATATCATTCAACTCACAATTCCAATCCCCCCATCCCGAGTCAAAACCACTCTGTGCATGAACATTCCTTATTGGCGGTGGTGGTTGATATGGTGGTTGTGGTGCGGCTTGAGGTGCGGCCATCGCTGGCTCATTCCAAGCTCCCAACATCCTACTATTCCGATTCAATGCTTTCCCAAAACTTTTATCGTCCCATGTCTCACTTTCCATCGGCTCCGAACACTTAACCAATTCCTCATTCTCAAAATAACCCAAATTTCTAGCCAATACGGTCACATAGTGACCTCCACAAATGTCACTCTTATCCTTGATCCCTGGTGCTCTTCTCGAATGATATTCGGCTATTATCCAAGCCGCATTTCCGTTCTTATCTTCCTCCAACAACTTCATAACCCACAGGTCGGGTTGATTGCTTTTATCTCGACTCCCCGTCCTGTGTAAAACACCCCAAGCTATTAATTTCTGCAAAATTTTCATTAACGTGTTTCTTAGCTTGGGCGAGTTTCTCCTTGAACAACATGGATCACCAACACGATTCCAATATTCCAGAATCCCTTCATAATCATTGTGGTACCTCACCAAGCTCAGAAAATGTGCTTCAAACAATCTATGCTCAACTTCATCTTGCTCGTACAATCCAATAGCAACTGCAAAACCTGGCAAAGTGTAAGCATGCTCCTTGCCACACAATCAAAACCAAATACACGTTTCCCTCATTAAATCAACAACTTTCCTCTCAAAGTAGAAATTCGAGAAGAACTCCAAACTCCATTCTCTAAAAACATTCTCATAAATACTGAAAGCTCTTTCCTACAAATAATCCTCAAAAGTATCCGCATCTCTTGGATACACGTAAGACATCCTCATCATCTTTCTCAATTCGTCCTCACATTCATAATCAGTAAACACATCCCAATTAACCAAACGTGGTTTAGCAAATTTCCACACTTGAAGCTTTGAAAGACGCTCATGAAAAGCGTGCTTTTCTTCTTTCTTTAACTTGCTGAATTTGAGATTTTCATTACTCTCCGGCTAAACATCATATGTGACTTTACTCTTCGCATTCCTTTGAACAAACTTTGTCACGATAGGATTAACGCGAACACATGATGAACTCGAACCACCTGCAACATAACTCTGTAGAAAACACAATATATGTTAGTATAAGAGTATAAGAACCAACGCTACATGATCTAGAAGTCCAAAAGCTCATTTTTCAAAACTTCCATTTTTTATTTACCGAGCCCTCCATCCGATCGGTATTGGTTCCAACCGAATCGGATGGAGTAAATTACCCCGCCCAACCGATCGGTTTTTCCCTGCAACCAAATCGGTTGTGGCTTACTGTGAAGGCAAAAAAAAAAAAAAAAAAAAAAAAAAAAAAAAAAAATTCTCGACTCCAATCAATTTCTACCAATTCCTACTCTCTCCTATCTTACATTTGAACAATTATAGTGGTTTCTACATTTCCCATTCATCCCTATAACAATCTATAACATATCCACATGATTTCTCAATCATTCCTAGAACACAAGAACACTACCAAATCAAACTCTTCAATTAGTGTTCTAATCAACAATGCACTATCCTAGCATCACTAATTAACAACTAAATAACATCTGGGAATCATCAATTGCAACCTAAATCGATTCAAAGTTTTGACCAAATTCAATTCAAAAATTCAATCAACCAATTCTTTCTCAAAACTTAATCAATCAATCTAATTATTTTTGCAATGTGTTCCTCTATCAATTACCTATCTATACCAGAAAAAATTACATCTTAATTCAAACTCTATAAAAAATACCCAAATCTTGACCTAATTCCATAAATCCGAATTAAAACCTAATTAAACCAAATTGATGATGTTACTTACTTGTTTTGGAGCCATGGATTATCTGCAAACACTCCTGCAACTCTTAATTATCTCCTGGTGGTCGAATTCTTGGAACCCGAATTTGGTGGATTGTGTGTGTGTTTTTTATGATTTTTGAAATTTTGAGTTTATATATCAAACTCCATCCGATCAGTATTTGATCCAACCGATTCGGATTAAGTTTTTGCAAAAATTCACTTTTCCTTCTTGCCAACACCTTGTGATACTTGTGAGAGCAAGTGAGAATATTTTTCTTTCTCCAAAAATTCTATTTGTATATAAAAATTCCAACACACTTAGTCTACCAAATTGTGTCCAAAGTCTATCTCTACTAATTCTTAAACAAAACTAACTCTAAAAATCTCAACTAAAAAACATAACTTCATAATCATAAAACTTAATAAAAAGAACAAAGTCTTAACTTAAACTTAAACTTAAATAACTTGAAACAAATAAAATGCAAACATTAAAAACTAAAATGCTTAAAAATAAAGGAAAACAAACAATTAGCTAGCACAAGTGTTTTGCTTTATTTCCAAACTTGTTCACTTGATCTTCATCCTTCAAAATACTCATGCCTTAAGATATCTTTGCTTTGAAACTTTCCGGACAATTTCCGGCTTGTCTTTTGCATTTTAAATCGTCTTGCAAAGTTCCTTCCATCTAGGCAAATAATGTCAAACTTCACTCGCCATTCTCCGTCTCCTTCTTCCTTCTTATAAACACTAGGACCGTCGGGTCCCCACTCCAAATTCATTAGTTGGACCGGTAAAGATCTAAGAAAATTTGTGAGCTTATTAAACACAAAAACATTTTTAAAGGGGTTATAGAAAGCCTTCATTGCTAGAGCTCTCTCCATCTCATCTTCAATGTCAAAGTAACTAGGAGCAACCGACCCATATTTTGGCCTACCATCTTCATCTCTTCCCACTTCAAAACAACCCAAGTGGTCTTCTTCTTCATCTTCTTCTTCATGCACTTCCTTCACTATTTTTCCTCTTGGCTTTGGATAATAAGTATGTTTCAAGATCCCATCATTAATAGTCATAGTACCACGACCCATATCTATAATAGCCCTACAAGTTCAAAGAAACGGTCTACCTAACAATAGTGGTAACTCTTTATCCACCGGAATGTTAAGCACTAAGAAATCAGCTAAAAATGTCTGGTACCCTATTTGGACTTGTACATTTCTTACTTCACCCATTGCCTTTACCTGAGAGTTATCAGCCATAGTAAGATTAGACTGATTAGGTTGGGGGTTACTAAGCCCTAACCTTTTGTACAATGTATAAGGCATAACACTAACACTTGACCCTGTATCGGCCAATGCACACATCGCAACTGTTCCATTTACCTTAATGGGTAAAACAAAATTTCCCGAATCACTCATCTTCTTTGGCAATCCATTTTCCACTATCCTTGCTCTCTCAACCTCATCGAAATCTTTGTCTTCTAGTCTAGCCCTAGCCATCATTACCGCATCCAACTTCTTACGGTATGTCATGTAATTGTTCAACACATATATAACCGGTTTCTCTTCCATAAGCTCTTGAAATTTCATCTCCAATTTCTCCAAAATAGCCTCCTTTTGTTCTTGGGTTAGAGGTTTAACAGTTTCTGGTGAAATTGGTGTTGAATTTTATGATGATGATGATTTTTCATTCTTTGGGGTGGAGGGTTGGGTTAATTTGTTTAGGAGTGCCTTCTTTCTACTTGCCTTTCCCATCTTAACAGTCTCTTCCTTCCCTTCTTCTAATTCAGCAAACATCTCATCAACTTCTTTTTCTTCTTTCCATTCGGTAATGTCAATTCTCATCTCGCCAAGTGCGAAATCAAGCTTACACTTGGTTGTAACAAGAAAATCTCGTCCAAAAACTACATCCGGTTCATCAACATTTCCATATTCTAGCACTACAAAATCAACTTTGAAAATGTGGCCGTGAATATTCACTTTCACATCTTTTACCTTCTTTCTCCCATAATCCTCATAGTCAAGTCGAACAAAACCAAGCTTGTCTAACATATTTTCGGTGATATAGTTGTCCCCATATTCCATATTCAACTGAGCATCCCCCGCTTGGATTCCTTCCACACCACATGGTGTAGCAAACCTCATAAACGGTGCATCAAATTCCTTGGGTGGTGCTCTTGTGAACACAACTACTCTTTTCTCCTTTGGTGAACAAACTAGATTCTCCCTAACTTCCTCTATCTTTTCAACATCGACCTTAACATCTTCCAACATATTTTCCAAACGCTTCAAGGAATCACCCGAATCCTTGAACATTTATTCCAAATTCCTCAAGTATTCCGACACTTCGCTTATACTCTCCATTTCACTTAGGCAAATACTAACTATAACATAACCACAAAATAAAAAATCCAAACCATTATCTTTAGGGTTAGTCATAATCGAAACATACTCAAAAATGAAGTTATATCAAGTAACAAACAAGTTTAAACAGTATAAAATTTTTTCGTGGCAACCATCCGATCGGTTTTACACTCCATCCGATCGGATGGACAAATCGTAAAAATCCAAAGTTACCCAACCGAATCGGATGCGGGCAACATCCGATCGGTTGGATAAAATATTTATTTTATTTTTTTTTATTTTATTTTATTTTTTTTTATTATTATTTTTTTTTTATAACTAACACTAAATCAAAATTTCAATATAAAATCTAATGCATAAAATAATTATCTAAAAATGAAAAATGAAACATAAATAACTTTTAATTAACATTTTAACTAATAACTATTATTAGCTAAGCAAATTAAATGAAACTCTTAAACTACTTAACCATTAATCGTAAAATTAACTACATTAACTAGATTTAATAAAAACATTAAAGACATTAAAACTAATCTAATGATCACCATTAACTATCTAATTAAAAAAATACATAATTATATCTATTACTATCATTAATCTAACATTAGTGTATCATTAAAAACTGAAATAAACAAAAACAATAAAAATCTAATTTTTTTACCGTGGCTTCCAACCGATTGGATGGATAACCATCCGATTTGGTTGGTACCAAAACCAACTTTTTTTTTTTACTTTTTCTTTAAACACGAATTTCTAAATCAAAAACTTATGAAACTACCAAATTCAAACAATTTCAATCAAATCCCCGGCAACGGCGCCAAAAACTTGATGTGCTACGTCGTGTGCAAGTTTTAAAATTTATAAACACGATTTATCCTATTCTTTAATTAACACATACGAGCAAGTATACTCGTCTGTGGTAGTAAAGGTGGGTAAGTCGAGATCGGCCCAAGGGATTTGGTTTTTGTATTTAGTAATATAAGTTTTAACAAAAAGGTTGTCAAGCCAATTTGGTGGAAATTCTCAAAGTAAATTCAATCAATCAAAACATATACTTGTGTGTAATTGCGTAACTAATTGCATAGAGTATTCTACCAAGTTGGGTGTAACTTGTAATGATGCACAATTTTAAATGAATGATTAACAATCAATGGTTTATATCTTGAAAAATCATTACTAAGAATTCAATCTCCTAGTTAACTCCTTTCGGCCTTGTTAACTATTACGATAATTCTATGAAGCACTAGTTGTTTGAAAAGCAATTCTTATCTTAATTGTTCCTACGAATCCTTTCGGCCCTTTTATTCGTGATGAAATCGTTACAAATCCATTTTAATGAGTAAATATGGTGCTTGTCACACACCATATCCCATACTAATTCGTGCACTAACTTTTTGGAATAAAAACATAAAGAAAATCCTTTCGGCCCTTTTTATCCTTTAAAATGTTTTTATCAACTAATTAAGCAAGATTAGATGTTATTCCAACAAACTCATAAAATAAGAATTGGTTTCATGCATCACCTTTTAACATAAGAATTCTCCAACAATTAGTTACATCATAACACACAAGTATACCAACAATTACTCCATATCAATCATTATAAAACACAAGTAACAAAACACACTTTCATTAAACGTAAAGAAAAGGTAGTTCCCATCCGAATCGGATGTGGACTCCATCCGATCGGATGGAGTCTTCTGGCACTCACAACTTTGACTTTTCTTGGTCTTTTCTTGTCGCATGCATTATGCTTCGTTGTGGCACTGATTTATTCCATAGAACTTGATATTTTCTTGATATATGTACATAGAAATCTTGACACTATCAAATCCTTGCGTCCTTGTGTGGTTTCTCACTTGTTTCCATCTCGGGAATCTTCAAATGTGCATAATCACTTCAATTCTTTGTCTTTTCTTCATCTTTTCCTGTACTTGGCTACATTTACTTGCATATACACTTTTTCCATGATTAAGCAACAAATATATACAAATATAACCAAATATATTGCACAAAACTAATGATAATGTAACTAAAAACATGTTCATTTTGAGCGTTATCAAGGTTTGACTTGTCTCTTTGCAAAGGCCACATCTGATGAATCTAAGCTTTGGCATAGAAGGCTTGGACACTTAAATTTCAAAACAATGAATAAATTGGTTAAAGGAAACCTTGTTAGAGGTTTACCTTCTAAATTTTTTGAAAATGATGAAACCTATGTTGCTTGTCAGAAGGGAAATCAACACAGAGCCTCTTGTAAGACCAAGATAGTGAACTCTATAAATCAGCCTTTACATATTTTGGACATGGATTTATTTGGACCAACATTTGTGAAAAGTTTAATGAAAAAGATGTATTGCCTAGTTGTCACATATGATTTTAGCAGGTTTACTTGGGTTTTCTTTTTAGCAACTAAGGATGAAACCAGTGGTATTCTTAAGACTTTCATAACCAGGATAGAAAACCTAGTTAATCATAAGTGTAGAAAACTAGAGGGTGGTTGAATAGTTTTACCGATTAAAATCACTTATTAAACTTATAGATCGACTTATGTCAATCTAGTTTTGACGTGTTGGATATTGATAGAAATAAAAGCATATAAACTAAAGTAGGAGATAGAGTTAGAGAGAGGCAACCACAACACAAGTATTTATAGTGGTTCGGCTACAAGGACACCATCCTTTCCCTACTCCACTCCCCGAGTCACCTACTCGAGAGTTCGTTATCACTTCACAACACAAACTCCTTTAACTTGGCGGAGAAGCCTTCACACCGTTGCTTACACTTTATCCGGTACAAAGCTAGATACCGGGTCTTTCACACAAGGTAGACCAAACCTTCGTCGCCTACACTTTATCCGGTACAAGGCTAGATATCGGGTCCTTAGCACGGCGGACCAAACCAACACACCCAATACAACTCGACTAAAGGATCCAACGTCCTTTTATACTTATCGACTCAACACATCTACAACACCCTTTGAGAAGAAAGAAAGAACAAGAATCACTTCTGTGATCTTGGAAGAGAAGAATCAAATCAACCCATATCACGAGCTTGCACGTCTTCAAGAGGTTGTGATCTCGCCTTATGGAAGGAACCTAAGAGAATCAAAAAGAGAAACTACATAGAAAGATCCTTGGATCTGAGGTTAGAGAATTTAGAGTATAGAGAGAAGTAAACTCTAAAAGGGGTGAGAGATAAGAGAGACATGGCTCACTATTTATAGGCAAAACTGCCTACTGTTCACCCGGTTCCACCGGATCCCTTCCCAGAGGGATTCGGCTAGTGTAAACCGAGGAATTCGGGTAACTGGGTAAACCATTCCGGATTTTGGGTTACAAACTGGGTTATGGGTTATGATCCATGGATATATGACGTCATGCCTGATGTCAAAGACATCTTGGGTCATGGGTCATGGACTTTGGGTTATGGGTTGTGGACTTTGGGTCATGGGTTTTACCCATTATGGATGTCATGCATGATGTCATGCAATGGGTCAAGCTCCATGGTTTATGGTTTATGGACTTGGTTTTGGGCTATGGATAGTCCAAGTGTTTACAAGCTTTTTCTTAACATGTATTTTATAAAATAGTTTTGGTTTCATGTAAACTTGTTAACTAGATATGTTTAAGGTTTACTTGTTTAATGAAATGAGTTAGTAAACTATTGGCTCAAAGCATTACGTAATTTATTTATCTCGTTAAAATGATTTTACGTTTGTTATCGACAAAACATTGAAAGATCATAAAATATAAATAAGCGTTTTGAAGGTTTATTTGTATTAACAATCTCCCCCTTTTTGTTGATGACAAAACATAAAATTATTTTAAGTAAAAAATAAAATTCGTAAATTTTTGAATTGTAGTTTTTACTCTTTCTCCCCCTTTTTGTCGAAACAAAAAGAGCGTCGAAAGGAAACTAACCCGAATGCAAGTTTTAAGAAAAGTAATTGATGAAAAGGTGTAAAAAGGAATAAGGAGAGTAAGAAGTTCTTAGTTGCTCCCCTTGACGGTTGCTCCCCCTTGTTGAGGGCGTTAAGTAATTAGGGAGACTAAGAGGTGATCATTGCAAGTGTTTGCAATGGTTTTGCTTGGACGAGAGCTCCCCCTTAATGAGGGCGTTAAGTACTCCATGTGTATTTTTGAAAATCTAAAAAACAAAGGTTAGAAAACAAGTATATTGTGTCCTTTTGCTAAAATTGGAGCTGCATAAAATTTTGGTTAGTATTTTGTTTGCCTGGATCCGCCGATTCCCTTGAAAAAGGGATCCGGTTAGTACAAAGTGAAGGATCTGGCTTACCTGCAACTTGTTAGCAGCAGTACATAATAGAAAAGGTATGAAGACAATTAATAATCACACAAATCATGTTCACATAGACAAGATGCACATAATCATGTAGATTCAATTTATAAAGCAAGAGAAATGATACACATATTGGTCAAATATCTAAAACTAAGAAAATGATCTTAGCATGAAAAATTCCTATTCGACTAAAGTTAGGCCTAAAGCTAGAATAGTGAGACCACTTGTGCTTGTACTACAAGGTTTTTTAGGGAAGGTTTGGTTTGTTGACGTCATCAAGACGTTCAAGAAGGTGGTAGAACATGAAACGTACTTCATCACATAGTTCATGAACTAAGGTTTGGACATGTTGACAATGATCACAAGTATCATTGTGGTTTGTTTATTGTGAGGTTAAGATACAAGGTAGTTGAGGTATTTTTGAGGTGGAAGCACCTAGGTTTAGAGGTTGTGGATGTACCACGGGTGTTGGTAAAGAAACGTGTGTGGGCGGAATTGTGTCATTGTTTGGTTGAGGTGATTGAGGTGTTTGTGATGGTTGACATCTTCTCATTACCCAAAATGGGCCATCTGAGGGTGGTGGAGAAGAAGGTAAGTATCCTATGGGTGGTTGTATGTTGATGTCAACATCTAGGTGATGAGATGGTGGTTGTGTTGACTTTCTCTCAATGGATGAGAATGTTGGTAATGGTGGTGGATTAGAATGTCTAGGAGGTAAATCCTCCGATGAGTTGAAGTAGAGGTGAGGTGATGAATGAGGTGTGGTGAAAGAAAGAAGTCTTGGTTCAAGAGGAGAAGGTTTTGTTGGTTGAGTGGATATAGGAGTGTTTGGTAATGTAGGTTCACTAGTAGGTGTAGGTTCAAGAGGAGTTGATTGTGGTGATGTTGTTTTGGTGGAAGCAAGTTGTGGTGGTGATGGTTCAAGAGATGGAAGTTGTGGTGAGGTTGGTTTTTTGGAAGCTAGTTGTGTTGGAGTTGGTTCATTAGATGGAGGAGTTTGGATGTAGTTTGGGAGAGGTGTTCTAGTAGAGGGTGCTTTGATGGGTGAGGTTTCGGTTGAGGATATTTCATACACTATTCGTTTGGTTTTTCTTGGAGGGCTCCTAATGGATGATCTTGTAACACCCCATACCCGTTTAGACAAAAAAATTAAACTTTTTACACAAAAATGATTTACTTTTATGGACATCTGACCACTCTTTTGATGACTGACAAAAATGTATAAGCATTCAGCCCTTGAGGCTATTTTTAGATGAAAGTACACTCAATTACCTTCGAAAAGATAGGTCATACGACCCGTTTCGACCTACGGATTAAAAGATATAAAATTTTGAAAATCGACAAAATCTGGAACTTGGCCCATACCGCCGGCATGAAACCCAAACCGGCGGCATGGCCCCAAAAACATTCCCATGCCGCTGGCATAAACACAAACCGGGAGGCATGGCCCCTTCTGCTCACCCATACCGTCGGCATGAGACCCATACCGCCGGCATGGACCTGCACATTTCCAAAAACACTTCGTTTTCATCCCGTTTTTGCTATAACCGACCCATACGACTTCCATTTTGCACCAAACTTGACCAAAAGCATTATATTGACATATCAAACATGTTCCATACCAATTCAACCCGTATTTACATCAAAATGGGTCATAACGGCGTTGTGCCAAACACCCTTTTTACATCAAATTCATTGAAGTTTCCTTACTACAAGGACCACATGACACTTAAACATTTAACCCAAAGGATTTACATAAACAAGGGACAACGTTTGATGACAAGACCACAATTTAACAAAACGACCACACAAGTTAAATATACCAAGGCACAAAAGGGTACTTCGGCTTCCAACTTCCAATTTACTTGGTCCAAAAGTCATGGTCTTCTAAGTTAGCTTCTAACTACACTAGCTTCATTCCAATACTACCACTAGGCAAGATCCTTACCTTTGCTTCCTCCGCTAGAACCTACAAAACCATTAACATCTAAATCGTAAGCAAAAACGCTTAGTAAGTATACAAGATATAATCAACATCACATTCACATGAGACTGGTGATTAACACCACTCATAACATTAACAAGGAGCATCAAGTAGTATTATTACTCACCTTGATCAAGCAAGTAATTATATATATCATTACTCATCTAGCATTGGATCCAAGCTAATACACATTTACAAGCTCCATAATAAATACATTAACACAAGCATAGCATTAACATCATAACATTAACAAGGATTATACTCATATACTTACCTCAAATCCTACTAGCTTCCTACTTGACTTGATTGAGCTTCTACAAAGGCTTCCTAGCACAACATTAACTACAATTAGTGTCTACAAACTAAAGAGACCATCATTTCACCACTTTTTACCATAATCATTAAAACCCACCACAGGAACCCTAATTTTCACATTTGGGGAAAACCACTTACTTGAGGAAAGGAACACAATTAAGGCTTCCTTAAAGCTTCTTGATCACTTCTTGATGTACAATTGAGACAAGATGATGATATTGGCCTTCCCTCTCTTTTCTCCTAGCTAATGTCGACACACCCAAGAATACTCCAACACTTTCCAGACTTTTCCAATGGCTAAGATATTTATTTGATGTTAGTTGCAAGTTTGGTCTCTTGGCAATCTTAGTCCTTCTATTCCTATTCTTCCTATTTTGGTCACTCATTAAGTTATTACTAAATCCATAACACATAACTTATATCTACATAACCTATTATTTACATAAATGGTACCTCATCAGGGTACGGGTGTAACAATTCTCCCCTCCTTAAAATGAGAGTTCGTCCCCCGAACTCTACTCTTGATATAGGTATGGATACTTGGTCCTCATCTTTTCTTCCGGCTCCCATCTAACACTCGAATCCTTACAATGTCTCCAATACACTTCCACTAGCGGGATTTCTTTGTTTCTAA
This sequence comes from Artemisia tridentata subsp. tridentata, assembly GCA_021014915.2. Taxonomy (NCBI): domain Eukaryota; kingdom Viridiplantae; phylum Streptophyta; class Magnoliopsida; order Asterales; family Asteraceae; genus Artemisia; species Artemisia tridentata. The sequence goes on along the minus strand of CP139503.1, from coordinate 151,526,227 downwards.
GTTGTCTTACTTCTTTCCTAATATTGCTTAAGGTAACCACACTTGTTTCGCCCGCCAATTACTTTCTTAAGTATGACACGTGAAAGGTATTGCGAATACCTCTCATTTCTTCGGGAAATTTCCAACACCTATGCTACTTCGCCTACTCGCCCTAAGATTTTGGAATGGTCCTATAAACCGAGGACTAAGTTTCCCTTTGTTTGTGAACCTAAAACGCCTCTCCACGGGGAAACTTTTATCATGACAAAATCACCTATCCCAATTTCGATTGGTCCTCTTCAACTATCGGCTTAACTTTTCCACCTATCTTGTGCTGCTTAAATCTTGCTAGAATCATCTCAATATTTTTCGTGGTCGCTAACACTACGTCCGTGCTCGCTAATTCCTTTCTTCCAACTTCCTCCCAACACACAGTGTTCTAAACCTCCTACTATAGGGCATTTCCTAGAGTGGCATATCTATACTCGCGTGATAGCTATTATTATAGGCAATTTAAACTAGAGGCAATGATCGTCCCAAAATTCACCTACAACCGGACATCGTCAATGTTTTTCTTTTCAAGTCTCGTATCTATTACGTGAGCCATAAGGGTATAACAACCGCGTGATAATATCTCCTAGCCTCTACCGTGAAACATAACTCCAATTCACCCTTCCTTTTATCACCATAACTAATCATCTCACTACCGTTAAGATTTACAACCCGAATGATCTTATGGCTACAAGGATGGACACATTATATTTGTCAAACCAATACATTCCAATGACAATATCAAACTCTCCTAGTATTATAGGAACTAGGTCAACTCTAAGGGCATTATTATCGATCCTTATCCCTACCCTTCGATATACATTGGATACAACTTCAACCTTACTATCGGCTATTTCGACTTCAAGGGTATCGAAAGTTTAACTAGTGGGGGAATTAAATGTTTACTAAAATCTTAAAATTCGAAGGACACACTAGCACCCGAGTCATACAAAACTGGAGCGGTTACGGAATTAACAAGAATAATACCTGAATTAACATCGGACTCCAACATAGCTTCTCCGGCACTCATTTGATAGACTCGAGCCATTGGTTTTGGAATTTCAACCTTCTCTTCTTTGACGGTTCTTAAAGGCTTTGCTTCAATCGCCTTTGTTTTCGGGCAATCCCTCAACCTATGCCCTATCTCATTACACCCATAGCATACTATCATCGGCTTGGTGCAATCTTTACTTTTATGGTCAAGAGCTCCACACTTGTAACAACCCGACGTATTGCGCCTACACTCTCCAATATGAAACTTATTACATTCCGGACACGCCACCTTAGTCTTGGTCTCCACATCTTCCTTGTCATGATCAAACTTGGCTTTCTTCCCATCACGATCTCCAAACTCTTGCTTCCTCTTTGTTTCCTTAGCTTCTTTCTCCTTCCTCCTCAATAAGTCCGCTTCTCTCACACGCGCTCTACTCAAAAGGTCCTCCAAAGTAGTACATTTGAATGGAGAGATCACATCACGAATGTCATCCTTAAGCATTCTTTGGAACTTGTCAACCTTAAGCTTGTCATTTCCAAGATACTCGGGACAATAAGGAGCCATATCATTTAATGTCCTCCACAACTCGTTCACCGTCTCATTAGTTTGAGTGAGAGATTGGAATTTCTCACGAATCTTGTCAATCTCCTCAACCGGAGCATATTTGGCACTAAACAACTACTTAAATTCCTTCCAAGTACATGTTTCAACCCAAGGTTCTCCCTTCTCACACACCTTTCCTTCCCACCAAGTCTTAGCACTATCGCGAAGAAAATTAGTAGCATAGATAACCTTCTTCCTTTCCTCACATCCACTAGTACGAAAAGCACCCTCCACAGCCGTAACCCACCTATTACTAACAATCGGGTCAAGGACACCAGTAAACCGTGGTACATCACAAGCTGTGAAGTCCCGATAAGTAGCCTTGTCACTCCTAGGTTCTTTCGCTACTCCACATTCTTTCTTAAACTCTTTGAATTCTTCTTTCATTAGATCCTTAAGATTTTGTGTTGTTTGTTTGACATAATAGGGCATTGCTTGTTCGATAGCCTTACCTACTCTTTTTGCCATCATTGAGTCTAGGACTTTCATTTCTTCTACCAAAAAACCCCTAAAGCTAGGTCCTCCAGAACTAGAGGAAGAGGAGTTTTCATTTTCCTTATCATTATCACCCACATCTTTTGCCGAAGACTCGGCATGCTTGGAAGCCGTAGATTTTGCGACTTCTTTTTGGTGAGGAGTTTCCATTTCTTCTTACTGAAAATTAGCAATTGAAAATATCAAGCACAATCATATACTTAACCGATGCATGGATGCCATTTCTATTCTTATGCTAACTCCCTAGCTTGTCACCTATGTATGATTCAAATGATTTCAACTTCACATATGTTCCATATTTTTATCACTACGGTGGCCAGGCGTAGTCATGAAAATATTGAACATATGGGTCCTCAAAATCATCCAAACAATACACAAATAACAAACACTAGCTCTAAACGCATCTATACAAGGCCTAAGTCTAGGAAATCCTAAAGTGAAATCCTAAATCTCTTAGACCAAAGCTCTGATACCAAGTTGTAACGCCCCATACCCGTTTAGACAAAAAAATTAAACTTTTTACACAAAAACGATTTACTTTTATGGACATCTGACCACTCTTTTGATGACTGACAAAAAGTTATAAGAATTCAGCCCTTGAGGCTATTTTTAGATGAAAGTACACTCAATTACCTTCGAAACAATAGGTCATACGACCCGTTTCTACTTACGGATTAAAAGATATGAAATTTTGAAAATCGACAAAATCTGGAACTTGGCCCATACCGCCGGCATGAAACCCAAACCGGCGGCATGGCCCCAAAAACTTTCCCATGCCGCCGGCATAAACACAAACCGGGCAGCATGGCCCCTTCTGCTCACCCATACCGTCGGCATGAGACCCATACCGCAGGCATGGACCTGCACATTTCCAAAAACACTTCATTTTCATCCCGTTTTCGCTATAACCGACCCATACGACTTCCATTTTGCACCAAACTTGACCAAAAGCATTATATTGACATAACAAACATGTTCCATAGCAATTCAACCCGTATATACATCAAAATGGGTCATAACGGCTTTGTGCCAAACACCCTTTTTACATCAAATTCATTGAAGTTTACTTACTACAAGGACCACATGACACTTAAACATTTAACCCAAAGGATTTACATAAACAAGGGATAACGTTTGACGACAAGACCACAATTTAACAAAACGACCACCCAAGTTAAATATACCAAGGCACAAAAGGGTACTTCGGCTTCCAACTTCCAATTTACTTGGTCCAAAAGTCATGGTCTTCTAAGTTAGCTTCTAACTACACTAGCTTCATTCCACTACTACCACTAGGGAAGATCCTTACCTTTGCTTCCTCCGCTAGAACCTACAAAAACCATTAACATCTAAACCGTAAGCGAAAACGCTTAGTAAGTATATAAGATATAATCAACATCACATTCACATGAGATTGGTGATTAACACCACTCATAACATTAACAAGGAGCATCAAGTAGGGTTATTACTCACCTTGATCAAGCAAGTAATTATATATATCATTACTCATCTAGCATTGGATCCAAGCTAATACACATTTACAAGCTCCATAATAAATACATTAACACAAGCATAACATTAACATCATAACATTAACAAGTATTATGCTCATATACTTACCTCAAATCCTACTAGCTTCCTACTTGACTTGATTGAGCTTCTACAAAGGCTTCCTAGCACAACATTAACTACAATTAGTGTCTACAAACTAAAGAGACCATCATTTCACCACTTTTTACCATAATCATTAAAACCCACCACATGAACCCTAATTTTCACATTTGGGGAAAACCACTTACTTGAGGAAAGGAACACAATTAAGGCTTCCTTAAAGCTTCTTGATCACTTCTTGATGCACAATTGAGACAAGATGATGATATTGGCCTTCCCTTTCTTTTCTCCTAGCTAATGTCGACACACCCAAGAATACTCCAACACTTTCTAGACTTTTCCAATGGCTAAGATATTTATTTGATGTTAGTTGCAAGTTTGGTCTCTTGGCAATCTTAGTCCATCTATTCCTATTCTTCCTGTTTTGGTCACTCATTAAGTTATTACTAAATCCATAACACATAACTTATATCTACATAACCTATTATTTACATAAATGGTACCTCATCGGGGTACGGGTGTAACAGATCTTGCACTTGGTGCCTTGGTCATGTTTTTGGGTAGGTTTAGAGTGTGAGTATGTAGTAGAAGATGGTTTGTTTTGGTGTGGTTTGGAAGCACAAACACAAGTGGCTTAAATAGTGAAGGATCAAGCAAGTGAATTAAAGCCTAAACCACTAAAATCCTTTGAATTACAATGATATGTATGCACCAAGGTCAATTACAGTGATACATTCTTCTAAGAGATATATTAAAGGCAATGTGGAGTGCTTGAGTGGATAAAGTTGAGTATTGGAAGGCTATATGTGATAAAATCTGTTTCTGTTTGCCCGGTTCCAGTGGATCCTTCCCAAAAGGGATCTGGCTAGCTTTAGCTTAAGGAACCGGCTAACAGATCAGATAAAGGTGAGAAATGATGATCATTTAGCTAGTGTAGCCCTATATTTCCTGATGTAATGAGTGTAAGATAGTGTTTTAGTGAAGGCAACTCTGAGTGTTATAAGACTAATGATGAGGGGTTGTCATAAATGATCTTTAGAGGTGAGAAAGAGGTCTATGTAGGCCATTAAGTGAATATGGATTAAGATAATCATATCACTAAGTGTTAAATATTTGTAGGTTTCAAGAAAAGGTGGTATGAAAAATTTAAAAATTCTTTAAAAATCATAAGAATTAAAAGATTGTTTTTAGAGTATTTTAAGGTAGAGATGGTGGAAATAAATTTGTTAAAAATTTATTTAAATTATAGGTAAGTGTAAAATGATCAGAGAGAGGTGATGCAAGAAGTGGAACTGAGAAATAGTGGTTATTGTGGAAATGATAAATCAAAAACACCTTGGATGATACTTAAGTCTTTCTTAAGAGTTCAACAAGACTACTAACCTCAAAGTCAGCTCAAATATGACTAATAGGAGATGACTAACTAGTGTACTAAGGTCAAAATGGTTGAGTGTGATGAAAAGTGATATAAAATTCTTTTCTGTTTGGCCGGTTCCTCCGGTTTCTTTCTAGGAGGGATCCAGTCAGTTATAACTGATGGATCCGGCTGTTATGACTAATATGTTTACAGTAGGCTCGCATAGTTTAGTTTATTAGTTGAAAAGAGATTCTAACATTTCAGGCAACACTTACACATAGGTGTAAGTGAGATATACCAATATGATCATGTAAGAAGCACACAGTACTATTCAAAAAGATCAAATATGTAAAACATACATGAGTATGATCAAAAACAAATATTCAGAGAAGATCACATTAGACAAATAGTTCAAAAGAGATAAATGACTTCAAAAGTTTTAGAAATATTCAAAAGATGACTAAACCAAAACTCTCAATCTTTACACTTTTTCTTTTTCCCATTGTTTGTGATGAAGTGAGCAAGACACTTGATCATTCCCTTTGTTTGCTTGAATTCTTCAGTTTCTTTGGGAAGTTTGGGAAGTTGTTCAATGTACGAAATATGATCAAGTTGAAAGTTTTAAATGGGATTGTCTTCATCGGCTTCAGCTTCATCTGAGGATTCAGAAAGAGGGTGAGGTCTTTTGCCTTTGATCATAAATCTTTTGACAGGATCTTGAGTGAGGGGTACCATGGCAAGGTTTGCAAGAGTATGATCGTTGGTGATTGGGGAAGATTGGATTGCACAAACGTACATAAAAAGACGAGTGAGGAGCATACCATATGGAAGAACCATTTTGTTGGTCTTGTAGACACCAACCATTCTTTTGGCGATATAGTATGCTAGGTTAAAAGGCTTTTTTTGAATGAGGAAATAGATCATTTGGACAAGACAGGCATTTGGGTGGTCTTTGTTACCAGCTGAACAAATGACATTCTCCCTTAGAATTTCTTCCCACTTTTTGTAAGTTGGAAGCATTTCAAAGAGTTCCATTTGAAAGGGGTCACGGTGAATGACTTCCTTGTTTCGATTTGAGCAAGATTGATCGGTTCTTTTTGTGAAGATGGTGTATCGAACTAAGATAGGGTCATCAAGAGGTGTGTGGTAAATAGGACTAGGATCCAAGGCGAGGTGTTGGTTGGCGATGGACCTATCCTTGCAGTACATACAAATTCCTTCGCAAGGAATGTGTAGGACTTCGGAAAACATGGTGAGAGATAGAATGAAAGTTTAGTTGTTTATGACGAAGGAGAGAGAAATAATTTTATCATTGTTTCGAATAATCTGAACACTTTTGTAGAATTAAAAAATGAACACCGGAAAAATTTGATCATTGATTTTGAGAAGACAATCAAAATTGATTGCGGAGAATATTTGAGGAATGTTGGTATCCTCAAGGAAGGAATTCTCAACAACACGTCCTTCATGAATAAGACGCTTATAGAGCATTTTGAAGATTTTACGATCATTGGTGGAGAGACCGTCTTTGCGGTAATATCTAGGGATATAGTAGGTGGTATCATGATAGTCTTGTTGGGTATTTTTAAGCATTTTGATCCTAATTAAAATTTAAACAAAAAATTAAGCATTGTAAGAATTTGGTTAACTATGTTATCCATCCTTACTCAAATGGGTTTTAAGATGAAGGTTTCATTTTTATTAACAATGCCAAGAACAACATTTGATTAGTTCAGAATAATTTAATAAACTCTTTTAATTAGAAAATATTTGAATGATTCAATTATACCCATTTGAATTAGTTTTTGATAAACAAAGCCCTAGAAATTTAAATTAGAAATAAAAACTAAAGGGGATGATGTAGTTACATACACAAGATGATTAGAAGATTGAGTTTGAAGAGGATGGACCCCTAAGATGAGAGGGTTTTGCTTTTGATTGTTTTTGGTGTAGTGAGAGGGGAGAATTATTGTTTGTTTATGTTTGAAATATGTATCTGCTATCTAATGTGCCGGTTCTGCCGGATCCTTTGAAAACGGGATCCGGTAGGTTATAATAGAAGGATCTGGGAAGACAGTCAAAAAAAACAAGGATGGTGTTTGGTGTATTAGTCCTTTTAATCAGTTTGTTTTAGCATTTGATTATGACTAATTTTCCTAAGTAAGAATCAGAAGATTTGAGAATTAATTTGAAGAATTTAGACAAAGTTTAGATGTGGCATATTAGAATATAGATCGCAACGAGAAATAAGTTTCAGAAGTGATAGTTTGGGTAGTTTTGAAACGAGAGTGGAAGCGTATAAAAAACCATAGTTGTGTTGTCTTCATTTCTTCTTTTGATGAGGTAGTTGTTAAGAGAGTAAGAAAGTTTGTCGCAAGAGTGAGGAATTTTTGAAGAGTGAAATACTTATTTTAAGATGAGAAAGAATGTTTATGAGTTTGAGATGATGATCAAGACTTGAAAAAAAATTTCTTGTGTCGACTTGACCAAGGAATGATGGAATACAATTCCTTATAGTTTGAAAGATTAGTAAAGAGAGACTTTTTAAAAGTTTTGATTTAGATTAAAAGTTTTGTGTTGATATGACTCTTTTAACAACAATGTTCAAAATAATTTTGAAGAACAAAACAAGTAAGCACAAGTATATCAAGTAATTGTCTACCAGATAGATCAACACTTTTAATCAAAAAAAAAAATAATCACTTAAAAAGAAAAACAAACATAGATTTGCCATATTATTCTCAAGGGTGAGAATACTCCTAGAGAAGCAATACTTCATGAGTTATAAAAGAGCTTTCCAACATGAAGATTTCTACAAGGAGGTATGTTAGAAACACTTAAATGGTATAACAATTTTATCAATATCCATGTATAGATAGTGTTATTATTTTTGTAAAAATGAGTTAGATGTCAACTTTTACAAAAGGTTTTTCCTTCGTTGTAGTTTTCAAAACATACACGGATCGTATCAAGTTTTGAAAGTTCAATATACTCTAAGAAACTTGGTAATGAAGCTCTGATGCCAATCGTAGAAAACTAGAAGGGGGTTTGAATAGTTTTACCTATTAAAATCACTTATTAAAACTTATAGATCGACTTATGTCAATCTAGTTTTGACGTGTTGGATATTGATAGAAATAAAAGCATATAAAATAAACTAGGAGATAGAGTTAGAGAGACATAACCACAACACAAGTATTTATAGTGGTTCGGCTACAAGGACACCTTCCTTGCCGTACTCCACTCCCTGAGTCACCTACTCGAGAGTTCGTTATCACTTCACAACACAAACTCCTTTCACATGGCGGAGAAGCCATCACAATGTCGCTTACACTTTATCCGATACAAAGCTAGATACCGGGTCTTTCACATAAGGTAGACCAAACCTTCGTCGCCTACACTTTATCCGATACAAGGCTAGATACCGGGTCCTTAGCACGGCGGACCAAACAAACACACCAAATACAACTCGACTAAAGGATCCAACGTCCTTTTACACTTATCGACTCCACACATCTACAACACCCTTTGAGAAGAAAGAAAGAACAAGAATCACTTCGGTGATCTTGGAAGAGAAGAATCAAAGCAACCCATATCACGAGCTTGCACGTCTTCGAGAGGTTGTGATCTCGCCTTATGGAAGGAACCTAAGAGAATCACAAAGAGAAACTACATAGAAAGATCCTTGGATCTGAGGTTATAGAGTTTAGAGTATAGAGAGAAGTAAACTTTAAAAGGGGTGAGAGATAAGAGAGAAATGGCTCACTATTTATAGGCAAAACTGTCTACTGTTCACCCGGTTCCACCGGATCCCTTCCTAGAGGGATCTGGCTAGTGTAAACCGAGGGATCCGGGTAACTGGGTAAACCAGTCCGGATTTTGGGTTACAAACCGGGTTATGGGTTATGGGTTATGATCCATGGATAGATGATGTCATGCCTGATGTTAAAGACATCTTGGGTCATGGGTCATGGACTTTGGGTTATGGGTTATGGACTTTGGGTCATGGGTCAAGGGTTTTACCCATTATGGATGTCATGCATGATGTCATGCAATGGGTCATGGTTTATGGTTTATGGACTTGGTTTTGGGCCATGGATAGTCCAAGTGTTTACAAGCTTTTTCTTAACATGTATTTTATAAAATAGTTTTGGTTTCATGTAAACTTGTTAACTAGATATGTTTAAGGTTTACTTGTTTAATGAAATGAGTTAGTAAACTATTGGCTCAAAGCATTACGTAATTTATTTATCTCGTTAAAATGATTTTACATTTGTTATCGACAAAACATTGAAAGATCGTAAAATATAAATAAACGTTTTGAAGGTTTATTTTTATTAACAATAAGGTTAAGGTGTTATGAATTAGTTTTGTGAGATGAACAGTATTATGAGACAGTATAGTGTAGCAAGGACTCCTCAACAGAATGGTGTTGCTGAGAGGAGAAATAGGACACTAATTGAGGCTGCTAGAACAATGTTAGCTGATTCTAAGTTACCTACTACCTTTTGGGCAGAAACAGTTAATACTGCTTGCTATGTGCAAAATAGAAGTTTAGTAGTTAAGCCTCATAACAAGACTCCTTGTGAACTTTTACATGTTAGAACACAAATGTTAAGCTTTTTAAGACCATTTGGGTGTCCTGTTACTATCCTCAATACCATAGATCACTTAGGCAAGTTTGATGGCAAGGTTGATGAAGGTTTCTTTGTTGGATACACATTGAATAGAAAAGCTTTTAGAGTGTTCAATAGTAGATCCAAAAAAGTGGAAGAGAACTTTCACATTCAGTTTAGTGAGAGTACACCTAATGTTGTAGGTAGTGGACCAGACTGGCTGTTTGATATTGATGCCCTAACAAAAACAATGAATTATGAGCCAGCTGCTGCAGGTACACAGTCTAATGAGTTTGCAGGTACAAAAGCTAATACTGATGCAAGTACATAAGCTAGAAAGGAGACATAATATGCAAAAAAGTACATTTTGTTACCTATATGGACTGCTGATCCACTTATCTCAACCCAAGATCCAAAGAGTTCAGAAGAAGATGATCAAGATGAAGATCCAAAAGATGATAAAAAAGATGGTGTTAAATCTTCAAGCGAGGAAGAAAAGCAGAATGATGAATCTCCAAGAAAAGAAACTGAAGAACAAGTGCAACATGATAATGTTAGTAGTTCTAATGATGTTAATGCTGCTAATGATGGTTACAGCACTAACAATGATAAAACTGTTAATACTGCTAACAAGGAAGGCATTGTCGTTGATGAAGATGAATATCCAATTGATCCAAACATGCCTCCTTTGGAAAATATCTATGCTGATACTGATGATGAAGAAGTTGGTGCAGAGGCTGACATAAACAACATGGATGATACTATCCCTGTCAGTCCTATTCCAACTACCAGAATTCACAAGCATCATTCTCAAGAACAAATCATTGAAGATGTGAAGTCAGCTATTCAAACAAGAAGAATGACAAAAGATTTTGTTAGTGCAAATATTACCATATTTAAACTAAACGGTTTCTTCGGTTTTAATAATGACAAACATGTAACTTGTAATATATAATGTAAAATGTGCAAGTTACTTGTAAACACTAATCATCGATGCATACTTATATCAACATCTCTCGACGTCTCAAGTATGGTTCAACATAGTCGACGATTTCCATTCTGACATAAATCACTCAAAGTATGAACAAACAAATTTAAACTTGACGGATGATCAAAGAAATAATTTTTTTTTTTGTTTTAAACTTCACATTTTTATGAATGTGACAAAACATTTTTCAAAAATACATTTTAAAAATTATTTTTGAATTAGAAAGAAATTTTTTATTTGAGAAAATTATTTCAAAAATAGTAATAGCCATTCCCCCCCCCCCCCCCCCCCCCCGCCAAACAGCTCCAATAATTCCCAAATAAATCTTCCCCACTAAAAACAAAAGGAGGAGCATTTTTATCCCCTACGGTACCACTAAAGGACCGACAGTACCACTAAATTTAGTGGTGCCATCTGACAATTAGTGGTACCGTCAGTCTGTAACGGCTAGTTTTTCCTTTGCCTACAAATAGTGGACTATTTTACACATTTTAGCAAGGTTTTTCACACAGAACTTTCTGTTCTTTATCCACCCACTCCAATCCACTTTCTTTGATCATGTAGTTAGTTTATCTTTGTTTAAGAGTTATCCAATCATCCATTCAAGTGATCACCTTCATTCCTCTACTAGCATAAGAGAAGAACACATAGTATCACAAAGATACAAAGTGTTGTAGTCATAGTTTAGTGCACTTGTAACACTTGTTACACACTTCTTGTATGTCATCGTACATCAAGTTCTTGTCACCATACTTAGGTTGATCATGAAGATCGTATAGATTGAGTTGATCATGTAGATCATGGGAAGATCGGTTAGATCATGTAGATTGTGTTGATCGGGTAGATCGTAAGTAGATCGGGTAGATCATGAGTAGATTGGGTAGATCGGGTAGATCGAGTGTAGATCATGTGGATCTTGTAGCTTGTGTGATTTGTGAGGATCGGGTAGATCGTGAGTGAGATTGGTACTAGCTAGATTAGTACTCGACATTTAGCTTAATGTCGGAAAATAATGTAAGCGACGCGGTTTATGTGTTTAGGCCTCAAAACACAAGGTTTGTTATGTTGGGCCATAAAACATAACGGGTTTGGTTGTACCCGAAGAAGAACTCGGCATCTAGCTTGGTGTCGAAAATATTGTAAGCGACGTTGCATGGTTTTCTCCTCAAAGAAGGGAGCTTGTTGATTAGTGAAGTAACTCTCGAGTTGGGTACTCGGGGAGTGGAGTAGGGCGAAGAGGAGCTTCGTGACCGAACCACTATAAATCACCGTGTCCGGTTTGCACTTTATTTACTTATATCTTTACATTTATATTTTGCATTGCATTTATACTTGTGTGGTTTGTTGCTTATATTATGTTAGTTGTGTTTGTGTCATGACATGTTATTTATAATATGTCTAAGCTTGTGTTATTGAGACATGCCTTATTTGTTGCTTTATAATATCTCTAGTTCTTGTAAGACTAGAGTTGACACTGTTCATATTAAGTCACACTTGATCAGGTATTTGATACGAAAAGATTCAAGTTTTTAAACGGGAACGTATTCACCCCCTCTACGTTTTCCATAATTGGTATCAGAGCCACGTAGCTCAAATTTTTAAAACAAATGGTTTTCAAAATTGAGTACGATCCATGTATCAAATTATCCATGAAGGGGGATATAATATGAAAAGTGTTTACTTGCTTAATACTTACAAGTTTTGTTATTAAGTATACTTTGTCATACTAGCTTGAAAGTTTTCTTAAACAAATAAAAGAAAATAGTTTGTAAGTGTCCGATTATGTTTTTAGAACAAGTCATTAAGTGATGCGGTTTTGAAATGAGTGTTTGGGACAATTCTTTATTTTGTAGTAAAAGTATTTTCGTAAGTATCTAATTTCTTAGTCCTAAACGTAGAAATGATGTTTATCCTATTCTACATGTTCGGTATCTAGTCTACTAAGTTTTACGTCTCTTCGTTGCGTCGAAACAGAAAATCAGTCTGAGACAGAACTGTAACAACAGTGCACGGTACCACTAAATAGGTGACGGTACCATTATATTTAATGGTGCCGTGGGGTATTTAAAGGTACCGTGCATCTGTTCATCTGTTTTTTAGAACTGGGCCATTTTCCGAAATTCGTATAAAATCAACCGTAAGTCCGTAGAAGACGTACCACCTATCACCTATCGATTTAAATGAAATTGAGTCTACATTCACTTAAAAATAATATTATGAATTGATTCTAAATGAAAGTATATCATAGTCCTTGATTTTCAATGAAATGTCTTTTCGGTCATGACGTTTGCGCAAATTTTTGGTCAAAATGTAAAAGGGCATTTCAACTGAACATTGTTGTATTTTCAAAGTATTGAACTTGGTCAAAATTTTGAAATGGGGAAGAAACCAATTCATTTAAAATAAAGTCAAGCTAAGTATACATTATTATACTTAATACACAAAATGACGATAAATATTTTTGTGTGTTATGCAAAATGGTTATTTGTTTTTCTTTTTGTGTTAGTATTGTTGGTTAATATTTTTGAGTGCTTATAGTTATCCTTATTTGAGCTAATTATATCTATAATCATAAGCGTTTTACATGCCTTGTTGCTATGTGTTGATTATTAGTTTTCCGGTTCATGCATCAATATGACTTAGACTAGACTTCTTGCACTAAGTTGCGTAATTAGTTTTGCATTGCATATAGGCATAGACCACTTTTATTGCATATGTGTTGTCGACATCTTGCAAGTTTTAAAATGCTTTAGTAACCTTCTTAGGAATGGAAACTAAGTTGGTTGATCATGTGTGTCGAAAGATATTGTCTTACACAATTATTTTTCCAAAGGTTTAAGTGTAAAAATATATGACCTCAAAATATTTAAAACTTTCATTAAATCCGTAACATGATCTCTAAAATATTACATCCTCTTATCTTGCTTGACCATGTGTTGTCTAAACAAGATAAAAGATCATATTAATACATTAGTATTTAAGTAAAAGAAAATTATAAACTTGCATTGATCTAACACGCACACAAAATGTTTTAAACATTTAGCATTTTACGTATGTTGTATAAAAATGGTTACGATAATTATTTTTATACTCATGATATGTCGAAAACTAAGAATATTATACTTAATAATAAATAGTTTTTGCACATAAAAATAAATGACAATCTCGAAGTAGTAAGTTAATATGTCATTAACCTCACACATACAACTAGTATTAGAATAAATGGAACACATTACTTAAATTTTAATTTTCTTTTTAAAAGGAGTGATCGTGAGGGTCAAGAAAGATTTCGAGTACATATCAATTCATTATTCAAATTATGATTGATATCATCATCGAATCTAATTGACAAGTTTTCGAGTATGGACATGAAATTGGAGTCATTATTTGTCTAGCTTCAAGATAACATCAAAATATAACGAAATATATTATCTAGAATCTTGATACTCAATCACACTCGGTTGTTACGAAAATAATATGCATCGGATCATAACTCACACTTGTGTTGAAGATGCCATATTGAGTCTTCTTGTCCAATGGTTGCGTTCCAAACATTAAACTAATATGTTTAAAAGATGCATAAAATACACAACTAAGTAGGATTGACAACTTGGATGTTTCATCCGAAATATACAAGTAATTTACTTTGCAATGCAATTAGTAAATGTGTCATTTCCGAAAAACCAAACACGAGCAAACAAACAACATATGTAAACTTTGCTCATGAACGACTCAACACTCAAAATCACATGTCAAGTAAAAGTGTCACACATAATATGTTATTAACTATTATGTACTTCATCAATCTTCGAGAAAATCACATGTATTTCTCTTATCAAAAGGTTGACAAAAGATAATTTATATCATATGCATCTCATTCCCTTTGTAACATGAATGGTTGTGTTACAAGAGAATACATTGCATCTTGTTAACAAATATAGGATATTAGATTTGAATAATAACCCAATACAACATGTGACATTGCATAAACAAGTAAAATTGGTCAAAAACTAAAATACTTGTTTTACTAAGCATTCGTAAGAGTGATAAGTTTCCTCTTAGAAAAGCATATTTGTTGAAAGATACAATATGTCTCATTTCAATCATACATCATATAATACTCACAAGATCTATTGAGGTAAGTAACCTTTACTAGATTCTTTTCTCAAGATATGCAAAGGAGCATTCTTGAAACATTCTCAATGAAGCAGATTCTACATTGTATCACATTAAGGCATCTCTTGGCTCTATAAAACCAAATCATGTTAAAATAAAATGTAAACAACTCAACAAACACAGATGTCGTCCAAGAGATCATGAAATGTACAATCTAAACTCAATAACCTCTAAATCTCAAACACAAGATTGAAACATTGTGCTTGCCTTTGGTAGGATATTTTGTAAGACATGTCATATTCTTAACTGACTTTCAAAATATGGTTAGTTAAGTCATATTAGGCCATGTATTAGCGAAATAAGCTAATATCATCTTTGCTATACTTATAGAGGCAAATATAGGAATTTAAATTTTTCTAACATGAGAATGACTACTGGAGAACCTATCGCACTAGAAATTCAATTTGACCTAACGGTTGAATTGCTTCCAGGAGAGAAGTTGGGTTCGTGGTATAACCCGTAAAAATGGTCATGTTTAGCCTGAATTGAGCGCCACTAGTGATAGTCTCATACTCATTCTCTAACTTGAAAATTTTTAATTCCTACATTTGACTAAAGATAGTTTACATCGATGAACTTTATCTCCCATTAGGATTTCATTTTGAACAAGTAGTAATTAGGATCCTCCTTAGCGAACCTAGATTACTTGCATCCCACATATGTTTTTCAAAATGATAACATGTTCTCGTAAGATATGATTGAATGTCTTCATGATCTTAAATGCTAAATGATTATCATGTTTTGCATGATGTTTTCATTTATTCCTTATGTGCATTTTACATGATCTGCCTATAAATTTTGCACCCATACTATGTCATTTTGACACATAATGAATTAGGTATGCCTATCACTATTACCTCATAGACATCATATAGTCATACACTAGTGTCAAAATCTATAAGTTAAAGTAGCCGCAAAATTGTCCTAATTCCTTGGTCATCATTTCGCTTTCTTCCATGTAATACACTCTTTTGTCAAGGGAAGGTTAGATACAAACCTAGTAGAACTCGGAGTAGGTTTGACAACTTAAATATTTCATCAAAAATATTCAAGTAATATTAACTTGTGATCGCAATTGTTAAAATTCATATCCGAAACATCATATTCAAGCCTTTTAAGAACATATGTTAAAATGCTCATCCAAATGATAAAAACTAACATCAACCTTCGGGTGAGAAATGACTCACGAGTTACTATATAAGTGATTAGTAGTTCCTTTAATTCTCGTGTGAATATACACTTCTTAAGACCAAGTATATTCATTTCCGTTAGTTCCTCTTATCCCCATAGGTTTGTCATCGTGTTTTGTCATCAAGCTCACCTCATAGATAATGAGGATCGAACTTATCTATCGGTTTTAGGGTAGAAAACCAATGCATCATCCTATCTCGCCAAGAGTATGTTGATACTCACTATCATTCGAAAAATGGGCAATATTCCTATACAAAGATTGATATTTTTTAGTCTCTTCTTTTTCGTCATCAATCTTGATCACCTACCGACGTGCAGCGATTCCACAATAACAATGGATATTCATCTCAAAAATCCCATCAATCACCCTAAGAACACCAAACCTCTCAAACGTGAACCATTCAACTACTTACGCTTAGGTCTAGGAATGATGGAACACATTACGTGAATCTCATAATTTACGTGTGTTCAAAAACATCTTCCGAATCTCTTCTTATGACTATCTAAATATTTCATTGGAAATATTAAAGTCATCCTTCAAATCCCTCTAATTACTACTTAAATATTTCCTTGGAAATACTAAAGTCATCTCTTCTCGTCTAGTCTCGACCATCACGTAAAAAGAATTTATTAGGTATAAATTCTTTCATCGTGTCTAAAACTCTCACTAAATCAGCAAGATTTATTCGTCAAATCCTCTCAAACTTCCAATGACAACTTAAATATTTCATCTGAAATATTTAAAGTAAACTTAATTTGCGAAATGCAATTAAATGTCATTTCTCGATAAAAATGAACTCGATCAATGTTCGTCGAATCCCACTGGATTCATTCATAAAAAGAATTTATTTGTTATAAATTCCTATAATCTAAGGTCCAGAAAAATCACAAAATATGTGAAATTTCTTTGTCGAAAATCAAATTCTGGGTCAAAACTGACCTCAGCAGGTCACGGTACACTTAAATAGGGGATGGTACCGCTAAATTTAATGGTACTGTCGGACCATTATCTGCTAAGACAGTTTATTTTGTTTTCAATTCTCACAGTTTCAAAAGCACTATCAAAACCCACTCGCTGTAGTCTTAAACCAGAACCGTCTTCTATC
The DNA here is from genome assembly GCA_021014915.2 of Artemisia tridentata subsp. tridentata. NCBI lineage: Eukaryota > Viridiplantae > Streptophyta > Magnoliopsida > Asterales > Asteraceae > Artemisia > Artemisia tridentata. The sequence continues at coordinate 151,509,060 of CP139503.1, read as the reverse complement.
TGAATAGATTCTGCCTATCTTCTGATTCCTTAGCTTTTTCCCTTTCACTTTCACATGGTACTAAACACACCATATGTTTGGTTACTTCCATATCCATTATCTTCTCAACTTATCTACAATTCTCAACCTTCGTTCTACACTACCAATGCTTTCGCATCCCATTCATCTTCCACACACTTCAAGCGAAGAACTGCTAGGATAAGTTGAGATAACCCTTCTTTATCAACATAGTTTCTTCTAGCAAAGATAACTCTAAAAAACCCCTTCACCAACTCCACAACCTTGAAGATTCTATCTTCTTAACCCTTAGTACATTTCCACGTAATCACATACCTTATCATATTGATGTTCTATGAATATTCACAATGATTGAGAGAGCTACGTGACTTCAAAGGTGAAGTTTATTGTATGCTATCCACCACTTGTCATGACGTTACTAAGCTCATCGCTTCTGTCAACGTTTGTTTTCCTCTTTATTTTTTATTTTTTTTAACACATCTTGTCCGGATGGCCATCGGTTAAAGGGAGAGAAAACACACTCGTACACATGTAGTCTTTCACCAAACACTCTCAAGAACACACAAATTTGGTTCTTATTCCCTAGAATTCTTCACTAAAACACTCACTTCTTAAGTACCCGCTACTCAGCAAAACCCCTCTCACATAACCACAGTCGGTTGTAGCTTCCTAACCACTACTCTCTGTGATCACCTAGCTATGTGTTTTATACAAGAACCGTTAACCTTCACATTAAACCTCACAATAATATCATTCATCATCACACTCAAGCCTTATAACTAAACTTCACTCTTGATAGTGATACTTAGTTTAATAACCTTCAACCCATCGATTATTACACTTAAACCTTACAACTATTCCTCACTTTTGTTAGTGATAGTTAGTTCAATAACCCTCAATCCTCAGAATCATTATACCCAATGTATATAAACTGCACAATCACACAAAATCCTTCATGCACCAAACTATCTCTAACACATAATTAGGATCATCCAAAACTAGAACCCTATAACTTCGTTACCTCAACACCGTTAGAGATATCCACCCACAGTAGGATCACATGCACATTTTTGTTTTCTCTCTTGAAATATATCATGCATCTCATTGTCAGTGCAAACGATATATTAATGTAAACTGTCTTTGTCCACCTTTCCTCAAAGGTCAAATCCAACACTTTCCCATCTTATGGAATCATTTCCATTCACATCTAGGTGCGTATCGTTCTCATTTTCATTTTTCTTGGAAGTATATCTTCTGTCGAGTCTATATTGTGACATGATTCGTCATAATAATGTTGACATATATATACCTCATTTAGAGTATGTCTTTTCAACAAACTATCCTTGATGTGTGCGTGTATTGCTCTAATTTTTCTATCCACGGTCTGTCGTTGTGGTTTTAGCAGTATTCAAGTTTTAAATTTATATTTAGCCGACTTATCAATAAAACACACACTTTAACGAGCAGTGTACCCGGTCAGTATGAATATAATGGTAAGTTGAGTGTCGATCACTAAGAGTGGAACGTATTATCTAGTTATTCTAATCAGTATTTTAATATCTTAAGTTAGCTATACAACCTAATCTAACGCAAGGGGGTTCAGCCTGAGAGACTGGCACGGTTTTGTTATGATTAAATAATAAACTAAACTAATGAGCACGAATCAGCGATTAGCACACACGTACACAGATAGATACTTGAGACAATAAGAAGACCTGTCCTGATAATTAAGTAGCTTGTCACTTGTTTTATTGCTAGTTTTATATGAAGTGTATATAATTAACCCTTTCTCGTTGGCTCTAATCTTATCGGCGAGTAAACCCTTAATGATTACTTATGTCTATCCCACTATCCTAGAAACGATAGAATAAATAGGTGAGGAAGGGGCATGGCGACCCAAGCAATGCTCAGCTAGACACAGAAGTTATCAATGCACTAATAAAAGTCACCAAAGACATCAACATATAAACTTTAATTAATGGGAAAGCAATTTTAAGGGGTGCCCATGATTTTCCGTAGTCACATGGAATCGGCCCATCAATCCTGATGAATTAAAGTGTACTAATACAATAAAACAAAACTACTTAATGAATTGAATACATGCAGGACCTTCTTACAGCTCTTGTATCTTCGTTTAGGGTGTGTCTTATGCTGCTAATACGTCTGAACTCGGCTCTAAGGTTTCTTCGGTCTTCGTGTGTAGGATCTATATGTCTTCGAAATTCGTCTGGCCTTGGGGTATTTATAGTTTCTGTCTGAGGGTTAGATGCGGCGCATTGAATAAGTAGATGCGGCGCATTGACTTAACTTCGCGTGGGGTCCAAGATTAATATATTCAGGAATATTCGTACACCGCCTTAAGATGCGGCGTATCTCCATTTCTCTATGCGGTGCATGTCCTTTGTTGTCTTGGATCGTAACTTGTGAAATCTTGATAGTGATGCGCGGTATGTACTAAGTATGTTGCGGCGTATCTGGAGCAGAAAGATCTTGATCTTGTACATTTCAGTAGACTCTTAACATCTTGCTTGTTTTACTCCATAATTAGAACAAAATCGCCAAGTTTCACATAATACTTGTTTTGACCTGAGAATTACAAAAGTAAACATTAACGTATCAATTCTCATATATAATATAATAAAACAAGTCAAATAAATAGGATAAATGATAATGATAAAATGTACTTATTTGAGTTCATCAAATATCCCCCCACTTGAACTTTACTTGTCCCCAAGTAAACCTTAGAATAAATCTTATGAAAATGTATCCTAAAAGATATTAGGATTTATATTTATATTTAAGCATGTATTCGTTTTTTTCATAATTGCACAACCAAACACTTAACGAATTAGAAATAAAATAAAATAATTCGATAAAAGCAAATCTAATCGTTTAACTGTCCAGTCGTGACGAATATTCTATCATAAGCTTGGCAAGTATACGCATCTCCTCCACTAAAGCTAAGGAATAAGAAGTCTAAAGCGGTAAAAAGGGTTTGTTGGTTAAGGGTTAATCATTCTTCTTAATCTCTATCGATCTCACATTCCAGAAAAGGCGACAAAATCACAAATACATGATCGAATCCACGAACACGATACTTGCAATTGCTCAAATCCTTAACTCGAATGGGCTAAAGATAGGACCAAGTAATCTTTACCAATAATATTATATCAAAAAGGGCGACAAAATCATAAATACATAGCCGAATCCACGACTACGATACTTAAGATTGCTCAAATCCCTAATCTCAATAAATCAAAGGTTTGGATAAAGAATAATATAGGGTATGGATAATATTTGGGATACAAATTGGTGTAAAATAAAAAATAAACAAAACAGATAAATTAAAATCCTAAGTGTGGTAAATTACTTTCCCAACCATCCCATGAATAAGACTCATATCATTGAATAACTCACGCTTTAACACTTGAAACACACGCTTTAGGTAGACACGAATTATACTCAACAAGATCTCAATCAAAGAATAACCTTAGTTGGCGTTCCCATAACGGCCAACTCCCATTCAATCCATAAATATAATATACAACAAATAGTGGTGATATCGACCACTTAATACAAAACTTTACATAAGTTGGTTAAAATAAACTTCCAACTTTTCCTTTTTCTTCTTCTTTTCTATTTTTTCGATTTTTTTTTTCAACCTATATGTGTAAAATTTCACAACTTTACTATCACCATTTTTCCGGATAATTTTTCCATACTTTTCATACTTTCAGAAATAACTGTAATAGCGAAAGTAGTAAACACACGAAAAATAAACTCAAAGATATACAATATTTACTTTCATACCAATTGCATTGTGCAATTTCCTGACTCAACCAAAGATAATGAATTACGCACGCGAACACAGGTAATGTAAGGAAACACACTTTGCCTAAAGCAATTAACCACGGATTTTAATCTACAGGGTAGGCTAAGGTGTAAGGATGTAACGAAACATTATAACAAAGGTGCAAGAAATGAAAGGAATGGCTCTGAGTGTTTTTCTAGAGGTATCTTACTCTAAAAGTGAGAGTAATAAAAGGGTTTATACGGGGGTTAACTAACCAGTGTAGTTAGTTAATATCGCGTAACATATAAAGGCTATTTGGGTGTAATCCTAGAAATTTACCAATTTAGACAAGTCATTCCAATTATATAAATAATACTTATTATGGTGGTCTCGAATAGTATACAAGCCAAGTTCTAAAGTTTACAAGTCACCGGCACACTCATAGATTTGTGAATTTTGAAAAGTTCATAATTTTTGGAAATAATGTTATGTGTGCAGCTATGTAATTTAGACTTTAAACAAAAACATGCTAAAAAATTTTAAGTTATTATATATTAAGCATTTTTTGAAAAAGTTTAGGACAAGTAAGTGTTCTAATTCTCCAATCCCCCCACTTAAGTTAAACAACGTCCTCGTTGTTTGTATCAAAGATTAAAAACTGGAAAATAAAAGAATTAGAACAAAAAAAACTCCCCTGAGATTTGCTCGGTATGATCCTCCATTATTCGTATAAGAGCAAAAATCAACTTTCTTGTGGATGAGAATGTTTAAGCTTCATAGATGATGTATCCACAAGAATGCAGGAATCTATAATACCATTCAGACTTTAACACACCTGAGTTAAGAAGGTTCAAACTTGCATAATACATTAGTAGTTAGTAAAAATTAAAACATAAAAAATTAAAATGAAAATCATCAGGTCAGTCGATACGCCGTATCTTATGGAAAAAGATACGCCGTACCGAGCCTGGAATAAATACGAATCAGAATAGAAGATGCGTCGCATCCTTAACCAGGGATGCGCCGCATTAAAATACTGACAGAAAGTTTTAAAGTCAAAAATAAAAATGCAAAAAATTAAATAGGATATGACCATTGCAGGCGATGCGTCGCATCTGATGATGGAGATGCGCCGTATCTTCTACAGGTCTGACAGACTCGACATAAAATCAGAAAATAAAATAAAAGATAAGCATGTGTTGCCTCCCACGAAGCGCTTTTTTTGTTCGAGTCACGAGCCTGACTCTACCCTTATTTACTGTGTAATAGGGTGTTGTTCCCCCCACTTGGGATCAAGTGCGGGTGATAGTAGCAATAAAAACGAAAAGAGTGTAAATTTGCTAGTAAATATGAAAGAAATAAATAAAGATCATACCTTGGCAATATATGTACATCATCCCAATTCTTACCCGGTTTGGTTGATAAATTGGATGACTTGACCACTTCATCTGAAAGAGTAGTATGTTGAGGAAAAATGAGTCTCCTTTCTTCTTGGTTAGTCTCTTTGGTAGTAAGCCGTCCCTTGACTTCCGCAGAAGATGAGAAAGGGTCTTTGGCAAGTAAAAGTTCGAGTTCCTCTATATACTTCATAGGGTCGAAATCATCATCTTCATCAATCATAGCAATGTTTAAGAGCTCATCACCAAACTCTTCCTCGAGCTCCACTAAAAACGGGTTGATCACAGGTGCTTCATGTGCTTCAATAGGTAGTGTAATAAATTTCATCTCATCATTTTTTCGTTTTACAACCTGTTTAGGAAAACTAGCAAGATTATTAGTAACGGGATTAATAATATTAAATAAATTTATACCACTTTGTGTTGTAAGTGACTCCAATTCATCTTGTGAATCTCCATCTTCCACTAGTGGTCTTGCAATTTCATAATCGTCCCAAATTTCATTCTTAAATAAGTAATCCCATATTTCTTCAAAACCCCTCGTTGGGTCAAAATCTGGTTGAGGAATGTCATCATAAACTATGGCGTCAAATGGTTCAAAATCAAAATTAGAATACTTTTCATCTTCATCCGTTGGATTGTCTAATGGTGGTAATACGATTGCAGAATATTCTTCAACGTAGGGTTCCGTATACTCATCATCTTGTGCAATCTCCGAAGAAAAAGTACTATCAATAACAATTGCCGGAATTGGTTTTACGGTATATGAATATTCTTCATCATCATTTGACATACACCAAGTGTGTTGAAACGGCTATTTGTTTCTTTCTTTCCTTGACTTTTCTTGTGCTAAAATCAAGTATTCTTCCATAGTGATTTCTTTCGTCTCAATGACTTGTGCACCATATCTTGCTCTCTTCCAGTTATACACCTGATTATTGCTCAAGGCTTTTTCCTCTTCAAACCTAACATATTCTTCCATTGTAATAACCGGATCGTCCATCTTCCTGAAATAAAACTTACTCGTGCAAAAGAAGAGTGAAACAATCAAAGTAAAATAAAAGTTGCTGATATCAGTAGACGATGCGCCGTATCCAAACAGTTGGATACGCCGTATCTTATAATCGTTAAAATTTAATCAGACTTTTATTCAGAAAGCAGATACGCCGCTTAGAATTTAGAATGCGCCGTATCAGTTTAATTATCAAAAATCGATTATATTTATTAAAATTAAATGCGTCGTATTAACAAAAGTTAATGCGCCGTATTTTCGTTACGTTTCAAAATACAAGATTTTTGATTCAGAAGATGCGCCGTATCGATAGAAATCGATGCGTCGTATCTGTTTAATAATTCGAAAACTGTTTTTAATTTAAATAGAAAATACGCCGTATCTGTTAAAACAGATGCGTCGTATGGCGTTATCGTTTAGAAAAATTTCTTATTAAAAACAGAATACGCCGTATCTTGGGGAAAGATGCGTCGTACTCGAATTTTTTTAAACGCGTTGTATTTTATAAAAATTAAACGCAATACGCCGTATCTATGAGAACAGATGCGCCATATCGTTTGTATTAGCTCAGTACAACGATAGCAGAATGCAAGAAAATAGAAAAATAAAAACAAAAATAAAAACAAACAAAAAGAAACAAAAATTAAAGAAAATAAAAACACACAAAAACAGAAAATATGCAAATAATACAATGAATGCAATTTATCTAATATATAACAGGGTTAGTGGTTAGAATCTAAAAATTAAAAAGAAAAACCTAATTAAAATACTAATCAAATTAACAGATAATAACAATTCACTCCCCGGCAGCGGCGCCAAAAACTTGATGTGTGCGTGTATTGCTCTAATTTTTATATCCACGGTGTGTCGTTGTGGTTTTAGCAATATTCAAGTTTTAAATTTACATTTAGCCGACTTATCAATAAAACACACACTTTAACGAGCAGTGTACCCGGTCAATATGAATATAATGGTAAGTAGAGTGTCGATCACTAAGAGTGGAACGTATTATCTAGTTAATCTAATCAGTATTTAAATATCTTAAGTTAGCTATACAACCTAATCTAATGCAAGGGGGTTCAGCCTGAGAGACTGGCACGGTTTGGTTATGATTAAATAATAAACTAAACTAATGAGCACGAATCAGCGATTAGCACACACATACACAGATAGATACTTGAGACAATAAGAAGACCTGTCCTGATAATTAAGTAGCTTGTCACTTGTTTTAGTGCTAGTTTTATATGAAGTGTATATAATTAAACCTTTCTCGTTGGCTCTAATCTTATCGGCGAGTAAACCCTTAATGATTACTTATGTCTATCCCACTATCCTAGAAACGATAGAATAAATAGGCGAGGAAGGGGCATGGCGACCCAAGCAATGCTCAGCTAGACACAGAGGTTATCAATGCACTAATAAAAGTCACCAAAGACATCAACATATAAACTTTAATTAATGGGAAAGCAATTTTAAGGGGTGCCCATGATTTTCCGTAGTCACATGGAATCGGCCCATCAATCCTGATGAATTAAAGTGTACTAATACAATAAAACAAAACTACTTAATGAATTGAATACATGCAGGACCTTCTTACAGCTCTTGTATCTTCGTTTAGGGTGTATCTTGTGCTGCTAATACGTCTGAACTCGGCTCTAAGGTTTCTTCGGTCTTCGTGTGTAGGATCTATATGTCTTCGAAATTCGTCTGGCCTTGGGGTATTTATAGTTTCTGTCTGAGGGTTAGATGCGGCGCATTGAATATGTAGATGCGGCGCATTGACTTAACTTCGCGTGGGGTCCAAGATTAATATATTCAGGAATATTCGTACACCGCCTTAAGATGCGGCGTATCTCCATTTCTCTATGCGGCGCATGTCCTTTGTTGTCTTGGATCGTAACTTGTGAAATCTTGATAGTGATGCACCGTATGTACTAAGTATGTTGCGGCGTATCTGGAGCAGAAAGATCTTGATCATGTACATTTCAGTAGACTCTTAACATCTTGCTTGTTTTGCTCCAAAATTAGTCCAAAATCGCCAAGTTTCACATAATACTTGTTTTGACCTGAGAATTACAAAAGTAAACATTAACGTATCAATTCTCATATATAATATAATAAAACAAGTCAAATAAATAGGATAAATGATAATGATAAAATGTTCTTATTTGAGTTCATCAATCCTCAACACCAATCATCTTAGTGATGAAGCAAAAAGTGTACCGCTTTTAGGGGGTCATTTAAGCCCTAAATCGTATTTATTTGATCAAATATTGCCCTAAATCGTTCCTTTTGTCATTTTAGGTACTTTGGAGAAGAAATCTGGAAAAGGAAGCATTTTGGGCGTTTTTGGAGCATAAAAGTGAAGAAAACGACAAAGTCTCAAAAATATAATGGAAAGTACATGTGACAGCGTAAAGCTCTATTGTGACGCCGTCAGCCCTTGATAAGCCAGAGAAATTTTGGAAAATTAAAGGGGGACGGCGTCAAGAAGGTCGTCAAGCCTTGACAAGCCAGGAAGGATTTTGGAGGATTAAAGAGGGACGGCGTCAGGAAGACCATCCGGGAACCCTAGCCACGGCGAGGTGACGGCGTCAAGATCTATAACGTGACGCCGTCAGCCACTAAGTTCTATATATAGTTTTGCAATTTTTTGTCATTAGTGTGCAACTTTGTGAGGAGAAACCCTAAGACGAATTTCTGCCATTTTTAAGGGTTTTCATACCCTTGGATCTCCCATGTTTAATTGAAGATAAGTAATCACTTAATCAATCAATATGTCTATGTGTTGTTTGATTATATCTTGTTCTTGTCTTTTAATTAACATGCTAGGCTAGATTTATCTTGTGTTTGCTTAGATCTAATGAAACCTAACTATTGATTATTGGTTATTAATGTGTTATTAATTGTATTGGATGATTGTTTATCGATGTTAGGCTTAAGAAAACTGGCTAACCTCCTATACGGTAATTTGCTTGAACGTCTTAAGAAGCATGAACCAATGCGTACTAAGATTATTATGGTTGTATTTAATGCATGAGCGAATTCTAGTGATCCCATGTTAGGAGCTTCTTAGCCGGCTCGACATAGGAGTGAAGTAGGAGCTTGTAGAGTTGGGGAAGTACGTACGCCACCCCACGATTGGTATTAAGGAATACACCCGTCATCCACGCAATTAATACACACTAATCAACCGGTAAAAGATAGTTAGGGAGTAAGAAAATCTAAGTAAACACATTTCTCCCCATATAAGTTCCACAACCTTTTTATTTTCAGTTATTTTATTTTATTTGCATTTGTAGTTATTTGGGTTAGTTGACTAGCAACTAATTCCGCCCACTCTTTCAAACCCGAGATTTTACTTGCTTTTATAAAAAATATAAAAATACAAAAAGAATCTTCCCTCACCCTTAGACCTATTAGAGTAGTTTTTCAATCCTAACGACACTATTCCCCTAAAGAACGATCAATCCCCCGGTACTTGCCACTTCACTATACTACATCGGTCAGGTACACTGCCTGGTGGGGATTGCAAGCTTCTCGAGATCCCTCGAGAGGTAAAACCTGTTGTAAGGTCGCAAAACCACGCATCAAGTTTTTGGCGCCGCTCCTGGGGAATAGTTATTGTTTAGGTTGAATTTTTATTTTATTAGGTCTACTCACTAGATTCCTTTCTAGTGAGATTTTTTATTTTATTTTTCTAGGATTTCTTGTAGTCTATCTTTTTCTTTGTGCCCTTTGTTTGTAAAACCATTTTTATTTGTCACTATGACGGATGAAATTCCATTTAGATCATTGACAATAGAGGAACAATTATATTTCACCAATATATTTGTTTCCTATCATTCCTATGAATTTTTGTGTGATCTTTGTGATTTCCAAAAGGAGTTAGGGGTAAGGTTAGATGGGTTTAATGAATTCTATGCATGTGAGATTTCTATTAGACGAGCATTATCTGGATCAATTCCTTTTAGTCAAACCCTTTGGATGAATTTTGAGGAAAGCTTCCTAACCATGACCCATAAGTGGAACGAATTGGTGGATTCGTATGAGCAAAGAGACCTAGTTTCTAAGAACATGGACTTAGAATCAAACCAAGATTCTGAGATAGTTAGTTGCATGAGTGGGATAGATTTCACCAAAACATACGACACACATGAGGGTAGAGTTGAGCCACCTAGCTGCATGTCATGGTTAGGCCCTACCATAATACAAGATGAATACATTGGTGATCTTAATGTGATGGAGGATATAGTAGAGAACCCAAGCCCACCAAGTACCCCACAAGTCCCACCATTGTCTGAGGCATACACACCGCTCTTGACTTACCCGGAAGATGTAGAAGAGACTATAGGAACCCCAATAGAGGTAGAACCCTTGGACCAAACACAACTAGAGGATGTAGGTTTGAATACTTGTAGTCATAACCTTTCTTTTAGTTCTATGGAAGTTCCTAGTTTTGATGAGCCGGAGCCTCAACCAAAACCGTTACCTAATCTTCCATCCTTGGATGAAAATTTAGGAATTGAATTAGGTCCCGATCCACCCATCAAAACATATAGTCCGGGTAGTCTTAAGTTTAAGGTAGTAGACATTAAGCCTTGTAGTGAGGAAGACAATATAGGAGTGAAAAATGACCTTACATGTCTACATCACCCATTCATGATTGATCACAAGAAAAATTATGGGTTTAAACCGGGTCTATTGGGTCAAGATGGATTCCCAATTAGGAGTCTCTCGAAGTTGTTAGAAAATGATCCCTTTTTAGGAGAACACTTTAACTCATCCATTGACCAAAGTGAACTAGGTAAGGTTATGATGAAAGGAGCACACCCCTTTGAGCATATAATTCATCCACCAATCTTTCCTCACGTGGCATACTCCTACCGAGCTGGTGTGTATCGCTACTATCACCCGCACTTAACCCTAAGTCTAGGGAAAACCTCCCCTATTTCCGTTAAATAAGGGTAGAGTCAGGCTCGTGACTCGAACAAAAACAAGCGCTTCTTGGGAGGCAACCCAAGCTTTATTTGCTTTGTGTGTTTATTTGTTTGTTTGTTTGATTTTATTTGCTTCCGTATGTATGTTTTATTTTTGTTGTTATTGATTCTTGTTCGAAAATAAATTGTGAAAATGCTTTATCTTGTTTTTAACTTCGTCTTAACTACATATAAAGGTATTTTGCAAAAGATAAGTGTAAGGGAAATCCAAATCGGTTTATTAGAACAAATGAACATGAATCATAACAATATTAAAATAACATACATATTAGTAATTGTTTGAGTCAAATGCTTGTATCGAGTCATAATGATATTTTGCAGGAATTCCAGGAAGTAAGGTATAGGTTTTTCCAGAAATTTTCCGGAAACTTAACATGAGAATACTGTCAGATCATTTCTGACGGCGTCAGGCCTTACAACCTGACGGCGTCAGGTTGTAATTTTCTAAAATTTTTGAAAGTTTTGTTTTCATAAAAAGTTTTTATTAAATCTCTAACTTATAAACTCCAGGAATCTGCAAAATAATCATTCCACAAGCATTATATCCTTATATAGATTTATCCCGCCGTTGTTATGCAGGTTTTCGTGTTTGTTTTCTCAGGTTTAACAGGTTATTTTGGACAAGGAGATGTTTGTGGAATCAAGCTTTTGGCGATGCTTTAGTCTTGAAGCTTCTACATTCTCTTGGAAGAAGATCTAACCATGTTACCTCTTTATCCACCGAGCGAATCAGGGGAGTATTTGATTTCATTCTTTTACCTTATTTACTTTTACATCTTGTTGTTTGAACATTGGGGACAATGTTCATCTTAAGTGTAAGGGGGGGTAAAGTACGATACTTTAGAGAATACAAGTGCACTTGATTTTTGTTTGTTTGATGGTAGATGTGTAATAAAACTGAGATAAATACTTGTTAGGGCAATTTTAGTGCCAAATTAAATTTTTTTTTACAACATATAGGAGTGAAACTTTGATCTTAATGAGCGTCTCATGGATATGAGTTATATGACTAGCACAAAAACCGTACCACTAAAAAATTTTTCCACCCCAAATATGTGAGGTTCGCCCCTAGAATTGGTAGGAAAAGCATTTATGCTATGATGTGTGTACCGGTAGCATATAGATTCTAGAACTTGCGTTTGTGATGCATACCGAGACAGCTAGTGAGACTACATTCGTGTAGTTAGGATTGACTACATGATAAGAGGCATTAGGATTAACCCATTGTTCTACACCTGTGTTTTTGTTATAATTACTTTGGCTACATTGGTCAAGTAATTCTCCCACACCCTTTGCGTTGTACTCATTTTTAGTACACGATACCCCTAGTACACCCCTCAGAGCCTATCTTTTCGTTTCGACCTTTAAGCATTTTACTTAAAGGAAGAATTTGTTTACACCCCACTTAAATGTACACCCAAATCGCCTTAGCCTACCTTGTATGCACTCATTTTTAGTGCATTATTGTGACAACATTTGTTTAAACCCCAAGTTAATTATCTAATTGATTACATGGTTGCTAAGTCAAGTCATATCCTTGTACATATTGTTTTGGGACGATTGGGACTCATGGGTAAAGTACTAGTGTAATGGAGTAATGGGGAAGAAGAACATTATTACCCCCATATGTGCTAAATATTTTAAAAGTACTCCAAGTGTTTCGATTATCTTAATTCGAGTCATTAGAATAGTTAATTGTAAAGTTATGTAAAAGTTCAAGTGTAAGGGGAATGCAACGCCCCTATGATGTATTATTTTGGATGGTAGGGCAAGAGTGTATGAAAAAAAAAAATCAAGAAAAATACAAAAAAATGAGAAAAAGAAAAGTAGAAAAAACATACGGACTACCATCCCGTTTCATTTTATGTTTATTTTATGTTTTTGTTATTTTGTTTTTAGCTTAAGTCGAGTCTAGTCTTGGCTTAGCAACGCCATATTGTACATGTAATTAATCAAGATCTTTAACTCGCCACCAGTAAAATATCCCTTATCCAACAAATCCGTGTTTATCATATCCCTACACCTCACGTTATAACCCGTTTAAAAGCCCTCTTTGATAGTTTATCTTAGGTGCTTACGCCTAGTGGAGGAGGTTTTTGATCCTTTCCCAAGCCTATGGTAATCTATTTGCTATGACAGGTAGTGAGAGATATTATCCGTTTTCATTTATGAGATTTATTTTGATGACACCTGAGAGATGTGAGTATCTAAACACTACTTGTGAGGTGCTAGTTTGTAATCTCCGTGCTTATTATGATTAAAGTGGAACGACTATTTGTTGTAATTACTTTTATATTAGCGTTAAATGACCCCTAACTTGTATTTTGATTAGAATAAAAGCGCATTTGCTTGAGGACAAGCAAATCTCAAGTGTAAGGGTATTTGATTAAGCGAAAAGTGTACCGCTTTTAGGGGGTCATTTAAGCCCTAAATCGTATTTATTTGATCAAATATTGCCCTAAATCATTCCTTTTGTCATTTTAGGTACTTTGGAGAAGAAATCTGGAAAAGGAAGCATTTTGGACGTTTTTGGAGCATAAAAGTGAAGAAAACGACAAAGTCTCAAAAATATGCTGGAAAGTACATGTGACGGCGTCAAGCTCTATTGTGACGCCGTCAGCCCTTGATAAGCCAGAGAAATTTTGGAAGATTAAAGGGGGACGGGGTCAAGAAGGTCGTCAAGCCTTAATAAGCCAGGAAGGATTTTGGAGGATTAAAGAGGGACGGCGTCAGGAAGACCATCCGGGAACCCTAGCCACGGCGAGGTGACGGCGTCAAGATCTATAAAGTGACGCCGTCAGCTACTAAGTTCTATATATAGTTTTGCAATTTTTTGTCATTAGTGTGCAACTTTGTGAGGAGAAACCCTAAGACGAATTTCTGCCATTTTTAAGGGTTTTCATACCCTTGGATCTCCCATGTTTAATTGAAGATAAGTAATCACTTAATCAATCAATATGTCTATGTGTTGTTTGATTATATCTTGTTCTTGTCTTTTAATTAACATGCTAGGCTAGATTTATCTTGTGTTTGCTTAGATCTAATGAAACCTAACTATTGATTATTGGTTATTAATGTGTTATTAATTGTATTGGATGATTGTTTATCGATGTTAGGCTTAAGAAAACTGGCTAACCTCCTATACGGTAATTTGCTTGAACGTCTTAAGAAGCATGAACCAATGCGTACTAAGGTTATTATGGTTGTATTTAATGCATGAGCGAATTCTAGTGATCCCATGTTAGGAGCTTCTTAGCCGGCTCGACATAGGAGTGAAGTAGGAGCTTGTAGAGTTGGGGAAGTACGTACGCCACCCCACGATTGGTATTAAGGAATACACCCGTCATCCACGCAATTAATACACACTAATCAACCGGTAAAAGATAGTTAGGGAGTAAGGAAATCTAAGTAAACACATTTCTCCCCATATAAGTTCCACAACCTTTTTATTTTCAGTTATTTTATTTTATTTGCATTTGTAGTTATTTGGGTTAGTTGACTAGCAACTAATTCCGCCCACTCTTTCAAACCTGAGATTTTACTTGCTTTTATAAAAAATATAAAAATACAAAAAGAATCTTCCCTTACCCTTAGACCTATTAGAGTAGTTTTTCAATTCTAACGACACTATTCCCCTAGAGAACGATCAATCCCCCGGTACTTGCCACTTCACTATACTACATCGGTCAGGTACACTGCCTGGTGGGGATTGCAAGCCTCTCGAGATCCCTCGAGAGGTAAAACCTATTGTAAGGTCGCAAAACCACGCATCACTTAGGTAGATGATTATGTCGTTCAAAAGGTTTGTTGGAACTCACCTTCCCAATGACAACTTGGAAGAAGTTATTCCTATAATTTCATGTGTCATTCACTTGATTGGTTGAATAATTACACCTTAGGTTGTCAATCAAGTTGTGACCCTCTAGTGTTATTGAGTTGCATTACGCATTCACATCTTTGTGTCGCTCAACTTTCTTGGGCTTTCTTCTTCGTGTTTATCCTTTTTGGCACACTTTCATCACATGTCTAACCTCTATCATACTTTGATATGCTCACATAGCTCATCAAACTCATTTTTTTAGTAGCTACGTTTTAACAAAGTTTAAGCTTTGCATGTCTTGCTATGTGTATTATATCCCTATAATGTTGCTCATATTCTTTTATATATTATGTTGCACGAAGCTAACCCTTGATGTAGGAAAAGCCTTTGTAAGAATTTGATCCATGGATCCGCTAGATACTGAGGTAATTAAACAAGAGGATTCAATCACCATAGGGGAGCATTGAGCTAGGGGGAGCTCGGGGGTATTATAATACATAGCATGGAGTCGTCTTAACAAGTGATGATAGAAGACTTCACTGGGATGACGCAAGCTCGACTTTCTGGGGAGAAAGAAAGGTGTTGTAATAAGGGGGATAAGTTGCATGATAGAAGTAGAGAGCTCGGGGCAATTACCTTTTTGCTTAGACAAAAGGGGGAGAAAGGAGTGTAAACAGGTAACTTCTACATTTTACTGTGTGTTACGGTTTACATATTTGTCATCATCAAAAAGGGGGAGATTGTTAGTGCAAATATTACGATATTTAAACTAAACGGTTTCTTCGGTTTTAATAATGACAAACATGTAACTTGTAATAAATAAGGTAAAATGTTAAACCGTATCCCAGTTACGAATAGGCCCCACCCTAGATGGAATATGCTAAGGACTTTACATGATTGGCCAGTCGATAAATGTTACGTTTTAGTCAAACCCGATAGTCAAATGATAGTCAAAGATGTATTGAATAGTTATGGAAAGTATTATGTGGCAAGAATAGAAAGGAAATAGACCTAAGGGACTTATGTTGTCATATGTCAATTGTGTTATAAGTTAGTTGTGGCTAAAATAGAAGGAAAGAGACTTGAGGGGCCATTCTTGCCATTAGCCCAAAGTTGCCACCTAACTAGTATATCCTGGATATTCTAGATTTCTCCACCATTATTGAGATAGGTTTGGAAGTCCGGTTTTTAGAGAGAAGGAAATGAGAGGGAAAAGCTAAATGATGATCTAAGAAGAAGAAGGTGAAGATCAAGTGTTAATAGTTTTCCTTAGCTATGATCATCACAAGTAAGTATCTATGTTCTTGATGATTATAAAGTTATAGTTTAGTGGGATTTCATCATATGATCAAGATATGATAAGATGATGATATGATTTAGAAGATGAGTGTATTTGATGGGTTATGTTAACCCTTGTTTATGTATTTGATTAATATGTTATTAGGTTTTGATAAATTGTAAAGGATGATGATGATGATGGAAGATTTTTGATGATGATGATGTTCTTGATATTAGTTAGCTTGGATTAAGGTAAGTAAAATGATGATGACATGTGTTATATGAATTTCTATCATATATGTGTTATGTATGTTGTATGACAAGTGATATGGACCTGGGATATGCTTATTTGATGCCATGAATGAATCTTATGTGATGAGTTGATGTTATGGAATATGTTGATGATATGTGTTAGATGAGACTTGGGTGGTAAGCCGTAAAGTAAGTGTTTTATGTATATCATGCTTATGTAGAATGAAGTATAATGATATGTTATGATCGTTTTACTTGCTAAGTCTTTGTGCTTACGGTTTAGTTGTCTAACCATTTTGTAGGTTGGCATGTTTATATGGATGGCTTGGATATGAGGATTAAGGATTTGGTTATGCAAGGTTAAGGTAGTATGTGTAGGAGCTTAGGTAGAATATCGAGCTCATGTGTAAGTTTGTACCCCCGTTGGTCTTTTATGGGTTGGTAATGTGTAGTCGTATGGCAAGTTATATGTTAAGGCCGTCCAAACGATTTGGTAGTCTTTTGGTATGTCAAAGTGAGTTTGAAGTGTTTATAGTCAAGTATAAAGGGGCGTTTGGTTTATGTATGAAAATACCCATTTTGGGTTATAAGTGGGTCAAGTGCCCTTGGAACATGTTTGTTATGTTAATTTAATGCTTTTGGTAAAGTTTGGTGCAAAACGGAAGTCGTATGGGTTGTATGTAGTGAAAATGGGTCAAAAGGGGTTTAATGCATAACCCGTCTAATTTGTAAAGTACTATTTTCGAGAGTCAAACGGTAAAGGTTTTTGTATGAAAATAAGCCCATTGATATACTAAATAAATCTGGAAAGTTTGGTTAGCTATCGAGTTCGGGAGGTCGTACTTTCAAGACGGGATTTTGAAAATTGTTCGGGTGGACAGCAGGTCTGAACCGTCGTGGTTGGGATCTCAACCAGCAATTCAGACCCGAAATCGGACCCCAACCGGCGGTTGGGCAGAGTTTTCAGATTTTGGCGATTTTTGAAAAATCATATCTTTTAAACCGTAAGTCGTTACAGGTCGTGCTACTCATCGTTTTGAAGGAAATTGAGTCTACTTTCATTTAAAATTAGTTTCAAGGTCTGGATGTGTATGGATTTTTAGAAATGGTCAAAAGAGTGACAGCATGTCCGTAAAGTCAAGCGTTTCCGCGTGTAAAGTTTTAATTTTTTTGTGTCAAAGCGGGCACGGGGTGTAACAACTTGGTATCAGAGCTTCGGTTTAAGTGAATTAGGTTTTCACTATAGGTTGCCTAGACTTAAACCATTAGACGCGTTGTATGTAAGTTGAAGTAAAGCGATTAGTAGGTGCCCTTGTGGTATAACGTAGAAGTGCTTATGGTAATGATGAGATTAGATTATAGCTAAGATGTAATGTGAATGTTGTGAGGTGGATGTAGCGAAATATAGAAGTAATGAGTTAGACGTGAGTTATAGATTGCCTTAACTATGTGATGGAATGCAAGACGTGGTATATGTATTCAAGCCGATAAGTGTGGTATGTATCTTATGGCGTCAATGTATATGTGAAGTAATTTTATGTCAGAATGTATTGTGCTAAGTGTTAAGTAAGCGAATGATAGTTCCTGTGTAGGATAGACTAAAGTTTAAATATGTGAATCGAGGCCTTAAAGGTTATGAGTTGTAGGTGAAGCTACTAGAAGTGTTATTGGTAAGGTGATAATGTGATTAATGGTAAAGGCGAGAAATGTGTTACAGTATAATACGTAAAAGAGCAAAATTTACTTAGATTGCAATAATAATGGTTTGACGAATGATTTGTAGGAATTGCGTTTGGAAAAATGATGAACTAGTAAGGGTTAAGGGATTGAGTAAGACTTGTCGTTATGAGAACGTTAAGGATAGATAAGTATATGTGTATGACGAGGATTTAGATGCTTAGGTAAGCGTATTGATAAAATGTGTGACTATAAGATATTTTAGAAATGTGTGAGTAATGAATGACATATGAAATAGCTAATGCATAGATTGGTAAAATGAAGTAGTATGTACTTCAACGATAATAGACAATGGTATAACATAGACATGTTCAAATGTTTTAAATTATAATTTGATAATAGACTAAGGAAGTATAAATGTTTAGTGGCGATTATCTTTTATGGAAAGAAAGATCGAGTGTGGACTTTGAGTATGAATGAGACTAAGTATGTACTAATGTGTTTGTAGATTATGTATTAAGTGTTAACTTTGTCATAAGCAAGGTGATTTAAGAATACTTATTATAACGTGATGTATAAAAGAAGTGTGATGCAAAGGAATTCAAAGCAGACGAGTCAATGGGATTAAAAGTAAGGAAACATTAAAATAACTTGTAGACGTAAGATAAAATAGGAGGTCAACTTGGGGTTGATAATATAACGATAAATGTAATGTGACATCGCAGGTGAAATGCGATATATGTATATAAAAGGATAGAATCGGCAAGTATTATTTAGATTTTGTCAAAGTAATGAAAGGTGATAGGTGAGTAATTAGAAACGTGCAAGGCAAGGAGAAAAGAAAACGGAAAAGTGTTAGTCTGAGAAATGCTTGCATAATGAATAATTAGTGAACATAAAATTAGTAAATTAGAAGCGACTGATTGGTGATGATACGTGGTAAATTGTTTATCGTGCACTTTGATTAGTGCCGACGATTATATTGTAATTATATGAATGAATGCTAAAGTAACGAAAATGGAATATGAGTAGGAATGACAAGTGGTATTGGAGATGGGCTAGCAAGCGAATTAAGCAATGAAGCCTTAAGTGTAGGTTGTAATGATATTAAGCGTACTAAGGTATAGTGTGAAAAGACAAGATGAAACTAGCGAATTAATGATTAAGTGTTTAATGACTTGAAGGTTAAAGAATGGGGTTAGGGAATGATGGCATAAAATGTGACCAACATATGGTCTCATTATATTTAGTGACTAGAGACTAATGTTAAAGTGGTATAGAGACGGGGTAATGGTAAGGTAAAGTACTTGAGGTTTAAGTGTGAACGTGAGGTTGAGATAAAACGTGTTGGTATATAAAGGATGGAAATTAAACGAAAAAGTTTGAATGCTAAAGGTTAAATGCTATAAGTTAAGAATGTAAATGAGGATGAGATAAGTAGGTAGGAGGATTGAGTATGTACATGAATGTGTTGTAAAGATAACGACGTTATGCTGATAGGTAAGGAAAGCGAGAATGACTTGACGTATTGATTTATAAATGTCTAGTAAGACAAAGGTCATAAAATGAGATTTAAGCAAAATGATATGTAATTGATGACCAAGAGCGGCATTGCTCTAAATGCATAGATAAGTAATGAGATGAGTTAAGTACGAAAGACAAAATGTGATGAAATATTGTGTGGTAAACGTAACGAACTTATGTAAAAGAATGTGTACGTAGGAAAGGTGACGCTAATGAGTGTGTTATAGTTAATGATCCATGAAGGGTAGATATGTAAAAGGCGAGATAGAATAATATCGCTTAAATACATAAATAATTTAAGAAATGAGATAAGATATGAGAATAAGAATGAGATGAGCTAAGAATGTAAGAGAGAATGAGAAGAGCATGTATGAGGTTAAAGTGTTTTTGTTTGGAAATTATCATATCACGGCTAATGTGCCCTATTAGCGGTGATTTCAATGATGAAAGTGTTGAATAATAAAACATGATGAGTTAAGCGCAAGGATGCGATGTGAAGATTAAACGAGATAAGAATGTGTAAACGACTTAAAATGTGTAAGAAGAATGAATGGTGCTAATGAAAGAATGAAAGTAACCTACGTAAGGTTTAAATACGGAGAAAGTCGGATAGGCTAAAGGGTAAAGTAAAGATGTGAAAGTGCGGATTAAGAATGTAGGATAGTAAACACATAGGAATTGTGTAATTATAATAAGCAGGCTCATATGCTCTATGCGCTTGCGTTCACTAAAATAAACATGTAACTTGTAATACATAACGTAAAATGTTAAACCCGTATCCCGATTACGAATAGGCCCCACCCTAGATGGAATATGCTAAGGACTTTACGTGATTGGCCAGTCGATAAATGTTACGTTTTAGTCAAACCCGATAGTCAAATGATAGTCAAAGAATGTATTGAATAGTTATGGAAAGTATTATGTGGCAAGAATAGAAAGGAAATAGACCTAAGGGACTTATGTTGTCATATGTCAATTGTGTTATAAGTTAGTTGTGGCTAAAATAGAAGGAAAGAGACTTGAGGGGCCATTCTTGCCATTAGCCCAAAGTTGCCACCTAACTAGTATATCCAGGATATTCTAGATTTCTCCACCATTATTGAGATAGGTGTGGAAGTCCGGTTTTTAGAGAGAAGGAAATGAGAGGGAAAAGCTAAATGATGATCTAAGAAGAAGAAGGTAAAGATCAAGTGTTAATAGTTTTCCTTAGCTATGATCATCACAAGTAAGTATCTATGTTCTTGATGATTATAAAGTTATAGTTTAGTGGGATTTCATCATATGATTAAGATATGATCATATGATGATATGATTAAGAAGATGTAACACCCCGAAAATCGTAATGAAGCAGTGGAAGTCTAATTGGGGTATTACATCTTAAATCATAGTCACAATTATAGAAAACGACTCGAAATAGACGTTTTGAGAAAATTTAGTTATCATTCATCAAATAAAATCAGAGTTTGCAGCAACGATTCCATAACATTTAATAGTACATAATGAAAATATTTAAGTTAAAATGAATGATAACATTATTTTGGACGTCGTCCAAAAAGGGGCCCTAATCCACTCCGTGCCATTTATGCTTCTTAGATACCTGAGATAAAACATGCTAAAAGGGTCAACACAAAGGTTGAGTGAATCCATAGTGTTTTATTTATAATAGTTTGAACACAAGTCAGATAGTAGTAAAATCAATGATATCATAGTGTAATATATTGTCCTAAGCCTCATGACACGCAAACCTTAACATCGGGTGATATCATAAATGATATAAATAGCCCACATCATAAAATAATGTAGGTGATAGTGCCCTCGTCGTAGGAGTTTGCCAAACTCTTAGTTAATTCGAATAAAGTGCATTCGGTTACCATCCCAGGCTAACTTCAAATGGGGCGTCAACTGCCAATAGATCTATTCACTAAATTCGCGTTCACTCGCAAGTGATTAATGGTTCATGATATGAGGGACTTTTGGCAAAGGTGGTAGCTTAGGCAATATTAACTTAGCAATATCAATCAGGATAGCATACAGAAAATACTCGTGTTCAGATTTATAGCATGTATCTCCCCACGGGATTTGAAAACATAGTAAAAAGTGGGACTATGAACTCACCTCAGTGTAGAAGTAGTCTGGAATGCAACAGAGTCAAATGGTAGGTGGTAGTTCCGATGCATGACCTAGATTAGTATGACATAATTTAGTTAACAGACTAAGTTCAAGACTCCACGAATTTAATTCAAAAGTTTTAAAGTAAGTGTTTTATGTATATGATGCTTATGTGGAATGAAGTATAATGATATGTTATAATCGTTTTACTTGCTAAGTCTTTGTGCTTACGATTTAGTTGTCTAACCGTTTTGTAGGTTGGCATGTTTATATGGATGGCTTGGATATGAGGATTAAGGATTTGGTTATGCAAGGTTAAGGTAGTATGTGTAGGAGCTTAGGTAGAATACCGAGCTCATGTGTAAGTTTGTACCCCCGTTGGTCTTTTATTGGTTGGTAATGTGTAGCCGTATGGCAAGTTATATGTTAAGGCCGTCCAAACGATTTGGTAGTCTTTTGGTATGTCAAAGTGAGTTTGAAGTGTTTATAGTCAAGTATAAAGGGGCGTTTGGTTTATGAATGAAAATACCCATTTTGGGTTGTAAGCGGGTCAAGTGCCCTTGGAACATGTTTGTTATGTTAATTTAATGCTTTTGGTAAAGTTTGGTGCAAAACGGAAGTCGTATGGGTTGTATGTAGTGAAAATGGGTCAAAAGGGGTTTAATGTGTAACCCGTCTAATTTGTAAATTACTATTTCCGAGAGTCAAACGGTAAATGTTTTTGTACGAAAATGAGCCCATTGATATACTAAAGTAAATCTGGAAAGTTTGGTTAGCTATCGAGTTCGGGAGGTCGGACTTTCAAGACGAGATTTTGAAAAGGGTTCGGGTGGACAGAAGGTCTGAATCGCCGTGATTAGGATCTCAACCGGCGGTTCAGACCCGAAATTGGACCCCAACCAGCGGTTGGGCAGAATTTCCAGAATTTGGCGATTTTAGAAAAATCATATCTTTTAAACCGTAAGTCGTTACGGGTCGTGCCACCCGTTGTTTTGAAGGCAATTGAGTTTACTTTCATTTAAAATTGGTTTCAAGGTCTGAATGTTTATGGATTTTTAGAAATGATCAAATGAGTGACAGCATGTCCGTAAAGTCAAGCGTTTTAGCGTGTAAAGTTTTAATTTTTTTGGTCAAAGCGGGCACGGGGTGTAACATAAAATGTGCAAGTTACTTGTAAACACTAATCATCGATGCATACTTAAATCAACATCTCTCGACGTCTCAAGTATGGTTCAACATAGTCGAAGATTTCCATTCCGACATAAATCGCTCAAGGTATGAACAAACAAATTTAAACTTGACGGATGATCAAAGAAATAAATTTTTTTGTTTTAAACTTTAAATTTTTATGAATGTGACAAAACAGTTTTCAAAAATACACTTTACAAATTATCTTTGAATTAGAAAGAAATGTTTTATTTGGGAAAATTATTTCAAAAATAGTAACAACTATTTCCCCCCCGAAAACAGCTCCAAACATTCCCAAATAAACCTTCCCCACAAAAAACAAAAGGAGGAGCGTTTTTGCCCCCACGGTACCACTAAAGGACCGAAGGTACCACTAAATTTAGTGGTGCCGTCTGACAATTAATGGCACCATCGGTTTGTAACGACTAGTTTTTCCTTTGCCAATAAATAGTGGACCATTTTACACATTTTGGCAAGGTTTTTCACAAAGAACTTTTTTTTCTTTATCCACCCACTCCAATCTACTTTTTTTGATCATGTAATTAGTTTATCTTTGTTTAAGAGTGATCCAATCATCCATTCAAGTGATCACCTTCATTCCTCTACTAATGCAAGAGAAGAACACATAGTATTACAAAGATAAAAAGTGTTGTAGTCATAGTTTAGTGCACTCGTAACACTTGTTACGCAGTTCTTGTATGTCATCGTACATCAAGTTCTTGTCACCATACTTAGGTTAATCATGAAGATCGTGTAGATTGAGTTGATCATGTAGATCATGTATAGGTCGGGTAGATCATGTGAAGATCAGTTAGATCATGTAGATTGTGTTGATCGGGTAGATCGTAAGTAGATCGGGTAGATCGTGAGTAGATCGGGTAGATCGAGTGTAGATCATGTGGATCATGTAGCTTGTGTGATTTGTGAGGATCGGGTAGATCGTGAGTGAGATTGGTACTAGCTAGATTAGTACTCGACATTTAGCTTAATGTCGGAAAATAATGTAAGCGACGCAGTTTATGTGTTTAGGCCTCAAAACACAAGGTTTGTTATATTGGGCCATAAAACATAACGGGTTTGGTTGTACCCGAAGAAGAACTCGACATCTAGCTTGGTGTCGGAAAATATTGTTAGCAACGTTGTATGGTTTTCTCCGCCAAGAAGGGAGCTTGTTGATTAGCGAAGTAACTCGAGGAGTGGAGTAGGGCGAAGAGGAGCTTCGTGACCGAACCACTATAAATCACCGTGTCTGGTTTGCGATTTCTTTACTTATCTATTTACATTTATATTTTGCATTGCATTTATATTTGTGTGGTTTGTTGCTTATTTTGTGTTAGTTGTGTTTGTGTCATGACATGTTATTTATAATATGTCTAAGCTTGTGTTATTGGGACATGCCTTATTTGTTGCTTTATTATATCTCTAGTTCTTGTAAGATTAGAGTTGACACTTTTCTTATTAAGTCACACTTGATCGGGTGTTTGATACGAAAAGATTCAAGTTTTTAAACGGAAACGTATTCACCCCCCCCCCCCCCCTTCTACATTTTCCACAGATTTGAAGGAACAAGGTTTCTTTGCTAGATCCTTTAATCAAAGAAACAGTCTTAAAGACCTTCAAAACTGTTTGTTTGCTTGTTTTCTATCACAAGTAGAACCCAAGAATGCACATAAAGCATTATAGGATCTAAGCTGGGTGGAGGCTATGCAGGAAGAGCTTCTACAATTCAAGCTACAAGAAGATTGGACTCTGGTAGATTTACCAAATGGGAAGAGAGCTATTGGTACTAAATGGGTTTTTAGATGCAAAAAGGATGAAAGAGGCATTGTGATAAGAAACAAGGCAAGATTGGTAGCTCAGGGATACACTCAAGAAGAAGGGATTGACTATGATGAAGTCTTTGCCCCAGTTGCAAGAATTGAAACTATAAGGTAGTTCTTGGCTTATGCTTTATACAAAGATTTTGTGGTGTATAAGATAGATGTGGAAAGTGCTTTTCTTTATGGGACAATTGAAGAAGAAGTATATATCTCTCAACCACCTGGATTTGAAGATCCCGACTTTCCTGATAAGGTATACAAGGTGCAAAAAGCACTTTATGGTTTACATCAAGCTCCCAGAGCTTGGTAGGATACATTGTCAACATACCTGTTGGACAATGGTTTTTGTAGAGGGAAGATTGACAAGACCTTGTTTATCAGAAGACACAAAGATGATATTCTGCTAGTTCAAGTTTATGTTGATGATATTATCTTTGGATCCACAAACAAGGTGTTATGCATTGAATTTGAGACATTTATGCATGAAAGGTTTCAGATGAGTTCTATGGGAGAACTCACATTCTTCTTAGGGTTACAAGTCAAGCAAAAGGAGGATGGCATATTTATCAGTCAAGATAAGTATGTGGCTGAAATTTTGAAGAAGTTTGGGTTTACTGATGTGAAGCCTGCAAAGACAACAATGGAAACTTCCAAGCCTTTGCTCAAGGATGAAGATGGTGAAGAAGTTGATGTACACTTATATAGATCAATGATTGGTTCATTGATATATCTTACAAGATACCAAGTTTTACATCAAAAGTTTTACATCTTACAAGATGGTGAAGACGTGACATTATGTTTGCAGTGTGTGCCTATGCAAGATACCAAGTTACACCAAAAGTTTTACATCTTAATGCTGTGAAAAGAATTTTTAGATACTTGAAAGGTCAACCTAAAATGGGCCTTTGATATCCAAAACATTCACCTTTTTGATTTGGTAGCATACACTGATAGTGATTATGCTGGAGCAAGCTTGGATAGGAAATCCACAACAGGAGGTTGTCAATTTCTAGGATGTAGGTTGATTTCATGCCAGTGCAAGAAACAAACTGTGGTTCATAATTTCACAAAAGAAGTTGAGTATGTGGCTGCTTCAAGTTGCTGTGGACAAGTGCTTTGGATTCTGAATCAATTGCTGGATTATGGGTACCATTTTATGCATACTAAAATATTTATTGATAATAGCAGTACTATGTGCATAATTAGAAATCCTGTTTATCACTCAAAAACAAAGCATATGGAGATAAGACACCATTTTATAAGAGATTGTTATGAAAAGAAGTTAATTCAAATAGTTAAAATTCATACTGACAATAATATTGCAGATTTGCTCATAAAAGCTTTTGATGTGGGTCGATTTCAATTTTTGATTGCTAGTATTGGAATGTTAAATCTTTAAAATCTCTTATCTCCTTGTGTTTTTGTACAGTTTTGTAAGGATTAGTACTGTTATTTAAGTCAATAAATTGTTTCTATTGCTAAGTGTACTTAGTGTTGCTAGTTATACTTAGAACTGCTGTGTTAATGTTGCTAGTCATACTTAAGACTGCTAAGTATAATTGATGAAATGATTATTGGGCATTGTGTTATTGCTTGTGGTTTTGTGTTTTCGGACTAATCTTTTGCAGGATAAGCAAAAAAAAATATTGGAATGCTGATAAATAAGCTGTTTGGAGTGGAAGCTGAGTTACTGCTGCTAAGCATAAGTTAGTGCAGCTAAGCCTAACTTAAGGCTACTAGGTTTCTGCTGCTAAGTTTGAGAGTGCAGGGTACTGTTTTAAAACTTTGAACGATTAAGGGTTTATATCCTTCAATCATTCACACAAGTGTTTTTATCCGATCAAAACCTCTCTTAAACTAAACCCTAACTTGTTTTTATCGTTTAATTGCAAAACCCAGCAAAACCATACACGATTTTTCAATATTACACAATGTCGACTTTCTCATTTGCTGACCAACACAACATTGTTGCATTTTTGCAAAAACCCAAAGAGTCTGAAGGGTTTACTGAAATGATTGATTTCTTAAATGCAAGTCATATTAGATTTGCACTAACAGTAAACCGTAATATATATATTTCCCAAATTAAACAGTTTTCGTCTACTACAAAGGTCAAAACTATTGATAGGGAAGAACAGAAACATGCCCTTGTAGATTGGCAGGAAATTCTCATTACTGAGACATCTGTTAGGCAAGTTCTTAACCTAGCAGATGCTAATGGAATTGAGAATATTCCTAATTCTACAATTTTTAAAAACCTTGCACAGATGGGTATGTAAGGAAAAATGATTCTATAAAATTTTCAAAAGGATCCTTCTCCCCTCAGTGGAAATTCTTGATTCATACCATCTTACAGTGTCTTAGTCCAAAGAAAACTGGATGGAATGAGTTTAGCAACAATGTGGCTTCTGCCATAGTCTGCTTGGCTACAAACCAAAAATATAATTTTTCAAAAATGATTTTTGGTGGTATGGTCAAGAACTTGGATAAATCTGCAAGCAAAATTTTCTTATATCAAAGGTTTTTAAAATTACTTATGGACAAACAGTTTTCTGAAAAGAAAACTCACAAAAAGGTTTATGAGGCTCCCTTTCATACAAGAAAACTTTTTGCAAACATGAAAGGGAGGGAAAAAGATTTTTCAGGCATAGTAACACCATTGTTTCAACCAATGTTGGAACTAAGTCAGGGTGAAGGTTCAGTAATCCCAACTGAGACCCATCACACACCCACTGTTTTACCATCCACATCTCAATCACAAAAGACCTATACCCGTAGGATCACAAAGAAAAAGGGCACTGAGCTTCCTCAGGCTAGTGCTGGTATCGATGCAGATGTGGCTACCAATAAGGAGTGGGAAGGTAGTTTAGAAAGGGCTACCACTACTGCTTCTAGCTTAGAAGCAGAGCAGGTCAGTGGTAACTGTTAGGAATATAAATATTCATATGAAGGTTCGGTCACCCCGAGCATCTAATTAGCATTTATATAGCTCGTAGGCTTATTTATATTAGCTTAGTATTATTAGTATTAGTATTAATAGTATTAGTCGTATTTATATTCGTGGAGTGGGTCGGGGCTTTCCCCACTGTCAGCTCACTCCACAGCCCACTAGGGGCACAAATATTAGGACTATATATATAACCCTTCCCACACAAGGGAAGGGTGGAACTCTTCACACATTGAATCTAACATATTCAGTTTTCTCTCAAAGAGTCTCCCACTCTCTCTCTCTAACATCTCACTAACTCAAATGGGTTTCTTGATCTTTCAAGATCCAAGACCACCCGAATAGATCCACACAATCAAGAAGGTTAATTCCTACAATTGGTATCAAGAGCCAAGGTTTCATCTTGGTCAGATCTGTGGTCAATGGTTTAATACGGTTTGATTGTGTGTCCGCTTCATTTCTTTTGGGTCGTACCATATGTTTGGTTCGTATTATTTATTTAACATAGCCCTTGAATCTTTTGTGTTATCAGTTTGACTAAAAAGTTTACTCATATCTTATTCGAATATCAAATTGGTACAAGATTGGTTGGTCAAAGATTTGACAATAATTGGTTCCTGCGGTCAAACAAGTTGGGCACAAATTTAATGTTTCTATATTAATTCATGTGTGGGACTCTGTGCTCAAAAGCAATTCACTAATTCATTTTTTGTTTTGTGCCTTTTGTGCTCTAAATCATCACGTGGTGCCTTTCAATGTTTTGTGTTTGTAAAATCACGGATCTAAGTGATTGTTGATGTTTTATGGGTTAACTCTTAGTTTACTCATGATTTTCTGTGGATTGTTCTTGGTTGTTGGTTGGTTCAAAAGTGCGGTTTTCTTGGAATGATGATCTTAGTTACTGCTGGTGTTGAATGAACTTCTTGGATGCGGTTTGTGGTTCACGTGAATTTGTGGCTCACAAAATGAGGCAGTTTGGCTGTTTGCCAAAAATGTGGTAAAAGACGAAAGTACGAAAGTGACAGCTTTGACCGGTCAAATGCGGTTTGTCCCGAACTCGGTTTGTCCATTTAACCACGGACTCGGTTTGTCCACTTAACCCCGAACTCGGTTTGTCCATAATATCATGAACTCGGTTTGTCTATTGGCTAACAGACTCGGTTTGTCTGTTTAACCCTGGACTCGGTTTGTCCATACAATCCCGAACTCGGTTTGTGTTTTGCACGGATGCGGTTTGTATCCTGTCTACTTACTTGTCTGGCACTTAAAAGAACAAAAAGAAAGCAAAGTGATACAGTGATATTAAAACCCAAATAACATCTTCTAATCAAAACATAAACAAATCCGAATTCATACTGTCAACTCACATGATACAAACTCAAAACGAAAGTCAATACGACATTACAACAACTCAAATCCAATCCAAATACAAAATCATCTAACCACTGCTCGAATCTAGTCGACTACAACAAACAAATCTACTCGAATCATTTCACAACAACAAACTCTAATCTAACCTTAACAACATGTTTAACTCACTTGACTTCCTATTCACTCTTCCTCTTTTCGACTCAACATAATCTGAAAAAGAAAAAGAACACAAGGATCTCAATTTGCTTATTCGTATGTTACAACAACCCTCGAACAACTCAAAGGTCATACACACGAAAATCATAATCATCATCGACCATTGTGTGTTAAAGCCTAGCTTCGTTTAAATATCCGAACACTTAAAAGAAATATCAAAACATTCGTGCTTTGATTTTGCTTTTGATTCGGTTACAAGAAAACACAAGAAAGATAACTGATCTTACCTTAAACCATGTGATAATCTTGTCACTTGTGCTCATTACTTGTGGTAATATTCGAACGGTGAGGGTTAAAACTTTTTAGAATCGTTGGGATTGAGATTGGAGGATGGGTGAATGCTTTGTGATGGGGGCGGATATCACTAAGAGTGAGAGATTAAGGTTTGGATACGACTTAATGTTTGTGATAATCGATTTGAGGTGTGATAGCAGTTAGATGAGTGATGGGGGCGTAAAATTTGATTAGGGTTAAGAAGATTAGGGGTGGTTTGTTATTAAATACCGGATTATTAGGGTTTGTGTTTGTGGGTATTAGGACCGAAGCATTTGGGCTATGTGAAATATGGACTTTAAATGGGCCGAGAATGCTGATGATAAGCTTATTGGACTAGAGATTTGAATGGGCTGGATGCTGAAGTTTATCTCACAGGATGAAATGGTTGATATGTGTGGCTTGTGATTATTATACATAGAGATATGTATGGGTTTGTGTTGGATCTAGAGTAAGCTTTTGATCTGCTTGTGATCCAACTTGGTGTTTTGGACTGGATCAACACTCGGTATGTGGACTGGATCAACATTCGGTTAATTTGGGTTTTTGTGATACAGGTTGCCTAGTGATTAAATCAGCAGACGACTTATGTTTAAATTGCACATTGATATTTCTCAAGCGCTTATGATTAAAGTGAAATATTTGAATTGGGCATTAAACTTGAGTAAGTGCTTAACTCCAAATGGCCGAATGATAATGTGGAATGAATTGTGGATGTACAATTGTTGTCGCGATAAATGATTGAGGACTTAGCCGAACTTGGTTAAAATCCTTCATGGGCTGATTTTATGGTTATTAGTGATTTGTCAGTTCACGGGCATACATAGTACACGGCTACAGTTTTTATTGAATCTCATCAGGATTACAGAGTTGTGAGTTTGTCAGCCTTGTACTAGTGATACCTACGATTTGAATAAGCCTGCGATTTGATATTTGCAAGTTGAGTTACAGTTGACAAATTGCAATGTGATTAATTGTGATTTGTCAAGTTGCGTGTTTGACTTATTGCGACTTGACGGATTGCTATTTGACCAGTTATGATATGACGTTGCGAGTCATCACTTGCGATTCGACTTATTGTGATTTGGTTGATTGCAATCTGTCTTGGTGCAATTTGGCAATCTGTGACTTGGCCTGTTGCAATTTGATCAAGTTGTGATTTGACTTCTTTGACTTGAATTTCGAAGATCAGTATTGCACTTCACTCTTGGTTGTTCTTGTTGATCTCACGGTTTCTCTTGTAGATTTTAGAAAATCCCGCGAAAGAGTCAATTTCTCGGTTTAAATATCAAAGAGCTGTAAAATCCCGTGAGATTAATTTTGGACATATAGGCGGGACTTGGATTTTGACATAATATAACTTACGGGGTTTGGCTATTTTTTCCGGGATAAGTTTGTGCTTCAAGATCTGCAGGAATTGGGAAATTATGGTAACTTGGGTGGTTTGTTAATTCACGGGTTGGTGTACTTAGTGTCACAAACATCTCGGGGTGGATGGATGCACGATGTTTGTTGACCCTTGCTCGAGCGCATTTAAGGTGGTTAGACCTGGATGTTCAAGAAGTGGATATATACAATAAAGGATGGAAGGTTGGGTATATATCACTACCTATATTTAAAGGAGTTACGTTGTTGTGCTCAATATAGGTTCTAAATCACAATTTGCAATTTAAAGTGATTAGACTTGGATGTTCATGAAGTGGATATATACAATTAAGGATGGAAGGTTGGGTATATATCACTACCTATATTTAAAGGAGTTACGTTGTTGTGCTCAATATAGGTTCTAATTCATAATTTAGTGCAAGTTTAAGTCGCTGACTTGTTCTTTATCAAGCTTCTTCAAGTGATTGTTGTTTCTCAAGCTTCTAATGTGATTGTTGTTCAAGATCTTCTCAAGAGGTAGTCAGGCTTAAAGACAAGAGGTGATTTGTTTGGAGACATGTTTTAACCTTTTACTCACGTTAAAGTCATATGCATTTCATCAAGCGGTTTTGGCATATTACGAGCTTCAATGAATTGTTAATCTACTAAACCATTGATGATGAGGAAAGCAAGGGGTTACTACAAGAGAGTCTTAATCACCATCTTCATTGCAGTAGTTTCATTTGTCTCTTTCCATGTTTTGTGCCTGACAAATTCACAAACATCACGGACTCTCAGCTTTGGCAAAAAGGTCATTTCATGTCCTTTTTGAGGGGGAGAATTATCGCAAGTTTCCTAGAAGTTCCGTCTCCAGCGATGTGAATTTTAGCGGTTCCGGTTACAGCGGGTCAGATCGTATCGGTTCAGTCTCCAGCGGTTTGAATCTTAGCAGTGTCGGTTATAGCGGGTCAGATCGTAGCGATTCAGGATTCAGTGGTTCAGTCTACAGCAGTTTGAAGCTTACTGTTGTGCAGTTAGTTCTTGAATTTATTTCTCAGATAAATCTCAAGAACCGTAAAATCCTGTACATAGTACGACAACTATTCCACATCCAAGTAGCTGGATCAGACAGCCTTGGTTGATAGGACTGACTATGAGTCTTGGGCAATTCTAAGAATTTGCGCATGTTTCTTTTCCTTTTGACTAGTCAACAGCACAAGATGATCACGAAGTTCATTTGGTATTCCTTATTTGAGATTGAAGCTGAATTTCACGAAGGCGTCTACTTATTTTATCTTGAAGTCGGGGTTGGTTGGATGCATGACTTTCAATGATAACTTGCTCGTGCTTAAAATTTAAGTTGAAGACTTGGGTTATCTAGTTACCAGCAGTCGGGGTAACTATCACTTAAGAGTTATTGGAGTACTCAGTGTCACACGTCAATGACGATGTCGATAATCGCAAGAGGTGTTAATGTCTCATACTTTGGTTGGGTATTGTGCACTTAGAGATCTGCTTGGAGCATTAATTCTCTACACCGTTCTTCCAACATTAGTGCAAGCTTAAGTAACAAATTTGGGGATTTATTCTTCAATTTTCAGTATTGGTGTATCGGGTTTTCTTCATCGAGTGGTCACTAATCTTTGTACAAGGTTGGTTAGTTGGCCAAAGGTGTTAAAAGTTGTGATGTGATCTGTATTTCTCACGTAATATTCTTAACCCAAACTGATGTTCACCAAAAACCAAATCAGTCACGCCACATTCAATCGGTTACTGTCTCACGGTTTCTTCTTGGTTTTGTAAAATCCCGCGAAAGAACTTATTTCTCGGTTTAAACCATAGATTTGTAAAATTCCGTGATGATGGGCTATGCGCTCTTGACCAGGATCGGGTTATAACCATTATCGAAGTTCAGTTATAACATCACAAATGGCTGGATCGAGGCTTTTAATTGACAAGATGTGACTACGGGGTTAGTTCAGTATTATTTATTTGAGGCTGAAGTGAAATTTCATGGGTGCGTGTACTTAGCATCTGAAGATATCGGGGAGGTTGGATGAAGATTCTTCGAGATCCTTGTTCGAGCTTTCAATATAATGACAAGGACTTGGATATCTAGTTATTTTTTCTTTCTCCCTATTACAAAATAACTATCACTTTAAGGGGTCACGTTGTAGTGCTCAGTGTCACACGAAGTTGTGGATATCCAAGAGGTGATGTATGTCTTATACTTGATGGTTGGTTGGTTGAAGAGTATAGAGTACTTAGGGATTCGATGTTACACGAAGTCTCTGCACTGCTCTTTGTCTCGCATTAGCACAAGTTTAAGTCACAAGTTCGGGTTATGTTACTTCAGGCTCAAGTTCATCATATTGGGTTTTTCTCCATCAGTGGTCACGATTTCAAGCCGACAAAATGATAATGGGGTTGGTAACGAGTTAGATGAGAGAAGTTGTAAAGAGAGAGATTATGACGTCTGCACACATCAGTGCAGGCCTCGGTCTTCATCATTATGACGTCTGTACAAGTCAGTGCAGGCCTCGCTCTTCATCATATGACGTTTGAACACAGCAGTTCAAGCCTCGTTCTTCATCATTATGACGTCTGTACAATTCAGTGCAGGCCTCGCTCTTCAACATAATGACGTCTGAATACATCAGTTCAGGCCTCATTCTTCAAAGAAAAGAAAAGTGTACGCTTGAGTGCACTTTATCTTCAAAAGAAGAGGAGTCTTCTTATCTATGGCCATTCTCATCAACAAGATTCATGCTCTTTCCGTGCTTATTCAGTCTTCAAGTGGATCGGCGCACATTGGAGTATATTTTTATTCACTTGTTCTACCAAAAATTGCAGTTGACAAGAATATGCAATTTTTGAGGGGGGGAAAGAGTGAATAAACAACATGTTAGTTTTCAAGAACCGTCAAGTGGAGCTACTTACCGTTGATGGTATTCATATTCACTAGTTCAATCATCAAAAATTGCAGTTGGCAGGCATATGCAATTTTTGAGGGGGGGAAAGGGTGAATATGATTCTTCATGTTGATTGATGATTGAGAAATGGTCATACGACTCCTGAATACGTCAGTTCAGGAGTCGTGCAAACCATGGTTCTCCAACACATCTTCTTCCTCTATCAAGGTGTTGAAGAACATGGTCATGGAATGCTAATCGAGTCTCACGGGTTGGTATAATCAGCAACAATGGGTTTCTAGTCAATGCTTCAAGTACACGTCATCAGGCTACATGTACACATCATGATGATGATTCCGATTAATCGTAACCATCATGGGGGAGAGAAATGTGTACATCAAGGACGCACAACAGGTTCACGTGATCAGGGCTTAATATCCAGGATGGATACATTCTATAGATGATCAGTGGTTCAACTTGTTACTTTGGTGTTATACTCAAGACTGAAGAAGGTCGAGTCGTCAGTCTACTCTTCATTCTCTGTTGGGTGTTATCATCTCATGTGTATGCTGCGGGCTGATGGGTTATATGTAAGGTTACTGGAAGGCATTTGGTGAGATGAAGATGATTGGTATTCTATTCCTCCACATTGGGCAATCTTGAAGAAGGTCGAGTCTTCAGTCTTCTCTACATTCAAGAATGTTGAGCTCTTTTCTTACAACTTGATATTTAACTTAATCCCATGACAGTTCTTGTTTGATGAGTTGTGGAGTTAAGTTAGGTTCAAGTTGTTCCGTAGTGTAAGGTTAAGTCCAACTTGATGTTAACTTAACCTCATGACAGTTCTTGTTTGATGAGTTGTGAGGTTAAGCTAGATTTCAGTTGAGGCTCAACTTAAACTACCGAAAAGATGCCTAAGGTTTTTGACGGAGTCACTCTAGGACGGGAGTGTTTGAAGATTAAAGACGGCATGCATTTGGTTATCAAAAGACTTCTTCATATTTCGGGCGTTCATCCAAAGTCTTCTTCCTATTATGGGTGATCGTCAGAGGTTGTCAGATTGGGGGAGAGCACTAATTAGGGGAGAGTGAAAAGCCAGAATCATTCCCTGATTGAAAGTGCTCACATTGCTCTTCAGCAAGTCAAGTGATGAATGCGGAGAAGATTCAGAATGCTGAGGAGTAATGGTTTCTGGTTCGTATCCTTGTATATATATACTTGTTCTTATCTTATACCATCTTGTGAATAGATACATAGAATTCATGCTAATTGTAAATAGAGAAACGTAAAACCAGAAAAACCATAAAAATTGAAAAATAGAAAATACCAAAAATAGTTTCACCTAGGCATGTCTTCTGTTTATCGATAACATTTACGGACTTAGAAATGTCATTCAATAATGGCACGGGTCTTTAAATGAAGCTCGAGCAGAAGTTAAAATGGATTCTTAAAACATGTCTAAATGGCTTGCTATTACTTTAGATAGCAACCCGCGCTTCACAATGGGGAAAGCACGTCGCCAAAAAGACGGATGTTCCTCCAACTGGGTGATGTTCACCTGGGCATGGATTACTTTATATCCATGTTTCTTCGATCTGATGTACGTTTCAGTGCATCATTTCTTGAAAAAGAAGAGAAGTCTTCTTTGCATACAAATAGTTTTCATTCTATGATTCTTCTGAAAATTATTTGTGAGACACTTGGTGAATATGTGTTGTATGAAATTTGTTTATACTTGGATTATGCATAAAATTTGTCACTCAATCAACGACTACAAAACCTCACGACAGTTCTTGTTTGATGAGTTGTGGGGTTAGGGTCATTGATTGAGGGGGAGAGTGAATTCAAATTTTATATCATCAAACGGGTTTCTTGATTAATACATGACTATTAGAAAAGGTTTTGCAGTTAATGGGGAATTAGTTGAAGAGGATCTTGCTTAAATATATCAAATGACCAAGTGTGTTAGTTGCTAGAAAGTTTAGGACATTATGTGCAATTTGCTTATAGTTTCCTAGCTTTATGTATCTAGAAGGTTCATTTGTGTTACTTTGGAATCCTCGTATAATCCCCAAAATGCTTTAAGACTCAAAACCTAAAAGAAGTTAGAAAACCAGTTGTGTTTGATGTTTTTGAATACTCCACTGACATTTGTATGAACTAAGTGAATGAGTTTCAAATGTTGTTTGTCTCTGCTGCTTAATTGTTGTTGATATTGTGCATATGTTCTCAGGATTCGCTTAGGTAGATTGCTATCATGTTAGAATCATGTTCCTAAGATCCTGAATTGAATATTGAAATTCGTGTGAATTGCCATGTTCATGATTGCTATTTGCTCTTCATGCTAGATAGTGGTTTGACGTAGTTCCTGATTGGGGTTTGATTATAAGATGAACTTGGTATTATAATGTGGCAAGCTGCTGAAGGGTAGCTATTAAGGAATAGGGTATCTGTATGCATATATATCTGTGTTGATATTCTTATGCAGATTCCATAGCCAAAATGAATGTGCCAGTTCCCATTCTAACCATTTGATCAGACGTTCAAACTCTATTGATTGGCTCGGAATTCACCTCAACAACAATGTCGGCAACAACAACAACAACAACACTTTCACCACCATCACCACCATTCATCTATTTTGGTCTCGCCAAGTGGGGATCAACGACATTTGCGAAAGATTTGTTGGTGGATGGATAATTGATGTTGACTACTAACTCAGAAAAGCGGGTGATTACATCGTCTGCGCACAAGGTCAATATCATTTGTGTCATAATAAACAAGTTGTGCTAAATAAGCAGTGAAACTCCCTCTTAGATTAAGGGGGAGTTCAGTATGTTCTCATCATTAGAATATATTAAATCGGACACATTTTCTCCCACATTTTCTAACTTATTTAAATCAATTGGGATCACAAATCTCAAAAGGTTTGAAATTTTTGATCGGGGGAGAGAATGTGATTTAAATATGAAACCTGATGAAAATGTGATGTTTCGGAAAGTATAATGTACGCTCTCCCATATGTGCTAAACCATTTTATATATCAATGCACATATTGAGGGGGAGCAAAATGTTTTGGATGTGATAGTAAGCTCTCCAGTAAGTGCTAAACTCTTTTGTATACCAATGCACTTATTGAGGGGGAGCAAAGGATTTGGCATGCATCTTATGTGAGCAAGGCTCAGACTTCACCAATGAATTGACGATAGCTAAAGTCAGTAGTCGAAAGGACATGTCCTGGACGGGTAATAACTTCAAGCCAGTTTATCTGGTGATGTAAGCGTGTCTCGCAAAGGACGTGTCTGAGTAGAATGTACCGATTTCGAGCGATCTTCCTTGAATGTGATCTGGACGGGTAATAATTTCAAGCTAGTTTACTAGTGATGTAAGCGTGTCTCGCGATGATCATGTTCTTGGAAAATCAATCAATTCAAAAGTGCGAGCTTCACCTGACATGTGCAAATTTATAAAACAATCATTTGAGCACATGTTGAGGGGGAGCATTTGAAAAATATAAAACTCTCAAGTGTTTGCAAAAATGTGTTTCAGAATCTTGAACACTTTGAGAGATTTTTCAAAGATTTGGTTTGGCAATCGTGGATGAATACCAAAGACCGACCATTTTAATTAATGTATGGAGTTATAAGGATGGTTAGGTTAGGCTCAAGTTCCCACGATCCCGCCAGAGCCGGAGGGATCTACCCAGGGACAATCCACTAGATAGTGTAGAAGTCCTTAGGTATGATTAAAAAGGGAGAAATGTGAATTAGGGAAGAGTGCCGACTAAGATGGAGCTAACACTGGAACAAACCCAACAAGGTGTTAGTTATGAAGTCTCGGTAAGCACTAAAGGGGTTGAAGAATGAAAAAGAATTGTAAAGAGAAAGGGTGAAAAGAAATAGCCCTCCTTACAACTTAGGCAGAAACCGGGTCAATACATATGCTGTCAGAATCACTTAGTTGATTGCTGGCATTGAAGACAAAGTATCATGGACCCAGTGATACGCTGCACAACCCTCCCTAGCCACTCAAGGTCCCTCAAAGGATTCTTGTTTCAATTGTCACGGAGTTCAATACATTCCTATCGTCTCTCTCACTTCGAGTTAGATGATATTGAATAGGTGGCAGTCCTCTCCAGCCTCCGCTCACTAAATCAAAACGCACTAAAGAGTCTAGAGCCACGAGATGCATAAAAAGATCTCATAGGAACACGAATTATTTCTACACTGGGTGTTCAACATTAAGGACACCAGTTGTAAACTTAAGAGTCCTACGCAGATCTTAGCAATCTGCCAGAACATTTATGAGGGAATTTACAAATGTAATTCTCAATGATTGAATGGAAATTCCTGCCAGGGTCAACATCAAGCAGCCCTGAAAGCAGGTCACTTCGGTAATTCTTTATGGATTACGCTTGGTGGTCACGACAGTTTCTAACGGTCTACAGTCGTGGAGTGATCTCCAGCGACTCACCTAATCGTTGATGTGCTACGGTTCGATCTTAAAAAGCCCTCTGTGGGTTTTCGATTAGGAACGGTCTTGGTAAGGATTAGAGAGAGTTTTCACACTATGCTGTTAACAATCTCGAAGTCCGAACTTGTAAGTACCGGACGTTTTATTGCTAACTGTCGTATGCAGGAACTTCTGGCGATTGTTGCTGAGGAATGCTGTAGCTGTCTGCGGTTGTAGCTGATTGAAGTTGCAGCTGAATGCGGTTGTAGCTGGTTGCAGTAAAGATGCCAATCCTCTACCACATGTTCACACTACATCATCATTGTAACTCAAGAATGTCATGATCAACCTAAAAGACCTTTTACACGGCTTCTGCAAACTCTGATGCTAAAGATCATGACACCAAATAGTGTGAGCATGTCGGCTCAAAGAATAACACATCACATGGAAACATACTCCTTAAAGATGACTTGGAAACAAATGTTGGATGATAAAGTCGAAGAATATTCAAAGATCATCCAAAACGATCAAACGGTCATCAAACGAACACTGCTGAATGCACAAAGTTTCAAGACAATGAAGAATCAAAGACTACGAGCTATGAAGACAACGTCAGAAGATAGAATGCTAGAATTCAAATTATTATTTCCGGGGTGACCTCCCTTAGGGGGAGATTGTTAGGAATATAAATATTCATATGAAGGTTCGGTCACCCCGAGCATCTAATTAGCATTTATATAGCTCGTAGGCTTATTTATATTAGCTTAGTATTATTAGTATTAGTATTAATAGTATTAGTCGTATTTATATTCGTGGAGTGGGTCGGGGCTTTCCCCACTGTCAGCTCACTCCACAGCCCACTAGGGGCACAAATATTAGGACTATATATATAACCCTTCCCACACAAGGGAAGGGTGGAACTCTTCACACATTGAATCTAACATATTCAGTTTTCTCTCAAAGAGTCTCCCACTCTCTCTCTCTAACATCTCACTAACTCAAATGGGTTTCTTGATCTTTCAAGATCCAAGACCACCCGAATAGATCCACACAATCAAGAAGGTTAATTCCTACAGTGGTAACATTACTAAGACCCAATCTAGGGCAACATCTACTGAATCAAGTTCCCATGGAACTGATTCAGAGGATAGAATCACTAGGCGCCAAGAAACCATGGGGGGAACAACTGCTCAACCTAGGGTTGAGAATGTGTCTAACATGCCTAGTGATCCACCTCTTGGGATAGGTAACACAATCTGAAGTGGTGAGGGTAGTATGGAACTTTTAAATGAATTGATGGCAGCCTGTACAAAATTGTCAAAAGTTGTTCTTGACCTTAAGCAACTTACAACTTCTCAAGGTGATGAAATTACAAGGTTGAAGAGAAGGGTTAGATATCTAGAAGGAAGACAGAGGTCAAGAACACATAAACTCAAAAGATTACACAAGATTGGTACTACTTCCAGAATTGAATCTTCGGATAAAGCACAGAGTTTGGGAGAGGATGCTCCCAAACAGGGGAGGAATACAAGCAAAGCTTCAGGGGAGGAAACTGGGGTAGAAAATGATGAGATGATTGATGCACAGTTGGTTGATGAAGGTTTGGTTGCTAATATGGATGAGCAGGTTGTGTACGAGACTAATGAATTTGCTGTTGCTGATCAGCAGGAAAATGAAGAGGTTTTGGATGATGCTGCTAAGTCTGTTAAGACTGTTGGGTTAGTTGTTGAGAAGGTAATTGAAGTGGCTAAGTTAATGGTTGATGCTGCTGATCTTAATGTTGCTAATGATGAAGTTAATGCTGCTAGTGATCGAGTTAATGCTGCTAGTGACAAAGTTTCTACTCCTGAGCCAAAAGTTACTACTGTTGGTACAGAAGTTGTTACTACTGCTACTGCTACTCTCAATGATGATGATGATTTTTCCATGGCTCAAGTTCTTACTACTTTAAAGAAGACAACACCAATCAAAGAGAGCTTAAGACCTAAAGAAAAAGGTGTTACTATTAATAAGCCAAGTGAACTCGCAATAACAAGAGCATTTCAACAACCACTACAGGGCAAGGGGAAAGGAATTCTAGTTGAAGAGCCTGTAGTGAAACTACTATCCAAAGAAGCTCAAATGAAACATAATGCAGATGTTGCACAAGCTTTAGCTACAGAGTATGCTGAAGAGAATAGAATTATTGCAGAGAAAAGAAGAGTTGTAGCTGAGAATGAAGCTCAGAAGTTAGCATCGATAAATGAATGGGATGATGAAAAGACCCAATGTGATGCTGATTGGGAGCTGGCTCAAAAACTTCAACAAGAAGAGCAAGCACAATTCATAATTGATGAAAGGGCTAAGATTCTACAAGAGTTCATTGAAAAGAAGAGAAAATTCTATACAGCACAAAGAGCACAGACTAAGAGAAACAAACCACCCACCAGAGCTCAAAGAAGGAAGATCATGACTACTTATCTAAGGAATATGGAAAACTAGAAGCTCAAGGATTTAACTCATTTTGATGATGGAAAGATTGAAGAGCTTTATGAACAGGCTAAAAGAAAAGTAGACAGATTTGTTCCTATGGAAACAGAGGAGGTGGGAGGTTCTAAGACAGCAGAAGAAGTATTAGAACAAGAGAGTAGTTCTAAAAGAGCAAGGACAGAGTCAGAATCTAAAGTTGTTAAAAAGCAGAAAACAGATGAGCAGACAGAGCAAGAGCAAGTAGATGATGAAACAACTAATCTATAATAATTGACAGAACTTGCAAGTGATCATGATGAAGAAATTGTTATTGTTGTTCCTTTGAAGACTAAGGTACCTATCATAGATTGGAAAATTGGTTATCATGGAAAGACTGCTTGGTGGGAGATAATCAGAGTTGGTGGACACTCTCAAAGGTTTGTCACTTTTGCACAAATGGTCAAAAAATTCGATAGAGATGACTTAGAAACATTATGGAAGCTGGTAAAGGATAAGTATGGATTAACAAGGCCAAAAGGTATTTTGGATAGAGTTCTTTGGGGTGATTTGAAAGTCGTATTTGAATGACATCATGAAGATAGTGTATGGCAAGATTAGAAACAAAATAAAGTTGTGCTTTGGAAGCTTTTTCAATCCTGTGGAGTTCATACTGTGATGATGAGAGGACTTCAAATCTACATGCTAGTTGAGAAAGATTATCCATTAAGTAAGGCTACAGTCCATCAGATGCTAAATGGAACAGTCAAGCTTCAGGTTAATGTTTTTGATGAAATGGTCTATAAGCTGCTCAAGAAGATGGAGAAAATACTTACACCAAAAGAGAAGAAGTAGTAAGATGTTTGGAAGCATCCTCCTGGTGATGGTTTACACTTTGAAGGAAACTTGATGATTTTAGAAGAAAATATCAAGTTTAGGGGAGGATTGTTGAGAATTAAAGCTTCCAAGGTATTAATGCTGCTCAAGATGATTAAGGTTGCTCATGTGATTATAACTACTCAGGTATTACAAGAAAAATGCTTAAGTCATTACTACTGCTGGTTATAAAAGTTACTGCTGCTTATGAAGATTAAGACTGCTAGTATATATTATAACTGCTGAGAACTTCAAGAAAATATACACTAAGTAGTTAATGCTTCTAGAAGAAAACTTAGTACTGCTAGTACTAAGTTACAACTGCTGAAGACTTAATTTTGCCAGAGTAAAGATTAGTACTGCTGATTGTTTATTAGTGCTGCTGGAGTATTAAAGTCGGTTAGATATGTATAGTATGTTTAGATAAGTATAGAAAAGATTCTAAAAAGATTTATCTTGCATAGAAAGTTATTGTAAGCCGACTAGGACTCCTTAGCCAAGTACAGGAAAAATGAAGAAAAAGTGAAAGATTAATGAAGAAAACAAGGACTTACGATTGTTGATGAACTCAAATAAGTACATTTTATTACTATCATTTATCCTATTAAATTGACTTGTTTTACTATATTATGTATGAGGATTGATACTTAATCGTTTACTTTTGTAATTCTCAGGTAAAAACAAGCATTTGGTGAAACTTAGCGATTTTGGACTGATTATGGAGCAAAACATGCATAAAGTTAAGAGTCTACTGAAATGAAGAAGATCAAGACTAATCTGCTCCAGATGCGCCGCATCTCACTCATGACATGCGCCGCATCTCTATCAAGATATCACCAGATACGATCCAAGATACAAGAGGACATGCGCCGCATCTAATCATGGAGTTACGCCGCATCTTCTGGCGGTGTACGAATATTCCTGAATATTATAATCTTGGACCCCACGCGAAGTTAAGTACATGCGCCGCATCTACTCCTTAGATGCGCCGCATCTTCCCTCAGACAGAAACTATAAATACCCCAAGACCAGACGAATTTCGTACGCATTATATTAGATTCGAAGACCGAACAGGAGAAACCTAGGACGAATTCAGTGAAGGAGGCAGCACAAGACACACCCAAATCAAAGATACAAGAGCTGTAAGAAGGTGCTGCATGTATTTAATTCATTAAGTAGTTTTGTTTTATTGTGTTAGCAAACTTTAATTCATCAGGATTGGTGGCTTGTGTAATGTGACAACGAAAGATTGCACTCCCTTTAATACTTGCTTTCCCATCAATTAAAGTTTATATGTTGATGTCTTTGGTTACTACTTATTAGTGCATTGATAACCTCTGTGTCTATTAGTGGCTTGCGGGCATTTGACTGCGGGACATAATGTGGCTCCCACGGTTATTACTAAATTGATCACTTAGGAATAACTTTTAGACATAAGTAATCATTAAGGGTTTACTCGCCGATAAGATTAGGACCAACGAGAAAGGGTTAACTACATACACTTCATATAAGGCTATCAATAAAACAAGTGACAATCTACTTAATTATAAGGACAGCCCTCTTATTGTCTCGAGTATTTATCTGTGTACGTGTGTGCTACTTGCTGATTCGTGCCTATTGTTTTATTTTATTATTTAATTGCAAACAAATCGTGCCAGTCTCTCAGGCTGAAACCCCCTTGCGTTAGGATATTAAAATACTGATTAGAATAACGAGATAATACGTTCCACTCCTAGTGATCGACACTCTACTTACCATTATATTCATACTGACCGGGTACACTGCTCGTTAAGTGTGTGTGTTATTGATAAGTCGGCTAAATATAAATTTAAAACTTGAGTAGGCATTAA
The DNA here is from genome assembly GCA_021014915.2 of Artemisia tridentata subsp. tridentata. NCBI lineage: Eukaryota > Viridiplantae > Streptophyta > Magnoliopsida > Asterales > Asteraceae > Artemisia > Artemisia tridentata. The sequence continues at coordinate 151,465,465 of CP139503.1, read as the reverse complement.
AACTGCTAAACCGCAACGACACATCACGCGCATCAAGTTTTTGGCGCCGTTGCCGGGGAGTGAATTTTTATTATCTGTTAATTTGATTAGTATTTTAATTAGGTTTTTCTTTTTATTAGATTAATTGCATCATTGTACTATTTTGCATATTTGTTGTATTGTGTGTTAATTGTTTTCTTTTATTTTTGTGTGTTTTATTTTCGTTGTGTGTTTTTATTTGTTTTTATTTTTCGTGTTTTCTGTTCTGCTATCGTTGTACTGTGCTAAATCAAACGATACGGCGCATCTGATTTATCAGATACGGCGTATTGCGTTTAATTTTTAAAAAATACAACGCGTTTAATTAATTCGATACGACGCATCTTTTCCCCAAGATACAGCGTATCTGTTTTTAATACGAATTTTTTTTTTCTAAGCGATAAAGTAATACGACGCATCTGCTTTAGCAGATACGGCGTATCTGTTTTTGATAAAAATTTTTCTAAACGTTAACGCCATACGACGCATCTGCTTTCGTAGATACGGCGTATCTATTATTTTAATTAAAAACAGTTTGCGAATTATTAAACGGATACGGCGTATCGATCTCTGTCGATACGGCGCATCTTTCTGAATCAAAAATCGATATTTATTTTTAAACGTAACGAAAATACGGCGCATTAACTTTCGTTAATACGACGCATTTAATTTTAATTAGATAAGCTGATTTTTGATTAATTAATTCGATACGGCGCATTCTTAAATTCTAAAGCGGCGTATCTATTTTCTGAATAAAGTCTGATTAAATTTTAACGATTATAAGATACGGCGTATCCAACTCTTTGGATACGGCGCATCGTCTGCAGATATCAGTAACTTTAATTTTTCGTATTCCGTTTTCGTTATTAATTATCTGATATATTACTTTCTCGGGCATACCCTACTGATATTTTTGTGTTGATTTCAGGAAGTGCATGACCAGGAGTTCTACGAAGAACTTGATTCAACCTTTCGAAGATCCTGAACGAGCCCTACATTTGCTTAAAAGGCTTTTCAACACAAGAAGCTTTGATCTTTCAAGTTCACTCGAGCTTGATTACTTTTCTGAAGAAAAAGAGGAAGTTGAAACAGAAACAATGGGCGAAAACACTACTATGGAGGAATACATGAACAGCACCCGTGCTGATTACACTTCAGGAGTTGCTAGACCAAAGTTTGATGATAAGTCAAAATTTGAGTTGAAGGGTCAGTTTCTCAAAGAACTAAGAGAGAATGCTTTCAGTGGGACGGAACATGAGGATGCTAATGAGCATGTTGAAAAGGTCCTGGAGATTAAAGATTTGTTTACTTTAGAAGGAGTCACTGACGATCAGATCATGCTAAGAATCTTTCCAATCTCGCTAAAAGGAGCTGCTAACAAGTGGCTAAGGAATGAACCTGCTAGTTCAATCACTACATGGGGAGATTTGAAGAGCAAATTCCTGAAGAGATATTGTCCACCTGCTAAGACTGCTAAAAAGATGGAGGCTATCAATAGTTTCAAGCAAGAGCCTGATGAAACCCTTTATCAAGCTTGGGAACGGTTTAAAGATTTATTGATAAAATGTCCTCAACACTATCTAACCCCTATGCAGGAGATAATATTGTTTTATCAAGGATTGGATGTGCCTACAAGACAGATTTTGGATGCTAAGGGAGCCGTACCTCAGATGAGTGCAACTAATGCTAGGAAAGCGATCCAAGAAGCTGCTGATCATTCTCAGAAATGGCACGATGGGACCTCTACTAGATCTAAGAGCAGCACTAATTTTGACGGGATTGCTGCTATTCAAGCTCAATTGGATAAAATTAGTAGAGAGATGAAGAAGCGAGATGAAAGAGCATATGCTGCCCAAGTTGGATGTGAAAAGTGCGAAGGACCTCACTACACTAAAGATTGCCCGAACAAGAATGAAAGTGAGACGTTTGAAGAAGCATATTACACCCAATTTGGATAACCATTTCGACCTTCGGGGAGATTTAGGGAAGCTAGTCCGGGATTCTATCAAAAGAACAACTTCAATCCCGCTTATCAAGAGAGGAGGCAGACTTTAGACGATACTTTAAAGCAAATTATGGTCGATGCTGCTAAAAGACATGAAGAGAATACTGCTATGATCAAAGAAATCCGAGCTTCAACGGACACTACTACAAGAAATCAAGGAGCTTCGATCAAAGCATTGGAACAGCAAATTGGTCAAATGAGCAAGGTTCTTCAAGAAAGGGGACATGGAAGTTTACCGAGCTCAACTGAAACAAATCCAAGAGATCATGTCAAGGCCATAAGCACCACTGAAGAAGTCACTCCTAATATACCTAGAAGATCGATGAATGGTGATGATGGTGCAAGACCCAAATTTTTCTTTAATTCTTCAATCAGCTTAAGGAGACTACTAAAAGAAAAGATAAAGATTGAAGAGGAGATCAAGGCAACAATGAAAGAAGAGAGCTCTGCAACCGACTTAAATGCCTTGCCTCATAAAGAAAAAGACCCAGGAAGTTTTACTTTGCCTTGTTCTATTAATGATATATCTTTCAATAATGTGTTAGCTGACTTAGGAGCTAGTGTTAGTGTTATGCCTCTTAAGACATTCGCTACCCTAGGACTAGGAAAATTAGCACCAACTAAATTACTTATTGAATTGGCTGATAAAATGGTAAAACGACCTAAAGGGATTGCTAATAATGTACTAGTTAAGATTGAGCAGTTTATTTTTCCCGTAGACTTTGTTATACTAGACATGCCCGAGGATGTTAAGATTCCTTTAATCCTCGGAAGACCTTTCTTGTCTACTGCCCATGCTAAGATTGATGTGTTTAAAAGAAAAATTTCATTAAGGGTAGGGAATAATAAACTAGTCTATAAGTGCCAAGATCCGGTTAAAAGCATAATTAGAGGTGTTTATGTGCTAGGATTAAGAGAGCGTATGGACCTCGATCTTGAAGCTAGACTTATGGGAGAAACATTGATTCAAAACAACTCAACTAGTCCTAATCATGAGAACTTTGAGGAATTCATTGACCTTAATGTACCTACCGAACTTAGACGCGATGTTGTTAATGATTCTGATGATGAGTGGTATGATTGTTTGGTAATTAATAAGCGAAGGAGAATAGTTGAGAAAACGAATTTGAACAATGATGTGTTTATTGAACTACCACCCCACCTTGCTTATTTGTGCCTATATGATAATAAGAATTTCCCGTCTATCATTTTGCCATCTCTGCCCGACAGGGACAGGACTTTGTTTATACAGATATTAAAGAAGAACGGCGTGGAAATTAAGGAGGAGCAAGGAGTGTTCAATATTACTGAATTGGCGATGAAGGAGCGTGATGTTTCCGACTCCTTCAATGATCGATATTAAAGAGCTGAACGTGAGTCTAACTTGAAGACTCTGGAATAAAGACAAGTGCTTACCGGGAGACAACCCGGATTTATCTTTTAATTATTCTGTTTTCTGTGTCGAGTCAGTTAGGCCCGCATGAGGATACGGCGCATCTCAATTCTGAGATGCGACGCATCTCCTGCAATGGTCATATCTTATTTTAATTTTTCTGCATTTTTATTTTCGACTTTAAAACTATTTCAGTTTATTTTTAATGCGGCGCATCCCTGGTTAAGGATGCGGCGCATCTTTATTCTGATCCGTATTAATTCCAGGCTCGATACGGCGTATCTTCTTCCATAAGATACGGCGCATCGACTGACCTGATGATTTTCAGTTTTTATTTTTAAGTTTTATTTTTTCTAACTACTAATGTATTATGCAAGTTTGAACCTTTCTTATCTTAGGTGTGTTTTAAAGTATTGGTGGTATTATAGTTTCCTGGATTTCCTGTGGATACATCAAGTATGAAGCTTTAACGTTCTAATCCACAAGAAAGATGATTTTTGCCCTTATACTAATGGAGGATCATACCGAGCAAATCTCAGGGGAGTTTTTCTGTTCTAATTCTTTTATTTTCCAGTTTTTAACCTTTCATACAAACAACGAGGACGTTGTTTAACTTAAGTGGGGGGATTGGAGAATTAGAACACTTAACATTTACTTGTCCTAAACTTTTTCAAAAATTATGCTTAAAATGTGCTTAATATATCAAACTTAAAATTTTTTAGCATGTTTTTGTTTAAGATCTAAGTTGCATAGCTGCACACGTGACGTTATTTTCAAAAATTGTGATTTTCCAAAATTCACAAATCTATGAGTGTGCCGGTGAGTTGTAAACTTTAGAACTTGGCTTGTATACTATTCGAGACCACCATAATGAGTATTATTTTATATAATTGGAATGACTTGTCTAAATTGGTAAATTTCTAGGATTACACCCAAATGGCCTTTATATGTTATGTGTTATTAGCTAACTACACTGGTTAGTTAACCCCCGTATAAACCCTTTTGTTACTCTCATTTTTAGAGTAAGATACCCCTAGAAAAACACTCAGAGCCATTCCTTTCGTTTCTTACACCTATGTTTAAAATGTTTCGTTACACCCTTACACCTCAGCCTACCCTGTAGATTAGAATCCGTGGTTGGTTAATTGCTATAGGCAAAGTGTGTTTCCTTACATTACCTGTGTTCGCGTGCGTAATTCATTATCTTTGGTTAGGTCGGGAAATTGCACAATGCAATTGGAGTGAAAGTAAATATTGTATATCTTTGAGTTTATTTTTCGTGTGTTTACTACTTTCACTATTACCGTTATTTCTGAAGTATGAAAAGTATGGAAAAATTATCCGGAAAGAAAGTTGTAGTGATGTGGTGAAATTTTACACATCTATAATTATGTTTCAAGTTTAAAAAAAAAAAAAAAAAAAAAAAAAAAAAAAAAAAAAAAAAGAAAAGAAAAAGAAAGAAAGAAAAGTTGGAAGTTAGTTTTAACCAACTTATGTAAAGTTATGTAAGTGGTCGATATCACCACTATTTGTTGTACTATATCTATGGATTGAATGGGAATTGGCAGTTATGGGAACGCCAATTAAGGTTTATTCTTTGATTAAGATCTTGTTGAGTATAATTCGTGTCTACCTAAAGCGTGTGTTTCAAGTGTTAAAGCGTGAGTTATTCGATGATATGAGTCTTATTCATGGGATGGTTGGGATAGTGATTAACCACACTTAGGATTTTAATTTATTTGTTTTGTTTATTTTTATTTTTACACCAATTTATATCCCAAATGTTATCCATGCCCTTCATTATTCTTTATCCAACCAAACCTTTGATTTATTGAGATTAGGGATTTGAGCAATCTTAAGTATCGTAGTCGTGGATTCGGCTATGTATTTATGATTTTGTCGCCCTTTTTGATATATTATTATTGGTGAAGTTTGGACCTATCTTTAGCCTATTCGAGTTAAGGATTTGAGCAATTGCAAGTATCGTGTTCGTGGATTCGATCATGTATTTGTGATTTTGTCGCCTTTTCTGGAATTTGAGATCGATAGTGAAAAGAGAATAATTAACCCTTATACCTACAAACCCTTTTTACCGCTTTAGACTTGTTATTCCTTAGCTTTAGTGGGGGAGATGTGTATACTTGCCAAGCTTATGATAGAATATTCGTCGCGACTGGACAGTTAAACGATTAGATTTGCTTTTATCGACTTATTTTATTTTACTTCTAATTCGTTAATTGTTTAGTTGTGTGATTATGAAATAAACGAATACATGCTTGATATAAAAATAAATCCTAACATCTTTTAGGATACATTTTCATAAAAGAAAATCTAAGGTTTACTTGGGGACAAGTAAAGTTCAAGTGGGGGGATATTTGATGAACTCAAATAAGTACATTTTATTACTATCATTTATCCTATTAAATTGACTTGTTTTACTATATTATGTATGAGGATTGATACTTAATCGTTTACTTTTGTAATTCTCAGGTAAAAACAAGCATTTGGTGAAACTTAGCGATTTTGGACTGATTATGGAGCAAAACATGCATAAAGTTAAGAGTCTACTGAAATGAAGAAGATCAAGACTAATCTGCTCCAGATGCGCCGCATCTCACTCATGACATGCGCCGCATCTCTATCAAGATATCACCAGATACGATCCAAGATACAAGAGGACATGCGCCGCATCTAATCATGGAGTTACGCCGCATCTTCTGGCGGTGTACGAATATTTCTGAATATTATAATCTTGGACCCCACGCGAAGTTAAGTACATGCGCCGCATCTACTCCTTAGATGCGCCGCATCTTCCCTCAGACAGAAACTATAAATACCCCAAGACCAGACGAATTTCGTACGCATTATATTAGATTCGAAGACCGAACAGGAGAAACCTAGGACGAATTCAATGAAGGAGGCAGCACAAGACACACCCAAATCAAAGATACAAGAGCTGTAAGAAGGTGCTGCATGTATTTAATTCATTAAGTAGTTTTGTTTTATTGTGTTAGCAAACTTTAATTCATCAGGATTGGTGGCTTGTGTAATGTGACAACGAAAGATTGCACTCCCTTTAATACTTGCTTTCCCATCAATTAAAGTTTATATGTTGATGTCTTTGGTTACTACTTATTAGTGCATTGATAACCTCTGTGTCTATTAGTGGCTTGCGGGCATTTGACTGCGGGACATAATGTGGCTCCCACGGTTATTACTAAATTGATCACTTAGGAATAACTTATAGACATAAGTAATCATTAAGGGTTTACTCGCCGATAAGATTAGGACCAACGAGAAAGGGTTAACTACATACACTTCATATAAGGCTATCAATAAAACAAGTGACAATCTACTTAATTATAAGGACAGCCCTCTTATTGTCTCGAGTATTTATCTGTGTACGTGTGTGCTACTTGCTGATTCGTGCCTATTGTTTTATTTTATTATTTAATTGCAAACAAATCGTGCCAGTCTCTCAGGCTGAAACCCCCTTGCGTTAGGATATTAAAATACTGATTAGAATAACGAGATAATACGTTCCACTCCTAGTGATCGACACTCTACTTACCATTATATTCATACTGACCGGGTACACTGCTCGTTAAGTGTGTGTGTTATTGATAAGTCGGCTAAATATAAATTTAAAACTTGAGTAGGCATTAAAACTGCTAAACCGCAACGACACATCACGCGCATCAATTGTACGAAGATTCCCATGTCAAGATCCACTCCGAAAAGGCATTTCATAAAAGGATGATTCAAGTATTCATTACTCCAAGTTCTAAGACAAAGAAAAGATCAAGTTTGGACAAAGAACATAGAGCTATGAGAAAGATACAAGCCGAACACCAAAAGTCCAAGATTGGCTCTACATGTCATCTCCATCCGATCGGACGTAGCCCGCAACCGAATCGGATGGATGCTGCATCTAGAGGCCAACCGATCAGATGGACGTAATACCGATCGGTTGAAGAGTACCTGTATGGCCAAACTTCATCACTAAGCATTGTATCTTGCTACCAACGATTCTAGACTCTTCTCATTTGTATTCTAGGTCCTTCTACTCTGCTTGGAGGCCAAGTTGCAGCATTTAACACCCTAGGCCTTGAGATGAGTATAAATAGAGCCTTTGGAGAACAATTCAACAACAACTAAGACAACAACTCTCTCTAATCATAAACCACTCTCAAAAGCTCTCAAATTCATCCTTAGAAGTCCAGAAAACTTTAGAAGTCCAAGAAGTCAACATTTGAAAGTCAAAACTTCAAGAAGTCAACACCAATACTTTGGGTATCATTTCCTTATCATTTGTAATCTCATTCCAATCATTGTAAGACTTTTAATCATGATTTCTAATGTTCAAAATTCTGAGTTTATGTTCATGCTTGCTATGAGTGGCTAGTGCCTTTGTACACTTGCCTAGATGATGTATATTACTTAATGATTTGCGTATGATTGTGATAACATGTTTTAATTCAATTTCTAGTTAATTCTAAGATCCAATTGTGCTTAAGTTTCATAGTGACATTTGTTAATCAAGTTTGACTAGTTGTTAGTAATTCTAAAGGTCGAAAGTTTTATTGTTATTCAACTAGTTATAATCATTTGTCTATGAATGATTGTTTTTACCCATTATTTTTGGTTAAACAAAGAAACTTAATTGTGTTTGTAATACGAATGCTTTTGTCTATCAAATTGGATTGATTGAAAACCACCTCATAGGTCGAAAGATTAGTAGTTTACAATCAATTGTAACCTTTTTGTCTATGATCGGTTACCTTTTGTATTGACCATTTCCTAAGCTTATTTGATAAAACAAAAGATTATTTTTGTGTTTAAGTTTGTTAATCCAAACTTATGAAACTTGAATTGATCTTGAATTGATTGGTTAAACTCAATGCTTTTTTTTATAAACTAAAATCTTGACGAAGGTTTAACTTGTAAGAGTAATAGATTAGAACACCAACTAATTATCATAACCAACATGTTAAGAAAAGTTATCACAATCATGCTTATCTAGAGTAGTATACTAGTCTAAGCAAGTGTAGTTTTAATCATTTGAATTATCATATTATCATTATTGCTTGTTTTTTAGATTTACTTTTAGTAGCTTTTATACTTACAACTCGATTCACTCACAAATCCCTACGAACGATCCCGACTTACCATCATAATATTTCTATAACGGACAAGTTCAATTGCTCGTATGTGTTATTTATAGATTCGGTAATTCACCCCTTATAAATTTAAAACTTGTACACACACGTAACACATCAAGTTTTTGGCGCCGTTGCCGGGGATTTTGATTGTGTTTCTGTAAGTTTTAGAATTCCATCTCTTACCAAGTTCATTTTTGAAAAGAAAAAAAAATCCGAGCCAACCATCCGATCGGTTAGACTCCCATCCGATCGGTTCCCCAATAATCAATTTTTACCAAGACGTTTATCCGATCGGTACACCTTACCATCCGATCGGTTAACCAAGTCTGATTTTTCAAACTGTTTTCATTCTTTGCTCGTGTGTTTAAACGTTGCCTAGATTCTCTTGGGAATTGTATGAACACTCACTCTACTGGAATTGAACCAATTTCACCTCTTTCCAATCCCGAAAGTTTAATTCAAAGACCAAGAAGAAGAACACCTTTTGTTCCATTAACCAACCGTGTACCAAGAGTACCAAACCAACCGTTTGATAACCTTTTCGAAGCCAAAGTTGTTTATAACCCATTCACTGATCAACCTTTTCCCATGGCTGACGAACAACCCATGTGGGCCACCAACCGAGCCATAGCACCCACTCCTGGAGCTGCTATTGTTGTTGTTAACCTAGGTGACAATTTCACCATGAAAGGTCACCATCTTTCTATGATCAAAAACCGCCAATTCGATGGTCGTTCGCGGGCCGATCCGCATAAACACATTGCCAAATTCATCGCAATTTGTGGCATGTTCCGATATGGCGACACCATTGTCAACGCCATTAAACTCAAACTTTTTCCATCATCACTTGCCGGAGATGCAAAAGTGTGGTACAACGAATTAACTCCAGGAACTATCAATACTTGGGAGGAGATGAGGCAAGCTTTTGTAAGCCGATTCATTCCACCTGCCATGTTTGACCGATTCATGGGAGAAATTTGTGCTTTCACACAAAATCCTAACGAATCACTCGTCGAAGCTTGGCTTCGTATGAAAGATTTGCTTCGTAGTTGTCATGGACATGGTTTAGGACGAGGAACCATTATCCAAATCTTCTACCGTGGATTTGATGAAGCGTCTCAAGGAATCCTTGATGCTGGAGGAATTTTTCTCTATAAGACCCTTAACCAAGCATATCAACTACTTGAAGACCGAGTACTCCTGAAACTCGATTGGTCAAAAGATTCCAAAACCAAACCCTTACGAAAAACCGTTGCTTTTGCTGAAAGTTCTGATACCTCTAAACTCATGGAAAAAATGGAAGCCTTGACTTCCAAAATCAACTCGCAATACAAAGATCTTAAAGGAGAAATGAAAGAAATGCGAGATGGTTGTAACAATTGTAGAGGTAATCACCCATCATCAGAATGTGACGATCAACCAATGGACGGACCTAAAGAAGGAGAAGTTAATTATGTCCAAGGAGGATACCGTGGAGGCGGTTATCGTGGTAACTATTACGGGAGAAATTCTGGATATTGGCAAGATCGCCAACAAAAGGATAACAACCGTGATTCTCAACCTCAAGCAGAAAATCAAACTCCACAAACCTCTGATAAAAAGCCGGAAGAAACCGATTTCGAAAAAATGATGAGAGAATTCGAGACTGCTCAAAAATCAACTAATGAGTTCGTCAAGACTCAATTTTTCAATCTCAAAACCAAAGTTGAGCAAGGTCAGAAAAATCATCAAGCATCTATTCAGGATCATGAAAACAAATTCGGTAGACTTTCTGACCAATTTTCTTCCCGACCATCTGGTACGTTACCAAGTAATACCCAATCCAACCCTAAACCAACATCATTTGGATCAAACGATAAAACTTATCGTCCACCACAGACTAGAAATGAGCATATCAATGTTGTATTCACAAGAAGTGGTCTCTCTTATGATCCACCAACAAATCCAAATGATACCACAATCATCCATGATGAAAGTGAGGATGAAGCTGAAGAAGCAGAAAAGGAAAATACTCCAAATACACCACCAAAGAAAAACCCATCCCACCAGTCAAGGCGTACACACCAAAGATTCGATATCCTCGACGCCTTAAGAAAGAAAAGATGGAGGAGCTTTATAAGAAGTTTGTTGAAATGATCAAAGAAGTTAGACTCAATGTACCCCTCGTTGATGTTCTAGCTGGAATGCCCAATTATGGGAAATTTTAAAATGAACTTCTGAATAACAAGAACAAGTTGGAACAAAAATATGCTACCTTTCTCAATGAAGAATGTTCAGCTATTGTTCAAAACAAAATTCCACCAAAACTCGGAGATCCCGAAAGTTTTCTGATTCCATGCACATTAGGAAACAACATCACATGCGATGCTTTAGCCGATCTTGGTGCAAGTATCAATTTGATGCCTATTCGTTGTATTCTAAACTTTCCATCAAGACCTTGAAACTTACAAAGATGAGTATTTGATTAGCCAACCATTCTTACCAATATCCTGTTGGGGTTGCTGAAAATATGCTTGTTCAAGTTGGTAAATTTGTTTTTCCCGTGGATTTTCTGATCTTAGAAATGAAGGAAGATAGTACAGTCCCTCTTATTTTAGGAAGACCTTTCCTAAACACCGCTAATGCTATCATCAAAGTAAAAAGTAAAGAACTCAATCTTGGAGTTGGAGAAGATATAATTACCTTTTTAATCAATAAAGCAATGCAATATCCATATTCAAGTGATGACACTTGTTTTAACATTGACGTAATCGATGAAGTCACTAATGAAGAATTGGATGCATTACTTGACGATTCTGACCCATTCATGACTACTTCGGAGAAAATTAGTGAAACAGATCTTGATACAGAATTCGCTGATTTTATGGAAGTAAAATTCGAATAAGATATTAAAGAAGTTGAAGAAGGAGAAATAGTGGAAGAAAATTTTGAGGAAATCACCTTTAATGATCAATTAAGGATCAAAACATCTCTTCAAGAACCACCAACTGATCTTGAGCTAAAACAACTTCCCGATCATCTTGAATATGCTTACTTGGAAGAAAATTCACTTCTGCCAGTAGTCATATCTTCGTTGCTCAATGATGATGAAAAAGAATGTCTCATCTCTGTTCTCAAGAGGCATAAAAGAGCTTTTGCTTGGAAAACTTCTGATATTCCAGGAATTAGCCCTGACTTCTGTAAACACAAAATCAATTTTGAAGAAGGTGCTAAACCCATTGTAGAAAGACAACATCGACTCAATCCCAACATGAAAGAAGTTGTTAAGAAAGAAATCATCAAACTTCTTGATGCATGTATCATTTACCCCATCGAGGATAGTCCTTGGGTGAGTCTAGTTCACTGTGTTCCGAAGAAAAGAGGAATGACCGTAGTGACTAACGAACGAAATGAATTAGTTCCTACCAGAACTGTCACTGGATGGCGAGTATGTATTGATTACAGAAAATTAAACAAAGCCACCAGAAAAGATCATTTTCCTCTACCCTTCATGGATCAAATGCTTGAGAGACTAGCTGGGAACAAGTACTTTTGTTTCCTTGATGGTGTTTTAGGATATTTCCAAATTCCTATTGATCATGCCGATCAAGAAAAGACTACATTCACATGTCCTTTTGGAACTTACGTTTACCGACGTATGCCTTTCGGTCTTTGTAATGCACCAGCTACTTTTCAAAGGTGTATGATTGCAGTATTCCAAGACATGCTTGAAACATCTATGGAAGTTTTCATGGATGACTTTTCAGTTTTTGGAAACTCATTTGAAGCTTGCCTTTCTAATCTCGATAAAATGCTCGAAAGATGTGAAGCTGCACATCTTGTTCTTAACTGGGAAAAATGTCATTTCATTCTGACTGAAGGAATTGTGCTTGGACACAAAATTTCCAGTGCAGGAATGGCGGTTGACAAAGCAAAAATTGATGTTATCACGAAATTACCACCTCTAACCAACGTTAAAGACGTTAGAAGTTTTCTAGGACATGCCGGTTTCTACCGTCGTTTTATTAAAGATTTTTTCAAAATATCTCGTCCCATGACAAAACTTCTTGAAAAAGATTTTCTTTTTGACTTTAATGCAGATTGCATTAAGGCTTTCGAAACATTAAAAAATCAATTGACTAGTGCACCCATTATGGTTCACTACCAAAAAAAAGAACATAAACATCCCCTAATAGAAACCGGTTATATAATAACCAGTTCCTATTGTAAAAAATATGGGGTAGGGAAAATGTAAAAAACCGGTTGTCATAGAATAACCACTCTCTTTAATATAAAAATTGAGAAAAACCGGTTCTGCGAAAAAGACCGGTCTTAGAATATTAGTAAAGACACCGGTTTCTTTTAAGAAACCGGTTTGTATTATATTCCACTTATAGACACCGGTTGTTTACTATAAAACCGGTCTTAGTGATCTTTTGAATATATGCTATCTCAATTTTCGGAAATTTGGATGCTATCTCAATTTTCGGATATTTCAAGTACTTACTCTTTAAAAAGATTGAGATCACCATTAATGCTTTAAAAAAAAATTAAACACACTATAAATGCTTCAAAAAATAGCTAGAGAAATTCAAGATTTTAGAATATTCTTCTATATTGTAAGGAAGTTAACAATACATCACTAATACGCATTATCTTTTATATTTTTGATCAAAAGTATATATTTTTATCGTTAGTGTTGTACCTACAACAAAATGAAGCTATAGCTGCATTTTACAAGCGACACTTTTGGAAATTGTTGCCTTTTATACTTCAATATTAATAAAGCAACATTATTTTATGAGTGTCGCATTTATTAGGGGAAAAAAACAACACTTTATAATAGTGTTGCACTTTTCAATGGAACATTACAACACTTTTGTCCAAAATAGTGCAAATCATATTCAATCATGCAACATTTCAAAAGTGTTGGCACAACATTTTGAAAAGTGTTGCGTTCGCATATGTTTTAGATCAAGGGCACTTAGGTTTTTTAGATATAACATTTAAAATATTCTACTTATCATACTATAGATTAAAATCACTCCATTGTTTCTACTTATCCTACAGCAAACAATAACCACATTTCCCTCATCAAAGTAGCAAAAAACCATGATCTTTTCAGAGCCAAAACAAACAAATGGGAACATTTGCATCAACAACAAAATAGCAGCAACTATAACAATCACCACCCTTATTTCTCCATATAAACCTGCATAGCTTCAGACTTTCAATCCATCCAGATATCCATTTAAACTAGCAAAGAACCATCTTCAATACATTAGTAAACTGTTGAGCCCAAGGCCCAAATGAAATAGCAGATCCATCATACCAGCTCTCCACGACATTTCCCAAACGCCCCTTATGAACCATACTATCCATACAATCATATCCCAAACAACCCTTATGCATCAGAATACCATCCAAAGCATGAATGAGCGCCGAGGAATACATTGACTAAACCAAACAAGCCTAGACCAAGGGAAAAAATTGAAACTTTCACCACAATAGACATGGATTCATAGGACACCAATAATCTTCATGCACCATCAATTGTATTAGGTGTTACAAAGAAAAGCATGTTGATGCTTACATGTTTAACATGATCACCATCAGGTTCTGCCCAAATTTTTGGCATAGATGTTTGTCCTATAACTTTTTTGCGTCAAGTCACTTGTACTACAAAGAAAAGCTTGGAATCAATAAATCTTCTGAACGAGTAAAGGATTATATTGAACTATATAAACACACCACATTCATAAACACAATATACCTTCGCCGTCATCAGATTGGTTTAAGCCCAACTCAAGTACATCTTCAGCTTGTTCGATATCGTTGAAGATTGTAATGCTATCCATCCTTGACGACGTTACCAAAATATAGCTTTAAATAAAGAAACTATTAAACTTGCATAAAGAAACTATTAATCTTTGCATCTTTTTATCTTGAGGTCAATAGTTGTCTCAGATCATCAGCAAGCTCATTGTAGGTAATCACAATACGATCACCCTTGGAAACAAAAATTGGTCATTTCAGAGTAGAACTTTATAGCACCACAATGAGGACAATCTGTCGTTGAGGGGAGTGTGTCAGCTGTTTGTAGGACAGAACGCAAAGTGTCTCTCCCTGGCCTAGTAGCATAGGAAACTACTCAAGATAGCCATTATTTATAAGAACTATTTTGTCACAGGGAATGAGTTTAGTGATACCAGCTTGGTATGATAATGAAATTTTAGGTTCCCTCTTTTGGTTTTTCCATCTTAAGAGATTCTGTTTTCTATTGTTTTTGGTTCATTTAGTTAATTCCTATACCGATAGCAGACTGGTTGTTTGTGTTTGTTTGTAGTGCTTCAAACTGTTTGGATACGGCCATTTTGTATAAGTAAAGGGTCATGAGATGGAACCGATGTGTGAATGTTTTTCCTAACACAAGCACACCTTTTTTCTTTTTTGTTTCCATCTTTTTTTATTGGAGCAATTAGAGAAGTAACAGGTCTAAGCAACATAGAAATAAGAGCATATACCCATTTTTACTGTTAAAAAATGAGAGCAGAACCAATTAGCACATAAGATTAGGTTTCTGAGCAGATAATGGACCCACGGTGAGACAATATTAGTGGTTAATTAGTTATGTTTGATTAGTTCATTAAGGTAGCAACAATAAGATTTGAGTGAAGACTTGTCCCCAAAACACATAACAAGAAAAGACACAACACGCCCAAATTTAAGAAAACAATAAACCATCTGAGCCAAACAAAACTGATATTAAGGAAAGCCTAAAAGATCATGTTACCTTCTTCAGCGTTAAAAAAACTGGTGTGGGGAATGGAGGTTATTGGTGATGAGTGATGAATTTAAGTCAAGATAGAAAAATCTAGGGCAAATGACAATGCTATAGAGACTTTTCAAATTTCTTTACTAATAAAAGCTTGCAGGTTTAAATATACAATATAGTCATGAGTAACATATATTTAGTCATGAGTTTTCTACAAATAATGTAAATGAGTAACACTTAGCTTTGGTTATCTCACCCTTCATTATACAAAGTTCCATTAGAAACTCTTACCAGAAGTGTTTACATAATTTTATTACTTATGATGATTGGTGAGGTATTGTTATTGTTCATAAAAACTCTGTTATTGTCCAACTTTCTGCATATTATTATTTATTAAGATTACAAAATAGAAAACAAATGCAGAAAAATATTTGCATAGTAACATTCAACATAAAGCACAGACAAAAAGCGCAAGGGCTTGAATCTAAATTTATTCTTAATGTGTCCACTAACCTTGTCGCAAATAGTTCTTCTTTTCAAAGCCTTACCTGTATAATAAACATTCATTAGTTCCTAATTACTCAAGAATATAGATTAACATCAAGTTTGCACATGTAACCAAAAATTTCAAAAAGACAGTAGTGGTGTATGGTTTAACCATAAACAAAGCATTATTTACCCTTCTTCAGTCTATATAACCATGTCAGGTGGTTTCACATGACTAAGTGAAATGATCCTATCAACATCGATAACTAAACACTAATACTAATTATTATGACTTGAAGTGGCAACAACCTAATAATTACTTTTATAACGCACCTAAAGCCACCTGCCACCCCTGACAGAAAAGTATGCTTATATTTTCAATAACGAAATGAGATATGAAGTGATTGACTAAATGTTAAATATGATGACATTAGCTACAGTTCTTACCTTTGAAGCAAAAAGATTATAGTTTTAATGTAGTAAACTTAAGCAAATACATCTAATAATTCAATGGGTATGAAAGACTAATGGGTGTTCAATGTTATTTAGCAAGGAAACTAAAATAGGTATATTAACTTGGATTTCTATATCAATATTAGTCAGACAATTTTGTAATGGTAAATTAAAATGAATCCACATAGCTATATAAATTAACCATATTGGTGATCAAACAGTAAATGCCTCATTAGACTTGATCAAATGATAGAAACTCTAACAAATAGTCATCTAATTTAGTTATTCATCTTCTCAAATAAAAAAAGATGGCATTCGGCCTATGACAGCACATAACACAAAGGGAACCAACAAACAGAGGATACATATCATCGTTTATTTTGTTACATGAAATAAGACGAACTCATTCCCCAATCATTGAATATATGTATAAAACGCAGAAATAAACACATATAACAGAATTTCTTGCTAAAATTCCATTTAGACATTTCAACAAACACTTGGCACTCACAATTTGCAAATGTGTAACAAATGTAAGCAGCAAACAAAGACAACCAAAAAATGAAATTTAGTATTCAATGAACAGTGAATGGAAAGATATATATACCATATTTTGTTAGTAGGTGACTTCCTTGTTGCCGGTTTGTCCACTCAAAATTTGACCAGGTGTATATTGAGAAGTCTACTACACCACCCAAAATCATCAAATTGTAAGTGATGGTGGTGGTGACGCAGTCAGAAGGGTGGTCGTGGGTTATCATGGTTTGGACGCTTGTAAGTGGCTGATAATGGAACTGAACAAACGTGGTGTCTAACTGCCAACTATGGGTGAATAATTTGGCGGGGCATTTACTTTGGCGGGGAAATTAGCGGGCTATGAAAAGAACAGCAAATTATATTTGGCGGGCTTTTTACATGGACTCTTCAAGTCTTATCACCCATTACAAGAAGTTGTTGAATTTTAGTCGAAAGCATAACCTAACCGAAAACCGAATATTTAATTCAGATCAGTTCGATTTTGAAAACTTCGATTCTGTTGAAAATGTGGTTCAGTTTTTTGATTCGTTCAGTTTCGGTTTTCTATTTTTGTGGGTCAAACCAGAATCTTGCACACTCCTAGATGCGATTATTAGCTTCTTAAGCTAAACAATATCTTATAATCATATTAACTTTGAGGACATTCGTTGAACACACTTAATTTGAAATTATACTCATATAAATAGTATTTAGGCTAGTCACAGTGGATGACCAAAGTGACCTAGGTCACCGGCTGGCATGTCAGCTTTCTCTCTCTGGCGACCAGACATGACCAAAGTGCCACAGTCGATGACCGATTTTTTTTTGTTTTAATCAAACATTTTAAAAAAAAACTTAAAATTCATTAAAAATAAAAACATTACAATACTAAATTAAAATACGATAGCGATTACAAACGTAAATTAATCATCTAAGTTGTAGCGAGCTTTGATTGGTGCCTTAAGCTGCGTAAGATGATTTTGGTGTCGTTCGGGCAAAGTTGGGTCAATTTTTGAGTAGTAGAAGATCAAATCTTGCTCCTATCTTGCTTCATCATCAGATACTCATCTCAAAGCTTTCTCCCTGTCATCAGCATCATATATTCTCACCACTACCATGGTTATTCTTGATATTATCCATGATAGCAGCAAAATTTCCAACCCTACTCCGAATCCGATTCTTCCATTTGGTGGTGATAGAGTCGTATGTTCTTTGTGAACCGGTTTCATTTTGAAAATACGCTATCACCTCCTCCTAAAAGCGGTGCCTGTTAATAGCGTTTCGTCGCTTGGAACTTTCCGACACATAAACCCAAGCTCTACAAAGCGCGATCTCTTCCGCCTTTGTCCATGGTGCCTGTTTTTTGGCCGGTTCGGCCTTCTTGCCTTTGTCCTTCGCCTTTGTAGCACGTCGCGAAGCGGTTCTTGGTTTCATGGGTGATGTCTCTTCGACATCGTCATCGTCTTCAACAACGAAAGAACCATGGTACAAACCATGGTAAGAACCGTGGTAAGAACCCGAACCTTGCCCCATCGACGCATCTTGACTCGGATATTGTTGCGTCGAATGGTCTGCCATAAAATCCTCCAAATCCATATCAAGATTAACACCCCGAAGCGGGGAATAATCTTCATACGGTTGGGAAGATTGCAAGAAATCCATGTTAGGCCGATACGACGACCCACTTGGTTCTTGGTGATAATCCGTATTAGGACGATACGGTGGAACATATGGACGATTAACGTAAAACGGGTTTTGATTTTGGTTGGGTTGTGGTAGTCGTGATGAATATTCAAAAGAGGGTTCACGAAATCGAATACCCCATTGTTGTGGTGGTGTTATGCCGGTTAGTTCGAAGTTATTTTCCGACGAGAAATTCAAATTCGAGGCATTTTGGGGTAGTCGGGATCGTCGGTCTTTTGATGTAGGAATGTTTTTCTTTGACATGATGAGAAGTTATTTATGGATGAGAAGTTGAATATGGATGAGAAGTTGTTTGAATTGTGTGTTTAGATGTGTGTTTGAGGTTGGTATTTATAAAGTTGAAAAAGTGTTTTTTTTTTTTTTTTTTTTTTTTTTTTTTTTTTTTTTTTTTTGCGACGGATACATTGTTGGAAGGATTTAAAACTCGGTCGAATTTTAGACCGATGTTTGTTTTGGATTTGCTTTGACTGATTGTCGACCGATGTTCCACAACCCATGCGACCGATGTGAATATCGGTCGAATAACTCGACCAACCGATTATTTCCAGTCGATTGTACACAGCATTATATGTGAGGTGTCATATAATTTAATGTTTCAATATATTTAAGTTTAGAGGATAGTATGTCTTTTATAGTTTTAGTAATTTGATTTTAATTGTTAATGTAAACAAATAATAAAGCCCGACCACGATACATAAAAGTATAAATGCTAAGAGATAACCGTTAAACTGCTATTTGACCTCAATCTCTTCTCCAAAGCGATTGCAGACTCAAACTACCTTCAGCCATGAATTCTTAACAACTGCAATTGAGCCTCCTTTTCATTTACTATAAGGATCCGTTTGATGTTCATAGATTAACAAGCAATTAAACACGTATGTTTACTAACCTCTTGATTTGAAAAGGATGATCAACGATATAGCTTAGTTATATTAAGGTCGTTTCTACACTTCGGACATCGAACCCTCACATGTACCAATTATCCTCAATATATGAACAGTGCATGAATGATATAGTGAGTGGAATAAGTAGCAACTCAAGTAACTAAATAGACTCTAGCAGTCTAGCTCACAGAATCATGTTTACAAGACATGTGAAACTGGACAGCTGATAAAAACCATTTCTATAGTGTCTTGTAAAATTGTAAGCATACTTTAAATAAGCATCACCAAAAATTCAAGCAGCATACAAATACTACGATAATGGTGATAGAATCAGGAAATGAATTCTTCAAGTACAGAGATAACATAATTACATAAATACTTACATGCCATAAGCCAATCTTCAATCTTCATCCACTGCTGATAGTAAACCATGAGCCGTAGTCATAACCATGTATGTCATCATTTTTGCTAGGCGGGGAAGTCTTCTTTTTCATGAGTGTTCTTATTGTGTCGGGAAGTTTCCTTTTCACACCACCCCTAGGCTTCGAATGAAATTGTTTATCAGTCTTCACAAAATCTCCCTGAAATACAGCAATGTCACAAGATTAATAAAAAAATGATGCGACACATTTTCTGATTAACAAAAGTTATCTAGGTACACCTAAAATATCATAACGATATCAAATTTTTATGTCTGCAAATGCGAAATTAAATATATAGTACCTTGTAAGAAGATTTGATAACGAGACACAACAAGCAACCTTCACAAAGTGAGACTATACAGGAGGCTGATTTAGAGTGCACAATGCAGACTTATGTTGGATACAAAAATGTAGAACATCAACATATAACAATCTCGAAAAACAGGAACTAAAAATATTAACTTTAGCTAACCATGTATTTATTAGCTTAATTATAAAGCCTAAATACTGACATACAGAAAGTGTTTGTTATCAAACTTTTAAACTTGATTCAAAATAATAAGGTCGTGTGTATGTGTTGTATACTCATGAACAAAAAATTGGTATTAAATTAGTCCAAACTAAAAGACAATATTGCAAATATATTTCCAGATATAACAAAATCTCATGGCATATGGCATCATTTGCAATAAGTTGAAAGGGGATAAACCATAGATAGTTGAAGAAATTCATAAGCGCTCACCCTGTTACCATCATGCTTACAGGAAACTGGAAAGATGGACTAATTACAATGCAAGATAAATGAAGATTGACAGAGAGCTCACACCATAAGGTTATGTCAAACAAGCACACCTATTTATGAAATGGCTTAATGGGTGCATCCTTTTTTATATATAGTTTGTCCAAGTAGTCATGTCTCATGAGCATTTCTAAAAAATCGCAAAGCTCACCGCTCCTTTGCCAAACGAACAATAAAAATCAAAAAGCCCATTGCTCACCGATCATCGCTCCAAAAAGTTCCGCGCCAAACATAGCCATATATCCCATGACTTGAACTCAAGCCAAGTTTCGATCTTTGAGTTTATAATCAAGTCAAGCTTAAGCTTAAGGCTGTAAGGTAACCACGAGAGATGATTGGGTTAGAAAATTTTATGAATTTAGGGTGTTATTCGGGTTGACCCAGTCAGGTTCGGGTCAAGGCTTAAAAAACATACCCGAACCTGACTATCTTTAGAACTCTGGGTAGTCGGGTTCGGGTCAATTCAGGTCAGGAAAATTCATGTCGGGTCAATTCGGGTGTGGGTCAACCCGAGTATATGTAAAATGATTTAAAAATGGCTTACTTCAATATTTTTACAGTATAAAAGTGTTAGTCGAGTCGGGTTAGTCGGGTTGGTCGAGTTTGGTTCAATTCGGGTTTGGGTCAACCCGAGTATACGTACAATGATTTAAAAAATGGCTTACTTTAATATTTTTACATTGTAAAAGTGTTAGTCAAGTCGGGTTCGGGTCAATTCAGGTTATGGTCAACTCGAGTATATGTAAAACGATTAAAAAAATGGCTAACTTTAATATTTTTACATTTTAAAAGTGATAGTCGAGTCGGGTTAGTCGGGTTGGTCGAGTTCGGGTCAATTCGGGTCGAGGCTAACAAAATATACCCGATCACGACCTTATTTAGAACTCGGGTTATTCGGGTCGACCCGAATATAATTTTGAACCCGAGTAACCCGACCCGAATAGTCATATTCGAATTCGGGTCGGGTATAGTTTTATGACCCTAAGTAATTTTTCATTCCCTCTCTCTTTTCCCCCTTAATCTTTTTATGTCTTCCCGCCCTTGGTTTTCCCCAAATCAAAACCCTTTCATTTTTCCACAGATCCCCATTCAAAATTTTCATTATCCTCTCAAGCTCCCCTCAATTCTTTTATCACCTTTCTTTGTTATTGGTGTTTACTCTCAATACCATTGTAAACTGATGTATTATCTCTCAAAAAAGGTAATATTCTCTTTTAAATAAGGTTTATGTTCATGATTAGATTATACAATATATGTTAAACGTGATAGAGATATGGGGTTGTGCAGTCACTATTCAAACTCCAGAAACCGAATTCCATCTCACATTCATTAATTTTACTTTATGATTTTCCACAGATCTCGTGCCCTAAATTTACATGTGCGATTATGGCTTGGGTTTATATTATTTGCTTAATTTTACTATAAAAGTGATTTTCCACAGATCTCGTGCCCTAAATTCACATATGCAGTCACTACTAAGGGTTCGTCAAACAGGTATTCAACTAGTGGCTTCAATCCTTTATTTAATTTTGTGTTTACATATCTATCTTCTACTTAAATGGGCTAATTTGGTTAGTGTTTTTACAAATGGATCTACTTATTAAACTTAAATGGGCTGACTTGGTGTTAGAGGCAGCAATGAAAGACCAAAACTTCAATGAAAAATTTTTGTTGCTTCATGGCCAATGGAGTTGGCTGACAACTGGGTATGCTTTGTTTAGCTCACTTTTTGTGGTATAGAGCAAAAGTTCTTCCACTCACCAAGCTGCTGATGTCACTACCTAGAGCTTTGTACTACTATAGTACTTAACTACTTATTTGTATTCATCCTATAGTATTTTGTGCTTTCTTTAATGACATGTCCTGCAACGTTTGGAATGGTTTTGCTTTCTTTTGGAATTGAATGGTTAACAATTGAAACTTAGATGTCATATAGTTCAGTGTGATATGCTTCCCATTATTAAGATCCAGCCGACTTGTGGTTAGATTGCTAACTTTAGTTGTTAAGGTTTGCTGGCCTAGGTGCTGGGCTCGCCTGGGGAACTGTACAGGAATCTGCTAGGAGGCTTGTCTTTGGTCCAGTCATGTGTATAACCTTTAATTTCTTATCTCTTGTAGATCTTGGCTGCTTTGGATATTGTGCGCCAAGGTGCCGATGTTATGCCAAGAAGCCAGCTCAATCAAGTTTTGAGCGCTGAATTGGGCCCCGACTGGTCGTCGAAGTTGAAAAGCTTTGATTTTAAACCACTCGCTGCTGCAAGTATAGGCCAGGTGATTTTATAGTCAAATTTGTTTGCATAAAAACCAGTTACATGTTTTGTGTATATATGGGAATCAGTCTGCTGAAAAAATTGAACATTTGACGTTTTACAACCCACATAGCTTGTTTGACCCGCCAACCTATTTGACCTGTTCACATAAACAGCTTAAGTGAGTTAAACTATTCTAGTTAGGGTTGAGATTTTCAACACGATTATATACACGGGTGGTGTTTGGGTTGGGTGAAACTGAGCCGCCGACTGGACCCAATTGCCACCCATATTGCACCTTGTGTTTGTACTTAAATGATGACTGATGTGTGTGAAATGTGAATTTGATTGTGTGCATATGTTATTTGATGTATATGATTTTTTTATATTGGGAAAGTTGTATAGATGCTGATGTGTAGTTAAACAATATGCAAACCTTTAGATGTTACAAATTTCAATCAGATATCTTGTCAAGTTAGTTGTGGTTCATGTCTGATAATATGGGAATGCTGAGCTGTAGGTATGTGCTCATCATTGTGTGTGATATTGCTATAGAAATAACTGGTTAAATGTTGCTAAAATTAGTACTTACGCTGATCCTTGTAGTGCTGATATCAAATAAGCAACAACAATAACAACATTTTAGTTTTGCGCCACTACATCACTCGCCGTGTGTGAGTGTGACGATTATTTGATAGGTTAAATTGCCTCTATATGCTGAGATGATAGGCTAATTGTTGATATTAAGTAAGCAATGACAGCATTTCAACTTATACAAACTGCACCACTCACTTTGCGTGAATTTGCTATTAAAATTATTTCTTCATTCACTTCTATGTGCTATGAATATTAGTTCTCCACACTACACCACTCACTGTCTGTGAGTTTTGTTATTGAACTTGTTGGTTCAATCACTTTTTATTGGCTACCAAATTTGTTTCCGTCTGTGTAATCTTGCTGATATTACTGGTGGTGTCGATATTAAGTGAGCAGCAATTACAACTACACACACTGCACCAGTCATTGTGTCTGATTTTGCTACTGAATTTATTTGTTATATCACTTCTATTTGCCACCAACTTGATTACAGTGTGTTTAATCTTTAAAAGAACCTTGTGTTTCAAGATTAGCATTCGTATTGTTACAAAAAGAACCCATTATATTGGACGAAGTGATTCTTTGAGTGTAGCAAATGCTCACTGTATTGTGTTTATAAACATGTGTATTGTTAATGGTTCTAGAAAAGGGTAAATAAGTAAGATTAAATGACTGTGTATAGTATTATTTTGTAACGAAAAAAACAGTTAGGAACTGATAGTATATCACTATGCTGCTCATGGTAAGAGTTAAGAACTGTTTTTATATAACCAGGTAATTGGAGCCATCCGGTACCTTTTGCTATAGAAAGTGAACTGAGATGCTGGCATATTGCATGTCAAAGGCATAACTGTCACTCCAAATATTTATATTGTGGAGAAGCTCGTGTATGGGCAGGTTGAAATGAGCGTGACCTGGGTTGACAAGTAAGCACTTTTTTCTCCACTTTGTATAGTTTTTTTCCAGGAGTTAATGTGTTAATTGTGATCAGAAAAAAAATACTATTACAAGATTGGGTAGTTTATGTATTAGTTATTGCAAATTAGGGGTGACAATAGGGGTATTTTGGTAATGGGGCAAAATGAGTCTTGGTTAAAACCGGTAACGGCCCGCTTGGGCTAACTAACACTTATCTCCAATTTTCTTAAATTTTACAAAAGTAAATGTGTTAATTTTGGCCTGTTTGACCCACTGCTATTTTCCTAGACAAGTTAATTTGACTCGTTTGAGATAAAGCGTAACCAAAGTGGGTTTTATAAGTAAATGGGTTTGCAATTCCGCCTTTACTTGTTATCTGTTATGGATATCCGTTAAACTGGACTGTGCTTGCAGGCGCACTTGATGTTTACAATATAGAACCACCACCGAAGGATAACATTTTGGTTAATCATGAAAAATTCAATGTTACACTTCATCTCGGTGCTAGTACCATGGAAGCTCAGGTTTGTGAATATTCGAGTTTTGTGCTTTTATTTGGATTTTGCGTCGTCAGTATGTCATATTTAAACATTTGTGCAGGAAGGAGTTGCAATCGAAATTGATGAAGCTGTTGTTGGAGCCTTGAAGGGCGAGCTTGCTGCTACTACATTCTTTTCTAGCTTAATTAGTTAAACAAGTTTGAGTCAAGTTGAGACGATTTGATATGTTGTAGTTGGTTATATTGTCATGTATCAAGATTTATGCACTTTACTTTATTTGTATATTATGGAATTATGAAAATTTTATATTTTTTTGCAAAAACTAAAAAATCATTTTTTTTTAAAACGAAATTCTCACCAAGACCGGTTCTTATATAAAAACTGGTTTCCTTACTCTATAATAGAGGCATGTAGATACCGGTTGTAGACACCGGTTCTTACTAGCAAACAGGTTTCGATGCTCATATTAGAAACCGGTTGTGGAACCGGTTTCTATACGTTTTGGTTATAGAAATACCCCCCCGCCTAGAGTGGTTCATAAACCACTCTCCATGAGCCATTCTAACCGGTCTCTATGAGATTTATTGTAGTAGTGGTTTCACCTGATTGGTCACTACCATTCGAGCTCATGTGCGATGCAAGTGATTTTGCTGTTGGAGCTGTGTTAGGACAACGTGAAGGAAAACATTTCTGTCCTATATACTTCGCTAGCAAAACACTTAACAATGCTCAACAAAATTACATGGTTACGGAGAAGGAATTGTTAGCCATTGTTTTTTGCTTTCGACAAATTCAGATCTTATCTTGTGCTTTCAAAAATGATTGTGTTTACTGATCACTCAGCACTCAAATATCTGTTTACCAAACAAGATGCAAAACCGCGTCTTATCCGATGGATTTTGCTACTCCAAGAATTTGACATAGAAATCAAAGATAAGAAAGGAGCAGAAAATCTAGCCGCTGATCATTTGTCTCGTCTCGAAAATCCAAATTTGGAAGAGTTAAGGGAAGATGAAATTGATGATTATTTCCCTGATGAAACTCTCATGATTGTTGACACAATTGATGAAAAAGAAATTTCGTGGTTTGCAGACTTTGCAAATTATCTCGTTGGAAAAATTCTCAGAAAAGGATTAACTCACGCCCAATGAAGTAAATTCTTTTCAGAACTAAGCACTATTATTGGGAAGAGCCCTATCTTTTCAAGATGTGTCCCGATGGGATGATCAGAAGATGTTTTTATGTTTCCGAAACAAGAAGAATTCTTGATGAATGCCATCATGGCCTGACTGGGGGACACTATGGTCCTTCCACTACAGCTAAAAAAGTTTTTGATGCTGGATTCTATTGGCCGACAATTTTCAAAGAAGCTCACACTCTTGTTCAAAACTGTGATGCTTGCCAAAGATCCGGTAGTCTTTCTCGCAGAGACGAAATGCCTCAAAAAAGCATTCAAGTCTGCGAAATATTTGATATTTGAGGAATTGATTTTATGGCACCATTTACTAAATCGCACAAATACGAATACATTCTCGTTGCTATTGATTATGTTTGCAAATGGGCAGAAGCCGAGGCTCTACCCACAAATGATGCATGAGTTGTTGTTAATTTTCTCAAAAAGCTTTTCGCTCGTTATGGAATTCCTAAAGCTTTAATAAGTGATCGAGGAACCCATTTCTGTAACAGAAAAATGGAGAAAATTATGAAACGATATGGAGTTTATCATCGTTTTGCTACAGCTTATCATCCACAGACCAGTGGTCAAGTCGAAAACACCAACAGAGCCTTAAAGAGGATACTCGAAAAAATGGTCAAAGATAATCCTACCGTTTGGTCGAGAAAACTTGATGATGCTCTGTGGGCATTTCGTACGGCTTACAAAACTCCAATTGGTACAACACCATACACACTTTTGTATGGAAAAACCTGACTTTTGCCAATCGAAATCGAACATCGCGCTTACTGGGCACTCAGAAACTGTAACCCTGATCTCAAAATAGCTGGAGAGAAGAGATTTTTGCAATTGCATGAACTCGATGAACTAAGACTCCAAGCGTATGAGAACTCCAAGCTTTACAAAGCTAGAACCAAAGCTTATCATGACAAAAAGCTAAGAATACGGAAAGAATTCAAAGCTGGAGACAAAGTTTTGCTTTTCAATATGAAATACAAGTTTAAAGCTCCTAAGCTAAAACCGAAATGGTTCGGACAATATATAGTGAAACATGAATTTCCATCTGGATATGTTGAATTATATGACAAACAGGGTGGAAGTTTCATTGTCAATGGTCACCGGATTAAATTGTACTATGATAAGGAGCAAATGAACGAGATTTCTATCGAAGAAATTCCGCCTGAATCAGATTATGAAGCTATAACATTCACGGCACCCTTTCCGGCCGATCATAAGAAAAACACTCCTTGGGCTGAAGAAACTGGTTTTATCCATGATGTTCTTCCTAGAGATTGGGAAAGAATGAAATTGGAAGACATAGATGAAACTAGAGAAGGAATAGTGATAGGAAACGTGGTGTATGTTCCCAAATCCTCGAGGAAGAAACCAAAAATTGCACCAACGTAGACTAAAGGAAGTTTGAGTCAGGCTGATGACTCGTTAATAAAACAAGCGCTTCTCGGGAGGCAACCCGTGTGTTTGCTATTTTTACTTCTTATTTTTATTTTCAAAGTGATTACATCCCAAAGTTTCTCTAATCCCTTAGTTGAACTTAAGTGTGGGGGTGTATCACTAACTTTTAATAAAACATATTCTCGTGTGTTTGTTTGTTTTAAGATTACTACAGGTAATGATTACTAAGCTTGACACTTGGATCAAAGAATCATATGAAGCCCGTAAAATATGGTTTATTCTCTTATTTCCCTATTTTCAAGTTCGTTTATCACATTGAGGACAATGCTTAACTTAAGTGTGGGGGGTGAATAGGAAAATAAGGATAACTTGTAAATTTCGAGCTAGATTTTAAATTTTGTTTGCCCTGGTGATCTAGTTATTTGTCATTTTTAGGATAATATATTAGAATAACTGGATCTATCCACTGGTGAAACCTGTAATTTTTGAAAAATTGAGATGTGTCCCGATTAATATTGAAATCCATTCTGGGATCGATAACATTCGCTAGCACATATTATAGCATTTCCACTAAATTGTGAGGATTTGAGCCTGTTCTGTATTTAGCATACATCTTTTATGTTTTGATTCTTTTGCTATGAGTGTGCCGGTGATTTTATTTATCCTATAACTTGTGCATGTAAATAATTACGAGACCGCTGTGAGATCACACCTCGTGTGTGATATAAGTGTATATACATGATAAAAGGCAACCTTAGGATTTAACCAAAATAGCCTACCGTATTGATATTTAGCTAGTTACACTGACTAGTTAACCACCAATATAAACCCTATTGTTAGCGTTTATCTTTAACGCTAGATACCCCTAGTTACACCTTCTGAGCCAATCACTTCTTTTGAATAAATCCAGAAAAATACAAAAAGATTTTACACTTTTTAGCCTAGCCTTACCATTAGTCAAGTCATGGTTGGTTGCTAACTATTTGGCAAGATGGATGTTATGTGGGAAATCATGAAAGTACGAAGAAAGTTGTAAACTCCAAAAGCAGTGATTAAAACAAAGTGAAGGATTAGTCATCGCAACTACAAGATGACAAGTGAAGTTTATGTTAAAAAAAAAAAAAAAAAAAAAAAAAAAAAAAAAAGTCATCGCAACTATAAGGTGAAAAGAATAGCCAATGAGCTATGGAATAATGTTTTGATCGATCAAGTATGGAGTTTCTCAAGATTGCATGATAGTGGTTCAAAATAGCTAGCAACATTTGGTTAGTAGACTTTGACTATTTTGTATATTCTCTATTATCAACCTTTCTAAACATATCCCATGTCTTATCCTTACCTTTTGGCTTTGTGAAATTATCAAGTGTATTGACATATAGTGACCATCTGAGTTCTTGAGGAATTAGATAATGCGCCAGCAATCTAAGGTTATCCTTAGTGACCATCCGTTGTTTGGTAATGCAAGAATTCGCGCCAGCGATCTATTATGTTTTGCATAAGATATTTGCACGTAAGTCTGATATAACCCTTGAAACCTTAAACCCACATAAAAGACCTCTTTGATATGTATACTTGGTGCTCACGCCATATCGGTGTATTTTTGTTTCTTGTACAAGCCTATGGTAATATTTAGATCATGACTGAGCAATAAGTGTGATTTCTCTTATATACTCCACCAGCCATATAAATGAGTGTTTTGAGTGAATTATATTTCATTTCTTTTTCGTGAGGTGATTAGTAATGTTCATCAAGCAAGAAAATCAATTGGGTATTGTCAAACATCTCGATGCTTCAATTAGAAAAGCTTAAAATGATGGATATAACTTGTACTTGTACTTGATAGATTTGCATCACATTTATCCTAAACATATTTCGAATACCATGTGGATAATTATTTTTACTTCTAGATTTGCTTGAGGGTAAGCAAAGTTTAAGTGTGGGGGAATTTGATAACGCTCAAATTGTGCATGTTTTTTATAGCGTTATTCGTACTTTTTGTATATGTTATTTGGTTATATTTATATGCTTTTGTTACTTAATCGCACCAAAGTATGTTTGCAAAGTATATGTAGCCAAGTACAGGAAAAAGGAAGAAAAAGTGAAAGATTAATGAAGAAAACAAGGACTTACAATTGTACGAAGATTCCCATGTCAAGATCCACTCCGAAAAGGCATTTCATAGAAGGATGATTGAAGTATTCATTACTCTAAGTTCTAAGACAAAGAAAAGATCAAGTTTGGACAAAGAACATAGAGCTATGAGAAAGATACAAGCCGAACACCAAAAGTCCAAGATTGACTCTACAGGTCATCTCCATCCGATCAGACGTAGCCCGCAACCGAATCGAATGGAGGCTGCATCTAGAGGCCAACTGATCGGATGGACGTAATACCGACTGGTTGGAGAGTGCATGTATGGCCAAACTTCATCACTAAGCATTGTATCTTGCTACCAACGATTCTAGACTCTTCTCATGTGTATTCTAGGTCCTTCTACTCTACTTGGAGGCCAAGTTGCAGCATTTAACACCCTAGGCCTTGAGATGAGTATAAATAGAGCCTTTGGAGAACAATTCAACAACAATTCAACAACAACTAAGACAACAACTCTCTCTAATCATAAACCACTCTCAAAAGCTCTCAAATTCGTCCTTAGAAGTCCAGGAAACTTTAGAAGTCCAAGAAGCCAACATTTGGAAGTCAAAACTTCAAGAAGTCAACACCAATACTTTGGGTATCATTTGTAATCTCATTCCAATCATTGTAATACTTTTAATCATGATTTCTAATGTTCAAAATTCTGAGTTTATGTTCATGCTTGCTATGAGTGGCTAGTGCCTTTGTGCACTTGCTTAGATGATGTATATTACTTAATGATTTGCGTATGATTTTGATAACATGTTTTAATTCAATTTCAAGTTAATTCTAAGATCCAATTGTGCTTAAGTTTCATAGTGACATTTGTTAATCAAGTTTGACTAGTTGTTAGTAATTCTAAAGGTCGAAAGGTTTATTGTTATTCAACTAGTTATAATCATTTGTCTATGAATGATTGTTTTTACTCATTATTCTTGGTTAAACAAAGAAACTTAATTGTGGTTGTAATAAGAATGCTTTTGTCTATCAAATTGGATTGATTGAAAACCACCTCATAGGTCGAAAGATTAGTAGTTTACAATCAATTGTACCTTTTTGTCTATGATCGGTTACCTTTTGTATTGACCATTTTCTAAGCTTATTTGATAAAACAAAAGGTTATTTTCGTGTTTAAGTTTGTTAATCCAAACTTATGAAATTTGAATTGATCTTGAATTGATTGGTTAAACTTAATGCTTGTTTTTATAAACTAAAATCTTGACGAAGGTTTAACTTGTAAGAACAATAGATTAGAACACCGACTAATTATCATAACCAACATGTTAAGAAAGGTTATCACAATCATGCTTATCTAGAGTAGTATACTAGTCTAAGCAAATGTAGTTTTAATCATTTGAATTATCATATTATCATTATTGCTTGTTTTTGAGATTTACTTTTAGTAGCTTTCATACTTACAACTCGATTCACTCACAAATCCCTGCTAACGATCCCGACTTACCATCATAATCTTTCTATAACGGACGAGTTCACTTGCTCGTATGTGTTATTTATAGATTCGGTAATTCACCCCTTATAAATTTAAAACTTGTACACACACGTAACACATCAAAGAGGGACCATGGAAATGCGCGAAAAGTAAACAGATGGATAATATTGGTCCGATTTGGTTTGTGCTTGGTTTGGATTGACTAGTGTAGTTGATTTGGAAGTGTGTTTGGTGTTGGATTGACTAATTGACTTGTTGATTAGGGTAATTGATATTTTCTATATTAATGATATTAAATCTGATTAGGGTTTGACTCGACAAAATGAAACCGAGGGAATGTTTGGAATTATTCGGGATCAGGTTCATTATTATTGACTCGAGGGAAGTGTGTACGTTAAGGGTGTTAACCATTGGAAGTGCGTACGTTAAGGGTGCGTTAACCCCTTAACGCCACATTAAGGTGAGCTATAATAAAAATAAAAAAATAAAAAAAATAAAGAAAATCATTTCTACCCCCTCTAGAGTACTATGTATCCGTTGTGTTTAAAAAAAAATACAAAACACCCCCTTGATTCTTAAGCGGGATAATCAAATTCAAATTCAAAAATTCAAAATTCAACTACAAACGGGATAATTTAACTTCAAATTCAAATTTCAGGGTGCCTATATATATACAACACCACCAGAGTATTATTATCACACACACAAGTCACACACAACTCACCGGTTATGGAAGGAATGTATTATGATGGGGAGTTTAGGTCGTCTTCGAGTGAGGACGGTTGGGTTTCAGATGATTCCTTTTCTTAATTTGTAGTTTTAGTTTCTATTAATCGTACTATGTATTGTGTTTTAAGTTTAATGTTTAATGTAATTTGTGTTTTAACTTTAATGATTAATGTAATTCGTGTTTAAAATTCGTGTTAGTTGTTAAATGAAGTATTAATCATAGTTTAGGGGTTGATTTTGAAAATAGTTGAGTTAAAGGTGAGTTAAGGGTGAGTTATGATTGCGGGTGTTTTTTTTGAGTTAAAGGTGAAAAGGTTAAAGCTGATGTAGCAGTGTGTTAAACTTTAACACTGAGTGGCCATTGGTAATGCTCTTAAATTTGGTTAACTAAGAAGTCAGGAAATTAGAAGTGTACGTGAGACCATGGTTGTTAGGATCCCGATCCTGATCTTAGGATCTTACGATTTTACGATACTGCAAAGCAAAAACGATCCGGATCTTACAAAGGATCTTTGAAAGCTTAAGATCTTATAGGATCCCGATCTTTACCATAGGATCTTAAGAACTAATATGATCTGATCTTACTTTTCTCAAACCACAAACAAAAAAAGTATGGAATATATTTTGTAGAATTTTAAAAAAAAAACAACATGTTAATACTCTTAAAAATTTCATAATCATAATTGAAGACAACATTTCTATGAAATATTTACATAATTTGTGTTTATGATATATATTAATTTATAGATTTGTATAATATTACAAAAACTATTAACAAAATGACATTATAGTAGGATCTTAAGATCCCGATCCGATCTTACAAGCTCGATCTTGCAAAGACGAAATCGATCCTAAGTAGGATCCCGATTTTGAAAACCTTGTGAGACATTTGGGATAAAAACGGAACACACGAGGGCTATTGTACTATTCGAGACATGCTACCCGTAGACTAACATATTTGGATTTATTGGACTATTCGTTTGGTTATTGTTTGAGTTACGGATTGGTTTAGCGTTGAGGGTTTAGGGTTTAGGGTTTAGGGTTTATGGTTTAGGGTTTAGGGTTTAGGGTTTAGGGTTTAGGGTTTGTATAAATACTCGTTATATTATAAATTACTCGGGAAATTGATTTTCAATAAAGTCTTTTGACTTGGAAATGTTCTATAAATGAAAGAGTCATGGCGAAATTTTGTTATTTCCAAAGATTAATTTTGTCGTAAGTCCAAACTTGTTTTAAATCGTAAAACAAGTATATATACCTTGTACTTAAAAATGGGATTATGGGAAAATAGCGACGATTGCCAATCGACTCTCCATTTTGGATATGTTCGTTGTTAGTTATCTCTTTGACTTCTTTTCGTCATCTCATCTCGACTCGAGTTATCGTCAATACTCATCTCGACTATTTGGTTATTCGCTTTTTTGGAGTGAGTACTCGTGAGTCCATGTTCTCTACCGTTACACGAATGATGATACCAAACCCTTTTAAAAGGCTAAAACGAGATTATTTTTGGAAATGAGAATGATTAACTTTTGAAAACTCTTGCGCATTTGATTTTTTCGGTGAATGTCGTGCCGAGTACGTTGCGTTGCGATAAGTTGCGTTAAATCGTTTGATACGATATTCATTTTCTTTAACTTTTAAAAAATTTGTATATATTAGAGTATTTTATTTTGTTTTCTCGGTGGATTTTAGTGTGACTTAATCTTAATACCGCCAATTTTGTCCATATAATATTTAATTACAGATAACCGATACCCACGGGGAAACCCAAAAAACCGATGGAAAATATTAATCGGGTATCCGGTGGGATATGGGGTGGGTACGGGTATATTATAAATGGGTTTGGGTACGGGTACACTAAAACCCGCCCTGAACCCAAACCGTTGCTATCCCTAGTTACCGGCTATAGCCAGATTTCACCGCCACTTCAGCAACATTAGCCTTTTTTTTCTCTTTTTTTTCTTTTTTTTTTTCTTCTTTTACAAATCTTGCCACGTCAGCTATAGTTAAACAAAACCACAAATTCAATAGTCAACCGGCAATTAATCCCTTTACCCGATCATTTGTAAACACACACAATAATCAATAAACCCTAATCAACACACACATTCTTCTGGAAAACACAAGCACGCAAACAATGAATCCAAATAACAACAAAGGTATGTTTTTAATGTTTTCACATATCAGTTGATGATTGATTGTACAATAATTAGTATCAGGCTTTTGATCTATAAATGGTGATGTTAGTGGTTGTTACCGATCGATTCTATTGTAAAATGGGGTTGTTTTGTATTTTATAATGGTTGTTATGCTATATCTAATGTATGCTCTATTTTTTTTGTTTTCCATACTCTGATTTTCGTATACATAATGATTGTTATGCTATGTCTAATTAAGTGTTTTGTGTCTGAGTATTTTTTATTTTCTGTTTATGAGTACACTGAGAGGTCTAAATCAATGAGAGCATTGGAATGTGCCTAGTTTGTGATTGGCCAGTAATGAGAGTACCTAGTAGACTTGTTTGTGCTTGGCCATCAATGAGAGGTCCAAATGCAGCCTATTAGAGTACACTGAGATGTCCATTGAGACTACAAATACATGCTTTTGAACTGTTTGTGAGTACCCTGAGAGGTCCAATGTTTGTGAGTACACTGAGAGGTCCAATTGAGACTTCAATTGCAGCCTAGTTGGCCACCAATGAGACTTGAAATGCAGCCTAGTTTGTGCAACATTGCTTCATTGTTTGGGATACCACAAAAGAGGACCAAATATGAGAACACAATGGATTCTTCTGCAATGGTAAACCATCAAAAGGTTTTTCTTTGATTGTGATATAGTTTAACATTTGAATCAATAAAACTGATCTAACAGTTGTTATTTGTAGATGTCATACATCCTTCCTGGCCTCCTTGCTTGGTATTATCCAGAGCAACATTCTGATGCAAGTACTGATACTTGGGAAGTGGAACCTATCCAAGCCATTGAACCTCCAGAGGAACTCCCATCTCAAGCTCCTATCCTGGCTCTCCCTGTGCAAGTTCAAATACCAGTTGAAAAGGCACACAAAAAGAAATTTACTCAGGATATTGTCTTGGGAATGCCGTGTAAGAAGAATCCTATAGGTTTTGGAGCACCTTCTAGCAGCCATGGGAAAGGCAAGACTAAGATGGTTTAGGGGTTTAGGATATACATTAACAGCTTTTGTGTTTTGTAAATGGTATTTGGTTCAATTCTGACATTTAATTTGGATACTGATTTTCCCTTATGTATGTACTGTATTATGTTTTAAATATTCTCCTTTCTGTATTCCCCAGCAACTTGCTGGTTTTGGTTTTCAATATATTACTTAATAAAAAGTCTTCAATGTTCAAAAAAAAAATTGTAGCAATTTATGTTTTGTAAATGTAATTAGTAAGGGTACAATAACTGGTAATTATGTAAGTATTTTGGTTTGTTAAATGGGTAGCAGTTTCTGTTCTTGATGTGATGGTTGCACAGTGTGGTACATTTGCGATTATTAAGATAATGATATATAACATTTGGAGCCAAAATTTTGATTTATTCAAGTTTATGCTTTAATTAACAGGTTCAAAGGCAAAATTTCCAAATAATTCAATTGTTAATTTCAAATTACAACTTGGAGCCAAATTTTTGATCGAAATTTTTTAAATCACCTAATTACAGGCAGTTACCAAGAATAACGATTCATATTCTTGGTATACCCTCTTTTCTCTCCTTAAAAAAAAGACTGCAAAGAAAACACAAAAATCAAATCTGCTATCACCATTACTCTCCAAGCTAAGCCATAATCATTTTCTTTTACCCTTTGTTGCTCAAGAGTCATGGAAATTGAACCCATTGTTGATAATAATACTTTGCTTCCTCCTGATGATATTGTACTTGATGATAACATCTTAGGATATGAATCCGAAAAGTATTCTGATGATGAAGATATACATGCGCCTGGAACCAACCAACCAGAAACGATACTAGATACAAGGGGCATAACCAGGCTAAAAAAGTTTCGCGTGAAATATGGCCAACCTGGTGGAATAAAGCTCAAGGTAACCTTCGATGCATTCAGTAGGGTATCAGGGGAACACAGAGCAGTGTTTGTGAGTTTTTTAGGAGATATGGTTTGTGAGCACATAGGTGTGAAGATTCTTTCCTGGAAGAAGGTGAATAAAAAATCAAGAGATAAACTATGGGCTGAAATCACGGTACATATATACTATTTTTTAACGCAGTACTACATAAGTTTATATATGCAGTTACATTATGTGCAACTAATTAACAACATTGTGCTAATCTTTGCAGAAATTTTTTGATGTTGACGTGACATTCAGAAAATTGATAATGACTCGTCTTGGTCAACTGCTAAGGAATTACAGAATGAAGCTCAGAGAAAAATGCATTTTGCCCAACCTAAATACACCTTCCAAACAGACTGAAGTCCCGGGCAAGTATAGTGCAATTATGGATTCAGCAGACTGGGTCGAGTTTGTAAACTACACGACCACCGATGCATACAAGGTTTTAATTGGTCATCTTTATTTAAGTCTGTATGTCCTTTCATAACTTTCAGTTTGCAGCATTACCGCATCTAAACGCCTTATGATTTTGTGTTTTTAGGAGAAATCTGATAAAGCTAAAATGGCGCGTTCCCAAAATATTTATCAGCATAAAATGGGACGAGGTGGATATGTTTATGTCAATGAGAAAATGGTAAGATTACATAATGTTTGTTTTACAAATTGAGAGATGATCAGTATGAGAAATGAATCTGTTGACATTGCCCAATGTGCACATTTGCATTTAATACCCTCATATTTTTGATTATCTTGGTTTAACTGTACATGTGTAAGCATCCTCATATTTTCGTTTATCTTGGTTTAACTTTACATGTGTATGTATTTGATGTTTATTAGATCCAAAATAAAGAGATTGAAGCAGATGAAGAACCCCCGCGTGATGTAATGTGGTTGAAAGGAAGGGTAAACAAAGACGGCGAATACCCAGATGATGATATTAGATCAATGGGAGATAAACTTGTAAGTTTGACTGCAAATTCTATTATTATGCTTATATAGCAGCAGCATTAACTGTGTACTAGCAGTAGTAACTTGTATACCAGCAGTATTAACTGCGTACTAATAGCAGTAACTGTGTACCAGCAGTAGTATATTTTTCATTGAAGTTCATGAGTAGCACTAACTCCAGCTGAGCAGCATTGACACAAATATGAGCAGCAGTTACTTGATGCGTGCGATGTGTCATTGCGGTTTAGCAGTATTAATGCCTACTCAAGTTTTAAATTTATATTTAGCCGACTTATCAATAACACACACACTTAACGAGCAGTGTACCCGGTCAGTATGAATATAATGGTAAGTAGAGTGTCGATCACTAAGAGTGGAACGTATTATCTCGTTATTCTAATCAGTATTTTAATATTCTAAGTTAGCTATACAACCTAATCTAACGCAAGGGGGTTCAACCTGAGAGACTGGCACGATTTGGTTGCAATTAAATAATAAACTAAACCAATAGGCACGAATCAGCGAATAGCACACACGTACACAGATAAATACTTGAGACAATAAGAAGATCTGTCCTGATGATTAAGTAGATTGTCACTTGTTTTATTGATAGTTTTATATGAAGTGTATGTAGTTAACCCTTTCTCGTTGGCCCTATTCTTATCGGCGAGTAAACCCTTAATGATTACTTATGTCTAAAAGTTATTCCTAAGTGATCAATTTAGTAACAACCGTGGGAGCCACATTCTCTTCCGTAGTCAAATGCGCAGGCCACTAATAAACACAGAGGTTATCAATGCACTAATAAGTAGTAACCAAATACATCAACATATAAACTTTAATTGATGGGAAAGCAGTTTTAAGGGAGTGCAATCTTTCCGTTGTCACATTACACAAGCCATCAATCTTGATGAATTAAAGTTTACTAACACAATAAAACAAAACTACTTAATGAATTAAACACATGCAGCACCTTCTTACAGCTCTTGTATCTTCGTTCAGGTGTGTCTTGTGCTGCCTATTCGTCTGAATTCGGCCTTAGGTTTCTCTGGTCTTCGTACTTCGTATATAATATGTATGTCCTCTGAAATTCGTCTGGTCTTGGGGTATTTATAGTTTCTGTCTGAGGGTAAGATGTGGCGCATCTATTAAGTAGATGCGGCGCATTGACTTAACTTCGCGTGGGGTCCAAGATTAATATATTCAGGAATATTCGTACACCGCCAGAAGATGCGGCATAACTCCATAAATAGATGCGGCGCATGTCCTCTTGTATCTTGGATCGTATCTGGTGAAATCTTGATAGTGATGCGCCGTATGTAATAAGTGAGATGCGGCGCATCTGGAGCAGATTTGTCTTGATCTTGTACATTTCAGTAGACTCTTAACTTCTTGCATGTTTTGCTCCATAATTAGTCTAAAATCGCCAAGTTTCACCAAATGCTTGTTTTTACCTGAGAATTACAAAAGTAAACGATTAAGTATCAATCCTCATACATAATATAATAAAACAAGTCAAATTAATAGGATAAATGATAGTAATAAAATGTACTTATTTGAGTTCATCATTACTCTAACAACATCAAGAAGACTTTTAATCCCAACATTTCCTATATTTTTTGTGCAGAAACAAGCTGATGACCAGATCAAGGAAGGAACCTTGAGTGTTGATAATGGCATTGATGCCATGACAGTTGTCTTTGGTAAGGAAAAGGGCGGTTATGCAAGAGGAGTGGGAGGTGGAGTAACATACAAGAAGTATTTTGGCCTTCCTCGAAGAAAACAAGAAACCGATGAAAGACTTGAGTTACTTCAAACTCAACTGGATAATGAGAGACGCGAGCGTGAAGAAAAAGATAAATTGGTCAAGAAATTGTCCACCGAGATGACCTAAAAAGATGTGATGGTCAAGAAATTATCCGGTGAGGTGGAACAGACAAATTAAGTGCTTACTCTACTGATGACACAGTTGAATAAACAAGGGATCAATATAACTTTGCCATCTGATCCATTGCCACTAGCCTCAGATGTAAGCCATTTTTTATGTTGTTAACAATTTCATTTTCTAATGCTAACACCACTAATGCTAATGATACCAGGCATTGAACATAAACTGATGAGTCAATGTATTTCTTAATTTATATTGCAGGTGATTCCAATGGCCATTGACAATATAGAGAGCAGCGCTAATGAGGTGGACGGCACTCAAAAAAGTGATGCTGTAAGTGCTAAAGATGCGAGAATTCAGGAGAAGTCCAATGGCCTTGTAACTTCAGAAAAGGTAACAGAAACAATGGTAAGTAATAAAACATCCCCCTTTGATTTTTGAATTTTACATACATGATCGACTAATGTACCGTGTTTTATATATACGTATAGGAACCTGCTAAAATAGTCAGGCCTAAGCAAAAGCCTAGGTCACGACGAAACGGGTCTCCAGATTCCCAATCGCAACAAAATGTGTCGTCTCCAACACAAGCACTGCCAACAGTATGTATTTCAACATGTTTCTTGTTATTCTTTTGTTTAAATAATGTAACGTCTTTTATATATACATATAGGAACCTGTTAAAACTGTCGGACCCAAGACAAAGCCTAAGTCGTGACAAAAACGGGTCTCCGGATTCCCAATCGCAACAAAATGTGTCTCCAACACAAGCACTGCCAACAGTATGTATTTCAACATGTTTATTGTTATTCTTTTGTTTAAATAATGTAACGTGTTTTATATATACATATAGGAACCTGTTAAAACTGTCGGACCCAAGACAAAGCCTAAGTCGCGACAAAACGGGTCTCCGGATTCCCAATCGCAACAAAATGTGTCTCCAACACAAGCACTGCCAACAGTATGTATTTCAACATGTTTCTTGTTATTCTTTTGTTTAAATAATTTCTGATACATACATGCAAAAATTCTTTTTTTGTAGACATTTAAGTGCAAACTGTGGCACATAAAGAAAGCAAATATCGTTGCTTTAGGTACTGTATACCAGTCTCATGGAAAGCAATTGCTGCATAACCGACCACTCCCAAATGATTGCTATAGAGTGTCAATTGATTCATCGTTAGTTGATGCAGCATGCATACCGGACGTAGCAAATAATGGGTTCAAAACAGATAAGAAAGTAGAAGGTAGTTTCGTTGCATGGCCAAAGGATCAAGTTATTTCTGAAGAGGAGGTACATGTGTTTTTTCAACCTACATATATATAATTCTTCATATTTAATTCAATGTTTGATAGAAGCGTCTTTTGTTTACTACATGTTACACCAACCAACCCTGAAGAGGAGGTACATGTGTTTTTTCAACCTACATATATATATATATACTCATTCCAGCAGCACTAGCATAGTATTAGCAGTAGTAACTCTGCTTCAGCAGGACTAACTCAGTACTAGCAGTAGCAACTCTGCTCCAACAGTACTAACTTAGTAATAGCGGCAGTAACCCTGTGACTAAAAGATGCAGTCACATAATATGGTCACGCTTATCAACATTATTGGTCACTCTTTGTTTAATTCGATGTGTAACTAAATATTACAAAATGCCACACAAACTAAAAATTTATGTGACCATTGGATGAACAATAGTCACGCAAAATACACATTTTTTCACTTTAAACAGCATATGGTCACACTTATTAACACTTTTTGCCACTTTATGCTTAATTGTATGTGACTAAATACCCAAAACAAACATGCCTTGTTTGACTAAATATTATAAAAGGCCACACAAACTAAAAATTCATGTGACCATTGGATATTCAATAGTCACACAAAATACACATTTCTTCACTTTAAACAGCATATGGTCACACTTATTAACACTTTTGGCCACTTTATGCTTAATTGTATGTGACTAAATACCCAAAACAAACATTCTTTGTATGACTAAATATTACAAAAGGCCACACAAACTAAAAGTTCATGTGACCATTGGATGATCAATAGTCACACAAAATACACATTTCTTCACTTTAAACAGCATATGGTCACACTTATTAACACTTTTGGCCACTTTATGCTTAATTG
Organism: Artemisia tridentata subsp. tridentata; assembly: GCA_021014915.2. Lineage (NCBI taxonomy): Eukaryota > Viridiplantae > Streptophyta > Magnoliopsida > Asterales > Asteraceae > Artemisia > Artemisia tridentata. Next base: position 151,424,627 of record CP139503.1, on the reverse strand, counting down.
TATGTGACTAAATACCCAAAACAAACATGCTTTGTGTGACTAAATATTACAAAAGGCCACACAAACATAACATTCATGTGGCCATTGGATGATCAATAGTCACACAAAATACACATTTCTTCACTTTAAACAGCATATGGTTACACTTATTAACACTTTTGGCCACTATTTTTTAAATTGTATGTGACTAACTCGAAAAAAACAACACACGTTGTGTGACTAAATTATCACAAACGTCACATTTATTATATATTCATGTGGCCATAGGACGGGAAATAGTCACACATACTGATTAATCCAACAAAACTTGTGCCTAATTTGTCACACATACGGTGGCGCGACCTTTCGTGACACACACCCAAAAAAATGTATGTGACTATATGCATATCATCACATTTTTGGTGTAACGAAACCTACTTTCTGTACCAGTGAACGGGGATTATAAATAGAAAATGTTCCAAAATTTCATGCAAAGATGATCCGTTATTCTCTCCATAAACTTTCTTTAAACATATCTTTTAATTAGTTGATATCAAAAATATCACAGATATTATATTTTTGAGGGGGGTGTTAGGTCCTAAAACTAATGTAACACAAGATGTAATAAGCATATAACAATAAGAGAACGAGAGATATAGAGAATAAGATGAAGAGAAATGGATGATATTATTCACACATAAGATAAGAAAAGGTTCGGCTACAAAGTGAATAAAACCAACTATTAGAATGCTAAAATGACTCTAGTATTTATAGGCAAAGTGTTAGGGCAACACTTTGCCACATTTCTTCTAGAAACATTTAACTAAACCACACAACCCATGGGCCTCTAATGGAACCGTGGGTTTTGATCTAACATAAATCCCTTACTGTTTAGCAACCTATTACATTTAAATGACCAAGACTTGAAATAATAGAAAATGTGTTCCCAACAATCTCCCCCTAAGGATTGGTCATCTAGGTTGCTTGACGTCCTCTTTGCTTCTTTGGCTTCGAAGTCTTTAGATTCTTTGTTCTTGTTGTGATGTGATATGGTAATGTCTTGATCTGCCTTCCACCAACGTTCTTTACTCACGATGTCTTTACGTCTTTTCCACCATGCTCATATGTCTTTTGACTTTTGTTCTTCATATATCAAGTAGTTCTCACTTCATAAGCTTCAATCTTTGACTTGTGAAAGTTTGTTAAGCTTGATCTTTGACTTCTTTGAACTTTTGTTATCTCTTAGTCTTCGTGAGATCTTTTCTTCGGGATATGAACATGATGGAAATGGTGGTGGTGGAACTCCTGGTCTCCATGATTATCTGCAATGTAAACAGTTAGCAATAAATCATCTGGCACTTACAGATTCGGACTTCAAGAACGTCAACAGCATAGTGTGAAGACTTTCTCTAATCCTAGCCAAGGCCATTCCTGAACCGGATGCCCCTGAAGGAGCTAACACAGATACACCGAAGTGTATCAACGATTCAGGTGAGCCGTTGAAGTATACCGAAGTATCACTCCACAACTGTAGACCGTTTTGGAACCACCTCGAACACTAAACGTAATCCACAGGGGATTACCGAAGTGACCTGCTGTCAGGGCTGTTTGATGTTGACCCTGGCAGGATTTCCATTCAATCACTGAGAATCACAATTTGTGAATTCCCTCATGAATGTTCTCGGCAGATTACTAAGATCTACGTAGGACTCTTATAATATACAACTGGTATTCCTTTTGTTAAATAGCCAGTGTAGAAATATTAAGTGTTCCTATGAGATCTTTTATGTATCTCGTGGCTCTAGACTCGATTAAGTGCTTATTGGTTTTTAGTCATCGGAGGCATGGAGCAGAGTGCCTCCTTTTCAATATCAACACATCTCGGAATGAGAGGTCAATAGATAATGAAGGGTTCTCCGTGAGAAATGAACAAGTGTCTTTTGAGAGACACCTGAGTGGCAAGAAGGTTTAGTGCAGTGCGTAACTGGGTCCATGACGGCTTAATCTTCAATACCGGTGTCACCTTTCTAACAACCAGTAGCATATGAGTTGAACCCGGTTTCTGCCCTAAGGTTGAACATATAGAGGGCTATTTCTTTTCACCCTTTTCTTTACTTTTCTTTTTCATTCTTCAACCCCTTCATTCTCCTTTCATTTATTTACTCCTTTTTTCATCATACCTAGGACATTTTAGTTCTAAACTATTGGTGTTGTCCTTGGGTAGATCCCTCCGGCTCTGACGGATCATAGGACGGTTTCCTAACCTTAGTCACCTTATACCTCCATGACTATCCTATGTTTGCCATAAAACCAATCGTTTGAGAAATCTCTCAAAGTGTTTATGATTGTAAAACTTATATTGTTTACACTTTTAAAGTTTTGCATTTTACATAAATACTCCCCCTTAACATGTGCTCATGAGTGTTTAAGATAAATTTGCACATGTTGGGTAGAGTCAGCACTTTTAGAATTGATTGATTTTCATTGAACATGACCATTGCGAGATACGTTTACATCACTAGTTAGACTAGCTTGAAATTATTACCCGTCCAGGTCATATTCAACGAAGAATATCTCAAAATCGGTACACTCTACTCAGATAAGTCCTTTGTGAGACACGTTTACATATTCTCCCCCTCAAAAATAGCATATTCATGTTGTTTTTGAAAAACTATTGATTAAAATATGCTTTTTGAGGTTTATGGGAAGAATTATCAACAAAAACTTGCTTGGTTTGAACAAAGATTTTCGTTTCAAGTACTCCCCCTTAACAAGGGCGTACTTGTTCTTTTGAGTAGAATTTTGAAAAAACTTAGAAAATCCTAGTTAATTCTGCTCAAAAGTCAGAAGCTTTCGCTCCTTAGTTTAGGATTGAGGCATTGAAGCGTACCTCAGGGTCCTTTCTTTACAAGAACAGGTTGTGCATTGTTATACGTGCACAAGCCATTATGAACAATCATACAAGCAATACATATCAATCAAAGAATATATTTAACTCTTACATCATTTTGAACTTCTGAATGCAGTGTAGACTGGATCAGGTCTCTGGAAGTTCCTGATCAGGAATGATGGCCTCCCACCAACATAACTTTCAAGCCGCCTCATCTGATCTCTGTGAAACAGCCTTCTCTCGATCTTCAAAATGAACTGACGAACTTCTCTTAACTGAGAAGTTGTCTACCTACTTGTCTTGTATAACTCTCGATCTCGAACCCGTATCACCAACCCATCACGAACTTTCTTCAGCGGGTGGTCGCAGAACTTGTGAACTTCCTTGTACCCCATGAAGCAGTTGATTGTAAGTTCGCTCTTGTAAAATAAAAACAAAAATTAAACACACAAACGAAAATAAACACACAAAAATAAAAGAAAACAATTAACACACAATACAACAAATATGCAAAATAGTACAATGATGCAATTAATCTAATAAAAAGAAAAAACCTAATTAAAATACTAATCAAATTAACAGATAATAACAATTCACTCCCCGGCAGCGGCGCCAAAAACTTGATGCGCGTGATGTGTCGTTGCGGTTTAGCAGTTTTAATGCCTACTCAAGTTTTAAATTTATATTTAGCCGACTTATCAATAACACACACACTTAACGAGCAGTGTACCCGGTCAGTATGAAGATAATGGTAAGTAGAGTGTCGATCACTAAGAGTGGAACGTATTATCTAGTTATTCTAATCAGTATTTTAATATCCTAACGCAAGGGGGTTTCAGCCTGAGAGACTGGCACAGTTTTGTTTGCAATTAAATAATAAAATAAACAAATAGGCACGAATCAGCAAGTAGCACACACGTACACAGATAGATACTCGAGACAATAAGAGGGCTGTCCTTATAATTAAGTAGATTGTCACTTGTTTTATTGATAGCTTTATATGAAGTGTATGTAGTTAACCCTTTCTCGTTGGTCCTATTCTTATCGGCGAGTAAACCCTTAATGATTACTTATGTCTAAAAGTTATTCCTAAGTGATCAATTTAGAAACAACCGTGGGAGCCACATCTTGTCCCGCAGTCAAATGCCCGCAAGCCACTAATAAACACAGAGGTTATCAATGCACTAATAAGTAGTAACCAAAGACATTAACATATAAACTTTAATTAATGAGAAAGCAGTTTTAAGGGAGTGCAATCTTTCCGTTGCCACATTACACAAGCCACCAATCTTGATGAATTAAAGTTTGCTAAAACAATAAAACAAAACTACTTAATGAATTAAATACATGCAGCACCTTCTTACAGCTCTTGTATCTTAGATTTGGGTGTGTCTTGTGCTGCCTCCTTGACTGAATTCGTCCTTTTGCTCTGCTGTCCGAACTTCGGTTTTAGGGTTTCGAACTCTTAAATTCGTCTGGTCTACGGGGTATTTATAGTTTCTGTCTGAGGGAAGATGCGGCGCATCCACTAAGTAGATGCGGCGCATGTACTTAACTTCGCGTGGGGTCCAAGATTATAATATTCAGGAATATTCGTACACCGCCAGAAGATGCGGCGTAACTCTTGATTAGGATGCGGCGCATGTCCTCTTGTATCTTGGATCGTATCTGGTGATATCTTGATAGAGATGCGGCGCATGTTGATAGTGAGATGCGGCGCATCTGGAGCAGAATTGACTTGATCTTGTCCATGTCAGTAGACTTCCACTTTATGTACGTTTTGCTCCATAATTAGTCCATAATCGCTAAGTTTCACCAAATGCTTGTTTTTACCTGAGAATTACAAAAGTAAACAATTAAGTATCAATCCTCATACATAATATAGTAAAACAAGTCAAATTAATAGGATAAATGATAGTAATAAAATGTACTTATTTGAGTTCATCAAATATCCCCCCACTTGAACTTTACTTGTCCCCAAGTAAACCTTAGATTAAAACTTATGAAAATGTATCCTAAAAGATGTTAGGATTTATTTTTATATTTAAGCATGTATTCGTTTATTTCATAATCACACAACTAAACACTTAACGAATTAGGAGTAAAATAAAATAAGTCGATAAAAGCAAATCTAATCGTTTAACTGTCCAGTCGCGACGAATATTCTATCATAAGCTTGGCAAGTATACACATCTCCACCACTAAAGCTAAGGAATAACAAGTCTAAAGCGGTTAAAAAGGGTTTTTAGGCTAAAGGGTTAATTATTCTTATTTACACTATCGATCTCAAATTCCAGAAAAGGCGACAAAATCACAAATACATGATCGAATCCACGAACACGATACTTGCAATTGCTCAAATCCTTAACTCGAATAGGCTAAAGATAGGTCCAAACTTCACCAATAATAATACATCAAAAAGGGCGACAAAATCATAAATACATAGCCGAATCCACGACTACGATACTTAAGATTGCTCAAATCCCTAATCTCAATAAATCAAAGGTTCGGTTGGATAAAGAACAATACAGGGTATGGATAACATTTGGGATATAAATTGGTGTAAAAATAAAAATAAATAAAACAAAACAAATAAATTAAAATCCTAAGTGTGGTTAATCACTATCCCAACCATCCCATGAATAAGACTCATATCATTGAATAACTCACGCTTTAACACTTGAAACACACGCTTTAGGTAGACACGAATTATACTCAACAAAATCTTAATCAAAGAATAAACCTTAATTGGCATTCCCATAACTGCCAATTCCCATTCAATCCATAGATATAATACAACAAATAGTGGTGATATCGACCACTTACATAACTCTACATCGTTGGCTTAAAATAAATATCCAACTTTTTTTTTCTTTTTTCTTTTTCTTTTTCTTTTTTTTCGATTTTTTTTTTTTTTTTTTTTTTTTTTTTTTTTTTTTTTTTTTTTAACTTAAACATAGATGTGTAAAATTTCACCACATCACTACAACTTTCTTTCCGGATAATTTTTTTCATACTTTTCATACTTTCAGAAATAACGGTAATAGTGAAAGTAGTAAACACACGAAAAATAAACTCAAAGATATACAATATTTACTTTCACTCCAATTGCATTGTGCAATTTCCCGACCTAACCATAGATAATGAATTACGCACGCGAACACAGGTAATGTAAGGAAACACACTCTGCCTATAGCAATTAACCAACCACGGATTCTAATCTACAGGGTAGGCTAAGGTTTAAGGTGTAACGAAACATTTTAAACATAGGTGTAAGAAACGAAAGGAATGGCTCTGAGTGTTTTTCTAGGGGTATCTTACTCTAAAAGTGAGAGTAACAAAAGGGTTTATACGGGGGTTAACTAACCAGTGTAGTTAGTCAATAACACATAACATATAAAGGCTATTTGGTGTAATCCTAGAATTTTACCAAGTTAGACAAGTCATTCCAATTATATAAATAATACTCATTATGGTGGTCTCGAATAGTATACAAGCCAAGTTCTAAAGTTTACAAGTCACCGGCACACTCATAGATTTGTGAATTTTGAAAAATCACAATTTTTGAAAATAATGTCATGTGTGCAGTTATGTAACTTAGATCTTAAACAAAAACATGCTAAAAAAAATTTTAAGTTTGATATATTAAGCACATTTTAAGCATAATTTTTGAAAAAGTAGGACAAGTAAGTGTTAAGTGTTCTAATTCTCCAATCCCCCCACTTAAGTTAAACAACGTCCTCGTTGTTTGTATAAAAGGTTAAAAACTGGAAAATAAAAGAATTAGAACGGAAAAACTCCCCTGAGATTTGCTCGGTATGATCCTCCATTAGTATAAGAGCAAAAATCAACTTCCATGTGGATTAGAACGTTAAAGCTTCATACTTGATGTATCCACAGGAAATCCAGGAAACTATAATACCACCAACACTTTAAAACACACCTAAGATAAGAAAGGTTCAAACTTGCATAATACATTAGTAGTTAGGAAAAATAAAACTTAAAAATTAAAACTGAAAATCATCAGGTCAGTCGATGCGCCGTATCTTATTGAAGAAGATACGCCGTATCGAGCCTGGAATAATACGGATCAGAATAAAGATGCGCCGCATCCTTAACCAGGGATGCGCCGCATTAAAATAAACTGATAAATAGTTTTAAAGTCGAAAATAAAAATGCAGAAAAATAAAATAAGATATGACCATTGCAGAGGATGCGTCGCATCTCAGAATTGAGATGCGCCGTATCTTCGTGCGGCCTGGACTGACTCGACACAGAAAACAGAATAATAAAAGATAAATCCGGGTTGTCTCCCGGTAAGCACTTGTCTTTATTCCAGAGTCTTCAAGTTAGACTCACGTTCAGCACTTTAGTATCGATCATTGAAGGAGTCGGAAACATCACGCTCCTTCATTCATAAAATTGGCTTCGAAGTCGAAGTCAATTAGTTCTCCGTATCCTTCCATTATCCTTCTGAAACAATCACGAAAAGCATCAGTAGGATTTGTTCGCTAGAAGAGAAATTAATGAATATAGAAACGGATATAAGAATAAAAATAGCTGATATCTGCAGACGATGCGCCGTATCCAAAAAGTTGGATACGCCGTATCTTATAATCGTTAAAATTTAATCAAACTTTATTCAGAAAATAGATACGCCGCTTTAGAATTTAAGAATGCGCCGTATCGAATTAATCAATCAAAAATCAACTTATCTAATTAAAATTAAATGCGTCGTATTAACGAAAGTTAATGCGCCGTATTTTCGTTACGTTTAAAAATAAAAGATTTTTGATTCAGTAAGATGCGCCGTATCGACAGAGATTGATACGCCGTATCTGTTTAATAATTCGCAAACTGTTTTTAATTAAAATAATAGATACGCCGTATCTTCAAAAGAAGATGCGTCGTATGGCGTTAATGTTTTAGGAAAAAAAAAATTTATCAAAAACAGATACGCCGTATCTGCAAAAGAAGAAGCGTCGTATTGCTTTATCGCTTAGAAAAATTTTCTTGTTAAAAACAGATACGCTGTATCTTGGGGAAAAGATGCGTCGTATCGAATTAATTAAACGCGTTGTATTAAAAAAATTAAACGCAATACGCCGTATCTGAGAGATCAGATGCGCCGTATCGTTTGATTTAGCACAGTACAACGATAGCAGAACAGAAAAATAAAAAAAAAATAAAAACAAAAATTAAACACACAAACGAAAATAAACACACAAAAATAAAAGAAAACAATTAACACACAATACAACAAATATGCAAAATAGTACAATGATGCAATTAATCTAATAAAAAGAAAAAACCTAATTAAAATACTAATCAAATTAACAGATAATAACAATTCACTCCCCGGCAGCGGCGCCAAAAACTTGATGCGCGTGATGTGTCGTTGCGGTTTAGCAGTTTTAATGCCTACTCAAGTTTTAAATTTATATTTAGCCGACTTATCAATAACACACACACACTTAACGAGCAGTGTACCCGGTCAGTATGAAGATAATGGTAAGTAGAGTGTCGATCACTAAGAGTGGAACGTATTATCTAGTTATTCTAATCAGTATTTTAATATCCTAACGCAAGGGGGTTTCAGCCTGAGAGACTGGCACAGTTTTGTTTGCAATTAAATAATAAAATAAACAAATAGGCACGAATCAGCAAGTAGCACACACGTACACAGATAGATACTCGAGACAATAAGAGGGCTGTCCTTATAATTAAGTAGATTGTCACTTGTTTTATTGATAGCTTTATATGAAGTGTATGTAGTTAACCCTTTCTCGTTGGTCCTATTCTTATCGGCGAGTAAACCCTTAATGATTACTTATGTCTAAAAGTTATTCCTAAGTGATCAATTTAGAAACAACCGTGGGAGCCACATCTTGTCCCGCAGTCAAATGCCCGCAAGCCACTAATAAACACAGAGGTTATCAATGCACAAATAAGTAGTAACCAAAGACATCAACATATAAACTTTAATTAATGAGAAAGCAGTTTTAAGGGAGTGCAATCTTTCCGTTGCCACATTACACAAGCCACCAATCTTGATGAATTAAAGTTTGCTAAAACAATAAAACAAAACTACTTAATGAATTAAATACATGCAGCACCTTCTTACAGCTCTTGTATCTTAGATTTGGGTGTGTCTTGTGCTGCCTCCTTGACTGAATTCGTCCTTTTGCTCTGCTGTCCGAACTTCGGTTTTAGGGTTTCGAACTCTTAAATTCGTCTGGTCTACGGGGTATTTATAGTTTCTGTCTGAGGGAAGATGCGGCGCATCCACTAAGTAGATGCGGCGCATGTACTTAACTTCGCGTGGGGTCCAAGATTATAATATTCAGGAATATTCGTACACCGCCAGAAGATGCGGCGTAACTCTTGATTAGGATGCGGCGCATGTCCTCTTGTATCTTGGATCGTATCTGGTGATATCTTGATAGAGATGCGGCGCATGTTGATAGTGAGATGCGGCGCATCTGGAGCAGAATTGACTTGATCTTGTCCATGTCAGTAGACTTCCACTTTATGTACGTTTTGCTCCATAATTAGTCCATAATCGCTAAGTTTCACCAAATGCTTGTTTTTACCTGAGAATTACAAAAGTAAACAATTAAGTATCAATCCTCATACATAATATAGTAAAACAAGTCAAATTAATAGGATAAATGATAGTAATAAAATGTACTTATTTGAGTTCATCAAAGGTGTAGTCATATCTCTTTTCACCCTCTAGACTGACTACAGTAAGAATCCTTAGGTCACTCATCATGGGAGTAGAAGACTTCTTTGTGAGTTTACTCTTGTACCATGTCTTCGTCTTCTCAAACCAATGATAAATTCCTAGTTGCGCATCTTGGTCAAACTGAACTTTCTTTGAAATGAAGAGTCTAGTAGCAGTTTCCTCGATGGCTGGTTGTGTGTAGCTTGCTGCAGGGATCAAAGTTATGGAGGTCGCGTTTTTTGGTTGACATTTGATACCATGCACGAGTAGTTCAAGATCGTTATTGAAGAAGAACTGATAAGGAATAGTAGGTTGATCGGAGACTCTTATCACTGGCAACGGTTTCGTCCAATCCGTGATATATGGTTGTTGGCTTTAGAAGTGCTTCCAACCATTACCACATCTGGATTGGTCCAGCTGAACTCACTGTACATTGCTCGGGCAATGTTCTCAAGATGATATTCGAGCTCAGATGCACTGGACGACCTATCCTTGAGCATATTGAATGCATCATTCTTGATGCGACGAAGTTCCCCTTTAGTCATCATCTTGATACGTTGGTCACGTTTGAGTCTTTGTGTGAACTCAAACGTACTACCTTCGATCATTGAATCTTCGTCCATCTGACGTTGAGCACTTGCAAGCTGATTAAACCATTCATTTCCCTGTGTTGTATCTTCATCTAGCCAGGAGACAACAGTTGGTCGTTTGGAAGTCTTCTTACCAGATTTAGAAGATGTAGCTTTGGTCTTGGGAGGTGAATCTGGTTGATCATAGTGTTGTTGAAATTCCATTTCCTTAGTTGCAGCGTGCTCATACTGATGCTCCATTGCTGTAGGTCCTGATCCCGAAGCCTTTGGTGGTTGAGTGGCTGTTATTGCTGAGGGACCGACTAGTTCTCTAAATTGGGAACCAGATCCGCCGTCACCCGTTTGTTTCTTGGCTTGGTTGTCTCGATCTGAGTCTTCATCCTCTCTTGGACCTTTACCCTTGTCGGCCTCAGTTTTGCATGACTCCTTTGCAATGTTGGCTTTTATAGCCTCTTGGATGGCTATTTCTTTTGGAGTTGGTGAGGTGATGCTTATCAGTCTATCAAGGAGCTGGAGTTAGAGTTCTTCAAGAGTTGGTTCTCTAGGCTGTGTTGGTTAGGATTTAAACACAAGAGGAACCGAGGCTACAATGTTCTTGACTATGTCTTCGATGTTGGAATCGAGATACTCTTCTACCTTCTGGGATGTAACCTTGGGCAAGTACTTCTTCACGTACGCTTTAGTATTTCCCTTGACTGCTATGAGCAACCGGTCTTCAACATCGTCGGCAAGGAACTCATCCATACGAGCTTTGGTCTCTTGCATCTCGTTTACTTGTCTGACAAGGCCGTTGACCATATTGGTTAAGGTTTTGACTTGGACACTTAGCTGGTTATCTTTCTTAGCACGTGCCAGCTTTGCGGCCTTTTTCACCTTTTCAGACGCGGGGGAGATTACATCATCCTGTTTTTGCCTAGTGATCTTCTTGGTTTTCTTGCTTGCCTTGATTATTTTTCCTTTATTTGCTTTAGTTGTTGCTTTAGTAGATGGTGATGGTGGTGGTGGTGAAGGGTGTGTTGATGATTCTGGAGGTGGTTGAACCTTGGGTGGAGATGCATGTTGAGACACTGGGGGTGTATCTTGAGCAACTGGCGGATAATGTGGAGGAGTGATTGGTGGTGTTTGAATGTATTTTTTGGCTTCCTTTTCAGCCAATCTTTCTTCTTATTGCCTCTTCATTTCCAATTCTAGTTCTTCAGCAGCTTTAGTGATCTCTTCCTCATCAGTTAACACTTTTTCTGTTTCCTCCCCTTCATCCATATCGAAGTCTTTCATCTGTTCATCTTTCTTCTTTTCCTCATCAGTTGACACCTTTTCTGTTTCTTCCCCTTCATCCATATTGAAGTCTTTCATCTGTTCATCTTCTTTCTTTTCCTCATCATTACTGGGTTGATTAACCGGATCTGACTGAGGTGGGATAGCTTCTTTCTCAACCTCAGACCCACCGGGTTGATTAACCGGAGCAGGGTGAGGTGGAGTAACGTCTTTAACAACCCCAGACCCACCGGGTTGATTAACCGGATTAGGGTGAGGTGGAGTTACATCTTTGACTACCCCAGACCCACAGGGTCGATTAACCGGATCATCATAGGTCTGGTCTTCACCAAATTCCTTATTCAATTCTTCGTCTAATCTCATTTGTTCTTCCAGCCTTAACTGCTCCCGCCTTTTCTGTTCAGCTTTAAAAGACTCTCGGCTCTCTTCTAGTGCAATCTGAGTAGCTATTTCCTCCTTATAAATTGTCGGTTCTTCATCGTTCTCCGTTTCTAAATCGGATCCCTCTTCCTCAACAATCTTTCTTTCCTCAGGTTCAGGCTTAGCTATCTTAACCGGAACTCTTCTTTTAACGATTTTATGTGCAGCGGGTTTGATTTTCTTAGATACACTAGAAATGCTGCCAGACTTACTACTTTCCTTCGATCGAGTCTTTGCTGGAGCAGGCTCATCATCATATTTACAATAGCCGACATGACCCTCATTGAAAGCTCTATCATAATCTCTGTAAGCTTTTGTTTTCTTAACCTTTTCTCTTAGCAGAGATTCAGGTAGTCTCATCCCTTACTTACGTGTGCTGCTTTTGGGGATGTAGACTGACCTGATGGTCTTGTCCATTTTGAGTAGATGCATTTCTCGGTCTTCAAGACGTGCAGAGATGTCAGCGTTGTCATCAATTAGATGAGCAATGATAAGCTTGCTGTAACGAACAAACGGGATTTTGGTTAAAGGTTTCTGGTAGTGACTTTGGATTTGATAGACAATATCATCCGAGATAAGTTGAGCATAGTCAATCTGTTTCTGATTAACCATACCCCAGAAGATTTGAAGATGAGACAAACGAGGGTTCTCGTGACCACTTTCCCTTCCAGAGACAGATCGGGCCAGGATGTAGTATATGGTTCTCCAAGGTTGTGGGACGAGCTTGGCTTCAACCCTTGATATTCTGGTAAGTGGTTTGTCTGGTTGTACATCGTAGCCTATCTCTACAAGAAAGTTGAGAACTTCATCTTCAGTGGGTGTCGGGTAGAATTCTTGGGCAGGTTCAGGAGCTTCTAGTAGTAGCAAAGACTTGCGAAGGTAGTTTCTGTCAACAGTTACTTCCTTTCGGTCAATCTTGCATGTGAAGTATTCTTCTCTCAAGTCTAGCTGTAGAGTGTTCCACATTTGATGAATGTAGAGTTCTGGAACACTGGCTGACTTGTCCATCATACTCCTGCACTTGTGTAGCTTGAGAACCTCTATAGCAATCTGACAGGTTGGTTCAGCACACTTGACCTTGTGAAATTCCACCCTTGCATTGTTCTTGCCAATCTCCACATCATAGTCTTGTGGAAGAACATCAGCCTTTGTGAGCATTGGGAGTGGTGGTTGTTGTTGTGCAGCCATTAGAGATATCTGAAACATTAATCAAGAACAGATTTGCAGGATACATGAAAGTTAGCAAATAGTTAACCTTTGTTATCATTCATGTGACCTTTTAGTTGCTTAATTTGATATTAGATGTTTAAGTATCGCAATTAACATCTTTGGACATCATGTAAATATTTATTAAAGTTGAATTCCTTTAAGTGTCCATTTGATTAATTTCGATAATTTGTGACTTGAGTGAATTTAGACAGTTAAATTGCGACAAGTAACAGTTTTGACCAATTTCGACAATTTTACAAATTCTGACAGATTAATGGTCCAATTTCGATGATTTTGAATTTCGATGACTTTTGACCAATTCCGATGGAAAAAACCTGAATTGCGATAAGTTATGTCGAATTGCGATGGAAATCTAGAATTTCGATAAATTTGCCCAATTGCGATGAAAATGTTAAATTTCGACAATTTTTGTGCAATTGCGACAATTTTATCCAATTTCGAGAGATTTTACAATTTTGACAAAACTAATCCAATTTCGACGGATTTTGCAATTTCGACAATTTCTTATACAAGAAATTGCGACAAACACTGTAGACGTACATTATTCTTGGTTCTTTGTCGAAATTTGGTTCTCCTGTTCAATTAAACCAATTCACAAGTTATACTTTACACTTTAAACCCTGTCTATCAAATTAAAACAAAACAGATCACAAATCCGACAAACCCTATATAACAAATTATCGAAATTCTCAAAAACTTTGTTATAAGTTTGTTTGATTGTTTCCAATAGTTTCATATGATGTTCCAGAGTTCTTTGGTCTAAATCTTAACACTTTTTAACCACAAAATCGAAGGATAGAACTTATTCGAGTTCATCTATACCCCTACTCATTGAAATTACTTCAAATGTGTTTCTGGGTTCGATTTAATAGTTAAAACATGTAATTCGACACACATGATCACTATCTCAATACATTAATTAGGCTATAACACATTTAAATCAATTTCCCCAATTTTGACATATAAACCCTAATTTACAATCAATCACCAATCGTGTTTCTAGTTTCGATTAAAGACTCATAACATGTTTAGGGAGTAATTCCGACCAAAACCCACCATTCAATTTCACCTTAAACATACAAAATCATAAAATTCGATTCAGCATAAACCCTAAATCTATAAGGTTCGATTATGAAAGATTGAACCGTTGGATCTTGAAATCCTTTAAAACCATTACTTATAATCATATAAACAACGTTTAAAAACTCACAGATTAGTAGTTTCTTGCATGGATTTCTTGTTTGAATTCAGGCCGTGGATAGGTTTTGGTAAGAGATAAATGTGTTAGGTGAAAAAAAAGTTTATGTGGAAGGTGAATTGCAATAACTGCATTTCAGATGCAGTTATTGTGATTTTACCTTTGATTTAACTTTTTCCAACTTTGACACATTTAGTCCCCTAACCACATGATTTTTCAATAAAAGTCCTTTTTCACCACTTAATGTCTAGACTTGACATGTTATTTGACAAGAACATTTTTGTACTCCCCCTCGACTTATGAGTATTTGAAAATATTTTAAAATCAATGAGGGTATCACACAGATGATATTACCACCATTTTGTGAAGCAACAATTTTAGAGAAAAAATATGCAAGTACAAATTTTTTATGAAATTTTAAATTTTGAATTTCTTTCTCGCCCTCAACACTTGTTCAGAAAAAAATTGGTAATGTTTTGAAATGAACAAAGTGTTGATAGAAATTTTGTAATTGCATGCATTTTTTTTTTTTTTTTTTTTTTTTTTGAAGATTAAAAAATAGAAAATCTTTTTGTGTTTTTGATAAAATATTTACAAAGATAGTTTTGGTGTTTGACTTTCTTTAATTTTTTGTAAGAAAGTTGTTTAAATCCTCAGGAGTCAAACACCTCATACCAATCTGGGGAACTAATTCCACAAATCTTGCATGGGGCAAGGCATTGGTGAATAAGTCTGCCAGTTGGTATTCTGTACCCACAAAGTAAAGTTCAATAGTAACGTGTTTCACATGCTCCTTTATGAAATGGTACCGAAGTGCAATGTGCTTGGACTTCGAATGCTGAACGGTGTTGCACGAGATGGCAATGGCACTCTTGGAGTCACAATACATTGAAATCTTGTTGAATACATAAGCATAGTCCATCAGTTGTGATCTCATCCAGATGACTTGAGCACAACATGCTGACATGGATACGTATTCTAATTCAGCTGATGACAGAGATGTACAATCTTGCTTGTTTCACTGCCAAGAGACAAGTTTGTCTCCAAGGAACTGCACTCCTCCAGACGTACTTTTACGGGTATCTAAGCATCCTGCATGATCAGCATCTGAAAACGTAATTCGTTCAAAGCTAGAATCCTTCGGATACCAGATCCCCAAATGAATGGTTCCCTTTATGTATCGAAGGATTCGTTAACCTCAAAGAGGTGTCTTTCTGTAGGTCGAGACTAATAGCGGGAGCAAAGATATGTTGCAAATACAATATCTGGTCTGCTGGCTGTTAGATACATAAGTGACCCAATCATACTTTGGTATTTGGTAGGGTCAATTGGTGTCCCATGTAAATAAACATCCAGCTTTGGAGATGATGCAGACATTGGAGTATTATATGTGTCACAACTTGTCATGCCATGCTTTTTCAAAATTTCTAGAGCATATTTGGACTAGTTTAAGAAAATACCACGGGGGGATTGATGAACTTGCAGTCCTAAGAAGAACGTAAGTTCACCTATCATAGACATCTCAAAATTTTGTTTCATTAGTTTAGCAAAAGCATTTGAGTATTTTTTTATGGGTTGAACCAAAAATGATAGCATCCACATAAATTTGAACTATTAAGATGTCCTCCCCGTGTTTTTGTATAAACAGTGTAGGATCAATAGATCATTTGGTGAAATGATTAGCAATTAGGAATGCAGACAGTTTATCGTACCATGCCCTCGGGGCTTGTTTAAGGCCATAGAGGGCTTTCTTGAGCCGGTACACATGATTTGGATATTCTGGGTCGACGAAGCCCTCTGGTTGTGTGACGTACACTTCTTCACGGAGTTGTCCATTCAGGAATGCAATCTTCACGTCCATTTGGTAAACAGTGATGTTTTTGTGGGCAGCATACGTCAGAAACATGCGAACGGCTTCAAGTCTTGCCATTGGAGCAAAGGATTCCTCAAAGTCGATACCTTCTTCTTGACTGAAACCTTTAGCAACCAACTGAGATTTGTTACGAATACCTGTGCCATCAGCATCCAATTTGTTCTTTCAGATCCATTTCAGTCTGACAACGTATACTCCATCAGGTCTTTCTACCAGTTCCCAAACTTCGAGACGCTTGAATTGATCAAGTTCTTCTTGCATTGACTCAATCCAATTGTCGTAAGTTAAGGCTTCTTTAATATTTTTGGGTTCTGCTTGACAAACGATGAGTGCATAAATGCAAGTTTCACCATCTGTGTAGAGTCGTTTCCGTGTCATGACTGGATTGTCTGGTTTACCAATCACGTTCACTAAAGGGTGATCTCTGGTCCATTTGTGGGTAGAAGGGTAGTGTTGAAAATTATTGTGCATATTTGACGGATCCAAGTTGCTCGTTGACGACTCAGCAATATCTGGAACGGTTGGAGCCGGAGCAAATGGATTGAAGAAATCATTTCCGTCATAATTTGCGGGTGTGGGTACTTCTTGAGATAGGAGGGGATCTTCAGCTGCAGTCTCTGTATTGGAGGCAGTTTGTTCTACTGATGATGATGTTTCTGTTGGAGGTGCATCTGCAGCAACTGTTGTTGTTTTAGTTACTGGTGTATCAGGTAAT
This sequence comes from Artemisia tridentata subsp. tridentata, assembly GCA_021014915.2. NCBI lineage: Eukaryota > Viridiplantae > Streptophyta > Magnoliopsida > Asterales > Asteraceae > Artemisia > Artemisia tridentata. The sequence goes on along the minus strand of CP139503.1, from coordinate 151,407,730 downwards.
GGAATTTGGACAGGTTGTGCAGCGGAACTGGTGGATACATCTGAAGCAAGACTAACAAGAGAAACATCAAACAGCGGAGCAAATAAGTCTTCCAAATCCTTGCGGTTGAGAGAGAGTGGTGCAGTTGATTGATCAGGGAAGTTCAAAAGGTTAGAAGCGGGTCCTAAGTTGTTTTGCTCAGAAGCCATATCGGTGAGTTCATCAAAATGAGCGTGTATTGTCTCTTGAATTTCTCGGGTTCGACGGTTCCAGATACGAAATCCTTTAGAATTCTCACAGTATCCAACAAAGATTCCAATATCAGCTCTGGCTTTTAGCTTTCCAAGGTCATCACGATCATTATTTGGGTAACAGAGGGCCCCAAATACATGAAAGTAATTTATGTTCAGTTTATGTTTATGAACAAGTTCATATGGGGTTTTGTGGTGCCTTTTGTTGATCATGCAACGGTTTTGAGTGTAGTAAGCGGTTGAGACAGCTTCAGCCTAGAGGTAATCAGGTAATTGAGCGTTTATCAACATCGTCCTTGCAGCTTCCACTAAGGTTCTGTTACATCTTTCGACCACTCCATTTTTTTCTGGGCTGCGTGCAATAGATGTTTGGTGTTCAATCCCAACTTTCTCAAAATACTCACGAACAGTGTGATTCTTAAATTCGATTCCGTTATCTGTTCTGACTTTTCTAATGGTATTGCGGAGCTGAACCTGAATTTTGGTGAGAAAGGTGATGATCATCGCAGGAGCCTGATCTTTAGTTCGAAGAAAGTAGACCCAAGTCCATCTTGAAAAATCATCGACGATTACCAATATGTAACGCTTCCCATTGATTGTTTGAACTCGCATCAGGCCACACAAATTCATATGTAGAAGTTGGAGAACATGATCCGTACTGTGCTCAGTTTTAGGAGGAAAATGAGCACGAGTACTCTTCCCTTGTTCACATGCTGGAAAAAGGTGATCTTTGGCATACCAAAATCTTGGAAGACCGTCGACTAACTTATGACGAGCAAGATCGGTCATTGTTTTGAAATTCAAATGAGATAAACGTTTATGCCATATCCATGATTTTGTAGAGTGTGCCTTGGAGAGTAAGCAGATTGGAGAAGAGGCGGTCATGTCTGACATAGAAATGGTGTAGAGACTCGTTCTGCGTTTTCCTGACATAAGGTCGTTTCCTTGTAGGTCACAAACAAAGCAGGTTTTCTCCCTAAATGCAACTTCCAAATCACCATCACAGAACTTCCCTACTGAGAAAAGGTTATGTCCAAGGCCTTCAACGTAGTATACACGGCTGATCTCGATGTTCCCGTTGACATAGTCCCCATAGCCCATTATAGCGGCAAAGTGGTCATCCCCGAATCTGACAGTTCCTATGAACTTTGCGACAAAGTTTACTAGAAGTTTTAGGTTGCCTGTCATGTGTCGGGAACATCCGCTATCAACAATCCAAAGTACAATCTGAATCACCTGCATCACAAGAAGACAATGCAGATGGAGAGACGGTAACGGTGGAACCCGTTGGGTTAGTAGCATAGTTTTTAAGCATCTTTGGTAACCAAGTAAAACTAGGTTTATGTTGTAGCCAACGTTGCCATGTCCAACTAGATTCTGCTTTCTTCTTAGTAAATGCACTAGGTGTTTGGATTGTTTTAGTAGCAACTATGGTTTTGTCTACGGCAGTCTTAGAAACTACATTTGGCGGCTTTCCTAATATTGACTTAGCATCAGTAGTGGGCCTAGAGGAAATGCCGTATGCATGTTTTTTATTACGAGACAAAAGGGTCTTTACAACACAGTTTATGATTACCAGACAATATACTTATACGACAAAACACACAAGAAGCATCAACAATAACTTCATTCAGAATATTCATAGTCTTAGCATTTGTTACATCACAATTAGAATTAAACATTTTAAAGTTTGATTCTTCATTAGACATAACATGCTTTTTATTCAGATTCCTACTGTGGTCTTCTACTTCATGATCTTTAGGTGAGCCGCTCTTACGTAGCTAGATACTAGTCTTTTTTTTGTTCTTTTTAGTCTTAGATCTGCTAACGCTAGGAGGGGTGTCTAGTCATGTAGAAGTCAAAGCATACACATTAGTTGTCTGAAAGGATGCTTTCTTAGGTGTCTCATCTATTTTATACATGCATGGTGCAATCACATTCTTGTGAACAAATTTCCCTTTTTCAAGTGATTTGATTTTCTTTTTCAACTCAATGATGATGTGATTTTGTTGTTGAATTTTAGAATCCAATTCTTGGTTTAAGCGAACAGTGTCATTTCTGTTTTGGCAAACTTCATCAATGTCCTTTTCATATTCAAAAATTTGATGTTTTAAAACAACATTTTCTTTTTCAATATTCTAAATTTTGGAAGCATGACTGTTTTGAAAGGACACTGATTCTTTTTGGCTTTGTAATTTTAACTCAAAGTCAAGACTTTGAGTCTGACACCATTGCAATTTTTGATGGAGTTGGAAATTTTCTTTTGATAATTTGTTTTCCACATCATCATTGACTTTTCGAAGTCTCTCATTTTCTTTTTTCAAATTATCAATCTCAAGTCTCAACATCTCAGTATCCACAGAATGAGCATCAACAATCATTTCATTACAAGCCACATAAATGGAATTCATGAACACAGATATTACATCAGAATATAGAACATTCTCCAAGAGTCGATCTGCTTCTTTTTGCAAAGCTTTGTTTTTACATTTTTGTTTTGAGATCATTTTTTTCGTTGCTTCGAAAATGTTCATCATGGATTCAACCTCGGATTGAAGTTCCTGTTCCCAATGTGTAGCTCGCAGGTGTTGAACGTGTGGCAAAAATTATTTTTGAAAAACTTCTCTCTTTTCTTTTTCATAGGGAGAAAGAAAAGTAGACTTTTATCTCTGAATTTCGTTTAATTGCTTGTTCCGAAAATTTTATGTCTTCCATAAATGTATTAAAATATTTAAGGACAAGACATTGTTTTGTCAATGGTGCAATTACACCTAGATTTGGTAAAGGGCCATTGACTTGTGCTACTGTGTTCACAGGACCAACCTCAGAAGATTCACTCATTTCTATTAAAGACCATGACTGTTCTGATTTATCTTGTTTTGGTACGAAGGTGTCGCTAATATGAGGTACTCTTGAGTAGTCATATGGTTTATTAAATTTGACATTACTCATTTTAGATTGACTCTCTTCGTCCTCTTCCATTTCCTCTTCACGATTATAAACAACAACACGCATGATAGATTCATCAAACAAATGTTCTGCACTATATAACTTCGGATTTTCCTTGAGTGCCTTACGTAAAAAACATGGTTTGTCATCCCCAATAGCAAAGCCATATCCTTGGGGATTTTTCTTTAGAGAAAATTTTTGAATGGTTGTTACTGACTCACCAGTTTTATACATAACTTTTTGAAACTCTTTAAGTTTACATTCCAACTCAACGATTTCCTCAAGATAGGAATCAACCTGTTTCCTTGATGCTTGTTTGTGTTCAGAAAAATTATCTTGACAAGTTGACAACTCTATTTTGTTTTGGAAAGTTCAGAGTGTAGGATGTCAACTTGTTTTTGAAAATCTAATCTTTCTTGTTCCATTTGTAAAATCAAATGTCATTTTTGGAAACAGATAATTCACGTATATGATGTTCTAGCTCGTGTTCTTTCACATAAGATTGTTGGAATGCAACTTCAAAACTTTTTTCCCGTTTTTCTTTAGTTTCATAGTTTGAAATTTGAAGTTCGTAGCACTCAAGATCCTTAGTGAACAACGCAACTTTTGCTTTTAAATTTCTATTTATTTCATTGCATCTATCAATTTAAGATTTCTATGTGTCTAACTGTGTTTGGGTGGTCAAGAACAAGGTCATGAGCTCTGGATCTGGACCAAGCAAAAGATCATCTTGTTCAATTTGATCATTATTATCATCATCAAGAGGATCATCAAATGAAACAACCGGGTTAATTTGATCTTCATCAAATATAACTACGGTGTTTATTTGGTCATCGACTTGAGGAGATAAGAATGAGTCATCTTGACCAACATGGTCTTCAGCTGATACAGATGCAGAGGGGGATACTATTTCATGAATGAGACATGTTGAGTCAGGTACCTGAGACAAGCCATCTGTATCATATACAGGGCCTGTTTCACCCATGTGCATCTCTTGCATATTGGCCATCAATATCACGGCTGCATTGGCTTCTAGATCTTCCATGTCATTATCCGAGTAAGCATTAGCCATGAAGTTGTGCTCCTTCTCTGTAAGAGTGCCTCCAGCTTTGTCTTTAAGAGCAAGAAGAACAGCTTCCTTGTGGTACGCACTGCCTCTTGTCCTTGGCTTAGGGCATGCATTGGCCAAGTGACCTTTCCCTCTACAGTTGTAACATTTCACCATAGTGTTTGCAATCCCAGAATTCCCTGTATCAACAATCTCTGCCCTTCTTTATGTATTACCAGTGTTGTTCCTACTGTTTCCAGCTGAATTAAACCTCTGCCCACCTGAGTTTCCCATATAACTGCCCGAACCATATCTCCCAGAAGCTCTGTTCTGAATCTCAACTCTTCCATCGTGAACAACTGCCTGATTACGAGTGTTGGATGAAGACCTAAGACGGTTGTTGGATTTGTTGGAAAACTTGCTAAAAGCACTAGCAATCAAAGCAAATCCTTCGTTTAACGAATTGAAAGCATCGTCTTCATCACTGTTGACATTGAAGTATAGCATAGTATCGGTGTTGTCAAATGGAACCAGTTGATTATCAGTTTGTTGTGGTGGTGCTTCATATGGAACAAGTTGACTTGATGAAGTTTGTGAGGGATAAGCATAATGATGTTGTGGTTGGACAAAACCTTGATTTGATTGTGGAGAAAAATGAGACTGAGCAATCAAAGCTAGTGAGTTTGGAGTTGTTGATGGTGAGTAACCTCCACGAGCTGCTCTGTCTTTATCAACCTCTGACTGGTGATGTTTCAAGTAATCATACAACAACCCATATGAGGCGTTGTGTAGATTCTTAGCTTGTCGAACAAAAGCAACATACTTCTGCCAGTCAGGTCCAAGACAACTTAGGAACTTAGTATTCACTGCAATCCTGGGTAGTACGATGTTGTGCCTGTCCAAGTAGTTGATGATATTGGTAAACCTATGGTAATAAGACTCTAAGGATTCTCCAGCTTCAATCATAAACATGGTGTATTCCAAATAGAGTTTGGATTCCATATCCTCTTGGTTTAACTCAGTTCCTTCCATGAGAAGATGAACATGTTCCCACATGTCCTTAGCAGTCTTTTGTGCATCAATACTTCTGAAGATAGGATTGGGAATTCCTTGAAGGATGTAAGACATTGCTAGTTCACTTGCTTCTTTCTGAAGTACTTGTTCTGTTGTAAGCTAAGCATCAGGAACAGGAGTCACAGTTGCTTATCTTGGAGGAATGGCATTAGGATCGCCAGGAACCGTTGGGGTAGGTACTGGATATGGTCCTTCAATAATCACCTTTTTCAAGTACTTTCCATGTGGTTTCTTGAGTTCAATAAACCGTAGAAATCGACTTGACCATTGCACGTAGTTACCCGGAGTGAGCATGGGAGGTGTATCTAAGGATCCGGCCTCGTGTCTTAATTGCTGACTGCTAATTGCTTCACACATTTCGTCAAACCAGTGAGGTTGTTTAGGTGGAAGTTGGTAAGACTGCATCGGTTGTTGTGGATATTGTTGTTGTTGAGGGACTTGTTATTGAGGGAAAAACTAATGTTGTTGCATGAAGACTTGTTGTTGAGGATATTGTGGTTGTTGATGATATTGTTGTTGCTGATGATACTGCTGTTGTTGATTATAGAAATAGTTGTAGTTTGGTGGTTGAGACATTCTTGTGTTCTTGTGGATCTTGTAGACAATTAAGATGTGTGTTATGAGTTATGAAGTTTGGTTTTGGTTAAGTGCTAATTTAGATGTTTTTCTTGTTCAATTCTGACAAATTACTATTCACTATCAATTCCGATGAAACACTGTTCACAGTTGCCAATTGCGATAAGGTTGCTGAATTGCGATAAGGTTGCTGAATTGCGATGAGGTTTCTGAATTCCGATGAAATTTTACAATTCCAATGGATTTATCTAAATTCCGAAAAAATGACTGAATTCCGATAGACTAGTGAATTTCGATGAATCTGAGAATTGCGATGAACTTTGCAATTGCGGCAGAAATTGACAATTACAATAACTTATCTAAATTGCGATATAATTGGCAATTTCGATAACGTATCCAAATTACAAATCCAATAATTTTCTCACTACCTTATACAAGATAGGAGATTTGCCTCAAAGTCGAAGTATTTTCACAAGCTTATACAAGCAAGGAATCTACTGAACACCAATTCTGATAAACCCTTAAGTCTACAAATCCGATAAACCTTTTCTAACGAATTCCGACAAACCCTAGCTGGCAAATCCGACAAACCCTCAATAGCAAATCCGATAAACCCTCTTTTCACCAAATCCGATAAAATGCCAGATTTTACAATTCACTTTTACGACTCAAAAACGATGTTTTAACTGGATTTTTTTGGTTCAAAACGTTTAACTACACTTAAATAATATGAAAGTTTCAAGCTTTAAGTTTTTAAACGTAATTTGATGAATTCTGACAAAACGCAACGAATGAAATCTAGTGTAAAACTAATAAAAATCGAACAAGAACTAAATTTTTGACTTCAAATCTGATTTCTAATCACTATAAGGATCTTTACTCTTTACAAGTGTGAAGAAAAGTGAAAGAAATAAGATTTTTATGTCGAATAAAGCACAAAACCAAACGTAAATGATAACTAAGCTACGAATCAACTTAAAACACACAATCTAACTATCTTCTAGCGAATGATACCACTTGTTAGGTCCTAAAACTAATGTAACACAAGATGTAATAAGCGTATAACAATAAGAGAACGAGAGATATAGAGAATAAGATGAAGAGAAATGGATGATATTATTCACACATAAGATAAGCAAAGGTTCGGCTACAAAGTGAATAAAACCAACTATTAGAATGCTAACATGACTCTAGTATTTATAGGCAAAGTGTTAGGGCAACACTTTGCCACCTTTCTTCTAGAAACATTTAACTAAACCACACGGCCCATGGGCCTCTAATGGAACCATGGGTTTTGATCTAACATAAAGCCCTTAGTGTTTAACAACCTATAACATTTAAATGACCAAGACTTGAAATAATAGAAAACATGTTCCCAACAGGGGAAAACGTGATTAAATTGTGATTAAAATGTGATCAAGGCTCGAAAAGACAAATGTGCATACTCATTCCTCTGTGTGCAAAATTTGAATCTTTCAAACTTCATAAGCACATTTGCAGGGGGAGTAATTCTTAAAACAAAAACTTTCAAGGTGTAACAAAACAAGATTTCTTATAACACTTTGATTGATTTTGGAAAAAGTTTTATGGCTACGACATTACACTAAACTAACACGGATGTTAGTGGAGAAATAAGGTGGTTTAGGTTATAGGTTTTATCACATGATCCAGCCAGAGCCGGAAGGACCTACCCAGGGATATTCTACTATTTAGAGTAGAAGTCTGTAGGTCCAGCAGATGATTGAGTAAAGGGAATAATGCTGTCAATGTAAGAGATGTCTCTAGAACAATCACAACAAGGTGATAGTGTAACCACCGGTAAATTTAACCTTGTATTAAATTAATATAAAATTCTAATGAAAGAATACTTATCCATTTTCTACGTCTAATTTTTTTTAAGATTGATGTATCACGTCGTGTGCAAGTTTTAAAAATTTATAAACATGATTTATCATATTCTCTAATTAACTCATACGAGCAAGTATACTCGTCCGTGATAGTAAAGGTGGGTAAGTCGAGATCGACCCAAGGGATTTGATATTTGTATTTAGTATAGCTTTTGTAAAAAAAGGGGTGTCAATCCAATTTTGCGTAAATTCGAAAAGTAAATCCAATCAATCAAAAATATATACTTGTGTGTAATTCTTTAACTAATTGCATAGAGTATTCTATTAAGTTTGGTGTAACTTGTAATGATGCACAATTTTAAATGAATGATTAACAATCAATGGTTTATATCTTGAAAAATCATTACTAAGAATTCAATCTCCTAGTTAACTCCTTTCGGCCTTGTTAACTATTACGATAATTCTATGAAACTCTAGTTGTTTGAAAAGCATTTCTTATTTAATAAATTCTTACGAATCCTCTCGGCCTTTTCTCGTGATGAAATCATTTCAAATCTGTTTTAATGAGTTAATATGGTGCTTGTCACACACCATATCCCATACTAATTCGTGCACTAATGTTTTGGAATAGAAAACATAAAGAAAATCATTTCGGCCTTTTTATCCTCTAAAATGTTTTTACCAACAAATTAAGCAAGATTAGATAATATTTCAACAAACTCATAAAACTAGAAATGTTTTCATTCATCACTTTAAAATAAGAATACTCCAACAATAGTTACATCATACACACAAGTATACCACAAATCACTCCATAATAATCATAATCAAACACAAGTAGCAAATAATACTTTCATTAAACTCAACAAACTCAAAGTAAAAGTAGTTCATTGTAAATTAAACAAGAGATACCTAGTTTTGGAATTACAAGAACTAGAATTGTGGAACTATATCAACCACACTCCTCCAATCACCTATTATTGCAAGTAAACAACTCCACACTCAAACCTAACTATTGAGAATTTAACTCAAAGTTCCTAGACGTTTTTACAGCACTTCTAAGCTTTCGAGCAATGATAATAAGTTAGTTAGGACTTGGTGTAAGCCTTTACTAGTTTTAGGGTGTCACACCTAATCTAGCCTAGGATCCTATAAATAAGTGAAAGAACACTTATTCAACAAGTAAAAACGTCCTCCAATAGTTAATAAGCAGGAAATGATAAGCCGCCATGGTTATGGGACTTAAATCCGTCATTAAATGAACTTTTGTAACATCAGTTTGATCCAACCGATCGGTATTGGGCTCCAACCGATTGGTTGGATCTCTTGGTAAAATCCATCACCTCCCATCCAAATCGGATGCGGGCTCCATCCGACCAGATGGGGTCTTCTGGCACTCACAACTTTGACTTTTCTTGGTCTTTTCTTGTCGCATGCATTATGCTTCATTGTGGCACTGATTTCTTGGATAGAACTTGATATTTTCTTGATATATGTGCATAGAAAATCTTGACACTATCAAATCCTTGCGTCCTTGTGTGGTTTCTCACTTGTTTCCGTCTCGGGAATCTTCAAATGTGCATAATCACTTCAATTCTTTGTCTTTTCTTCATCTTTTCCTGTACCTGGCTACATTCACTTACATATACACTTTTTCATGATTAAGTAACAAATATAACCAAATATAGTGTACAAAACTAATGATAACGCAACTAAAAACATGCTCATTCTGAGCGTTTTCAAATTCCCCCATAATTGAGTTTTGCTCGCCCTCGAGCAAGTCTATCATTTAGAAAAACTGAATTCAATGGGACCGTCATCATGATTCCAAAAATCTAACAACTAACCCGAAGGAACAATTGTTAATTTTAATTTAAATGTGAAAAATTCTTGAAACATAAACAAGTTAATTTTGAGCTTGATAACATAACTAAGCACCTCACAAAGGAATTTTTGAATTCACACAACACTCTAAGGGTAGATTGATTGGTAAATCACTCATTGCTCAGTCATGATTCATGTGTCTTACCATAAGCTTGTACAAGTATCAAAACAACAAAATAAAACATCAAAGAGGTCTTTTATTCGGGTTTAAGGTTAAGGGTTACCTGGCTAATGTTCAAACATTTCATACAAGAATATAATAGCTCGCTGGCGTGGATTTTGACAAGCTAAACAACGGATGGTCACTAGATTGTACCGAGGTTCGCTGGCGCGTTATTTGCATAACGGATGGTCACCAAAATAAGCACTATCTCGCTGGCACGTTTTTCAACTATTCATCAACCGGATGGTCACTACAATATCCATGCACTACATATCTAAACAAAGCCATTACTTAACCCGGATGCTCGAAAGCTAACAAAGAATAAAGTAATTTGGTAAAGGGTAGGGATAAGACATGGGAATTACTTTTGATCGGTTTCTACAATGATGAAAAATAAGAATCAAGTCCAAATTCCGTTCCCAACTCTTTATACCACAAAATGATTACTTCCGAAGCTTCTTTGATCGTTATTCCTCATCCCATACTCACTTAATTCCTTCTTAGCTCATTGGCTAATTTATACTCATACATTGTAGCTCATTGGCTATTCACTTTTTTCCATATTCTTTTTTTTTTTTCACCACAACTCTCTCGTCACCCCCACACTTTGGATGAGCACACGCTACAAAAAAATACAAATAAGAGTAGCGACCTCCTTCTTCATTGAAACAACACATACACATATCAAAGTGTGGCCAACGCATAATCATAAAAAAAAAATAGTTTTGAACTTCAAATGAACTTGATTCGGGTAAGGCTAAGGTGTAAGGTGTAAAATATTTTTGTATTTTTCTAGATTTAATCAAAAGAAAAGATAGGCTCAGAAGGTGTAACTAAGGGTATCTAACGTAAAAGATTAACGCTAACAAATGGGTTCCAAATACAAGGATAACTAACCGATGTGGTTAGCAAAAAATTTTCTGTAAACGGATGGCCATTTGGTGTAAATCCTAAGTTGCCTCTTATCATTTGAATATATTTTATCACTCGAAAGCAATTTAACCGTAATGCATAACAAGTACAAGTTCTAGAATCAACATAATCACCGGCACACTCATAACGAAATATATAGCATAAGAAATGCTCTATACAAAAAGGCTTAAATCCTCTCAATTTAAGGTAGGTTATAACATGTACTAGTAAATGTTATCGATTCCAAAATGAAATAGCTCTCATAACTTGATTAAATTCCAAAAAAAATTCAAATGGCCTCATTTTTACCATTGAATCAATCTAGTTCTTTAAACTATATAAATTATATGATAAAACAACTAGAAAATCAAGGGCGAACACATTCTAGTTACTTGAATCCAACATCATACTAAACCTAAAAATTTAAAAAGTAAACCATTTTTCCTATTTTCTTCCCTCCCCCACACTTAAGTTTTGCATTGTCCTCAATGTAATAAAAATGAACTTCAAAGTAAAGGAAATGGGAAAAATTTAGTTAAAAAGGTACTACCAGGGTAAATACGCCTACGCATATTTGATCATAAATACGCAAATGAGTTCTCCAACTCCAATTATTGATCAACCAATAAGCTTTCGGTAATTCACCCCTGCCAAAACTGCAAAAACATATGAAACAAAACAAAACAAACAAACCAAAATACTAAAAAAAATAATTAAAAATAAACCATATGAAATTAATCCTAAAAGAAAATTAAGTTAAGAAAATAGAAATATAAATTTGTTCGACCCATAATTGTTTTTGAAACACAATTCATCATAATAAATCCCGATGATCACTCATCATCGTCATCCATGTTGTCAGGAGTATGAATTCTCTCATCTTCACTTTCGTCGTCCTCCTCCTCGTTCACTTCCTCATAATTCTCATCATCATCAAAAACTGTGAAAACGTTTTGCCTCTTCTTTCCAACTCCAGATGATGATCTACCCACATCATAACTTAAACCTCCAACATTGGGAACTCTACCATAAACCGGCACTGGTTCGGGAAATGGAGCATACCCAGGATATGGGTAAGGATATGGACCAGGATATGGGTCATACTGAAATGGGTAGGGTGGAACATTTGGTGGGTTGTAGGGTGGTACCTCGTAATTGGCTTCACGAGCCATGTGTTGGAGCATCGGCATTGAAAAATCAAAATTGTAATTATTCCTCATCATCATCGAATCTCTCCACACTTCCCTACGCTCAATATCATTAAGTTCTCGATTCCAATCCCCCCATCCCGAGTCAAAACCACTCGGTACATGAACATTCCTTATTGGTGGTGGTGGTTGATATGGTGCTTGAGGTGCGGCTTGAGGTGCGGCCATCGCCGGCTCCATCCAAGCTCCCAACGTCTTTCTTCTCCTATCCAATGCTTTCCCAAAACTTTTAGCATCCCACGTTTCACTCTCAGTTGGCTCCGAACATTTAGCCAATTCCTCATTTTCAAAATATCCCAAATTCCTCGCTAAAGCAGTCACATAGTGACCTCCACAAACATCACTACTATCCTTGATCCCCGGTGCTCTTCTAGAAAGATATTCGGCTATAATCCAAGCCGCATTCCCGTTCTTGTCTTCCTCCAATAACTTCATCAACCACAAGTCGGGTTGATTACATTTGTCCCGGCTACCCGTTCTGTGCAAAACCCCCCAAGCTATCAATTTTTGTAATATTTTCATCAAAGGGTTTCTCAACTTGGACGAGTTTCTTCTATTACACCCTGGATCACCAACATGATTCCAATATTCTGTAATACCTTCATAATCATTGTGGTACCTCACCAAGCTCACGAAATGAGGTTCAAACAACCTATGCTCAACTTCATCTTGCTCGTACAAACCAAGAGCAACTGCGAACTCATACAAAGTATAGGCGTGCTCGTTCCCGCAAAGCCTAAACCAAATACATGTATCCCCCACCACATCAACAACCTTCCTTTCAAAGTAAAATGTGGAGAAGAACTCCAAACACCATTCTCTATAAACATTCTCATAAATACTGAAAGCTCTTTCCCATGAAAGATCTTTAAAAGTATCTCCATCGCCCTCATACACATAAGACATCCTTATCATATTTCTCAACTCATTTTCACACTCATAATTCGTAAACAAATCCCAATCAACCAAACGCGGTTGAGCAATCTTTCGAACCTGTAGCGTTGACTGTCGCTCACGAAAAGTGTGCTTTTCCTCCTTCCTAAGCTTACTAAACTTCAAATTTTCATTACTCTCCGGTTTAACATCATAAGTGACCCTACTCTTCGCATTCCTTTTAACGTACTTTGTCACAATTGGGTTAACACTCGTACGTGATGATCTCGAACTACCTGCAACATAACTCTGTAGAAAACACAATTATATGTTAGTATAAGAGTATAAGAACCAACGCTACATGATCTAGAAGTCCAAAAGCTCATTTTAAAAATTTTCATTTTAAGTTTATCGAGCCCTCCATCCGATCGGTATTGGCTCCCACCGAATCGGATGGAGTAAATTACCCCGCCCAACCGATCGGTTTTAACCCGCAACCAAATCGGTTGGGGTTTGCTGTAAAGGCAAAAACTTCTAATTCGACTTCAAACAATTTCTACCAATTCCTACTCTTTCCTATCTTACATTTGAACAATTATAGTGGTTTCTACATTTCCCATTCATCCCTATAACAATCTATAACATATCTACATGATTTCTCAATCAGTCGTAGAACATAAGAACACTACCAAATCAAACTCTTCAATTAGTGTTCTAATCAACAATGCACTATCCTAGCATCACTAATTAACAACTAAATAACATCTGCGAATCATCAATTGCAACCTAAATCGATTCAAAGTTTTGACCCAATTCAATCCAAAAATTCAATCAACCAATTCTTCCTCAAAACTTAATCAATCAATCTAATTCTTTTTGCAATGTATTCCTCTATCAATTACCTATCTATCCCAGAAAAAATTACAACTTAATTCAAACTATATCAAAAATACCCAATTCTTGACCTAATTCAATAAATCCGAATTAAAACCTAATTAAACCAAATTGATGATGTTACTTACTTGTTTTGGAGCCATGGATTATCTGCAAACACTCCTGCAACTTTTAATTATCTCCTAGTGGTCGAATTTTTGGAACCCGAATTTGGTGGATTTTTTGTGTGTGTGTTTTATGATTTTTGAAATTTTGAGTTTATATATCAAACTCCATCTGATCAGTATTTGATCCAACCGATTCGGATTAAGTTTTTGCAAAAATTCACTTTTCCTTCTTGCCAACACCTTGTGATACTTGTGAGAGCAAGTGAGAATATTTTTCTTTCTCCAAAAATTCTATTTGTATATAAAAATTCCAACACACTTAGTCTACCAAATTGTGTCCAAAGTCTATCTCTACTAATTCTTAAACAAAACTAACTCTAAAAATCTCAACTAAAAAACATAACTTCATAATCATAAAACTTAATAAAAAGAACAAAGTCTTAACTTAAACTTAAACTTAAATAACTTGAAACAAATAAAATGCAAACATTAAAAACTAAAATGCATAAAAATAAAGGAAAACAAACAATTAGCTAGCACAAGTGTTTTGCTTTATTTCCAAACTTGTTCACTTGATCTTCATCCTTCAAAATACTCATGCCTTAAGATATCTTTGCTTTGAAACTTTCCGGACAATTTCCGGCTTGTCTTTTGCGTTTTAAATCGTCTTGCAAAGTTCCTTCCATCTGGGCAAATAATATCAAACTTTACCCGCCATTCTCCATCTCCTTCTTCCTTCTTATAATCACTAGGACCGTCGGGTCCCCACTCCAAATTCCTTAGTTGGACCGGTAAAGATCCAAGAAAATCTGTAAGCTTATTAAACACAAAAACATTTTTAAAGGGGTTATAGAAAGCCTCCATTGCTAGAGCTCTCTCCATCTCATCTTCAATGTCAAAGTAACTCGGAGCAACCGGCCCATATTTAGGCCTACCATCTTCATCTCTTCCCACTTCAAAACAACCCAAGTGGTCTTCTTCTTCATCTTCCTCTTCATGCACTTCCTTGACTATTTTTCCTCTTAGCTTTGGATAATAAGTATGTTTCAAGATCCCATCATTAATAGTCATAGTACTACGACCCATATCTATACTAGCCCCACAAGTTCTCAGAAATGGTCTACCTAACAATAGAGGTAACTCTTTGTCTACCGGAATCTTAAGCACTAAGAAATCGGCTAAAAATGCCTGGTACCCTATTTGGACTCGTACATTTCTTACTTCACCCATCGCCTTTGCCTAAGAGTTATCACCCATAGTGAGATTAAACTGATTAGGTTGGGGGTTACTAAGCCCTAACCTCTTGTACAACATATAAGGCATAACACTAACACTTGACCCTGTATCGGCCAATGCATACATCGCAACTGTTCCATTTACCTTAATGGGTAAAACAAAATTTCCCGGATCACTCATCTTCTTTGGCAATCCATTTTCCACTATCCTTTCTCTCTCAACTTCATCGAAATCTTTGTCTTCTAGTCTAGCCCTAGCCATCATTACCGCATCCAACTTCTTACGGTATGTCATGTAATTGTTCATCACATCTATAACCGGTTTCTCTTCCATAAGCTTTTGAAATTTCAACTCTAAGTTCTCCAAAATAGCCTCCGTTTGTTCTTGGGTTAGAGGTTTAACAGTTTCTGGTGAAATTGTCTAAAAATGAAAAATGAAACATAAATAACTTTTAATTAACATTTAACTAATAACTATTATTAACTAAGCAAATTAAAATTAAACTCTTAAACTACTTAACCATTAATCATAAAATAAACTACATTAACTAAATTTAATAAAAACATTAAAGACATTAAAACTAATCTAATGATCACCATTAACTATCTAATTAAACAAATACTTAATTATATCTATTACTATCATTAATCTAACATTAATGTATCATTAAAAACTGAAATAAACAAAAACAATAAAAATCTAAAAAATTTTACCGTGGCTTCCAACCGATCGGATGGATAACCATCCGATTCGGTTGGTACCAAAACCAACTTTTTTTTTTACTTTTTCTTTAAACACGAATTTCTAATATCAAAAACTAATAAAACTACCAAATTCAAACAATTTCAATCAAATCCCCGGCAGTGGCGCCAAAAACTTGATGTGTCACGTCGTGTGCAAGTTTTGAAAATTTATAAACACGATTTATCCTATTCTCTAATTAACACATACGAGCAAGTATACTCGTCCATGATAGTAAAGGTGGGTAAGTCGAGACCGTCCCAAGGGATTTGGTATTTGTATTTAGTATAGCTTTTGTAAAAAAAGGGGTGTCAATCCAATTTTGCGTAAATTCGAAAAGTAAATCCAATCAATCAAAAATATATACTTGTGTGTAATTCTTTAACTAATTGCATAGAGTATTCTATTAAGTTTGGTGTAATTTGTAATGATGCACAATTTTAAATGAATGATTAACAATCAATGGTTTATATCTTGAAAAATCATTACTAAGAATTCAATCTACTAGTTAACTCCTTTCGGCCTTGTTAACTATTACGATAATTCTATGAAACTCTAGTTGTTTGAAAAGCATTTCTTATTTTATAAATTCTTACGAATCCTCTCGGCCCTTTCTCGTGATGAAATCGTTTCAAATCTGTTTTAATGAGTTAATATGGTGCTTGTCACACACCATATCCCATACTAATTCGTGCACTAATGTTTTGGAATAGAAAACATAAAGAAAATCCTTTCGGCCTTTTTATCCTCTAAAATGTTTTTACCAACAAATTAAGCAAGATTAGATAATATTTCAACAAACTCATAAAACTAGAAATGTTTTCATGCATCACTTTAAAATAAGAATACTCCAACAATAGTTACATCATACACACAAGTATACCACAAATCACTCCATAATAATCATAATCAAACACAAGTAGCAAATAATACTTTCATTAAACTAAACAAACTCAAAGTAAAAGTAGTTTATTGTAAATTAAACAAGAGATACCTAGTTTTGGAATTACAAGAACTAGAATTGTGGAACTATAGCAACCACACTCCTCCAATCACCTATTATTGCAAGTAAACAACTCCACACTCGAACCTAACTATTGAGACTTTAACTCAAAGTTCCTGGACGTTTTTACAGCATTTCTAAGCTTTCGGGCAATGATAATAAGTTAGTAAGGACTTGGTGTAAGCCTTTACTAGTTTTAGGGTGTCACACCTAGTAATCTAGCCTAGGATCCTATAAATAAGTGAAAGAACACTTATTCAACAAGTAAAAACGTCCTCCAATAGTTAATAAGCAGGAAATGATAAGCCACCATGGTTATGGGACTTAAATCCGTCATTAAATGAACTTTTGTAACATCAGCTTCATCCAACCGATCGGTATTGGGCTCCAACCGATCGGTTGGATCTCTCGGTAAAATCCATCACCTCCCATCCGAATCGGATGGGGTCTTCTGGCACTCACAACTTTGACTTTTCTTGGTCTTTACTTGTCGCATGCATTATGCTTCATTGTGGCACTGATTTCTTCGATAGAACTTGATATTTTCTTGATATATGTGCATAGAAATCTTGACACTATCAAATCCTTGCGTCATTGTGTGGTTTCTCACTTGTTTTCGTCTCGGGAATCTTCAAATGTGCATAATCACTTCAATTCTTTGTCTTTTCTTCATCTTTTTCTATACTTGGCTACATTCACTTGCGTATACACTTTTTCATGATTAAGTAACAAATATATACAAATATAACCAAATATAGTGCAAAAAACTAATGATAACGCAACTAAAAACATGTTCATTCTGAGTGTTATCAAAGATTAAACGTTATCAGTTTACTTGATCACAACAATTAACTAATATGACGTAACTCACATTCCCAATAAACGTGCTCACCAACACCAAAATATCTTAATGTTTATTTCAAATAAACATTCCCATATGTCAAGTATAAAAGTTTTTAACTTTTATTTACCACTTTACGTGATTTCGTTAACGTACGATTATTAAACGTTCAAGCTAAAGTTTGCCATTTATTAGAATTTTCACAAAACTCTAATTTATTTATTTAAAATCATAAACACCAAAGTACGAAACTTCAAAGCTAATGTACAAGTCTCTAAAGCACAAAAACTTAAACTTTACTTTATTCTATATTACAAGTCTAATTTACATTCTTTAAGGCTCACCTTACAAGGCTTTGATGCATAAATTCTAAGTTTGGTTTTCTTATAAGTTTATAAACTTAAGGACTTATCGTTTGTAATTACCGGGATTAAATTCTACCCTCTAAACATAACACTATATAAATTAAACTAACCTAATATCCTTATCATATACACTAGACACGTAGCATATGGATAAATGCAACATTATTCTTACATCATGATAAACATTTGTATGAAATGTGTAACATCATGAAAATATACACGTGCCCTTACTTATAACCAATATTTCAACACGTATGTATAATGCATGCACGAGAACTTCACACGTTAGCATGAGGATATATGAGTCGTGGAGACATGCAATTCATACAATCAAAGCCAATTTGATGTTTCCTTCTAAACCCAAACCGACTCCAACCATTTATATATTATCTATTTCCTCCTCACTTGATAAACACAGAGAAAAAGAAAAGAGATAACTCATCACTTCCTCTCCCTTGTGTCATCAGCGACAACACCACCACACCACAGCCACCTCCACATCTCCTCACCACCACGCAGCCACTATCACCACCTCAAGCATCTCCTTCCACGTTCGAGTCAAGAAAGACGAGTAGATCAAGGAATCAGGGGTTCGATCGGAGTCAGGTTGAGCTCTTCTCCAATCACCACCACAGCCGCTACCATCATAACCACCATCACCGGACCTCCTTCATCACCTCCCTCCTCCTCTCGTTAAATTGTAAGTTGTCAAATACATAATCGACTTTGTTAATTCCTTTTATTATAAAACCGATTAATTTAGTTTTTGTGGAAGTAAGACTTGAATAAAAATGTTTTTAACAAATTAATTAAAAATAGTAATTGAGGCTTGTTTGGATTCGCGTCGGGTTTAAACCCGAGTGGATTTTTAGGTCAAAGCCCGTATGAGTTTTAGTTTGGAATTGATAAGATTATTTCTTTTTTGTCTTAGTTGATTATTGCTCGATGTAGCTCATTTGGTTTCTTGGAGTTTGGGTTCGGTGTAAACAACAACACCCAGAAGGTTTTTGTTTTTGTTCAGTTTCGGGTCAAAAGAGACGCACCAAGAGGGTGTTTGTTTGGTCCGAGCCACGACAGCCCAAGAGGGTTGTCGTTATGGTTATTGTTGTCTGTCTTCGCAGCTCACACCACAGCCCCACTTCGGTGTCTTTGGTTTGCTCGTTCACAGCCACACCACATGTGGTGTTTGGCTTATTTTGTTTCAGATTTCTTTTTGTTCTCTTTTGCTTATTTGAATAAGCTTAAAGCTTACTTGGGGTTAAGATTGCTTATTTAAGCTTAATACGACTTATGGCTTTTTGGTATTAGACTCGGCTAAAGGTCACAGCCGAGGGATTGTTTGTTTTCTGAATGGGTCAGCTACAAAAATCCCACAAGGGGTGCGTCTGGTTTGATTCGGAACCAGCAAAAGAACGTGGAAGGAGATGCTTGAGGTGGTGATTCGGAACCAGCTACAAAAACTCATACGCATTGAGTACTTTTTGCATGTCATATTTTGAGACAAGCTTATATTCATTAGGTTATGCCAATTCCGTATCGTTGAGCTATACTTCTTTATACTATTCTGTCATACTCCTTGGCACCGTTGTGTTACTTACGTCACTACATTCCAAGGTAAGTCATAGTACCTCTTTTACTTATTTTGAACTCTTTAGGGGAGATACATGCTCGCTTTACTTACATATCTTACTCGTTTACCTTAAACGTTGTATTCGTTTGATGATTGAAACATAATACTTGCTTTTACTTACACAAGTACTTTAAACTTTTACGAATTACCGTGAGTTTATGAATCCACTTTTATACGTCTTTCTATCTCATGGGGAGATACATGCTACAAACATGAACACAAGTATATTTTTTTGTATGCTATCCGGATCATTATTGCCTAAGACACACTTTTGCCACTAAAAGTCCCTCATATCATGAGCCTTAATCACTTGCGAGTGAACGCGAATATCGTAGATAGATCTATTGGCAGTTGACGCCCCATTTGTGTTAACCGGATAGGTAACCAAATGCACTTTATTTGAAGAACAATAGGAAGTTGGCAAACTCCTACACGAGGGCACTGTTACTTACATCATTTTTATGATGTCTGTTACTTATATCATTTTTATGATATCACACCTATTAAGGTTTGCATTCATGAGACTTAGAGCAATAATACGGTATTGTAATGACACGGTACTGCAACTACTGAATTTATGGGTCCAACAACGTGGCCCACTGTCTATTAAACTTGAAACTTGTGTTCAACTAATTTGCATACAAACCCTATGGATTCACTCAACGTTTGACCCGGTTAGGGTAAACAAACAAACTATCCTTTGTGATTGACCCGGTTAGGGCAAACAAACGAACTACTTTTGTGTTGACCCGGTTAGGGCAAACAAACGAACTATGGGTGTATAACAACGTAACCCACTATTTATTTTATTGATATTTGTATTTATTACAATTATCATCCAAACTTGAAACTTTTGTAATCAACTGTTTTACTTATAAACTCTATGAACTCACCAACCTTTGTGTTGACACTTTTAGCATGTTTATCTCAGGTCCATAATGAACAAGGATGGAACGGAGGGGCACAGACACTTCTAGAAGGCTAAAATCCTATTATCATTCGAAAACTTATTTGTAAAACGTGAAACTACTGGGACCTCATTTTGTAAACTCGGATATTTATAAAATTTGAATGATAAAACTTTTAAAACGACTCAATTAGAGATCGTTTTCTATTATTATAACTGTTGTGCCATGAACTAACACCCAGTTTGAATTCCGCTGCGTATCACAAAATTGGGGGTGTTACAGATAGTAAGGACGACATGATACGCATTGAAGGGGTTGAAGAATGAAAAAGAAATGAGTTATGAAAGGGTTAAAAGAAATGAAAACCCTCCATACAATTGGGCAGAAACCACGTCAATACATATGCTATCATTAATCACAATGATGATTATGATATTGAAGATAGACATCAACGCCCCAGTGATGCAATGCACAACCCATTTCCAGCCACTCAAGTTTCTCTCAACAGATTCTTGTTTTACTTCTCACGGAGATGAAACACACAATCTATCGGCCTCTCATTCTGAGATTTGATATTGAAAAGGTGTCAGTCTGCTTCAGCCTACGCTCACCAAACGAAAACGCACTTAATTGAGTTTAGAGCCGAAAGAGATTCACAAATAAAATTGTGACAAACGGTAATTTTCCCACTAATATTTTAATAATAAATATCAATTTATTATTACATAACTATTAGACTGAGCATTTATGTGTTTACATAACTATTACGGGAAGCAAACCCGCACGCTGTAGCATACCGTAACTCACCAAAACTATTTGATTTTATCAGAAAAGGTGAATTTTTCACCTTTTGACATTTACAGACACCAACGTAACAAAAACGAGAGGTTATCTCGTTTTTCCTGAAAAACTACACCACACGCGTACCGACACCACATTAGTAAAGGTTTAAATTTATAATTCATTTTCGGAGTCAATAAACTTTACTTGATGCCAATTTTACAAACTCTAGATTTATGTTTTTCACATTTATGAGAAACCGGGGTACCACGATTGCACCTCAGCTCAACAGAACACGGGGTACACAAAATACAATTTATATAATAAAACACACCCACACAAGTATACACGTGATTCTTATCTCTTTTCTTTGATATCTCCACCACAACAGTCCACATACATCCTTTAACTTCTACTGGTGTTACCTCCCAAAAAGCCACCATCGACTCACCCATCACCATCTAATCCCTGGATGTATATACTTTTGATCCTCCCCATGGCATTGTCGTCTCTTAAATCCCTTCCCCAGAAGTCAACCGAGCCTGGAGATCGAGGAAGGATGGGGAGAGAAGCTCATTGATATGTGTCTAAATACACATATATTTTACATTATTTAAACCCACAAAAATAGCCAAAAACACTTTGAAAAGTCAAATAATACTGAAAATATCATAAAATGTGTTTTTATATGACTCAGGAACAAAAAGATTGAAAACAAGTGAAAAACGAACAAAGTTTGCATAATTGTCATTTTCAGTCCCTGAAGTTTCACAAATTGGCAGAAATAGTCCCTGGTTATTCAAAACATGTTAAATATCATCAAAGGTCCTTGGGGATTCATAAGTTGTCAAGATTAGTCCTTTAAGGTTCAAGTTTGCAAAATTACAACTTTGGTCCCCCAAGTTTGGAAAATGTCAAAAATAGTCCCCGGGTGTTTTAAAATGGAAAATTGTCTTTTATGGTCCTTGTACTATTGACACTTGGCAGGAAATACCCTTTGTGATAACTTTGAAACAGTTTACCTCATACCGCCAAAACAATACCACCCACCACCTCACCCTCCACAGCTGGCTATCTAATCCTCCAACTCATTCCCCCTCCTCAACAAGTTACCTAACACTCCCAAATACAATTAATGTTTCTTCATCATCACAATTTAGCAGAGTTAGTGGGTATTTCCCACTATCTCATTTTGGCGCCAAAAACAAGAATCAACGCCTGAGATCATGAGAAGACTATCCAAGGGCTGGAAATGAATCAGAGGAAGATTACAAGAAGATCCCACCATAGTTTAGTATAAATAGAAAGCTTTTGTAGCCTTAATTGGCAAGTAGGTAAAAAGTAGCATAATCGTAATTTCAATTTCAGTAGCAATAATTTGTAATCTCAAATTTCAACAATCAATACAAGTTAATTTTAGTGTGTTTGTTGTTGTTCTTTGTACAATTGTCAGTAGTTAATGATAATGCCAAGTTTTCTGATTTTCATATGTACTGAGAATTCGAACCTTGTTAAGTAGTAATTGAAACAATTTCTCAGTTGTTTCTATAAGCTTATATAAGCTTTATATAGCTTGTTGTAATTTTATTGTAGTGTAAATCTGTTCTAATTCAAGATTTGAAGAAAAGTCAAAGAAAGTCAACAAAAGCTCACAATAAGCAGTTCTGGGGGTAGAAGCTAATCTGGATGGCTTTTCTGGTTTCTAGCTTGTTGACAACAAGCTAGGAGTGGTTTCTGGTCCTTGTTATCTTGTTCCATAAGCTTTTTCAGTTGTAAGCTTTTTCTTGTTTTCTGCATAATTTCTCTAGTACTGTAGAAGTGCTTATTATTAGCTAATTATTGTTGTTATATGCTTATTGTTAGTTTTTAGTCATATTTGATCTATTTTGTCAGTAGTTTAATAACTTTGTTTTCATTTTGCTTAAAAAACATATAAAAGCCAAAAAATAGCCATATTAGCATAAACTTATTAGAGTGCTTATTTTCCTGTTGAAAGTTGCTTATCATAGTTTAAATAAGTTAGTTAATCATTAAAATCAGAGCTTTTAGTTTAAAATATTGTGTTTCCTTTGAAAATCCACCACAGAACACCCATTAAGGAGTGTTTGGTTTAAGCTGTCATTAGGTCCAAACCATTGTGTACTGTGCATTGACCTTAGTCCCAACTTTGATCAGCTTATTCTTGACTGATATAAGCTGTTTACAAGTTTTGATAGGCCATTTAGACAGATTTAGCACTTTTGCTTTGACTGTGCAATTTTCAGTCCATAAATAGACCAAATAAGCTATCTGCTGCCATAAGCTCATTTAGCCCTTTTTCTTTGCTTTTCTAAGTTCCAATTAGATCATATAGTGTAAACAAAAGAGTTGGATTGATCCATTTGTGGTTGTGCACTTCTGCACAGCAAACAGACAACCACCATAGCAGCCTGCACAGTTTTGAGCATCTGAATTTGTGCTTAATTAGACTTCAATTGGGGTGATTATGATAGGGCTTTTAGCATTTTAGGATAGCCAGTAGTATAGGGAAGATTTTGCCCCCATAATATTCAGCTTAAGAGCTTATTTAAACTGCTTAAATTGCCTTGCAATTTGGGCAATTTCCTGAGTTTCTGCTGAAGGTTTGCTACTGCTCATCTGCTTTTCAGCTTAAATCATTGTGCTTATTTGTATTATTTAGTTGTTTTAAGCTTAAATAAGTATATTAAACCTCTTCTGAGCATTTGGTGAACTTTTGTGCTTATTAGCTTATTTTTGGCTTATTTGTCAAACTGCTTATTTAGGTTCAGTAGACTTTTGATTTTAATTTTCATAGCTTTTAAATATTAATTTAGACTTATCCTGAATTTTTCAGATTTTTCCTAAGTCATTTAATATTTTTAATCTTTTTAATTAGTTTTTAATAGTAATTAAATCATAATAAATAGAATAATAATCAGAAAAATATAATTTTAATTTTCATAATTTTCTTTTGTCATTTATAATCTAGGAAAAATATAATCTTATTTTTAGACCTTAAGAAAAACAAAAAATAGAAAATAAGTGATAGCTTCTATTTAATAGAATTTATCTTTTTAAATTTTTAATTAAGTAATTTTCATTTTTATAATCTTATTAGTTTCTTTTCATCTTATAATATTTTTAGAAAAAGTTTTAGATTTTTCTTTGTTCATTTAGTATTTATTATAAATTTAAATAGTTTAAAAAGTAATTAAATAATAAATAATTAATAATAATTAGATAAAAAGTGTAAAAAAAATATAATTTTAGTTTTAAAATAAGTTTTAAGTAATTTTACATTTTTAGGTTTTAAATTTCATATATTTCAGTTTTTGTCCCATTTTAGATTTTCTGTTACGCGTTTTTAGTTTGTTAATTCGCGTGTAATTTTCTTGTGTATAATTGTTTTTAATTTGTTATTTAGAATTATTAAAAAGCAAAATCTCATATCATATCATCTGTCACTCTAATCCTAACTTTTCACAGTTTGCCCATTCACACCTCGTTGGGAAACGATCCGGGTAATCACTTACCTGGTCTCACACTACACACGAACGTGAGTTTTTGCAAGTATCCTTTTTCACAAAAGGGTGATTTGTATTTATTCACGTGTATCCGCTGTCTGCATTTATTTAATAGTGCGTTCGCTACGGATCACTCATTAAGGTGGAATCTTATCCCCTAAAGATCAAAAGGGAACCGAAATCTTTCCATTATTTCTCCTTTTTGTACCACCGAGTTCCAGCAATAAGCCACACATCCACATCTCACAACAAAAATTCTTTCAAGGTTCGAAGGGCGAGAGGCAGTCAGTGGTGTGTGAAATTGCTTGGAAGATCGGATTAGGTCTTTGTTGGTACCTTCTGTAAATCGACACCTTGATTTCTCTTTGTAAGGTTTAACCCTTTTTTTATCATCTTTAAACTTTGATTTGATGTGGTTGTTAATTACTCGAATCGTTATGTTGTTCCTTTCTTGTTGTTGATATGATTTTTGTGGTAAAAATGTTATGTCGATTTACTGTTGTGTTGTGGTGTGGTGTGGTAAAAGATTTAAAACCAAAAAACTAAAACTAAAATAATCACCATGTTGGCTCAAAAGATTGGGAAGTGTATGTTGTTAAAATTTTGTGTTCGAGTTTTTAGTTATTTCTCTTGGTAGAATTATAAGCAGATATGAGGTTAGTTAAATTGAGGATAAAAGAAAATTAATGTTTGAGTTATGCTCGGATGTTTGTGGTTATGTTTGTACTCGAATCCTTGTGTTTGTATTAAGGTTCAAAACTCGTCTGTGTTCATGCTTGGGTTTGTGTTCATGTTATACTCGAATCTTTTTGTGTTTGCGTTAGGCTGGGATTTATTGTGTTCATATTCAAAATAAGTATGATCAGAAGGTGTTTGAGCTTAGGTCCGAATAGTGTGTATCTTGATGCTCAAAAATTTGTGCTTGTGTCCAAATTGGGTTGTGCTTATGCGCGGTGTTTTGGTTGTGTTTGTGCTCAGTTCGAGTTGGTGTTAAGATTCAAATGGTGTTGTGTTTGTGAATGCAAGTGTGCTTGTATACGGATTTTCGTTGTGGTTGTACTCAATTCGTGTGATTTGTCTCGAGTCATAAGTGCATCACACCTTGGCCTCGTGTGGTAAACTAGTAGCAACTAGCATAAAAAATGACCTTTCCTAGTGTGTCTCGACTGTGGTGTGAGCCGAGAATCAATGAACATAAGCCTTTTAGCTCAACCCGAGTTGTGACTGAGTTGCTTGTTTTGGTTCGACCCTTGGTCATTTAAGAACACCCATGGTGTGTTATTCTGCTCGTTCAAACGAATGGTCTCACACCCTATAATAGAGCACATTTGAATTGTGTCCTGGTCGAGTTCATGGTTCGAGTCCCACCCTCACTTGTTCTGCACAAAGAAAAACACTTGAAACCTATATGTTGTTCCAAAATGTGGTGTACTGGAAATTCCAGATTGCTATGTTGGGCCGAAATTTCTTAAACTCCTAAGTAGGCCTGTGTATTCATTGTACTCCACCAGGCCGAAACCTTTTCTTTAAACTTCAAACATGGTGGGTTAAGTTTTGCTATCTTGGGCCGAAGCCCACATATAAAAAGAATAAGGTTTGTCGGTTGTTACCAGCCCATCTAGAACGAGCCTATTATTCCCATGTTGGGCCACAGCCCAACTCGTCAAAAATCTTAACATAAAAATTGAATTTGAATAATCCGTTTCGAAACACGAGTGTAATCGCCATCGTTCAAGTGATCACTCCTGATTTATTGCAAACTCTATATTTTACGGCTTAAAAATAACTCGACTAGTTATCGGCTCGTTACACATCACTAAAACCTAACGTCTCGATATACATATATTTATATCATACAACATATTTAGAATTTAACACGATTATTATTATTATTATTATTTTTATTATTACAAGTCGACTTAACTTATAAACCAAATTAGTCTGTCATGACACATACAATGAAAAACTCTTTTACATATTTAACAATTGTATGAACAAGGTGAAAAACTAAACTTGTAAATATAAACTCGTTCATTAATTCGAGTGCATATAAACTTGAAGTGTTTTATCAAAACTCTTGTAAATTTATTAGATCACGAAACAATTATTTTTAAACACAAATCTTGTAATTTTTGTTAGCACGAGAATTGCTTATTATCAAAGAGTATATACTTAGATTATTAATTTTTCGTTAAATGACATAAACAATGATGAGGAGTTTTCAAACGTAACATCACCTTTATAAAAACTATATATATGTACAAATATATACATACACACACACCATCCTTCTCATACACACACTTACACATGTAATATATATACACGCACTTGGTAATATATACTCACTTAACGACAACGTTTCCATATGTCGTCAACGTCTAATATGTGATAGTAATTGTCTTCCGTACATAGTCTTTCGGTTACTGTCAAACCGGAGACATATTCGCCTTGATATTTTTCTAATACACTTATGCACTTCCAAGAGCCAATATCTCCAAATGTTAGAAAATTGTTTCAAACTTAAATGCTGCCACACCAGCAACAATAACATAAACACTTTAAAACTTCTGATTACTAATCTAGGTCGCGTGTTGGTGCTGAACACTATCTGAAACTATTGTATTATCTGACTGCTATTTACCAAGGTGAGTTTATAGCCCCACTCTATTTAAACTTGTTTTACAATCGGGGTGAGAAACATGCAAAACTCTTTTATGGACCAAACTATTGTCTATGCTATTACGTGGATTAGCCTAAGCCCTGTTATGTCCCATTATGCCCAACTCATGAACCGTCAATTCCTGCTAGGAAGCGCGAATGTTATAAATAGATCTATTGGGAGTAACGTCCCCGTTCGGGTTGACCGGATAGGCAAACGAACGTATACCATGTCGAAACACAAGTGTCTGGGATAAACACTTGTCGGGCCCCTATATTTAACATGCTTCTAGAGCATGCACACTGTTATAGCTTCGGTTGCATGAACTTAGTGCTAGCGTAATAGACTGTATTTTTATATGGCGTTACATGGGTTGTAATGTTCATATACTAAACTCTTGGTCCAACTGTTGATTTTACTGCTTATGGATAAACCTATGAACTCACCAGCTTTTTGCTGACTTTTAGCATGTTTTTCTCTGGTGTTTAAGCTGAATGATTATGACAAGGTTGTGGCAGGGCAAGGGTCATAGACTACTGTCTGAAGTACTGTGGCAATTAAACTATGACTTGTTTTTTACTGGGACAACTGAATTTATGGGCCTTATTTTATGAACTCAACGATATTGTAAATTTATTAAACTTGGTTGAATGAATTTAAACAGAGTATGTATTCCGTTCTTTGTTACCTTGTGTTGTGATTTCAATTTAGTAGCACCTCATGACCCAAATGCTTCCGCAATACCAGATTTTGGGGGTGTTACAAAAATCTCGATAGGACACAGCCTATTTACACTTGTTGTTCATCAATAAGAACACAAGTAGCACTTAAGATTCGTTCGCAGATCCTTGTAATCTTGCCCAGAACATTCATAGTGGAATCACACTTGTGATCCTCGATGATTGAATGAAAATCCCGTCAGTGTCAACATCAAACAGTACTGACAGTGGGTCTCCTAGTTAATCCTTTATGGAGCATGGATGTTTGGTATGGTGGTTAATTTATCTTAAACGGGCTATAGTCGTAGAGTTGTGCTTTATGTGTACTCCAACGGCTCACCTTTATCCATCATTAGCTTACGAGGATCTGGATATAGAAACGGCAAGTGTAAAGATATCAAAAAGCGTTATTCTAGCGTCTTAGGTCGCATCCGTTCTCGAGTATTCAAAAAACGTTGTTAGCATCTTAGGATGCATCCGTTCTAGAGTATTCGAAGAGCATCGTTAGTGTCTTAAGATGCATCTATTTGAGATATCTAAACACTAAGATTCGAGAGTAACAAATATATCAATTTATCTGTTTTGCATGTATTGATGAAGGCCGCCATCCAGGAAGACCTACACCATAACCACATTCATCGACATCTTCACTACCACATACTCATACTTATACGTCTCATCCTCAACAAGCTCAAATAAAGAACGTTCAAGACAAAGAAATCAAGATAAAGATAAAGAGTCACCTCAAAGTCAAGAGCTAATATAAATGTCAAGAAAAGGTTGAAATATCAAATAAGGAAGACATAAGTATGAAGATCATAGACTTTCAAGTTGTATGAGTATGTTGGAGAAGACGCAACAACAACCACAAGAAGATGTTGATCAAAGGCAAGAAAGAATGAGATTACTTCAAGATCGCATAGCATGAAGGAGCAAAGAATCAAGACTATCCTATTAAATCAAACATGGTTCAAGCACAAGATTAAAGAAGATCTAATCAGGTGAAGCATGTTAAAGAATGACCAACCCTTAGAGGGAGATTGTTAGGATCATAAAAGTGATGGTCATTCTACTTATAGGAACCCTGTATTTTGTCATAGCAAATATAATAGTCTAGTATCGGCCTTTAGGACTTAGTATAAGCTAATATGTATCATGTTTAGTCAAACTAGCCTACTAAATGTCCTAGCCCATGGAAGCCCGATTTGGGGGGTCCCATAGATAAAACCGTGTGATGTATGACTTGTATGAAACATGGTGTAAGTGTGTGTTTCTCTTTAAAGTTAATACAAGTTCTCACCACCACTATCTTTCTCTCTTTCTAAAACCTCATGTCTCATTCTCCCTCTAGAATTATAACCATAGCTGATGTGTGTCTTAGCATAGTTATGGGTACCTACACTTATGCTTTCTACTATCTTTATAGTTGTAGATATATTGTTGCCACTTTCCATATTGCATCACACTTGATCGGTTATTTAATACGAGAGACATAAAGTTTTTAAACGGGAACGTAATCAACACCAACCACCCCCAACCCCCCCTACATTTTCCACGAAATTCTAAAACAATCGCAAATTTCATCCACAATACCTTTAGCTTTGAAATACACTAAAGCTTTTCTTCTGAAAAAACAACGAGAGTAGAATGCTAACAAGAAACGTGGTGATCATGGTCGTCGTGGTGGTGGTGCGATCCTGCAACCAGTTACGGTGGCCCATGTCAAATAATAAACAATGGTGGTTCTTGTGGTAATGATGGTGGTGATAGATTTGGTGAGCGAGGCGGTGGTGATTGAGCCCCTAAAAGCTTATGTGATTCAATTGATTGATAAGATCACATTAAATGTTGTTAGGACTTGTAAGAAACAGGGAAAACACTTTATCCTGGGAGGACTTGTGGGTCGGGGGATGGACGTTTGTGTGATATTTTTCCTAGGCTTTATCATCTTGAAAGCAATAGACAGGTGGCGGTTAATTAGTGATAGCGGGGAATGGGTAGGAACTGATTGGAATTCGTTATGGAGGTGGGTGAGAGAGCCGAGAGGTAGGGGTATAGGTGAATGGGAGAGATTAAATTTTGTTTTTATCCAACATGACTATATTAGAAAATTGCGGGGATGTTTAGTGTTGGCATTTGGATTTTGTTAGAATAATTGAAGATTGTGGGAGCAGTGGTAACACAAATGTACAACAAACACAATGGCACAGTTTGGTTCCAAGACAAGTAAACATCTTCGTCTAAAGAGCTGAGCGTGGTAGGTTACATGTGAGATGGAACTCGATAAATGGGGCATCGATTTAGATTCACATTTATGTCCAATTTGTTATAACATGGTGGAGACTATGGATTATAACATTCTCTTATGTCATGAGGCATCGAAAGTGTGGGAAAAGGTTCGTTGGAGCAAGATCAAGCTACAAAGTATCAAAAGACCTTTGGCAAGCAATGTGAGCAACTAATTACTTTTTGTTGAAAAATAGAAATATATAGTATTTTGAGGGAAGATGACAGTTGAGAGTAACAAGTTGTTTAAGGAAATTCAATTAAAATGTTTTGAGTAGGTTTGCAGAAAGTCTTCCAAAGATGTCTCATATGTGATCAATGGAATAGCATGCCTTACAACTGCAAGTTAGTTGTGTAGTGAGGATGCCGAGGATCAAGTATTGGTTTACTTTTTTATGGTGTTCTTTTGGCAAATGGGTGGGGTTATAGTGTATATAGGGTTCTGTTCATTTGTATATTGTATGTTTCTAGGGGTACTCACGGGGCGGTTCGGCTCGGCTCGGTTCGGTTAGAAATTTTAACTATCCATCGCGGGGCGGGTAGTTCATTTTACTATCTAAAACCGAACCCTATAGGGCGGGTAACCGGACAGCAGGCACCCGAAATGAGCGATTACCCACGGTTCGGGTCATGGTTAACCGTTATAAAAAATTAATCGAATTTAATCGGACAAACAATAACATAAATTAGAACATAATATGTCATTATAGTAAAATTAAATACCATTAAAGAGATTAGAGTCATAGTAAAGTTGTTCCGTCACAATAAAAACATTTAAGTTATCATATGTAACAAAATAGCTAATACTGTTTATTTGACATTTATAAGTTACGATCACTTTAATCGTATGTAATCCATGGAGGTTAGTAAATTATCACATTAAGTAGGTAAAATGTGTTATACAATAAAAGTAGTGCAATAATATAGTTAATATTTGTACATTTTTATGAATGGTTTGTTGAAATCTACAGGTATGTTATACATGGTTCATTTCGGGTAACCGTGGATAACTGAAAGTAAAAACCGAAACCGAACCGCGATAAACGGGTTTTTCCGGTTTCGGGTTTTCTCAGTTTTGGTTTCTTCGGTTATCGTTTTTGCGGTTTCGGATTGAGCGGATTGGCTCGGTTCGTCGGTTTCTCGATTTTTTTGAACACCCCTAAGTATGTGTTTGTGTTCGATCATGTCCAAGAGTTAAGATCAATGTAGAACCAAAATGATCCAAAGATCCAATGAACCAATCATAGCCACTCATTTTTCATCAAAAAAAAAAAAAAAAAAAAAAAAAAAACTTGCTTTCCACTTCTTTTTTAAAAATAAAATATCTTGCAAATGGTAAAACACACCATCGCGTCGAGTATTTTTTTATCTTTCAGTAGACGGACACTTCGATATACTTTCGACCATTTTTTTTTTCGTTTTTTTTTCCAATTACGTTTGAAAAAATCACATGTGGTACAAATCACATGTGATTTCATAAATCACATGTAATTTGTTATACAAATCACATGTGATTTTTTCAGACGTAACTGAAACAAAAATAAAGAAAAAAATCTTCAAAATTATATCGAAGTGACCGTCGATAGAAAGATGATTTAATTCTCGTCGCGATGATATGATTCGTTTTGCGTAACGATTAACGGTTTGCAAGATATTTAATTTTTTTTTCAAATGTGAAGTGTTTTTTTTTTTTTTTTTTTTTTAATCAATAAATGAATGGTCAGATTGGTTGACTTTTAGAATATATTGGATCTAAATTGAACTTCTCTCTCAGTCCAAATTGTGCAAATTATACAATAGTATAAAAAGCGTGTTCTGTTCATGCGTGTACTGTTGAAACAACAGTGCACGTTGTGAGTATTGCTACAGTAGCTACAGTGCTACTGTAGCTACAGTGTTTTTTTTTTTTTTTTTTTTTTTTTTTTTTTTTTTTTGAAAAGTTATCTAAAAAAAATATGTTTCAAAATTAGCAAAAAATACCCCGAAAATTGACAGCTCTTTGCAAAAGTAATCCTTTTAAAAAAAAATCTACTTCAAAAATGGCAAAAAATACCCCTGAACTTCGCAGCTCTTTGCAAAATGAGTCCTTTGTAAAAAAATCCATTTCGCATCAAAACACGACACCAAAAAATATTTTTCAAAATTGGCAAAAAAATACCTCGAAAATTTACAGCTCTTTGCAAAAGTAGTCCCTTTAAAAAAAAATGTTTAAAAAATAGCAAAAAATACCCCTGAAGTTCACGGCTCTTTGCAAAAGGAGTCTTTTGTCAAAAAATCCATTTCGCATCAAAATACGACAAAACACGTATAGCACAAAAATTATAAGCAACACACCCGCGCAACGCGCGGGCTCCCACCTCGTGCAAATTTGTTTTAATCATTGTCTAATGCCGTAAAATCGTAAATTTCTCCCTGAGAAAATGGGTTTGGACCCTGTTATATGTGTGTTAAAGCATGTTGGGCCGACAGCATGGGTTTATATGTGTGTTATACCAAGTTGGGCCAATATCATACCCTCTAGTAGTTCGTGTGGACTTTAGAATCTGAAATAAACTTCTCTTTACTTATGCATGATGCATCAGTAACTGCTATTGGTTGTTAGTCTCTACTTCATATTGTTAAAGTACATGAATTATTGTTTTCTGTAGTATGATCTAATTCCTGTGGCTGATCTTACATATGTGTCTCAGGATTCTTCTACGATACATTCTTAATGCAAATCTTGAGGTTTGCTAAACCTGTCAGGGCCAGGTGACTGTCTTGAACCACAACAGCTGGGTCTTTTGCTGTTTTATGGCGTCAATGTAAGCATCTGGTTATCTACAGCTTTTTTATTTATTTTGATTTTATTGTGATCTATTTATGTTGCATCTGACTCTGAGTGAGAATTGTTAAGATAAAGAACGTCCATGGACCCTTTTATTTGTTTTTTTTTATTAGAACTTGTTTACACTACATATACTATGTGAATTGTCCTTACTACATTATCAATGATATCCTCCCATTAACTGATCCTGTTGCCTCTTGTGGTTTGAAGGTCTGTCAAGGTTCTGTTCTGTGTGGTCCCTTAGAAACTGCTACAAATGACGCTGTGAAAGTTTTCATAGAGGTGGTATCTACCCATTTACTTCTGAATGGGTTGGTTTTTGTTGTGATTTGTCCCAGATAGGTTGAAACTATATGATTCTATTGTTAATGTATCTATTTATATAAAAAAATTTCAGATATGTCGTGTTGAAGATATACTGATTGAAGGCGTTATACAAGGGTTTGTTGTGCATTTTCATAGGGCGAGGACTGTTACTGTTTCCCTAACGGGTAGATTCAGCACATCTAGGATGGGTATGTATGCTAACAGACTGCAATTTCTCCTTTTGTAGTAAAATGATGGTAAACTGAGGATTGAGTTTGTGAACAGGTTGCACGGGAGGTTTATCTCTTGATGAGGGCCAGTTTTCTGTGAGGTTTATCTATGTGAGTACCGCTTCACCATTTAAAGATATGTCCTAAATCTTTTAGTTTTGTCTGACTTTTATGTACATCTGTACAAGATAATGAGCCGACTAATACATGGTTATGCATCAACAGTCTGGCTTAGGAGGTTTATCTCTTGATGAGGGCCAGTTTGCTGTATTCGGGAATGTCTTCAAATCCTTTGGCATTCACTAGATGACCATTTTGACCCATTTTCTTTCTAATGGGTCGGTTTAGAGACTGAGGGGCTAAAAGAAACATGTCAAATGATTCAAACAGTTGAAAGTTGCCCAAAGTGTAGATTGAAAAGGTCTATTATTAATGAAATGGCATTTATTTTGCAACAGAAGGTATTTTCTTGTGTTATGTCAGGTCTTGTGTGATGCTGAACTGCCTTGTCAACTTGGTAGTGGAGGTGGGAATGCCTCAAACTGCTGGCGGTGGTGTTCTAGGTGTGCATGCTAGTCTTTCAATCACATTGTTTTTACTTTATATTTTAATTTTCTTTTGTATACTCCACAATGTTATGTGTAGTGATTGGTTCGCTGGAGCATCCAGTATCAAGTCTTTCTGTTGATGGATTACTTAATGCTAATGGAGGAATGGCTATGAGCATCTGATAGGATAATAGGATGTTTACTGATGCAGCACAATTGTTCTCTATAATCTTGCATAGAAACGGTTTTTAAAGTTGAAGTTGTAATCAGATTATAAACATATGTTTCCAGCAATAAATTTATTAGCTTCATTATATTGTTGAGTTTGTAATTGTCCAGATTTTTGTATGATAATTGAAATAAAGTAAAATATAACTGCATCCTAATTAAAATGGTTTTAAATGGTTTTAGGGACTTTTGCTGACTACAATTGGCTATAACTTTATGTCATTTTAGTGATTTTTAGAAAAATTAGACTAAAAAGGTTGAGTAACCGAGTCTTTTGTACTTTTCCTAACTAAAATTTTAGTAACAAAATACTTTTAGTGATCCCTTTGTTACTTACTCTTTACTCTTTTCTTTTTAGTGGCAGTTGAAAAAATAGCTTTTAGTGACTGTTTTTTATCTTTTGCTCACATTTGCTTTAGCGAGCAAATGTCATTTATTTTGTAGTGACATGGAAATATCTAACTTGTCAACTTTTGAAGTTCTGTGTAACCTACTATTTTTTTGTAATTTCATGTAC
The DNA here is from genome assembly GCA_021014915.2 of Artemisia tridentata subsp. tridentata. Lineage (NCBI taxonomy): Eukaryota > Viridiplantae > Streptophyta > Magnoliopsida > Asterales > Asteraceae > Artemisia > Artemisia tridentata. Next base: position 151,372,614 of record CP139503.1, on the reverse strand, counting down.
TCAACTTTTGAATTCACTTGGTTCCGTGTATCGGGTGACCAATTGTGTGTACTATGTGACCATTTTTTGTAGTTTCATGTACTCTACTTTTGGGTATATTCGTCAAACAGTACACGCAACTGATCACCGGTACACGAAACTAAGTGAATTCAAAAGTTGAGTATATGAAACTAAAAAATATATATAATAGGCTACACAGAATTACAAAAGATGACAAGTTAGATAAATTTCCATGTAATTATAAAAAAAAATATGATCACTAAAACAGATCATTAAGATAAGTTGCTATATTGTGACCAAGCCCGCAGTTACTTTGTTAGTTAATTTCTTTATGAAGCTTTTATGATCTTTCTGACAAAGAAAATGTGGCTGATTATCACTTTGTAAAATATAGAGCCGGGTTAATAAATCCGGAGGTTACTAAAGTTTCCCAAAATTTTGAAAAAAGTTACTAAAGTTTTTTTTGGTTGAACCGGGTTACTATAGTTTCCCAAAAATTTGAACTAAGTTACTATAGTTTCCCAAAGATGAACTAAGTTACTATAGTTTTCCAAAAATTTGAATTAAGTTACTGTAGTTTCCCAAAAATTCAGTAAAAGAACTGGAAAACTAGTGAAAATAGGCAGGCTAGAAGGGGAAAGACGAACTGAGAAACTATAACAAAAAAAAACTTTAGTAACTTTTTTTAAATTTTTTGAAAACTTTAGTAACCTCCGGATGTATTAACCCATATAGAGCCTGTATGAGTTATGATCTGAATATTACGTTGTTCATGTGGTCCATTTTCTGAAAGTAATATCAAAAGTTCAATTTTATGGTTGGTAGTCCCTTTCAATGAACATTAACTGTTAACACTATCAAGACTGTCGTTTTACGATATAGTTGAGTTGTTGATATATGGTACTTGGCTCTTATCTTGCTGTTTAATATATTATGTATTTTATTTGAGGATAAATGGTTGCATGTACGCTGAACTGTGGACATGAAGTTCCATTTGTTTCAATGCTTTGATTCATATATAACTAGTTTTAAATATGCGGTTGGTGTTTGTTTCTTTTGATCAGTTCCCAGCAGGGTGAAGATAATCAATGGTATCGGATATCACTTGAAATCATGTTATCACTTTTCAATAGAAACTATTCGACCCTATGTCTGGGTTACACGAATATCTCTATGGGATAAGACCAAGTGGTGTTCTTGGTTTAGGCACAAATCAAGAACCTATTTGCTTTCAAATGTTTATGTTTCGTGTGTTCTTCCATGCATATGAGTATCCTATTTATAGGATTGAATCACTCTTAGTCAATGGAATTATGAGAATTAATCGGTCAATTAATCTCCTCATAATGTTCCTCCATCATAGCCATAGTGGTTACAAGACCAAGTTATTATGGTCTTAATTACGAGTTTGAAACTGCCCATAAATAAGTCAAAGTAGTTACAAACTCATTCCAGCAGTACTAACTTATGCCAACAGTAGTAACTTGCTCCAGCAGTACTAACTTAAGGCAACAATAGTAACATTGCTCCAGCAGTACTAACTTAAGGCAGCAGTAGTAACATTGCTCCAGCAGTACTAACTTAGTACTAGCAGTAGTAACTCTGCTCCAGCAGTATTAACTTAGTACTAGCAGTAGTAACTTAAACCACTATAAGAGTCAGGGTAATCAGGGACTTAATGAGTGTACAATCCGTACCTCCAAACCCATTTCCAAGTATGATCAAATCCCTCAATTGAACTAAATTTCCAACAATCCTCCCCAATTTAGTACAATTCCTTTCGCATGAAATAAACATAAAACAAAACATGTGCATAAATGAAAATATCTTGAAGATTGAATTCCCATCTTAGTACATTACACGTTCAAATACTCGAGAATCAGGGTGTTCTAAGAATTGAACCCTTTAACCCATCTGAATACCTGAAGATAAAATACACACAAGTTTTTAAACACTTAAATGCTCCTGACACTAAATAAGCTGATGAAGCGAAAAGTGTACCGCTTTTAGGGGGTCATCTAAGCCCTAAATCATATTTATTTGATCAAATATTGCCCTAAATCGTTCCTTTTGTCATTTTAGGTACTTTTGAGAAGAAATTTAGAAAAGGAAGCATTTTGGACTTTTTTGGAGCATAAAAGTGAAGAAAACGACAAAGTCTCAAAATCGGCTGAAAAGTACCTTTGACGGCGTCAGGAATTTCCCCAGACGGCGTCACGGCTTGGCAAAAAAAGATGGATATGAAAATTACTCATGATAAGCCAGAGAATTTTGCATGAAAAATCTGACGGCGTCACCCTTTAATGTGATCAAGGCCATCACGACTTAACTTAAAGAGGGACGGCGTCAAGCTCAATTCTGACGGCGTCACCCCTTGATAGGCCAGAGCGGATTTTGGAGCACTAAAGAGGGACGGCGTCAGGAAGGCCATCCGGGAACCCTAAAAGCGGCGAGGTGACGGCGTCAGGATCTACAATGTGACGCCGTCAGCCCTTAAACTCTATATATAGTTTTGCAATTTTTTGTCATTAGGGTGGAACTTATTGTGTGTAACTTTGGAGGAGAAACCCTAGACGAATTTCTACCATTTTTAAGGGTTTTCATACCCTTGGATCTCCCATGTTTAATTGAAGATAAGTGTCCATTTAATCAATCAATATGTCTATGTGTTGTTTGATTATATATTGTTCTTGTCTTTTGATTAACATGCTAGGCTAGATTTATCTTGTGTTTGCTTAGATCTAATGAAACTTAGCTATTGATTATTGGTTATTAGTGTGTTATTAATTGTATTGGATGATTGTTCATCTATGTTAGGCTTAAGAAAACTGGCTAACTTCCTATACGGTAACTTGCTTGAACGTCTTAATAAACATGAACCAATGCGTACTAAGGTTTTAATGGTTGTATTTAATGCATGAGCGAATTCTAGTGATCCCATGTTAGGAGCTTCTTAGCCGGCTCGACATAGGAGTGAAGTAGGAGCTTGTAGAGTTGGGGAAGTACGTACGCCACCCCATGATTGGTATTAAGGAATACACCCGTTATCCACGCAATTAATACACACTAATCAACCGGTAAAAGATAGTTAGGGAGTAAGGAAATCTAAGTAAACACATCTCTCTCCATATAAGTTTTACCAACCTTTTCATTTTCGTCATTTTATTTTATTTGCATTCGTAGTTATTTGGGTTAGTTGACTAGCAACTAATTCCGCCCACTCCTTCAAACCCGAGATTTTACTTGCTTTCATAAAATTATAAAAACACAAAAAGAATCTTCCTTCACCCTTAGACCTAATTAGAGTAGTTTTTCATACCTAACGAACACTATTCCCTGTGGAGAACGATCAATCCCCCGTACTTACCACTACACTATACTACATCGGTCAGGTACACTGCCTGGTGGGGTTGTAAGCCTCTTGAGATCCCTCGAGAGGTAAAACCTGTTGTAAGGTCGCAAAACCACGCATCATAAGCCATGTGTCCATATCCAATTCACAAATGTTGTAAGAGCGAAAAGTCCAAAGCTCCCTGAAGAGGCAAAACTTCAACATTCACATAGGTGGTTCCTCTTTATTCATGCTCATGCTTAGCACTTTTTCAAAAAAATTAACCATTAAGAAGTAAAGACTTCATCCTCCTTTTCAATAGGTTCTGAGCACAACCTTGGGATGATTGTAAAACATGTGCTACAGTCCACTAAATGTTCAGATTTTCACATTGAACTCGGCTCCCAAGTTTCCTCAGGAGGGAGTTGGGTGTCTTAGCATTCAGTGACTAAGTTAGACTTCAAACCCATCCCTTTAGCAGACTTACAAACCAAGTCTCTAGCTAAACCCTTCGTCAAGTGATCAGCTAAATTTTGTTGAGATCTAACAAACTCTATAGATACCACCCCATTCATGATAAGCTCACGAATCATGCTATGCCTAACATCTAAGTGTCTAGACTTCCCATTGTACATCTGGCTATAAGCATTTGCTAATGTAGCAGCACTATCACAACGGATAGAAATATGTGCTATAGGTTTAGGCCATAATGGAATCTCAAGAAGCAAGTTTTTCAACCATTCAGCTTCTTTAACAGCAGCTGCTAAAGCCACAAATTCAGATTCTATTGTTGAACTGGTGATGCAAGTTTGCTTCTTGGATGCCCAAGAAATTGCACCTCCACCAAGTAGGAATACCCAGCCACTGGTAGACGAATTGTCTTCAGTGTTACTGATCCAACTTGCATCAGTGTATCCTTCTAATACTGAAGGATAACCAGTAGATGAGAGACTATAATCCATAGTCTTTTTCAGATACTTCAGTACCCTCTGAACTGCTTGCCAGTGATGAGCACTAGGATTACTAGTATACCTGCTCAGTTTACCCACTGCAAAAGCAATATCAGGTCTTGTACAAGTCATGGCATACATTAGGCAGCCAATCACCCTAGAATACTCAAGTTGAGATACAACCTTACAATCAAAGTAATTAAATTTTCTCAACACCTTCTCAATGTAATGAGACTGAGAGATAGAAATTTTGTTACTTTCATATTTAATCCTTATACCAATGATAACATCAGCCTCCCCCATATCCTTCATGGAGAACCTTGATGACAACAATTCCTTTGTCAGGTCAACCTGATTTTGGTCAGTGCCAAAGATCAGCATGTCATCAACATATAGGCAAATGATGACTCCTTTACTAGATTCATCAAATTTGCTATATACACATTTGTCAGCTTGATTAAGAAGATAACCATTTGACAAAACCACTTCATCAAATTTTTGATGTCATTGCTTAGGTGTCTGCTTCAGTCCATAGAGAGACTTAATCAGTTTACACACCTTGTTTTCATTGCCAGGCATGATGAAGCCCTGAGGTTGATTCATATAAACCTCCTCATCTAATTCACCATTCAAGAAAACTGTCTTCACATCCATCTGATGAATAATCAGATTGTGAATTGATGCCAAGGCAATCAGCAATCTTATGGTACTGATACGTGCCACAGGGGCATAAGTATCAAAGTAGTCTATCTATGACTTTTGTTTAAAGCCCTGAATGACTAGTCTAGCCTTAAACTTTTCAATAGTTCCATCTACCTTCATTTTCCTTTTGAAAATCCATTTGCAACCTAGAGGTTTGCAACCAGGTGGTAGATCAGCCAACACCCAAGTGTTATTGCCCATGATGGAATCCATCTCATCATTTATTGCTTCTTTCCAGAAAGCAACATCCTAGGACTTCATTGTTTCATATAATGTTTTGGGATCATCCTCAACAATGAAGCAATAGGAGTATTGGTCAGAGACCTCATCCCTTGTTCCTTCAATTAGATATAATTGAAACTCGGGTCCAAATGACTTTGGAGTCCTGACCCTATTGCTCCTTCTGAGCTCAGGTTCAGGTTGCTGTACCACAACCTCGTCAGAAACCTCATCAGAGACCTTTGAAACACCAATGTCATTAGTTCCATTTGTAATCCTTTGACTTGGTCTAGGGACTGATGAGAATCTATTCTCATCAAAGATTGCATCCCTTGATTCAATTATTGAGTTAATTGAAACAAACTCATTAGGTTCAATAACATAGAACCTATATGCCTTGGAATGCTCAGCATATCCAACAAAGATCCATTCAATGCCTATTTCACCTAAAGTTTTCTGCTTTGGATCAGGGAGTCTTACAACAGCCCTACAACCCCAAACCCTGAGAAAGTTCAGGTTGGGTTTTCTTTTAGTCCAGAGTTCATAAGGGGTAACCTTGTTCCTTTTATTGGGAACCCTATTCAATAAATAGCAAGCTGTTAACATAGCTTCACCCAAGAACCCTTGACTCAGTCCTGAATAGGACAACATGGAATTAACCATCTCCTTCAGTACCCTGTTTTTCCTTTCAGAGATACCATTTTGCTGAGGAGTATAGGGAGCAGTCGTTTCATGGATTATACCAACAAACTGAAAGAACAAAGTATACATGTACTCACCTCCCCTATCAGTCCTTAACCTTTTGATTAGGGACCCTTGTTGTAATTCAACTTCAGTTTTAAACACTTTAAATTTATCTAATGCTTCATCCTTAGTATGTAACAAATAAACATAACAAAACCCAGAAGCATCATCAATAAATGTCACAAAGTATTTCTTATTCCCCAAAGAGGGAGTAGCATGTAAATCACATAGGTCACTATGAATCACCTACAAAACTTTAGTTTCGCGTTTTACACTTTGAAATGGGGTCTTATTTATTTTGGTCATCATGCAAGTTTTACACTTTTCAGTGTCAATATCAAAGGATGGGATTAACCCATCCTTAGACATATCTCGCATTCTCTAAAAGTGTACATGGCCAAGTCTAGCATGCCATACGTTTGAATCATTTAGTTTAGAGGTTGACACAAAGGCTGAATTAGCAATATCATTAACAATATTAAGCCTAAAAATTTGATTACACAAATAGCCAAAACCAATAAACACACCATGTTTAGACAAAACAAACTTATCAGATTCAATAACTTGTTTATAACCATAATTATTCAAAATACTACTAGAAACCAAATTCTTTCTAATATTAGGAACATATAAAACATTAAACAAAGAAACAATCTTTCCATAACTAAATCTTAAATCCACATATCCTCTTCCATGCACCAGGGCTGTTGACTCATTTCCCATATAAAGAATAGAACCATCATTCAGTGACTCATAGGTCTTGAACCAGCTTCTATCTTTACACACATGGATTGTTGCTCCAGAGTCAACCCACCACGCAACATCATCATCCTGCACAAAGTATGCCTCAGATATATATATGTAACATAATAAATTTTAAAAGACTTATTAAACACTATCTGACCTTTCAGAGGGTTGGTTGAACCAGTCCCTGAACCACTTGTGCCTGATCCATTGGCTTTATTGCCAATTTTAACACTCTTACAATCCTTCCTGAAGTGTCCAATTTTCCCACACTTCCAACAAGTAGCTTTTGGCTTCTTGTGAAGATCAGTTTTGGTGTTATCTTGATGTTTACATTTGCCGTTGTTGTCATTGTACCTGGTGGAGTTGTTATGCTCCACCATATTGACAACTGATGGACCAGTAGCATTGCTACTCTTTGGCTTGTCACTGTCTTGCACTCTGAGTGATTTCTCAATGCGCAAATGACTGCCCAACTCAACAAGAGTCAATTCCTCCTTCTTATGTTTCAACATATGCTTGAAATCTTTCCAAGAATGAGAGAGTTTATCAATGACACAAGAGACTGAAATAGTCTCATCCATGTTCATTTTGTGTTGTGTGAATCTACCAAGTATATACTAAGAAGTTCATTGTATTGTTCCATGACAGGTCTAGAATCGACCATTTTGTAATTGTTAAAATTACTTACAAGGAACTTCTTACTTGATGCATCCTCAGCCATATATTTGGCTTCCAAGGAATCCCATAGTTCTTTACCAGATTCCATATTTTGATAAATATCAAACAAAGGATCAGACATACCATTAAGGATTACCTCTGCAAATGTAGTCGTCATTCTCCCACTTGCTCCTTTTTCTTATATCCTCCACAATTGCATCATCCCCATCATCAGGAATAGGAGTGCTCAGGACATAAACCACACTCATGCTTGACAACAAGAAGTGCATCTTCTTTTCTGAAATCGAAACCTTCAAACTTTTCTAATTTAGAAAAGTTAGCAGCCATTTGCCTCATAGCAGCAGCCATTGATTATCACTAAATAGTTTCTATTGATTGTTGGTTTCTTTTGATCAGTTCCCAGCAGGGTGAAGATAATCAATGGTACCGGATATCACTTGAAATCGTGTTATCACTTTCCAATAGAAACTATTCGACCCTATGCCTGGGTTACACGAATATCTCTATGGGATAAGACCAAGCGGTGTTCTTGTTTTAGGCACAAATTAAGAACCTGTTTGCTTTCAAGTGTTTATGTTTCGTGTGTTCTTCCATGCATATGAGCAATGTTGCAAAAATCGTGAATCGGTAGCCGGGCGGTCGACCACCCTGCAGCGAGTAATCGGCCGAGGCGGGATTAATCGGTGATTAATCGGATTGGCATTTTTTGCATGTTTTGGGTATTTCTGGAGACCAAACTAAAGATCGTAACTGATTCCAAGCCTACTATGTTTCCAAACCTCAATAAAAGGCTCCAATTCTGATTATGAGGCTCATTGTGCGTTATAAGTGAAATAAACGATCCCCAAATTAAGTAGAATGCCTAAATTTTTATTTTTTCAAAGCTGACCGATTTGGCCGATTCGGCCGATTTTTGTCCGATTCGGCCGAATTTGGCCGATTCGGCCGATTTTTTGGCCGATTCGGCCGATTTTTGGCCGATTTTTTTGCCTGACCGATTTTTTGGCCGATTTTTGAAATTCTACAAGGTATAGGGCCGATTACCTTGTAATCGGCGATTAATCGGCCGAGTTGACCGATTTTTGCAACATTGCATATGAGTATCCTATTTATAGGATTGAATCACTCTTAGTCAATGGAATTATGAGAATTAATCGGCCAATTAATCTCTTCATAATGTTCCTCCATCATGGCCATAATGGTTACAAGACCAAGTTATTATGGTCTTAATTACGAGTTTAAAACTGCCCATAAATAGGTCAAAGTAGTTACAAACTCATTCTAGCAGTACTAACTTATGCCAACAGTAGTACCTTGCTACAGCAGTACTAACTTAAGGCAGCAGTAGTAACATTGCTCCAGCAGTACTAACTTAAGCAGCAGTAGTAACTCTGCTCCAGCAGTACTAACTTACTACTAGCAGTAGTAACTTAAACCACTATAAGAGTCAGAGTAATCAGGGACTTAATGGGTGTACACTCCGTACCTCCAAACCCATTTTCAAGTATGATCAAATCCCTCAATTGAACTAAATTTCCAACAATTGTCAATAAAAATAATAGCCACATTTGTTACTCCCACATCTAATTTCTAGTACATATAATTACCAAGGCTTTGATGTTAGGCCTCGTGATTAGTTTGCAGCAATTGATCAGTTCAGCTTTCACTTTGTACTATATAGTTAGTCTGTATAAATCACATATCACTTCTGATTATTTATTTATTTTGTCCCCCTCTTGAGTTTGTAATCAAATGCCTCGGGTTGCATTAAAAACAATAGCTGTCTGATTATGCTAATTCTAGTCTGTACATGAACGCTGGATCTATCAGTCGAAGCTTTTATGTGTCAAAGACAACCCGTAGAAGCCTCCTAGTGACGGATTCCATTCCTAGGACAACATGAAATTGGATTCTTTTACGCTTTCGTCAGCCTATAATTTTATATAGTTGGTAAGCTGCTTTGATCCTTTCTTCTAGGCATGCTATATTTCTCCATACGATATCTATCATGCATTGTCCATGTTTGATTTGAACCAGAAGGTTGCGTACTTTCTTGGGAATGTGTATCTTTCAAAAACCTTAGCCGAAAACAAGGATGACCTGTATGAAAAGAAATAAGAACAAAGGAATGTTAGAATTTAATAATCATGACAATCATATTTTAATCTAATAAACATCTTATACGTTGCGGAAGCATAGGATCTATTTTAACACATAAAAGATTAACCAAAAAATAAAGAAACGTACCTTTTGATTCTAGCAAGAATAAGAATCAACTTCAATCTTCTTCTTCAAATAACAAAAGTGGATTAACGAGATACCCCTTACCTTTTTGTATCTCAATCCAAGAATATCAACTATAATGAGTTGATACCACAATCTTGTACACACGTACTATAACCAAACTAATGTTTATGCTAGTAAAATAAACACAAATAAAACCAAACACTTTTGTTTATGAAAAATTTTAGTCGATCAACCCTTAGGGTTTGATGTTGGATCGACCTAAACACAAAGAGAAGAAGAAAAGACTTTTAGGGTTATAGTAAGAGTGCAAGAGACAAGAAACAATAACCCTAGCCTTTGTATTTATAGAGTTACAAATTTTGGAGAGCAAGTTTTGGCAATGGGTTGGGTTACAAGCCCATGGCCGATCGGTTCTAGACATCCCAAGGGATTTCGGAACCTTCTTGATCATCTAATTTCATCTATAGTCCTTCCTTTATTCCCTAACGGTCGTTAGTCAATTCCCGTTAATTACTTAACGTCCGTTAGTCGTTATTTTGTGTTTAAATAATTAAATATATAACGGTTTATATATATTAATTATTATACATTAATTCCTCATACGTAATGTGTGCAATCCCGTGGTCCCGAGTTCGATTCTAGACATACACGTTTAATATTTATCCATCAAAACTAACAGCTCCCACTTGGACATCTATTAATAGTGTAATGACATTGGTTAGCGTCTAGCAAAACGCCAATGCCCCTAGTACAACTCGGGTGGTGGTCTCCTGGAAAAACCATTCGATGATTCATCATCATACTTATCCTTTTGTTTCTAATACTACATTAATAAAGATATGGATCTTAGTCATTCTTTATTAACTATTCTGTTTCTCGTTGTTTCTGATTGAGCAATATTACCAAATCATCTGAACGTATTCCAGATAGATCTTGGGTGCGGCCGCACAAACATCTTGTCAACCCTACGAGGGGCCCAGCAGTATTAAACTTCAAAACAAATTTGAAGGAACAAATTCTCTCTTGACTACGAGCATAACCCATGAACTTTGCAACACTCCTGAAAACAATCCTTATAGCTACCAGTTACGTATAGCGGTAAATTGCTTCACAGAAATGCACTACATCCATGACAGTTATCTGCTATCTCAAGTATGAGGATAACTATATATACATGATTTACTTGATGACAAGATCCATAAAGTAAACTCATGAAGTCGGGATAAGTCCTATATTCAATTCATTGAATATCATGTGAAATTGGCATGTCAACGCATCAATATACTTTCAAGTATATTCTACCAATACTCAGATTTGTCTTGATTTAATGATATTCCCATATCATTAATTGACAACGGACAATTTAGAATAACATAAGTTATTCATGGATTTAAACATGCAAATATAGGATACAATCTATTATTAATGAAAATAAACGTACCAAGTACTTTAATTCATTGTAAATAATAATTTCTTAACAACCCTTATCCAAATACTAAATAGATCAATGCATGATAATTTTAGTTAATGAATTATGCCTCAAGTCATGTCAATCATACTTGTTGACAAGGCATAAATCAGCTAATTTTGATATATCGTAATTTTGAGTATACTTATTTCAAGAATTCAATTAGTGAAGTTCTTGTATGTGTGCATTCAACTATCTTGATATTGCCACATAATATTTCATAAAATTCGTGACATCCTCAACCACCAATTTATGACAATTAAACTATCAAACCTTTTATAGTTTAAAGTATTCTAATTCTTTAATGTATAATGCAACTATGCTCTTAATTAAGCATAACTAGTACACATGGCCATTAACAAAGATGAAATCCTACCATGACTAGTATTGAGTGTCATCTCAATTTCATTAGCATCATTGTATGCAAACAACAATATGCTCTTTAAAATTCCGTAAACTTTAATATCCATTGTGTAATGTTTGATGCCTTCCAATCTTTCAAGATTTGTCGGCTATAACAATTACACAATAATTTGCCATATGGTTCATACTTAGAATTTAGGAGCAATTCCAGGCTGAGGATGTAATTTTATATCCAACCATATTCATTACAATTAGTTATCTAATAACTTTCAATTAGATATCAATGTTGTCAAATCATCTTTCATCCAAGCATGATACAACAAATAACATGATGTACATGAAAAATCCTTGTGTCAAACTTGATTTCATTCATGTTATATCTTTTCAAAGATACGTGTCCATTTAGACTTTCTAATAGTACATCATGTTCTTATTAGAATTAATTATTTTACCGCTTATGTTTATAACAAAAAACATATATTCCAAGGTTGTATGTTTATTTCCTAAATCCTCAAGTGAAGTTTCATTCCAAACTAAGACTTAACATTTAACGTATATGGAATGTTACTTCCTATATGTTTTACAACATTTATGAAATAAGGAAATAAATATAACACTCCCACTAGCTTTCAGGAATACTAAGGAATTATCTTCTTTAATTATAAATCAAAACTTGGATTTAATAATTAAACATAAGCATATCTCCTAGATGCATGCATTAATCCATTCATGAATTATTGCCCTTTGTATACTTCCAAAGATTATTAGAATTCAAATACTCATTTCGATTACTTATCGTCCTCGCACAAGTAATTTACTCAAGAAAGAGTTTTGAGATTCCATTGACAATTTCATATTAATGAAACTAAGAATGACCATCATAATCTTTATTCATTTAATGTGCCTTGAAAGAATTTTCAATCGCAGTTAATTGCTTAAGTGTGATTGATAATCTTGTCATAAGACATACATTAAATATGTTTACAAAATTGTCCATATGATTTTGATGAACTCAAATAAGTACATTTTATTACCATCATTTATCCTATTTATTTGACTTGTTTTATTATATTATCTGTGAGAATTGATACGTTAATGTTTACTTTTGTAATTCTCAGGTAAAAACAAGTATTATGTGAAACTTGGCGATTTTGGACTAATTATGGAGCAAAACAAGCAAGAAGTTAAGAGTCTACTGAAATGTACAAGATCAAGATCATTCTGCTCCAGATACGCCGCATCTTACTTATTATATACGGCGCATCACTATCAAGATTTCACAAGATATTATCCAAGACAGCAAGGACATGCGCCGCATCTAAGAATGGAGTTACGCCGCATCTTCTGGCGGTGTACGAATATTCCTGAATATATTAATCTTGGACCCCACGCGAAGTTAAGTCAATGCGCCGCATCTACTTATCCTATGCGCCACATCTAGCCCTCAGACAGAAACTATAAATACCCCAAGACCAGACGAAATTCGGAGTTCGACAGTTTTAGAAGACCGAAGACCACAGAAACCCTAAGGCCGAATTCAGTCGAAGTAGCAGCACAAGACACACCTTGAACGAAGATACAAGAGCTGTAAGAAGGTCCTGCATGTATTTAATTCATTAAGTAGTTTTGTTTTATTGTATTAGTACCCTTTAATTGGTCAGGATTGATGGGCTTGTGTTATGTTATCATTCACTTCAACTCCCCTTAAAATTGCTTTCCCATTAATTAAAGTTTATATGTTGATGTCTTTGGTGACTTTTATTAGTGCATTGATAACCTCTGTGTCTAGCTGAGCATTGCTTGGGTCGCCATGCCCCTTCCTCGCCTATTTATTAGATCGCCTATGCATTCTATCGTCTGTAGAAAAGTAGGAAGAAAGATAAATAGGATAGTCATAAGTAATCATTAAGGGTTTACTCGCCGATAAGATTAGAACCAACGAGAAAGGACTTAATCTCGGTGCGTTGCATCGAACTATACACTTCATATTAAACTAGCAATAAAACAAGTGACAAACTACTTAACTATCAGGACAGGTCTTCTTATTGTCTCATGTATTTATCTGTGTACGTGTGTGCTACTCGCTGATTCGTGCTTATTAGTTTAGTTTATATTTAATCATAACCAAACCGTGCCAGTCTCTCAGACTGAAACCCCCTTGCGTTAGATTAGGTTGTATAGCTAATTTAAGATATTAAAATACTGATTAGAATAACTAGATAATACGTTCCACTCTTAGTGATCGACACTCTACTTACCATTATATTCATACTGACCGGGTACACTGCTCGTTAAAGTGTGTGTTATTGATAAGTCGGCTAAATATAAATTTAAAACTTGAATACTGCTAAAACCACAACGACATATCGTGGATACAAAATTAGAGCAATACCACACGCACATCAAGTTTTTTGCGCCGTTGCCGGGGAGCTATACGTGAACATCTTTCGGATGAAAGAAGAAGGATGGACCGTGACAAGAACAAAATAAGGAGCTGAACGTGAGTCTAACTTGAAAACTCTGGAATAAAGACATGTGCTAACCGGGAGACAACCCGGAGAATTTTTACTATTCTTTTCTGTGTCGAGTCAGTCAGGCCCGCAGAAGATACGGCGCATCTCCATCCTAAGATGCGACGCATCTCCTGCACTGGTCATATCTTACTTTATTTTTCTGCATTTTTACTTTTGACTTTAAAACTTTTTGTCAGTTTATTTTAATGCGGCGCATCCCTGGTTAAGGATGCGACGCATCTTCTATTCTGATTCGTATTTATTCCAGGCTCGATACGGCGTATCTTCTTCCATAAGATACGGCGCATCGACTGACCTGATGATTTTCAGTTTTAATTTTTACATTTTATTTTTACTAACTACTAATGTATTATGCAAGTTTGAACTTTCTTAACTCAGGTGTGTTTAAGTCTTGGTGGTATTATAGATTCCTGCATTTCCTGTGGATACATCAATTATGAAGCTTAAACGTTCTAATCCACAAGAAAGATGATTTTTGCTCTTATACAAATAATGGAGGATCATACCGAGCAAATCTCAGGGGAGTTTTTCTGTTCTAATTCTTTTATTTTCCAGTTTTTAACCTTTGATACAAACAAAGAGGACGTTGTTTAACTTAAGTGGGGGGATTGGAGAATTAGAACACTTACTTGTCCTAAACTTTTTCAAAAAATATGCTTAAAATGTGCTTAATATATCAAAATTTAAAATTTTTAGCATGTTTTTGTTTAAAGTCTAAATTACATAGCTGCACACATGACGTTATTTTCAAAAATTGTGAACTTTTCAAAAATTCACAAATCTATGAGTGTGCCGGTGACTTGTAAACTTTAGAACTTGGCTTGTATACTATTCGAGACCACCATAATAAGTATTATTTATATAATTGGAATGACTTGTCTAAATTGGTAAATTTCTAGGATTACACCCAAATAGCCTTTATATGTTATGTGATATTAGCTAACCACACTGGTTAGTTAACCCCCATATAAACCCTTTGTTACTCTCATTTTTAGAGTAAAATAACCCTAGAAAAACACTCAGAGCCATTCCTTTCGTTTCTTACACCTTTGTTATAATGTATCATTACACCCTCACACCTTATCCTACCCTGTAGATTAAAATCCGTGGTTGGTTAATTGCTTTAGGCAAAGTGTGTTTCCTTACATTACCTGTGTTCGCGTGCGTAATTCATTATCTATGGTTAGATCGGGAAATTGCACAATGCAATTGGAGTGAAAGTAAATATTGTATATCTTTGAGTTTATTTTTCGTGTGTTTACTACTTTCATTATTACCGTTATTTCTGAAGTCATGAAAAGTATGGAAAAATTATCCAGAGTTATCATTATAGTGATGTGGTGAAATTTTACACATCTATGTTTATGTTTAAAGTTATAAAAAAATTAAAAAAAAAAAAAAAATCAAAAAAAAAAAAAATCAAAAAAAATAGAAAAGAAAAGAAAAAGAAAAAGAAAAGTTGGATGTTTGTTTTAACCAACTTATGTAAAGTTTTGTATTAATTGGTCGATATCACCACTAGTTGTTGTATATTTTATCTATGGATTGTATGGGAGTTGGACGTTATGGGAACGCCAATTAAGGTTATTCTTTGATTGAGATCTTGTTGAGTATAATTCGTGTCTACCTAAAGCGTGTATTTCAAGTGTTAAAGCGTGAGTTATTCTATGATATGAGTCTTATTCATGGGATAGTTGGGATAGTGATTAACCACACTTAGGATTTTAATTTATCTGTTTTGTTTATTTTTCATTTTACACCAATTTGTATCCCAAATATTATCCATACCCTATATTATTCTTTATCCAAACCTTTGATTTATTGAGATTAGGGATTTGAGCAATCTTAAGTATCGTAGTCGTGGATTCGGCTATGTATTTATGATTTTGTCGCCCTTTTTGATATAATATTATTGGTGAAGATTACTTGGTCCTATCTTTAGCATATTCGAGTTAAGGATTTGAGCAATTGCAAGTATTGTGTTCGTGGATTCGATCATGTATTTGTGATTTTGTCGCCTTTTCAGGAATTTGAGATCGATAGAGATTAAGAAGAATGATTAACCCTTAACCTACAAACCCTTTTTACCGCTTTAGACTTGTTATTCCTTGGCTTTAGTGGGGGAGATGCGTATACTTGCCAAGCTTATGATAGAATATTCGTCACGACTGGACAGTTAAACGATTAGATTTGCTTTTATCAAATTATTTTATTTTACTTCTAATTCGTTAAGTGTTTGGTTGTGTGATTATGACAAAAATGAATACATGCTTAATTATAAAAATAAATCCTAACATCTTTTAGGATACATTTTCATAAGATTAATTCTAAGGTTTACTTGGGGACAAGTAAAGTTCAAGTGGGGGGATATTTGATGAACTCAAATAAGTACATTTTATTACCATCATTTATCCTATTTATTTGACTTGTTTTATTATATTATCTGTGAGAATTGATACGTTAATGTTTACTTTTGTAATTCTCAGGTAAAAACAAGTATTATGTGAAACTTGGCGATTTTGGACTAATTATGGAGCAAAACAAGCAAGAAGTTAAGAGTCTACTGAAATGTACAAGATCAAGATCATTCTGCTCCAGATACGCCGCATCTTACTTATTATATACGGCGCATCACTATCAAGATTTCACAAGATATTATCCAAGACAGCAAGGACATGCGCCGCATCTAAGAATGGAGTTACGCCGCATCTTCTGGCGGTGTACGAATATTCCTGAATATATTAATCTTGGACCCCACGCGAAGTTAAGTCAATGCGCCGCATCTACTTATCCTATGCGCCGTATCTAGCCCTCAGACAGAAACTATAAATACCCCAAGACCAGACGAAATTCGGAGTTCGACAGTTTTAGAAGACCGAAAACCACAGAAACCCTAAGGCCGAATTCAGTCGAAGTAGCAGCACAAGACACACCCTGAACGAAGATACAAGAGCTGTAAGAAGGTCCTGCATGTATTTAATTCATTAAGTAGTTTTATTTTATTGTATTAGTACACTTTAATTGGTCAGGATTGATGGGCTTGTGTTATGTTATCATTCACTTCAACTCCCCTTAAAATTGCTTTCCCATTAATTAAAGTTTATATGTTGATGTCTTTGGTGACTTTTATTAGTGCATTGATAACCTCTGTGTCTAGCTGAGCATTGCTTGGGTCGCCATGCCCCTTCCTCGCCTATTTATTAGATCGGCTATGCATTCTATCGTCTGTAGAAAAGTAGGAAGAAAGATAAATAGGATAGTCATAAGTAATCATTAAGGGTTTACTCGCCGATAAGATTAGAACCAACGAGAAAGGACTTAATCTCGGTGCGTTGCATCGAACTATACACTTCATATAAAACTAGCAATAAAACAAATGACAAACTACTTAACTATCAGGACAGGTCTTCTTATTATCTCATGTATTTATCTATGTACGTGTGTGCTACTCGCCGATTCGTGCTTATTAGTTTAGTTTATATTTAATCATAACCAAACCGTGCCAGTCTCTCAGACTGAAACCCCCTTGCGTTAGATTAGGTTGTATAGCTAATTTAAGATATTAAAATACTGATTAGAATAACTAGATAATACGTTCCACTCTTAGTGATCGACACTCTACTTACCATTATATTCATACTGACCGGGTACACTGCTCGTTAAAGTGTGTGTTATTGATAAGTCGGCTAAATATAAATTTAAAACTTGAATACTGCTAAAACCACAACGACATATCGTGGATAAAAAATTAGAGCAATACCACACGCACATCAGATTTCTACACAAAGATTTAAACCAATAGGATTTTCATTCCCTTTGTAGAAACTCATCTTCATTCTATAGTATAACTATAGAGTTCAAGATTAACTAAGTTTCCAAAACTAGTTATCTTTATGGAATGCATCTAAACATTCATAGTATAAGTAATTTGCCAAATTCAATATTTGCAATTCATCTTAATGACCAACAGGTTTACCATAATCCTGTAACTCATAATCCTCAACATATTATTCAAATATTTTAGATATCCTTGCGGATCTATGAATGAGAATTCCATCATCTTGAGATTTAACATTAACATGTTTAATCCTCATCATGACATTCACTAGTGTATTTTTAGAAGATTATGCATCTTGTAATTTTATCCTTTCAAGATAAAAACTCCCACTTGCCTTTTGCAATTTATAGACTGTCTATAAATACTTAGCAAGTAGAGAAACACTAAATTGTTCTCTTTTTGGGACATTACAAATACATATTGTCAGTTCTTTACATTAGTTTGTTAATATCCTACTTCATAAGTTGTTTAACAAATTAAGAACTTCAATTTTAAGACTTAATGTGATTCATTACATTCCATAATAACTAGCGTCTTATTAATCTTCTAGGTTGGAGTCTTATTGAGTATATACAATCTATACTCAATTTTCTAACCTTGATAAGTTTTTGGAAGAAAAGAAGTTATAGTTATCTATAATCAAACAATACCCATAGAGTTTGATTTTCCTAAGTGAACACACTACTAACTTGAGGTATTTCATTAGAACTAATATTTTGAGACAATCAAACAATATGTAAGATAAACTCATACTCCTTTTGGCTTACCTATTTACCAACTAAGTCAAATTAATGGTGAAATAGATTTTTTTAAGCCAATTGCAAGCTTTATAACTCAAGTCCTTTTTAACTAAGTCACTTCATGTCCATGTCTCAACAAGATGAAATAGACTGTTATAATGTTAGACCCGTATCCCGATTACGAGTAGGCCCCACCCTAGATGAAATATGCTAAGGTTGGATGTAATTGGTTGGTCAACAAAGTTACGTGGAAGTCAAACCCGATGGTCAAATTAATAGTTAAAGTATGACTAATGTAGTAATATGGAATGTGATGTATAAACTAGAAGGACCTAAGTTGCCAAGTGATTAATTATGTGTTATAAGTTAGTTGTGGTTAAAATAGAAGGAATGAAACTTGAGGGACTAATTATGTCAAAGGGCCAAAGTCCACACCTAACTAATTATATCTAGGATAGCCTAGACTCTTCCTCCATTATTGAGATGGAAGGCCGGTTTTTAGAGTGATGGAAAAGAGAGGGAAATAGCAAAATGATGATCCAAGAAGAAATAGGTGAAGATCAAGTATTGTTAGTCTTCATTAGTGATAATCATCACATGTAAGTATGTATGTTCTTAATGTTAATGAAGTGATAGATTATGAGTTAAGTGGGATTTCACCATATGATCAAGATATGATCATATGATGATGTAGGAAGGTAGATGAGTGTGTTTAATGGGTCATGTTAGCCCTTGTTTATGTTATTGATTGTTATGTTGTTAGGTTTTGGTTAATTGTAGAAGATGATGATTATGATGATGATGATGGTTAGAAGATGTTGTTGGTGGGATTTATGTTAGTAGCCTAGCTTGGATTGAAGGTAAGTAACTCTCCCTAAAGCATGTGTTATGTATGTATTTATCATGTATGTATTGTGATTGTGTAAGAGCATAGGAGTTGGGTTAGTATAGTTGTAAGCTAAGGATGGATGGCTAGTGACCTTGGATAAGAGTATGTTAGTTATCGGCTTTGGACTAGTTAAGGTATGTTGTGATTATGGTTATGATGAATGGATGTGATTACGTTATGAAGTCGGATATGATATGAGTGGTATGTGGTAGTTTAGAGGTTTTTATGTGATTATGATGCTTATGTGAAAGTATGTGTATGATATATGTTTTATGATGGGTTACTTACTAAGCGTAAGCTTATTCTTTAGTTGTCAATGTTTTTGTAGGCTTAAGTGCGGCGGAATGGAAGGCTTGGAGT
Source organism: Artemisia tridentata subsp. tridentata (assembly GCA_021014915.2). NCBI lineage: Eukaryota > Viridiplantae > Streptophyta > Magnoliopsida > Asterales > Asteraceae > Artemisia > Artemisia tridentata. The sequence goes on along the minus strand of CP139503.1, from coordinate 151,352,804 downwards.
GTAGCATAAGAGTTTGGAATGGATTTGGAAGATAACAAGCATTAGGAGCTAGGTAGAATACCGAGCACGAGTCAAAGTTGTACCCCGAGAGTCTATTTTATGAGTTGTATAATGTGTGTCAAAGTCGGGTAACGGTTTGGGAGTCTAACGAGTTGTCAAATGTGTTTTAAGTGTTTTTAGTGAATGTTTAAGGGGGTGTTTGGCAAAAGTGTAAAAGTACCCATTTTGGGTGGTTAACGGGTCAAGTGATCTTGGAACATGTTTATTATGTTAATATAATGATTTCTGGAAAGTTTGATGTAATTCGGAAGTGGTATAAGTGGTTTGTTTTGAAAATGGGTCAAAAGTGGTTTATGCATAACCCGTCAGTTCTGGGATCTATCTTTAGGTTCCAAAGTATGGACCAAATTGTGGATCCATAGTTTTCAGTTTAGGATCCCCCTTTAGGTTCCAAAGTATGGACCTAAGTGTGGATCCATAGTTTTCAGTTTAGGATCCCCCTTTAGGTTCCAAGGTATGGACCTAAGTGTGGATCCAGAAATGGTCATCTTGGTTAGGAGTTAAATGTTCATCTTGGTTATGAATGTAGATTCTTATATAGGGTCAATAGAGTATCGGAATGTCAAGTAAAGTCAAGCGTTTCCCGTCAAATCCTAAAGTATAATTTCAGTCTTGGACCTTAGTGTGGATCTTCCAGGATCTACTTTTAGGTTCTATAAATCTGGACCTTAGAGTGGATCTTTCAGGATCTACTTTTAGGTTCCACAATCTAGACCTTAGTGTGGGTCAGTTTCGGAATGTTACTTTTTGCGAAAAAATTTCACGTTTTTGGTCAAAGTGGTCAAGGGGCGTTACAACTTGATATCAGAGCTTCGGTTTAAGTGAATTAGGTTTCCATTATAGGTTGCCTAGACTTAAACCACTTGTAGACGCGTTAAGTTAAGTTTGAGATAGGCGAGCAAATAGTTTGTGAGTTATAGGATGTGAATGTAGAGTTTGAAACGAATGATGTGATTGCTATATGGGTACTGTGATGGGGACTTAGGGATGTGTCTTATGTGATATATGACGTGGGAGACTTGATGTGTGAGTGATAGGATTACCGTGTACCTCGGGTTGTCTCGGTAATTATTATATGATTATGTGATTGTGTGCTATGGTAGTTAGCGAGGGTGAATAGGTGTAATAAGTTGTGTGGTGGGTTATAAGAAATGTGACTAAAAATGAAAGTGCATGGCTTGTGAGCTAGGAATGACCAAAGTATGGTCTTATAAGTAGTTATACTTAGTGTGATGATCATTAAAGAGGTATTAGAGACGGGTTAGTAGAGAGTCAAAGTATTAGGAGCGTAATAATGAACGTGTGGCAATGTTGAATGAGTGTTATAGCTTAGTGTGGTGAAGAAATGATATAAATTATTATATAATAAGTCCGTAATGAACTTAGAAAAGTTATAAAATGAGAAAAGGGCATAGTGATTGAGAAGATGATGAAGTAGAGCGAAACTTCCTAAGTAATAATAGCTAAAATGAGATGAATATGTGTGAAGCTAAGGTGTTGTCTTGAAATTATCATATTACGGCTAAGGCGATTAGCTGTAATCACCATAATGAATGCATGAGTTTCGGTTGGTAAAATGTGAGAAGTCTATATGTAAATGAGTCGAGTGGACTAAAATATAAAGTAAGAATGTGAAAATGATTAATGAAGGCTAAGAATGCAAGAGGTAAAGTAAGGATGTGAAAATAACTAAAGCGGATTAAGAATGTAAGGAGTGTGTATGAGATAAAGGCGTTGTTCTGAAATTATCATATTACTGCTAAGGCGATTAGCGGTAATTACTATAATAAACGAATGTAATGATGTATGTGTGGTGCTTATGACTTGGATCCGTTGTTTAGGTGATAAAGTGTGAATGTAATGATCCTTCGGGATGAATGTTAAATATGGTATCCCTTGGGATGACCAAGTAAAGGAATGTTAAGGAATCCTTCGGGATGAATGTTAAAGATCCTTCGGGATGAAAAGTGTTGCCTTCACCGGCAAGGGGTTGCCTACGTCCATGGCATATAAAAGTATCCCCATGATGAATGTGATAATGTGAAGGATCCAAGTCTAAGAAGGGTAAAAATAATGTAATAAAAAGAGAATGATGAAATAATAAAAGTTAAAAATTGAAAATAGGAGTAGTAGTGTTATGTCGGGAGTGCATAACCATGAGTTTATAATTCTTGATTTACATCGATTGGGACGCCTCTCCATGTAAATGAGGAATTATAAACGAGTGGGCTATGTGTTACTGACACGGCACGAGTAGGGTTAGAGAAGTAGAAAGCGGGAGTTTAGAGTTAGTTAGGAATTGTAAGGATTAAGATAGGAGGGTTAGAATTAGACCATGGCTTTTAGTTGAGACTTAAGAGAACCTTGATGGGACGGAGAAATTGTAATGATGATATGATGGGCCTTGCGGTGTGGTGCAAAAAGATGATGAATGAAGATAAAAGAAAGTGAACAAATTAGTCGAGTGTAATGATGTAAAGTCAAATAGTGCGAGTTCTTAAGTAGCAAGAGTCAAAGAATGGGGGTAGAGGGTAAAGCAAGTGAGATGATGATGTGCGGTAATAGGGCGGATTAGAATGGTGATTGGCGATAATAAGTAAGTCTTGTATTATGTAAAATCTAAGCAAGAGTTGTGTGGTATAGAAGTAAGCGGGGGTAATGTGGATTAGGGCATGTGATATGTTATAGTATGCGTAAAATTGCAAGATCACTTAGATCGTTGAACTAAGTAAACTAGGGGTTAAGGTGTTAGGAATGAGATGAGTTATGTGACTAGATGTTGGTTAGTAAACAACGAAAGATTTTGGGGACGAAATCTAAATAAGAGGGTAGAATTGTTAGACCCGTATCCCGGTTACGAGTAGGCCCCACCCTAGATGAAATATGCTAAGGTTGGATGTAATTGGTTGGTCAAAAAAGTTACGTGGAATTCAAACCCGATGGTCAAATTAATAGTTAAAGTATGACTAATGTAGTAATATGGAATGTGATGTATAAACTAGAAGGACCTAAGTTGCCAAGTGATTAATTATGTGTTATAAGTTAGTTGTGGTTAAAATAGAAGGAATGAAACTTGAGGGACTAATTATGTCAAAGGGCCAAAGTCCACACCTAACTAATTATATCTAGGATAGCCTAGACTCTTCCTCCATTATTGAGATGGAAGGCCGGTTTTTAGAGTGATGCAAAAGAGAGGGAAATAGCAAAATGATGATCCAAGAAGAAATAGGTGAAGATCAAGTATTGTTAGTCTTCATTAGTGATAATCATCACATGTAAGTATGTATGTTCTTAATGTTAATGAAGTGATAGATTATGAGTTAAGTGGGATTTCACCATATGATCAAGATATGATCATATGATGATGTAGGAAGGTAGATGAGTGTGTTTAATGGGTTATGTTAGCCCTTGTTTATGTTATTGATTGTTATGTTGTTAGGTTTTGGTTAATTGTAGAAGATGATGATTATGATGATGATGATGGTTAGAAGATGTTGTTGGTGGGATTTATGTTAGTAGCATAGCTTGGATTGAAGGTAAGTAACTCTCCCTAAAGCATGTGTTATGTATGTATTTATCATGTATGTATTGTGATTGTGTAAGAGCATAGGAGTTGGGTTAGTATGGTTGTAAGCTAAGGATGGATGGCTAGTGACCTTGGATAAGAGTATGTTAGTTATCGGCTTTGGACTAGTTAAGGTATGTTGTGATTATGGTTATGATGAATGGATGTGATTACGTTAAGAAATCGGATATGATATGAGTGGTATGTGGTAGTTTAGAGGTTTTTATGTGATTATGATGCTTATGTGAAAGTATGTGTATGATATATGTTTTATGATGGGTTACTTACTAAGCGTAAGCTTATTCTTTAGTTGTCAATGTTTTTGTAGGCTTAAGTACGGCGGAATGGAAGGCTTGGAGTGTAGCATAAGAGTTTGGAATGGATTTGGAAGATAACAAGCATTAGGAGCTAGGTAGAATACCGAGCTCGAGTCAAAGTTGTACCCCGAGAGTCTATTGTATGAGTTGTATAATGTGTGTCAAAGTCGGGTAACGGTTTGGGAGTCTAACGAGTTGTCAAATGTGTTTTAAGTGTTTTTAGTGAATGTTTAAGGGGGTGTTTGGCAAAAGTGTAAAAGTACCCATTTTGGGTGGTTAACGGGTCAAGTGATCTTGGAACATGTTTATTATGTTAATATAATGATTTCTGGAAAGTTTGATGTAATTCGGAAGTGGTATAAGTGGTTTGTTGTGAAAATGGGTCAAAAGTGGTTTATGCATAACCCGTCAGTTCTGGGATCTACCTTTAGGTTCCAAAGTATGGACCTAAGTGTGGATCCATAGTTTTCAGTTTAGGATCCCCCTTTAGGTTCCAAAGTATGGACCTAAGTGTGGATCCATAGTTTTCAGTTTAGGATCCCCCTTTAGGTTCCAAAGTATGGACCTAAGTGTGGATCCAGAAATGGTCATCCTGGTTATGAGTTAAATGTTCATCTTGGTTATGAATGTAGATTCTTATAAATGGTCAATAGAGTATCGGAATGTCAAGTAAAGTCAAGCGTTTCCCGTCAAATCCTAAAGTATAATTTCAGTCCTGGACCTTAGTGTGGATCTTCCAGGATCTACTTTTAGGTTCCATAAATCTGGACCTTAGAGTGGATCTTTCAGGATCTACTTTTAGGTTCCACAATCTAGACCTTAGTGTGGGTCAGTTTCGGAATGTTACTTTTTGCGAAAAAATTTCACGTTTTTGGTCAAAGTGGTCAAGGGGCGTTACATATAATCCCACTATACGTTATAAATCATTGCTCAACTCAATGACTTCTTGTATATGTCTTAATAAAGAAGACATAACAAGTTAACGTCTTACTTTATATTATAATAAGTCTTGTAACAATTAAAAGACTTCATATTTATAGCTTTACAATAAAGTATAAACATGTATAACTAAAGTAATCATTAACACCACAATTTGGTTTCAATAGTAATTTCAAGTTAATTTATTACTTCATTTATTTATGACATTCCAAGAATACATAAATATTCAAATTTGAAGTAGTATTAGATTACTTCATTTATTTATGTCATTTCAATAATATATAAATATTTAGTTTGAAGTAGTCTTATTATCATATTGACACTTGTTCTAATAGGTATCTAATTTGAAAACTGTAAATTCTCCATGTACGGTCTCACGTAATCATGGAAATTCACCTTGTCATTGCAATCTAGTCAAGGTCTCACTTAAGCTAAATTTTAACAAGTGTTTATTGAATTAGATGTGTATTAGTCATATTTATAACGTTAGTTTCTTACCTTGTGGTCAAGACAATCCTTTAAATCATATTCCTATGTGTTGTACCTTGCACACAATATAAGATTTCTCCCACTTGTGCATGGAACAACATCATGTATCATATAAACAACACGTCACTCATTGTTTATGTGATAAATATGATTGTGTCATAGATATTAGCATAATTAGTAGATATAGAACCACATTGTCTAGTAAAGAAACGTACATGACTATCCTTAAAAACACAAGTGTCTATAATTGGAAAGTAATTATCTCAAGACATTCTAGAGATAATTTGGTTTACTACCAAGATGATAAAGCTTGTATCTCCCACTGAATTATAGATCATTACAATAATTCATTATTCAGTAATAATAACACAATGCACCCACTGGATTTGACAACATTGTAAGTGTTTTATAACCAATAAAAGTAAATATTGTGATGTTAACTTTCCTACACCTTTGAGAAGACCCATTTGTAACAATTACTTAGGTATTAAAAAGAGTGTATACTACTATGTAGATGATGGACTGTCCATCAGTGCATTAACTTGAAAATTGGGCATGCAATTTTTCCTTAATATGTCTACCATCCCCACAATGGTATGTAGCATCTTTAAATGGTCAAAGCACAAAAACTAGATAAATTATGCTAGTTTGCCTTTTATCAATTTTGCGGTAATTAGTCTAGCTTCTAATTAAATAACTCAGAAAACGTGCAATTTTCTTAACTATTGAAGTTTGTTATGAGTTATTTCTTAGAATTTAGACAATTCTAATTATCCTATCATACCTTTCTCATTTATGAAAAAGAATAGGATTAAGTCTCACTCTTCTCTCATAGAAAGAAGACTAGGCTTATTCTTTTAGTAAAGTTGACTCTAGTCAAAAACCCCTACGGGTGTAGATCAATTTACCAATAAAAGAATGTCCCACGTTTACGTTTTAATGTTGCATTAATACATTTAAAAGAATTTACAAAATTCAATTTTAATATTTTCGATAATACAATCTTTTCAAGAAAATAAAATACTCAAGGAAATATTCATATAACCATTGAATTTTCTTGAAAACTAGGATCCAAATTTTCATAATTTCACTACATCAGTTGATCTGCTAGTAATGAAAGTACAAAATATGGTAATCTGTCGAACAATAATCGGCAAACAATTTCCGACTCCTAGATCATTATGGGATTTTCATTTGTCAAATACAATTTGCAAAGTAAGAATGTTTCATCCCATCTCATGCCTTAAGTTTCTAGGTCTCACTAACAACTTAATTAAGTCGTCTAATTTAGAAACTGCAAATTCTCCATTACTAGTCTCACGCATAATGAAAATTTACCTTGTCATTAAAATCTAGGTAAAGTCTCACTTACGCTAAATAATAACTCCAAGTGTTTCTTATAATTAGATAGCATGGACTTAAATTTTAGGGTATTTATTTTGATGTGTCAATCAAAATATGTACGAAGAAGCATGCACACATCTTCGTATCATAAGTTTTCAAAACGTTTTTATTTACCAATTTAGGCTAAGATTTAAATCAACAAAGTTTTAATTGAGGTATTGGGTTCACCAATTAAAGAATTACCTACAATTATCGCCCACTATATTCTACTGCTGCATGAGTCAAAAGACCCAAGTTATTCGGATAATTACCACAAAGTGGCGCGTGGAATTTAGGTCAATTCACCCTTAAGATGATTTTGTACATTAATAGCTTACTTGGTAGCTCCAATTAGACGCACAAAGGAGCGGAGAGACAAACGTCAGCACTAAATGCCAATTAAAAATGCGTCTCTTTCGGTTTGACAATTTAATGTCAATCCTCCTTATACCCCTCTTATAATTTGTCAAAACTGGGTGAGCCGTTCACACTATTGGTACAAAACTCATTACTCAATTAAAAGTTTATGATTTTAAGTCTTAAAAACATGTTATAAACTATAATATTGCTAGTCTCGCCTGGGAGCAAATTACCGTGCGAAGCGAACCACTGTCGGCACATAAGACTTTGCAATATGTATAATTTATCACATCAAGTTTCATAGTTATTAGGTCAATTTATTTTCTATTCGAAAAATTACCCTTTTTTGCTTAAAATCTTGATATACAATTTAAACAAAAAATCAAGTAATTAATAAAAATAAATAACCAAATAATACACATAATCTTAACAATTAAATCATGTAGTCACATGCAAACTTGTTGATAAAACCCTATTAATAATCTATCTATGTTTTTAATATGCATATATTTAACTAAGACTATCCCCTACAATAGAAGGTGAGCCACATGCATCGACGAATCGATTGCGTTAGTCTTAGAAAACATATACCAAATAACACATAAATAGATTCATTAATTTAATTAATTGAGGTCTTCCCCAATTTTAGATCTATCAAATTACATGTGAAAAATAAACTTAACAATTAATCAAATATAATCCATGATAAACATGCATGTTTCATCATGGATTATTGCAAGTCACAAGGAACGCAACCTTTAACCACATAAACACGTTACAATTTTCGGGCTACAAAACTAATTTTTTAATTATAGGGCATCGCCCCCCACCCCCCCCCTAAAAAAATTAGGGTTCGATTTTTTTTAAACCCTAAAAAATCAAGTAACATAAATCCTAATCCAAGATTCGATTTTTATGTGTTTCGGTAATTCAATTACATGGTAAAACGGCTCGTGATGCCACTGTTATAATTTAATAATCATGACAATCATATTTTAATCTAATAAGCATCTTACACGTTGCGGAAGCGTAGGATCTTTTTTAACACATAAAAGATTAACCAAAAAATAAAGAAACGTACCTTTTGATTATAGCAATAATAAGAATCAACTTCAATCTTCTTCTTCAAATAACAAAAGTGGATTAACGAGATACCCCTTACCTTTTTGTATCTCAATCCAAGAATATCAACTATAATGAGTTGATACCACAATCTTGTACACACGTACTATAACCGAACTAATGTTTATGCTAGTAAAATAAACACAACTTAAACCAAACACTTTTGTTTATGAAAAACTTTAGTCGATCAACCCTTAGGGTTTGATGTTGGATCGACCTAAAGACAAAGAGAAGAAGAAAAGACTATTAGGGTTATAGTAAGAGTGCAAGAGACAAGAAACAATAACCCTAGCCTTTGTATTTATAGAGTTACAAATCTTGGAGAGCATAGCAATGGGTTGGGTTACAAGCCCATGGCCGATCGGTTCTAGACATCCCAAGGGATTCCGGAACCTTCTTGATTCTCTAATTTCATCTATAGTTCTTCCTTTATTCCCTAACGGTCGTTAGTCAATTCCCGTTAATTACTTAACGTCCGTTAGTCGTTATTTTGTGTTTAAATAATTAAATATATAACGGTTTATATATATTAATTATTATACATTAATTCCTCATACGTAATGTGTGCAATCCCGTGGTCCCGAGTTCGATTCTAGACATACACGTTTAATATTTGTCCATCAAAACTAACAAGGAATTGAAGTGGTCAACGCTATTGCTGCAGAATCAGGGTAGTTAAAGGTTTAAGGCACAACTGAGACGTCCCAACTATGCAACTCGCCTTTAGGTGAGGCCAGAGGAGCAAAGTGAAGCAAGTTGGTAAAACTTTCCAGGTTATGTATATGTAACACCCCCATTTTCGATATTCGCAGCGGAAATATAAGTTGGGGTGCTACTTCACAGTTCACAGTCATGATGATAGAAAACGACTCGAAAAGAGACGTTTTAAATAAATTGTTATCATTCATTTATCAAAATCAGAGTTTACATATAGAGGTCCCAGCGGGAGGTTTCGAAATATGTTACATTATTCGTTTAAATGATAACAAAACGGACACTCTTTTTAAAAGAAAGTCCACCGCCACTCCGTGCCAAATCGTACTTCTAGTTCCTGAGATAAACATGCTAAAAAGTCAACACAAAGGTTGAGTGAATCCATAGCGTTTAACGTTAAATAAGTTTGAACATAAGCTAGATAGATAGTAAATCGGAAATATACATATTGCTCTAAGTCTCATGAACTCAAACGATAACGGGGTGTGTGTGTGTGGGTGATATCATAAAATGATATAAGTAATGGTGTATTTGGCTATCAATCCGGCTAGCACAAAGACTATCCATCCGGCTAACACAAATAAGGTGTATTTGGCTATCAATCCGGCTAGCACAAAGACTATCCATCCGGCTAACACAAATGAAGTGTCTTAGGCAATATTAATCAGAATAACATACAGAAAAATACTTATGTTCAGGTTTGTAGCATGTATCTCCCCACATATTTAGAAAAACGTATATAAAAAGTGGGACTATGAACTCACCTGAGCAGTCTGGATGGAATACAAAATGACAGAAAGTTGATAAATGTCTCCGGACACGAAACCTGGGTTGTTATGCCAACTTTCAGTAATCAATTTCATATATTATAAGTTTATTCGTTTGTTTCGTTTCGTTGTTTATATCTTTCGTTCTTATGTGTGTTTGTTTGTTCGTTTGTTAAATATAGTTTTCGTCCGTTCATTAGTTCTTCATATATTGTGTTCATTCGTTATAGAAATAAACGTATTATGTTAATATTAGTTCGAAAAATAAGGATAGAAATGATAAAAATAATAGTTACGAAAAGTTACGCTTTAATCCCTAAGGTTTGGTCAAATGACAGTTTATACCCTGGACTTTGGAAAATGACAGTTTTTACCCTCAAGTTTCAAAAATGACATTTTCTACCCTTTTTATTCGTTATTGGCAAAAATAACCCTTTCTATAAAATAGTTTTCAAATCCGCACATAAAAACTTTTATTTTTAGAAAAATCATACTTATGAAACATATGATATGGCTAGAGTTTTTGACGTAAATAATTTAATGAATACTGAATCTTTTCACGAACTCTCTTCTCCTAAATATAGCTAGCTAGGTCGACTCTTGACATGCCAAGTTTCGTTGTTTTTGAAAGTCATTTGCTACTCGAAATATTTGACCAAAGTCGACTAGGTGATCAAGTTTTTACAAAAATCTGGAAAGTGTGTTTTAAAACTGGCGATAGGCCAAACTTTAGATGCGAATAACTTTTAAACCACTTGACGGTTTTTCAAAATTCTTTCTTCTAAAAATCTTTAGCTAGGTCATCTTTAATATTCCAGAATATGAGAATTTCTAGAGGAGGTTTAAGGGTCGAATATAGGGTGCAAAGTAGGGCAGTTGGGTCGACAGTTTTTGGAAAATAATAACTGGAATTATAAGTTCTATGTTAGCGATATAACACAAACTTTGGACCTCAATAACTTTGGACTCGTTTGATCTTTTTCAATGATTTTTGTTCCTAAATTAAGGTAGCTGGGTGGTCTATGTTTACGCCAAAATCAGTTTTTATCATGGTCTCTAGGTGGTCGAACTATAGGTTGGAAGTAGGGCTACTGGTCGACTGAAATAGAAAATTAAATAACTGGTAATTACTTTTTACTTGTAGCGATATTAATCAGATTTCAAAACTCGATATCTCAACGAATACTTGACTATTTTCATTGATTCTTTTTCCTAAATAAAGTTTACTAGGTGATCTATTTATATGCGAAAAATAAGAATTTAATAGGGTCGTTTGAGGGTTGGTTTCGAGGTCAAAAGTTGGGTGTTGGGGTTGGTTTCCAGTCGGTATAAACACAGACAAAGGACCCGGTTAGGGTTTTTGAGTTTTAAAAGATTCCGAACTATGTTTTTACATATGGTATACTAATATTTAACATATTTCAACACGTTTCATAGGTTTTTGATTTGTTTGAACAAATGTTCGAATACCTAGGGTGCGTTTGGGGTTTAGCTGTTCGAACAGAAAGAAGTAAAACAAAACAAAACTTAAGTTTTTGGATTTTATTTGTTTTAGATAATATGTATTAGTGTGTTTAAAGATAAAAATCATAAATAAAACGGAATTAAAAGGGATAGTTAAACTTACTTGGGGATGAGGATCGAATAGGGTTTGATAGGGTGAAAGGAAGTTGTCACTTGAACCCGATTTGCTTTCTTCCTCATCTGGACTTCCTAAATTTGGTTTGAGAGTATTGTGAGGTTGTGATTAGAATAGAAATGGGTCGGAGCTGTTTTAGGGTTTGTCGAGTTTTGGTGTGAAATGAAAGTATGAAATCAGGTTGTTATTTATAGGATAGGAAGTTATGGTTTTGTGGGGCAAGATGGGAGACAAAGTATGAAGGAAAAGCTGTCAGGAAGTGAAGAAGAGTGCCACATGGATAGGAGGAGGAGGAGGGATGAAGAGGTGGTGATGTGGTCGAATAAGGTTCAAGAGTTTAAGCTACCAATAGGGTTCTTCCTTGAAGATGAAGGGTGACATGTGGAGTGGTTTTTAGGAGAGGGCATGGAGTGTGTCTTGGCCATGTTCAATGTATCCTTAAGATAGAATTTGGTTATGTTTATGTAGTTAGGATCGAACCAGAATTTAGGAGGGGAGAGTCGTGTGGTGCTTAGAGTGGTGATACTACGAGCTTTAGTGAGTTGTAGTTAGGGTTGAAATATGATAGTTAGCTTAGTTCAAGTGTTTATGTAATTTAGAAAATTTATTTAAGATTTGTTACATTTTATTTAAACCGGATTTTAGAAAAATAAAGGAAATTTGGTTTAGGCTTATAAGTGTTGTACTTTAGGCTTATTAGGGTTGTACAATAATTTAGGATGTGTGAAAAATATAGTTTTAACATTTTAGTAATTTATAGAAATTATTTGTTAAAGTTCATTAAGTTAAAAGGTAATTAAATGGGATTTATAACTTTTGTGCAATAGGCACTTGTACCTTGGGCTAAAAGACTTGTAAAAATATTTAAGGAGTTTAGGAAAAATAATTTATAAAAGTTATGCATAAATGGTTTGTACTTTGTGTGGAAAACTAGAAGGGGGGTTGAATAGTTTTACGTCTTTTTAATTTATGAAAACTTTTGTTTACTTTTTAAAACTTCGATTCTATCTTATGTGAATTCAACTCTTGATCAATATGAACATATATAAGCAAATATAGATAACTAATGCAAGTAAGATAAATATAATGAAATAAGAGAGAGAGAGATAGAAAGATCAAACCACAACACGGAGATTTATAGTGGTTCGGCTACAAGGACACCTTCCTTGCCCTACTCCACTCCTCGAGTCACCTACTCAAGAGTTTTCTTCACTATGTCAACAAACTCCCTTATGGCGGAGAAACCTTACACAACTTTAGCTTACACCGGCTTAACGACACAAAGCTAGATGTCGAGTCCTAATCGTAGCTAGAACCAATCTCACAACTTATACACAACTTCTACACGACTTAATCACGACTTCTTCACGACTTCTTCACAACGAATTCACGACTTCTTCACGACTTCTTCACGACTACTTCACGACTACTTCTTCACAACTACTTCACAACTACTTATTCACAACTACTTCACAACTAATTTACAACACCTCTAAGTTATTACACTTAGATCTACTTATCACAACTACACAACACTTTACACAACAACACAATTGAATGAGGTAAGTAATAACACTTCTTCACTAGTTGAAGTAGAGTTCTTCTTTTGCACTTTTGGTGGTGGAAGCTTGGATCACTTAGAAACCAATGCTTAAGAAAATATGATCAAAGGATTTACAATGTTTAGAATGAATTTAGAACAGAAAGTTTTAGTGTGCAAAAGGTGAGTAAAAGTCCAGGAGAAGGCTGGTATTTATAGGAGAAAAATTGGACAGCTGGAGGTCTACTGGAGCGGGGGCGGTCCCCTTAAATAGGGGGTGGTCCCCTTAATAATTAAGGGGGCCGCCTAGTAAAATTAAGGGGGCCGCCCCTTCTGGCCGTTGGCCAATTTTGTCCTTTTGTGGGGAAGGTTTTTCTGGAACATTTTAACTGATTTTGGTTAAAAATTTGAATTCATATTTTTATAAAAGATTAAACATTTTTATTTAATGCCAAAAATGTTTTTCAAAAATATATAAAATGTTTTTGATGTTTTATAAAAAATCTAGTTATTAAGAAAATGTTCCTTTGATCATATAATGCATTAAGCATTAGTTCATTCATACCTTAAGTGATTTGAGTTGTAGAAATAGATATTTACAACTAAATACTTGTTTACGTCATAATTTTCCGATTAATGATTTTACATTTTGTGATTATCAAAACGTAGAGATATCGAAAAATATTAATAACGTGTTTAGGCATTATTTATATCAACAATCTCCCCCTTTTTGATGATTACAAAATCTAAACTCATTAAATCTAAAAATTAGTTTTTAGACAAGTATTTAGTGAGTTTACATCTATTTCTCCCCCTTTTTGTAGAATCAAAAAGGTTAAGTCGACAAGTTTTAGAATTGAAATTTGTCGGGACAATAACTCCCCCTTGATGTGTACTCCCCCTCGTTTGGGGGCACCAAGGAAACGAGCTATGGAACACTTGCAAAAAAAATGTTAGAAGCACAAGTATATGTAACAACAATAAGCAAGCATATAGAATAAGATTATTCATATAATAAAGGTGTTGTGTATAAATACACAACCAAAAGATTACAACATGAAGCATGCAAGCATACAAACAAAAACTACTAATGAAACTACATAATCATCTTAGAGGTACATGGTCTTCCATGGAGCTTGCTTACAAGAAGGGTTTGAAAAATTATTTTTAAGCATTTCATATGCTTAATTGGGTGAAAATGGAGGTGGTGGTGGTGTAGTGGGTGAAGGAGGTGGAGGAGGTGGTGGTTGTGGGTTGGCAATCATGTGTTCAAGAGATGAAAACATGTAGTGTATCTCATCTCTAAGACCAAAGATTAAGGTCCGGTTATGGACGCAACAAAGACAATTATCACCATGGGCTTCAAGCATTGCCCAAGGTATAGGAAAGAATGGTGGTGGGGTTGGTGATGGTGAAAAGTGAGCATCAAGAGGTGTGATGGGTGATAGGGAAATGGCAAGTTGGGTGTATGAAGGTTCTTGAGTGGATGGTGGTGATGATGTTCTTGGTGATGATGTTAGGTGAGTGTGGATGTAGTCATTTATGGATGAGGTGGATGGAATGGAGGAAGATGAAGCTCCATGGGTGGATGGTGTTTTTGATGGTGCATTTGGTGCACTTGGGGATGAATTTTGAGGTGGTGGTGATGGAGTTTTGATGTTATCTTGGGTTAGGTCAATGAAAGGTTGTTTTGGTGGTATGATAACAAGTCTTTGTTTCCTTGAAGTCTTAGAGATGGAGGATTTTGGTGATAGCATTGTGGATGAAAATGGGTGTTTGATGAAGGTGATGGTTGATGGAGTGAAAGGTAATTGTAAGGAGGGTTTTTATATTATGAAAATGTGGTTGATTTAGGCAAATTGTGGAGGTTTTGTGGTAATATTCCAAGTCCAGTTCGTGCATTAAGGGTAATGGTAGCTGGGGCTAGGTAAAAGTGGTCACAAGATGCAAAAGGAAACAGTAAATTTTATTGTCCAGATGGCCGGTCCCCTTAATTGTTGGGCGGCCCCCTTAAAAATTAAGGGGACCGCCTAAGGAATTAAGGGGGCCGCCCATCTGGTGATTTCCCAGGCGACCAAATTTGAAAAATTTCCAGAAAAAGGTCATTTTTAGGGTGTCTTTGCAGCAAGTTCCATTTGGATCATGTACATCAAGAATGATTAAATATTATCAATTGCATATTAAAATAAATAATATACATATTTAAGACTAAAAAAAAATCATATTAGAAGCATAGTCATATAATTTCAAATAAACTAGTAGCTTAGTTCTAATAAGTTTATCAACTAACAAAAAAAATCATAGCAAGCAAAAGTTAAGATAATAATATTACATATAAATGTCTAATTATAACACCGATGATAACTAACGAAACACTCATCAAACAAGTCTATTTCTTCTTCTTTCCAAACATCCTTCCAAGTGTCTTTCCAATAGACTTGAAACCGCCTCGTACTTCTTGATGCATCTGCTGTGTGGTGTTGAGTAGTTCGGTTTGTCTTTCAAACAGCAATTCGTATGTTCGTTCGGAAGGAAAAGGAACTTGATAATCGGTGTAATCAAGATCCGGAAGATTTTGAACGAAGGTCCTAGGTGATGGGGTACTAGCACGTGTTGTGCTTTCCTCCTCATCATCATCATCATCATCGTCTCCTCGATGTGACGTGGAACCACGAGGTGGAAGTGAGACAGATTTACGAGATTTTCCCTTGTCGCTTCGGGGGCGACGTTCACGGACACGAACAAGAGGATTAAGGACTGGTTGAACAGACTCATAAATTGGACTTTGAAGATGTGGATAATGCATCATGACATGATTGTAGAGGCGAGTGAGAAACATGCCATACGGAAGATTTGCATTATGAGTGTTTTTGGCAGACATGATACGGAAGACAAAGAGATATGCCAAATTGTACGGCTGTTCAGCAACAATACAATACAACATATGAGCT
Organism: Artemisia tridentata subsp. tridentata; assembly: GCA_021014915.2. Classification (NCBI taxonomy): domain Eukaryota; kingdom Viridiplantae; phylum Streptophyta; class Magnoliopsida; order Asterales; family Asteraceae; genus Artemisia; species Artemisia tridentata. The sequence continues at coordinate 151,336,958 of CP139503.1, read as the reverse complement.
ATGCTCACCGTGACATGATCACGGTGACCACCGGTACCGAACGCATTCTCACGAATGAGTTCTTCCCAACGCTTTATGTCGGGGCGTAACTCCTTGAGGAGGATTTGGTTAGCATTGATGTCAACATCTTTTGACTTGATCCTCCGGCTAGTCGTACCACGATCTAGCCCAAGATATTGACGAATTTCTTCAGAGGATGGAATCTCAGAGTAGTAAGGACCATATTGAGGTCGATGTTGCTCAAGAGATGAGAGATCCCACTCATTTGAGAAGACAGCTTGACCGGAGTAGGGAATTCCTAGAATTTGACCGAATTGAGCGAGAGTAAGAGTAATGAATTCGTTTTGAATCATAAAGGATATGAGGATACAGCCATTGGGATCGGTTTGCACCATCACTTGGCTATAGAAGTCAAGAACAAAACGGGGAATGATAAGCTCATTGATTTTGTAGAGACAATCAAGACGAACGTTGGAGAACATTCGTTCGATATAGTCGGATTCATAGAACGATGGATAGACAACTCTCCCTTCATGAATGTTTCTATCTTCAATGGGACGATAGAAACAAGCAACAGCAGGAGAAATGCCTGGAGTGGCAGAGACTTTAGGAATATATTCTTTTGTTTTGGAGACATCACCGACTGTAGTTTTGGGCATTTTCACCTATACAAGAAAGCAACAAAGAAAAATAAGAAAATGACATGCATATATTATATATGCTACTTATGTGGAACGTAAACATACTTCGACTCTAAAACTTAAAACCTAAGAAGTAGTTTACAATGTTCCTTAGTTTTAATTTTTAACTCGCTTAAAATGTATTTTATGATGTTAAAGAATAGTTATAGGGACATTATGACAAGAAATCAACAATATCCGAACGTTCTTTTATACGTCATAAGCTACCTTGAAATGTGGCTAGACAAACATTGGATTGTATATCTAGCTATTTCTTACGAGTGTTTATGTTAAGTAACTTAGATTTTGACTAAAAAATTTCTTTCAAAATGTTGTGCCAAACGCTCCTTTAAATAAGAAAATAACTAGTAAAATTTCAATATACATATGAATTATGTATCTTGATGACTTGAAAACAACTAATTCCGTGTTTATAAACTTGACAAGTAGTTATGAACTTAATTTTGATTAAATTTTGATGATTCTAGCTCCTAATCCAAACACTCTCTTATATTTAACAAAAACATTTTTATGATTCGAAAAATATATTTTGTAGGATTTGTGAGTTGTAATAAATCAATGTGATTAGTTTTAAGAGGTGTTTATGGCATAATTCAACAATGTTATTAGTTTTAAAAAGGAGTGATTAGTTTGACAAAATTACTTAGTTTCTAGGTTGATTAAGCATTCTAATCCTATGGGGAGCATTTGGTTATAAGATTTTTAGACTTAATTTTAACAAATTATGGATTGAAAGAAAGTTTAGTAAAAGACCTAATTATGATTAGACTCAAAATTGAATGGAATTAGATGAAATGTGAATTGGAAAACTTACAAAATGTGTTGCTAATCAAGATACAAGTGTTTGCCCCTTGCGAAATTAGTCGGAGATGGTGATTTGGAGAATGGTTTTTGAGTGAAGTTTCGTTCACAGTAGCAGCAGGTATGGGTGAGTTTTAAAAGTGGGGTGTTTGGTAAAGATTTTTGGAAGAAAAACGTTTTTGGGAGCTACAATAGGCCGGTCCCCTTAATTATTAAGGGGACCGCCCTCGTTTACTAGCCGGTCCCCTTAAACATTAAGGGGGCCGCCTAGTAAAAATGTATTTTTGTTGGTTTTAGTTTCTGATAGTAAAATAATTTTATGTATATATATAGATTTATTATATATCAAAAATACATTGGGTTTTAATGGCACGAGGAAGGAATACTTGACATTTTATTGACATTTCGTTAAGAAAACATTTCTTGAAAATTTTGGATAAAATGATCAAGATGTCAAGTCGACAAACGTGTTAGGGGGTTAGAGTAAAAGTGCATGTTTATATATATATATATATATATATATATATATATATATATATATATATATATATATATATATATATATATATATATATATATATATATATTTATTTATTTATTTATTTATTTATTTGTGTTAAAACGTGGGATGTTGACTGGAGTTAAGAAATGATGAGGTAATGACGGAGATAGGTGCTGGCGATGACGGGAGTTTGTTTCATCCATAGTTTACTTGACTCGACGGTCAAAGTGCTACTTCTACGTTAATCCACTTAACTCACTTCTCTTCATCACCATGAGTTATGTAACAGTGGACACGGAAGATTTTCGTGTTGAACATTAAAGTTCAAAAGAGGCAAAGGGGGAAGAAAAGGTTCGAGGACAAACAATTTATTTTAGTTCTAGATAGTCAACAAATGACGTATCTAGGTTATGTGCATATATATATATATATATATATATATATATATATATATATATATATATATATATTATATAGTATGTATAAATAGTAGTATAGGTATATATTGTATACATGCATAAGGAGTAACATACGAGTACAAACTACACTAGGCATTAAAAAAAAAAAAAAAAAAAAAAAAAAAAAAAAAAAAAAAAACACTAATGGGGGCATGCAATTGGCTAGTTCATTTATCTACGCATATAATGGTGATCATGAAAGAGCGGCGTACCTTTTGGTCTTCAACATGTGGTCTTCAAGTTCTTCAAAGCATATTAACTTATAAAAGTCAACTATGAAAGAGATATCGCCTTTCCCGATGAGTTTGCAATCTAGCCACTTGGTCCCCATGATCTCATTTGTCCATAGTTGTTTGGCCCAAACATGGTTTGCAATTGACTCGGATGCATATATGGTGGAAGTATTCCCCAAGGATTGTAGCTTGGTGGATTTGGATAATTCCACATTGGGTAACTATTATTATGACGGTTTGGTATATTTTTGTTTCTTTTAGGTTGAGGAGTTTTAGGCCGAGGTTGAGGACTAGGTGGTCTTCTAGGTGGAGGTGTTTTTGACCTTAACCTTGGTTTAGAGTATTTTACTTCATTTTTTAAAGATGGTTTGTAAAAGGTTTTTACTTCCTCATCACTAGCTATGGGTATTTTTCTATCTTTCATAAGTATATACTTAGGTTTTGACTCTAAAGGTTTTTGCTCACTAGTTTCACATTCAAACTTTATATTTTTTGTTTGACTATTTGAATCCTTAGTTGAATTAAATCCTAATCCGGTTTTATCACTTGATACTCTTTGAATACTTATTATTTCCCTAAGAGAATTACTACTATTTTCAAATTTGTTAAGCCTATAAATTTCCTCCTTAAGTATTTCATTTTCATTTTTAGTTTCTTGACATGTTTTACATTCAAGAATTTCTTTTCCTTTTTCTAAGTTATTTAGTTTAATTTTTAATTCTAGTATTTCTTTTTCTAATTGATTATTTATGTGTTTTAGTGATTTATTTTTAGTCATTACTTTTTGGCCTAATATACATAACCTATTATATTCGTTATCTAGGTCTTTTTCATCTAATGATAAATTTTCATCACTAAAGTATTCGGTTTCGGAACGTACCTCACTCGATGTCTTAGCCATAAGACACTTCTCCTCTTTTGTGGTTTCTTTCTCGTCTTCTTCACTGTCACTCCATGCTCCTCCAATGAACGCCTTTTGGTTTTGCTCCTTTGACATCATAGGGCATCTTCCAATGAGATGATTTGGATCACCGCATTTGAAGCACTTCCTCTCGCTCTTGCTACCTTTGTCGTCTTTGTTTCTTTGGAGTGTTTTCCTTTCGTCATGTGGTTGTCTAACGAATCTTCCTCGTCTTTTGAAAAACTTCTTGAAGTCTCTTACGGCCATGGCATATTCTTCATCATCACTTTCGGAGGTTGAGCTATCCTCGTCACTTGATGCTTTCCTAGCTTTCAACGCGATTGACTTGCTTTGCTCTTTCTTTCCTTTGACCATCTCGAAGTCTTTCTTGATTATTGCTTCATAGACTTTCAAGTTGCCAATCAACTCGTCAAGTTGAAGAGTTGACAAGTTCTTTGATTCTTCAATCGCCGTAACTTTAGCCCGCCATTTTGGATGAAGAGCCCTAAGAAATTTCCTGACAAAATTCTAACTAGAAAAACTCTCATCAAGTGCCTTTAAACTTGTGATGATTGTGTTAAACCTAGCAAATGCATTATCAATTGATTCCTCTTCCGGAATCGTGAATTGTTCATATTGTTGAACAAGAAGATCTATTTTATTATCTTTGACTTGACTATTACCTTGGTGAGTTATTAATAAAGAGTTCCAAATTTCTTTTGCGGTTTCGCACATAAAGATTCGTTCGTATTCTTTACGTGGTAGCGCATTATAAATAACCATTTTAGCCTCATTATTTTTAGAAAGTTTTCTTTTTAAATCATCACTTTGTTTTTCAAAAGGTACAATTTCATCCTTTTTAGTTTCAAGATTATGTTGAATAGGTAAAAAATCACCATTAGTAATAACATGCCAAAGATCTAGATCTTTTGACTTCACATAAGTTTCGAATTAATTTTTCCAATATAAAAATCCATCACTTTCAAATAGTGGTGGTCTTTGCATAGATTGCCCTTCTAAATATTTTTCAGATTCCATAGATCGTTTCAAGTTTTAAAATACAGTTAATTTTAAAAATCTTGTTTGACGTGGCTCTTGATACCAATTGTGGAAAACTAGAAGGGGGGGTTGAATAGTTTTACGTCTTTTTAATTTATGAAAACTTTTGTTTACTTTTTAAAACTTCGATTCTATCTTATGTGAATTCAACTCTTGATCAATATGAACATATATAAGCAAATATAGATAAGTAATGAAAGTAAGATAAATATAATGAAATAAGAGAGAGAGATAGAAAGATCAAACCACAACACGGAGATTTATAGTGGTTCGGCTACAAGGACACCTTCCTTGCCCTACTCCAATCCTCGAGTCACCTACTCAAGAGTTTTCTTCACTATGTCAACAAACTCCCTTATGGCAGAGAAACCTTACACAACTTTAGCTTACATCGGCTTAACGACACAAAGCTAGATGTCGAGTCCTAATCGTAGCTAGAACCAATCTCACAACTTATACACAACTTCTACACGACTTAATCACGACTTCTTCACGACTTCTTCACAACGACTTCACGACTTCTTCACGACTTCTTCAAGACTTCTTCTTCACGACTACTTCACGACTACTTCTTCACAACTACTTCACAACTACTTATTCACAACTACTTCACAACTAATTTACAACACCTCTACGTAATTACACTTAGATCTACTTATCACAACTACACAACACTTTACACAACAACACAATTGAATGAGGTAAGTAATAACACTTCTTCACTAGTTGAAGTAGAGTTCTTCTTTTGCACTTTTGGTGGTGGAAGCTTGGATCACTTAGAAACCAATGCTTAAGAAAATATGATCAAAGGATTTACAATGTTTAGAATGAATTTAGAACAGAAAGTTTTAGTGTGCAAAAGGTGAGTAAAAGTCCAGGAGAAGGCTGGTATTTATAGGAGAAAAATTGGACAGCTGGAGGTCTACTGGAGCGGGGGCGGTCCCCTTAATAATTAAGGGGGCCGCCTAGTAAAATTAAGGGGGCCGCCCCTTCTGGCCGTTGGCCAATTTTGTCCTTTTGTGGGGAAGGTTTTTCTGGAACATTTTAACTGATTTTGGTTAAAAATTTGAATTCATATTTTTATAAAAGATTAAACATTTTTATTTAATGCCAAAAATGTTTTTCAAAAATATATAAAATGTTTTTGATGTTTTATAAAAAATCTAGTTATTAAGAAAATGTTCCTTTGATCATATAATGCATTAAGCATTAGTTCATTCATACCTTAAGTGATTTGAGTTGTAGAAATAGATATTTACAACTAAATACTTGTTTACGTCATAATTTTCCGATTAATGATTTTACATTTTGTGATTATCAAAACGTAGAGATATCGAAAAATATTAATAACGTGTTTAGGCATTATTTATATCAACACTTTGTGCTTTAAAAATAATATAAATAGGATTTTTATAGAGATTTTGTAAATAAATAAGTTTATGCATCATTGACTTGTACTCTAGCTTATATAACTTGTAAACTTATTATTTTATGAGAATATTGTAAAAATAAATTATAGTTTGTGGAACGAATACATAAAATCACACTTATGTGAAATTAGGGTTTTACCGGGAACAAAATAGAATTAGGGTTTCTGGTGCTTTGGTAACTTGTACATTAACTCAGATATGTTGTACTTTTATGTTCTAGGGTTTCGTTATTCATATTTGGTGTTGTGATGTATTTTAGGGTTTCCTAGAAACTCTATTCAGATAATGAATGTTTTGTATTGTATGTTCGTTAAGGATTTATCATAAAATGATAAATGGTATTCTGTAGTGTTTTTATATCATTATGTTTATAAAATAATCATTAAGTTTGTTAGGCAGGTCTGTGGGAGCACGTTTATCAATGATGTGATCTACGTCACATAAGATAGGAGATACAAAATATAAAAAAAAAATTATACGTGGAAAAAGGATAATAATTCTGAGTGCTAGCTTATCTTAAAGTGGGATTTTCACAGTGGTTACATGTATAGTTGTATATGATACGAATTGGCACAGAAGCATTGAACAAGAGCACAATTTGAAGAAAGAAAAAACATAAGTGACCTAAATCCTAACAAGAAACTAGTTCAATTCATATTGATAATTTAGCAACAGAACAAAGGTCTTAAATAATACATATATGGAGTATCTAAGGTTTTGTAGTTTCCTCACTCACTAAGCACGCTCTCTATAGAGAGTATAAATTATTGAGTTTGAGAGGAGAACCTGTAAATGATATACTATCTTTTACTATATTAACACCTATTTCTGTGGGTGTGGGTGTGGGTGTGGGTATGGGTAGCTGTAGCACTTCTTATAAAATAATTGTAAGTCTTTAATTAGTCTCTAATATAATTGTATAAGAGTTGTGCTTGTTGATCGTTCAGTTGTCACGTTTAAATTGCCTTCTTTAATTCATTGTTTAGATTCAACTTGAGCTCTGATATGATTGATAAATACTTTGACTTGGACTGCAGGGAAACCATAATGTGTCCTAATACACGTGACTTGACTCTTGGATCCACTTCTGTTTTGCAAAAAACATTATAATGAAGATAGCTTTGTTTTGAAACCTGGTGAAAGGGATCCCCATTAAATAAATAAAATTATGAACCTTTGGCCTAACTTGCTCAAATTACAAATGAATCTTGAGGGCTGTAATGAGGGATTAAAACTTAACCTCTCTGAAGCATTTGCACGGATGATGTCGGACCTGAAAATGCTCAAGTGCTTTCAATGATGCTTCTTTCTAGCCAAAAAACCAGATTGACCATTGTCGGACAAAAAATAACATAAAAAGCTCAAACATATTCACGTATATTGACTCTTAAGATGCCAGTAATTGCTTATATGTGATCTTTGCATTGCAAGATCGAAATTTTTTTCTTGAGAGTTGGTGGTTAATGCGGGGCATGTTTGAGCTCCAGCTCCTCTAGCTTAGCTTAGCCGCCGTTTTTTTTGGTTAACATGTGAAGTCATGTGTTTTAATTGGTTCGAGAAGATTGAAGGGTAAAACGACAAATTTTAATTGTCGTAATGTATCTTTTAAAGTATAAGTATTAGAATTGTTAAGGTTTTTAAGCAGGTTATTAATTATTGAATAAAAAAAGTGTTCCCTTTAAAGTCCCGTTTGGGCACCCTTTGAGGGTTTATTAAATTCATTCTTCTTTGTTATTTGCATGGTTTCTTGCATTCACAATGGTACCCGCCAGGAGTGATGAACATACATTACAAAAGACATATTCTCATACTGTTAGTTTACCTACCAACATATATATCCAAGACAAAATCCACAAGCCTAAAATATCTTTGATTAGTCAGAGATACTTAAATCCTTCAGGAAAGATGAGCAACATGTGTTTTAAATTGATGTTCCAGTATAAGCTTCTGGCTTCGCCGCTTGACCATGCCATGGTTCCAAGGTTCCGGTCATTGTCATTCTCTAACCAGTAACCTACAGAAACACTCTTTTGTTTCTTCTTATTCAACTTCTGCTTTGTTTTACAACCACATATGGTCTTAAATATTTGCTTTATTTTTCACTGAGTAAATTGCAAAAATCGTCCCTAAAGTTTGGCCAAATTACAAGTTTCGTCCCAAATGTTTGGAAAGTGCAAGGATCGTCCCTGTGAGAAAACTTTGGGGCAAAAATAGTCCCTGACCAACAACAAATGACTAAAAATACCCTTGTCTTCTTCTTTTTCTATATTTCTTTTCAGTTTCTTACACAAATGGTCCTTCTGTTTCGCCAGGTTTTACAAATTTAGTTCTATTTTTTTTAATTTATTTATTTAACTATTAATATTAGTATTATTTTTTATACATTTTCGTCCGTATTTCTTATGTTTTTCCGTTTTCATATGTCTTTGTCCGTTTTTCTTACGTTTTTGTCCGTTTTTATAAGTTATCACCCGTTTTCATACGTTTTCACCTGTTTTTCTTAGGTTTTTGTCTGTTTTAATCCGTTTTTGTCAGTTTTTGTCTGTTTTTCTTACGTTTTTATTTGTTTTCATACAATTTTTATCCGGTTTTATACGTTTTCACCCGTTTTCTTATGCTTTCATCCATTTTTATCGTTTTCGGCCATTTTTCTTACGTTTTTGTCTGTTTTATCCATTTTTGTTCGTTTTTCTTACGTTTTTGTACATTTTATTACGTTTTTTTTCGTTTTCATAAGTATTTATGCGTTTTATACATTTTCGCCCATTTTCTTACGCTTTCATCCGTTTTTATACGTTTTCGCCTGTTTTCTTACATTTTTGTCCCTTTTTGTACGTTTTTATCCGTTTTTCTTACGTTTTTGTCAGCTTATCTTACGTTTTTTTCCACTTTCATACGTTTTTTTTGTATTTATACGTTTTCGCCCCGTTTTCTTACATTTTTCAACCATTTTATTTTATTTTTCTTACGTTTGTCCGTTTTATCCGTTTTTGTCCATTTTTCTTACATTTTTGTCCGTTTTTATACGTTTTCGCCCATTTTTTGTCTGATTTTATACGTTTTCATCCATTTTCTTATGTTTTTATACGTACCAAAACGGATAAAATGGACAAGAAGTATAAAAACAGACAAGTACATATAACAATGGATGAAAGCGTCAGAAAACGGGCGAAAACGTATAAAAACGGATAAAAATGCATGAATACATACAAAAGTGAACAAAAACATAAGAAAACAGACAGAAACGGTTAAAAATGGACCAAAACTCAAGAAAATGGACAAAAACGTATAAAAACGGATTAAAACGTAAGAAAACGGAAAAAACGTATAAAAACGAAAAAAAACATATGAAAACGGAAAAAACATAGGAAAAGCTGACAAAACGTAAGAAAAACAAAAAAAACGTGTTGGGTACGCTTCTCGCACCAAAATGTGACAACATATGTGTGATTACATTAGTTATCTTATTTGCCACAAACACATGGACTAGAACCGTCAATATTGTAAAGTCATGTGTTTTGGCCCTATAAATACACCTCCTAGACTTCACTAGGAGGGTTGAAGCTTGTGTGTGTAATTTTCACCTTTCTCTTATTATCAATAAAACATAGTTTCCTCTTTATCCTTCTTTACTTTCTCTCTCTAACTTTCACCATGAAGATGATGATGTTTCATCATCCAAGGCCTCCCGATTCACAATATGTTAACCAAAACACGATCCATCAATTGGTATCGGAAGCCACGGTATTAGTTTTGGTTGATTTGTGTGGATTTATCTTGTCAAATTCGTACTTTCTCTCGTGGATCTGATCTGTTTTGGATATTGAAACTGTGTTGTATTTTTTCTGGTCCATACTACTTTTCATAACAGTTTACCCTTTTTTCTTTATAAAGTTTATAAAGTTTATAAATTTTTCATGACTACTGTGCTTATAAAGTTTATCAGTTTATGACTATTTTTAGTTATATCATTCCGTGAAGCTGGTCAGAAAAAGGGTTGTCCAAATATTGATCGGGTCATTTTTTTTGGTCTGATAATATTGGTCGGAAACTGGTAATATATGGAGATGGTCGGATATATCACCGGAAAACTCATCGGAAAACCGCCGGAGTTCTTGGTCAACAAGTCAAAACCCTTATTTATCGCAGTTGCTTGTAAAGCAAATGCGATAAAACCCTCTTCTATCTGAGTTCGGTTTCTTGTACAAGAAATGCGATAACATCCAATATCGATAATTATCGCTGTTGAGCTTTTATCGCAGTTGCGTTTTATCGCAGTTGTGACAACGCTTATCGCAGTTGGTAAAAGATCACTTATCGCAGTTGGGACAAGACCACTTATCGCAGTTGCTCGGGTCAACGGTCAACAGTCAACGATCAAGGTCAACAGTCAACAGTTAAGGTCAACGGTCTACACTTATCGAAAATTAAAAGAAACAGATGAAGATGAAGAAGACTAAACTGATAACCCTAAACTAAAATACCAGTTCGTTGACTTCAGGCTCAACCCATCATCAGTCAGACAATTATTTATAACATTAGAAGAGGATGTACAAAATAAAACCACGACTCGAGCAGAACCATTGAATCCATTTCACATCTAATCTAAAACCATACCACATCTAATCTAAAACCATTCCATTCACAACTTCAAACAACTCCTCACCTAATCTAAAACCCAATCTCCTATTCCCATCACTATAAGACTCGTACAGAATCTTTATATATCAAATTTGAAGTCTCAGTTTTACTTTCGTGTTCTTCAAATAACCGTCGGACCTTTATAAAGATCTAACACACGAAAGACAACTCATCATAGACTCTTGTTGAAGCTAAGCTTCATTACATATCCGACTCAAAAGACAAGTAAAATAACAATTATGTTATCTTCTTGTCTTGGTTCGTTCTTAGACACATTCAAAAAGCAAAAAAAAAAACAATGGTGTAGGAACCTACCCGTAACCTTGTATACGATCTTAAAGCTGAAAAGTCTTGACTCGTGTATAAGCTACTTCAGTCGAAGAAGAGTTTTTTTTTGTTTGGAGTTGAAGATGTGTTTGATTGCTAAAAGGGTGTGGGTGTGTTAGTGAGGAAAATTAAGTGACTGGATTTGGTGGCTGAGTGAGTTTGGAGTAATGATAGATGAGGGACGGATTGTTTGAGGAGAGGAAAGGGGCGGATGAAATTAGATTAGGGTTTGTGATTTGTGTATTTTAAAGTGTGTGTTAAATACCCATATGTTTAGGGTAGGCGTGGATTTGGATTGGATGGGTTATTTAAATCCAAATGGGCCGTGTATTTTTGGTTAATATTTTGTTGGGCCAAGCATGAAATATAATATTCGGTTTGTATTTTGGGATAATTTGTAGTAAATGGTTATTACAAATTTTGACGGGGATACGATTTTTGACAAGATCGGGATAAAACCATTATCATAGTTCACTTAAACCGTCAAAAGGCTAGTGTTGTGTATTGAACCACAAGATGTGACTACGGGGATAATTCTTTATTATTTATTTGAGGTTGAAGTGGAATATCACGGGTGCGTGTACTTAGTATCTTGAAGATATCGGGGTTGGTTGGATGCATGATTCTTCGAGATCCTTGTTCGAGCTTTCAACATTTACAATGACGAAGACTTGGATATCTAGTTATTTTTTCTTTCTACCTATTACAAAATAACTATCACTTTAAAGGAGTTACGTTGTAGTGCTCAAGTGTCACACAAAGATGTGGATTATTCAAGATGAGTTCATATACAGTAAAGGATGGTTGGATGGGTATATGAATCGACCTATGCTTAAAGGAGTTACGTTGTAGTGCTCAGTATAGGTTCCTTAGTCAGACAATAGTGCAAGCTTAAGTCACAAGTTCGGGTTATTGTACTTCAGTCTCAAGTTCGTAATACTGGGTTTTCTCCATCAGTGGTCACTACAAAAAGCCGTCAGAATGATAATGGGGTCGGTAAAGAGTTAGATGAGAAGAGTATAGAAGAGTAGAGATTTTATCAGCAATTGATTCTCACGGGCTATCTTTTGTACTTCACACATCTTCGACAAATTGGACATACAGGGTGTACGCTGCCTCCGTTTCCATCGTAACCATAGTGTGTATGCTTCCGATTCCGCGAAGACATCGTGGGGGAAGAGAGAGTAGATGTGCTTTGACTTTCTTTGACTTTCTTTGCATTTTTTGCGAAAACACTCTTTTTCCAGATGGATCTGCATTCAGGGGGAAGAAATGTGCACATCGGGGACACATAACAGACTCACGTGATCGAGCTTACAACTTTATTACTACCGGAAGACGTCCGCAGAGATGATCAGTAGTTCAGTTTTGTGATTCTGGTGTAATCGTTTCAACTTTCGCAGGGTGTGATGTGCGAAGTAGCCTACTAATGTGAGAAGATCTTGCTAAATTTCTCGCATGTTACCCCCGAACGGAACTTCCGCATTAAGCATAATCGTTTGCTTGGTGTGGTTTACGATGTCATCTACAAATTCCGCTGCGTACTTACAACCTTCAAAAGTTAGAAGACGTGTTAACTACATCAAAGTTTCGAATCTGCTGAAGACGGTTGTCAGTTTGGGGGGAAGCTGATTCAGAAACTTCACCAATAAGAAGTGTACGAAGAAGCCGTTAAAGACATGCAGCATGAATTGGGGGGAAGTTAATCCAATTCATGTTTATTACATCATTTGACTACAAGTGAAGAAAAGTTCTCAAGCCGAGGTACAAGATATAGACAAAGAGCGTCAACTGTAATCATCCTCAGCACATGAAGAGCTTATGAAGACCTTTCTTTATTTGTATTTTTTACTTGTAGGATATGATGTAAGTAATCCCATATGTTGCTACATTGGGGGAAGATTGTTGGGTACGCTTCTCGCACCAAAATGTGACAACATATGTGTGATTACATTAGTTATCTTATTTGCCACAAACACATGGACTAGAACCGTCAATATTGTAAAGTCATGTGTTTTGGCCCTATAAATACACCTCTTAGACTTCACTAGGAGGGTTGGAGCTTGTGTGTGTAATTTTCACCTTTCTCTTATTATCAATAAAACAAGGTTTCCTCTTTACTTTTCTTTACTTTCTCTCTCTAACTCTAACCATGAAGATGATGATGTTTCATCATCCAAGGCCTCCCGATTCACAATATGTTAACCAAAACAAAAACAAAAAAAACGTAAGAAAACGGGCGAAAGCGTATAAAAACGGATGAAACGTATGAAATGAAAAAAAAACGTAAGAAAAACGGACAAAAACAAAAGAAAAATGGTCAGAAACAGATAAAAAGGACAAAAACGTAAGAAAAATGGGCGAAAATGAAAAAAACGGATGAAAGCGTAAGAAAAACGGATGAAAATGAAAAAAAAACGTAAGAAAAACGGATGCAAACGTAAAAAAACGAACGAAAACGTATAAAAACAAAAAAAAAATTATGAAAACGGACAAAATGTAAGAAAAACGGACAAAAACGTAAGAAAAACGGACAAAAACGTAAGAAAAACGGATGAAAACGTATGAAAATGGAAAAAACATAAGAAAAATGGACAAAAACTTAAGAAAAACGGATGAAAACGTATAAAAAAAATAATACTAATATTAATAGTTAAATAAATAATTTAAAAAAAATCAGGACTAAACTTGTAAAACCTTGCGAAACACAAAGACCATTTGTGTAAAAACTGAAAAGAAATATAGAAAAAGAAGAAAACAAGGGTATTTTAGTCATTTGATGTTGGTCAGGGACGATTTTTGCCCCAAAGGTTTCTGTGAAGGATTATACAAACACTTGGGATGTGAATCTTAATAATGTGTTTGGGATATTTAGGAATGAATGTGATGTAGTACGCAGAATTTACTATAACACACTTAAAAGAAACAAAAGGTGGTAAACATGCAATCATGAATTGTAATGAACAATGAACACAACTTGAATAACAAAAAACGATTCAATATTATTGATGAAATAATACGGATGATCTAACTATCACCAGGATTACAAAGTAACCTTGAATCTTTTATTTGTTAAGGATTTATGAATTAGTAACTAAGTTACTAGAGAGATTGTGTTGGTTCAGGTTATTTCTAAGTTCTTAGTTGAAAAAGAGATATGTAATAAGGTGACTAAGGGTTCCTTTTATAGGATAAGGAACCCTTTTACATGTTGTCAAGTTGCACAATATAATAAGATACTTGGACTTTTCTAGCCTACTATTAATTACAACTTCCAATGTAAACTACTATGTATATTCTTCTGCACAACATAGAAGACTGAACTACTTCTACTTAACGTATTACATTGTACAAAGACTAATAATACAACTAAATATCTACAAATAAATATCTATCAACTTGACCTTCAACTTGGCAGGACCTTCTTTAACTAGCAGTACCTTCTCACCCAGAAGGTACTGTTAGTACATCTTCAACTTCTTCAAAATCAACTAGCAGGCTCAATACATCATCCAGCAGGCTCTTTGACTTGAACATTTTATTCCCAACAATCCTCCCCTAAACTTGTTATTTCCTTTAAAATACACAAGTTTCTTATGAATAAAATACATACCTTGAGGATCTGAGGGAACTCTTCCAAAAACTTTACTCTCTATTCTTCCTTTTTCTTTCGCATTGCTCAAAAATACTCATCAGCAAATTTTGAACAACTTCTGACTTTTCTTCATCTTTATCACATCTTAACCTCTTGGAGATCATGGTTGTAAGAACTTCATAGCTAAATGGATACTCTTTTTCAGCCAACATAAAGAGCTCAATCCCACTTTGTGTAAAAAGATGATGAATACTGCTAAGGCTTAGAAATTCCCATGTGGTTGTAGAATCATGATATGGAAACTTCCAATGAACATCTTTTGGATTAGGATCATACATCCTATTGAACTCTACCCAAAGTTCTTGTTCCTTAACATCAGTGTTAGAATTTGTGTCTAGCCTGATTTGAACTAGATTCCACAATTCTTCTAAGTCAGCTCTATCACATGCTCTTATTAGATTCTCAAAGTTTTTGAAGATTGCAGTTTGTCCTCCAACCCTAGTTATTTTCCATGACTTTCCTGATCTATCATGGTGAATTTCCCAATCAATAATAGGGTGTCTAGACCTAATTGGATCAGCATGTATAATTGTTGGTAAAGCAATTAACATTTTACTTATTTGCTCTGGATCCAATTTTGCTTCTTCTTTCTTTTGAGCATCTTTCTTTTTCATTGAAGGCTTTGCATCAGATGGGATCTTGTAGTAACATGTCTTGTAGGCATTCAGATAAAGGAAATGAATTTCTTCAGGAGTTTTCTTCTTCAGTTGAGATTCAGTCCAATTGGCTTGATTTCTTAAAACCTTCTTCATGAAATTCACTTGATCTTTTGGAGTTTTGCCCACCTTAAAACCTCTTTTCTGACTTTCTTAAATCTTTAGAAAAATATCATCCAGAGCTGCTTCTCTATATTTGTTGTTGATAAAGGTTTCAAGCTCTGCTGTTTTCTCTTCAGTAGAAAGATTCTTGTCATCCATAATTATGGAAGCTTGACCTCTTACAATTGGATCATTGGCAATAATCCATTGCATCTGTGCATCAAATGTTTCCTGAGCTGCTTGAGTGTCAAGAAGAGTTTGAGCAGCATCTTTTTGCTCTTGCATTTCTGCAAGCAGTCTTGAAGCTTCAAATGCTTTTTGCATTTCTTCTTCATGAAGCCTTTTGGAGACTTCCTCATCTAAGGCCATCTGCACTTGCTCACTTTTCTTCAACCTTTTGGGCTTAGGTTCATCTTCAACCATAATTTTCTTGCCCTTGTCTTTTGGAGTTGGTTCTTGACTTGGAGCAGTAGATTGCTCATCAGCAATAAATAACCTCCCTTGAACAAACAAATCCCCTTGAGGCTGTGATTCCCTCTTTCTCTTGTAGACATGCTGAGCAGACCCTTTATAATCCATAGTCAACAGCCTCTCAATCCTAGCAGGCTCTTGCTCTGCTTCAACAGGCTCTTTTGAACTAGCAGGCTCTTGCTCTGCACCAGCAGGCTCTTCATCATATACATGAGTTCCTTCATGAAAATGAAATTGAGCCTCCTCTTCAGCTTCTGAACTACCCATCCTCCCCTTTTTGGAAGAGTGACCCAACCTTTCAGCATCTGATCTTGAAGAACTAGATAGTACCAACTTTGAAGATCTTTTACCCTTTAGCATCTTCACTTCATTCTCCAATTTCTTAACCCTCTTAACTAACTTGATGTTGATCTCAGAAAATTTTGTGTTCTGACTTTTAAGAGCATTTTCTAAGAGCTACACCTTCTCTTTTAGTTCTTTCACTGTCTGAGAATCCAGACTTTGATGTTGAGGTGATTGGGATGGTGATACATGATGTGATGGTGTTGGTGGTGTTGCAGATGGTACTGGTGATGGGATTGGTGATGAAAGATGAGTTGGTGATATGTAACCAGGTGAAGAACTTGATGATGGTGATTCAGATGATGGTGTTGGTTCTTCAGCATGTTGTGGTAACATTTCATCAAAAAGTGGTATTTCTTCCCCATTGAAACCAATTTTCATGTTTGAAAACACCTTGTGTGAAAGTTTTGGTGTTTCATAAAGAGAGTGTGGGGGAAGTAACAAATGTTTTGATTTTGTAATGATGCATTGAATAAATCTGGGATACATCAAAAACTTTGTTTGGCTATCCACATTTTTAACCAATCCTTCAAAAATATGTTTGGAAAAATTAAATTTTCTATTTGTTGCCAAGCAAATGAGAGCTGTAGCCATGTTACCACTAAATTGCTCCCAAGAGGTTTTCTTTTGGCTTAAACAATGAAGGATTGTATGAATCAAAAATCTCCATTGTGGAGTAAAATGCTTTTTAAGAAAGGTGAGTTTAGTAGAATCAGCATTATACCCCATTCTTTCCAAATTTTCAAAAATTTCAGTATCAGGCAATTGACTAATACCATCTGAATCATCCAAATGAAGATGTCTTCGAATGGATGACTCAGTAAGAGTCAAGGTTTTTCCATCCACTTTGGCTTTTATCCTTTGGTCCCCATTTTCAGAAGTTTTAACTTTAGCTGTTTGCCAAAATTGTAAAATTTGAGATTCATAAATAGTGGGATTTACAAGTAAAGCAAACCTGATGTAAGAATCATTTAAAAAGTCCACTATTTGATGAAAAGAGGCATTATCCTCAGACTTTTCCAAAAATGCTAACTGGTTGTGACGTTTAACAAAAGTTAGAATAGCCATGGTGAAAATTAATGAAAAACTTGATTAGGATGGTGGGATTTGATGGTGGTACTGGTAGAAGATGAAAGGTGAGAGTTAATTGTAATAAGGACTGATGAAAGATATTATGAGAGATTTACTTTTAACCAACAATAAAGAATTTATAATAAGTAAATGAAGAGGCGGTTAAAAAGATCTTTTATATGAGAAATATAATATAATATAACATTAAAAATTTACAGAATTACCCCAACGGCTAATTGTAACTACTAGGCCCAACGGCTATAATTTTTACTGACAGGCTCAACGGTTATCTAGCAGTACCATTTTACTCTACCAGTACCAAAATTTGAACTACCAGTACCTTTGAAAGAAAATTTTACTTGGCAGTCTCTTTAAAATTTTAGCAAAAATCCCTTATAGTTTTTAGCAAACTATCAGCTATCAACGGATTTGATTTGTCTTTACCGAAAGCCGTTTGCTTATGGACTAGTCAACTATTTACTGTTAAGTATGGTTAGTTAAATACCATATAGTTTTTGGTAAACTATCAACCATCAACGGATTTGATGTGTCTTTACCAAAAGCCGTTTGCTTATGGACTAGCCAGCTCTTAAGTTTGTAAAACTTGGTGAACTGAATACCAATTCCATATTGACCTAAAGATGGTGCAATTTCCTTGGATGGAGGAATTGTAAGAGGCAATGATGCTGTGTATCTTGGATGCTTGGTTCAATAAGTGAAATCATCTATTAGCATGCCTTTGTATTGAAACTTTCCTTAGTTTGATCCAGATAGAACTTTCTCCTTTAAGAATGCTTCATCCCTTCTGAATATATGATCTATTCTTATCATTTTCAACCTCTACATCATCTTATATGCTCTTGTCTTTTCCTTCCATAACATTGAGTTTTTCATCCTTTTTCTGGGTTGTTATTTCCTCCCCTGAGATTGTTATTTCTCCTGAGATATAAATAACTTTTATTTCCCCCTTTGTTTGGAAGATCTCTTGTTTTGTTATCAACCTGAAATTTGTTAGTTGCAGACCAAAAAAACAAAGTGCAAAGCACTTGTTTTTATAGCATTGAAAACATTTAATCATCAAGATGAACAAAACAGAGCAAACTTTATACTAGCAGGACCAATTATGAACTGACAGTACCTTTTGACTAACTAGCAGTACCATGTTTAAAAGCGAATACCAGTTATTTTATGTACAAAAGCACATGTTTTTCAAAGATTAATCATTCCAATACCTCCTACTAGGTATTTGAATCTACCTAAATCAAAAGCTTTGGTGAGAAGGTCTGCAAAATTCTTTTCAGAATCTATTTTGACAACTTGTATTAACCTTTTCTCATTGCAATCTCTTATAAAATGGTGTCTGATTTCAATGTGTTTTTTTTTTTGAGTGTTGAACTGGATTTTTAATGATACAAATAGTACTGCTATTGTCAATGTAAATAATGGTGTTAAGAAAATTGTACCCATAGTCAAGCATTTGATTTTGGATCCAAAGGACTTGTCCACAACAACTTGCACCAGCAACATATTCTGCTTCAGTTGTAGAGTTGGCCACCATTGTTTGCTTCTTGCATTGCCATGATATGAGTCTGCAACCAAGAAATTGACATCCACCAGTTGTGGATTTTCTGTCTAGGGTTGTGGTATGTGCTTAAACACATACCATTTCAAGACCAAAACCGGACCAAAATAACCAAAAACCCGACCAAAACGCCAAAAGATATTGTGTTTTTGTGTTTTTGCATGTGCAGGGATGGATATCGTGAAAATTGACAAAAGACACAAGAAAATCAAGAAAACGAGCACGAGATACGAAAAGGCTCAGAACCGGAACCGGGAACAAAGAAAATGGTCAAAAAGGCATCCATGGTCCTCCAACTATCTAAGATTGTCAAGAATCACCCTTAGATAATCTTTTGTAAAATAGCAGCCACGGTCCCTAGAATTTCAGCAATTTACACATTTAGTCCCTTGAGGTAAAAAACCCTTAAACTTTAAAATCCTTCTACCCGGATCCCATTTTAAATAATTCTACAAGCCCACTCACCTCAATATTAATCCTAGCCCAATCCAATTACACCTAAGCTAAACCCGGCCCATCCCTTAATCCGATAAAACCTTATCTTCGGTCAAAAAAACTTCACTCGGTCAAAGAAAGATAAATAAAAACAAACACACCTTATCTCACAATTCACCCTCTTATCTCTCTCACTAAAAAAAATAAAACCGATCCCCATTTTCACCCCCATGAACCCTAAATCCCCAACCCCAAAAATTACCGTGATTAAGGGTATTATAGTACAATCAAAGGGCTTCTTGAAGGATCAGAGTATGTCAGAAGGTGTCAGACTCGAAGAAACACACGAGGGGATGAGGTGGCAGCTCGTGATTGGTTAGAACACGTCATGATAGAGCAATCCAAGGGCTATGATGAGTGGGATTGATTTAGACGGCTTAGATGAGCTCCAAACTAACATAAACGCACACGGATCGCCAACGTGGCATAGCCCAGAGGTTCGGATTGAGTCTATAAATAGGATAGGTTATTTCATTTTCGGGATGTAATTTTTCTTTAGCAACGTTATGCTGTCAAATTAGTTTTAGAATTCTAGTCTTTTAATTCGGATTGTAATTTTCAGTTTATGTTTAGATGATTCGATTATTGTAATTTTTAAGTTTGTAATGAAAGTTTCAATTTGAGGTTATTTTTGTTATCCGAATTCTCTTTTAGTTAATGTTTAATTTTTTACATTTTAATGAAAGCTTAAATTTGAAGTACATTTGAATCCGAATTCTTAATTTGTTTATTGTTTAGTCATTTCGTTTTAATATCTGATTATCACAAAAAGAAAAAATAAAATAAAAAAAAAGGGTATATAGCTTTCAGATAAGCTATTTCAGTGGAAGTACAAACTCATTTAAGCTCACTAGCTTATGTGAGCTTGTTTAGTTACAATTTCAGTAAAGTTCAAAAAAGTCAAAGAAAAAGTCAAAGGTTATAAGCTGGGATAAGCTGATGGAGGAAAGAAGAGCTGGTTATTTGGGTTTGATATTGGCTTGATAGCCTGGTTATGGTTGTTGTTCTAAGTTCAGTTCATGATTTGAAGCAGGATCAGTTTGTGAGTATTGCTTGATATAGTTTTTTTTTATTTCTGCTTAATTGTTGCTTTCTAATTAGTTGCTCTTGTTGTTTTTACTTGCAATCAGTTGAGTATTGATTTAGTCTTAAAGGTTTAGAACAAGTTTAAGATAGGTTCAGTGTTATTGTTGCTCAATTGTGGTTGGCTGCTAGTTATCTTCTCTGCTGATCAGTAAATTGCCTAGTTCACAAGTTGATTTCTAGAAATCTAATTGAGTTTAGTAAGTGGATAGTGGGGCAAAAGCTAGTCATACTAGTTGTTAGTTAGATTCTGCTCTTAGTTTTGCTGTTTTAGCTTATTTGGATAGCTAAATTGAGTCCATTTGGTGCCTGTTTGACTGTTTTATAAAAAGTTTACAAAGGTTGGCTGTTTTGTTAATAAGCTGCTTTCCAGCTTATTTAATCTAGTTTAAGCTTCTTATTTTCATTAAAAAATAATATTAGTTAGTTGTTAATTGAGTTTGGAAAGAAGAAAAATAAAAAAAAATTAGTTTAGATTGATTTGTAATTACCAGGAATCGAACCTGGGTTGCTACTAGTATAAATCGTTTTTAATTTCAGAATTTTCAATACAGTCCTTGAGTTTCATTTTAAACAAGTTTGGTCCTTGTCTTTGTTTTCAAATCGTTTTTAGTTTTATTAGAAGTTTCAGAATTTACAGTTTGGCCCTTGTCTTTACTTTAAAAAGTTTTAGTTTAAATAAAGTTTCCAAAATTGCATTTTTAGTCCCTTGTTTTTTTTATAAAACTTTATTTTCTTAAATTTCTTTTATAAAATCAGTTTTTAATAAAATTCATTTTCGTCCATTAGATTTTATTTTTATTTTTATTTCTATTTTAAGTATAATTTCACTAATAGATTTATAAATCTCGGGATTAGCCCGGGATTTGCATTTATTTGAATTTTCTTTGTGTGCATTTATTTTAATAGCGTAGATTGCTTTTAATTTTTCTTATTATAGTGTAATCAATTCTAAAAAAAATATAATCTTTCACGTCACTTTTCACTTCACATTTATACGACACCGATTCGACAAATTCGCCGTCAAACCTTCGTTGGGAGAACGACCCGGGGAAATTGTATTCGTTACAATTTCTTTGGAAAAATAAAAATAAATATAAAAACATAACATCAATAAAATGGCGCCGCTGCCGGGGAAGGCTTGAAACGAGTGCGTCGATTTCGTCCGTTGTTTTTGTGATTTGAAGATCCTTCCTTGGAAGTTATTGTTTTTTATAAAAAAAAAAATACAAAAATATAATAATTAAAAAACACTTTTCCTAAAGTGTTTTCACCATTAATAATACATCCTCCGTCTTCCGTTGAAGGAGGGCGGTTGTAAACCATTCCAAATAAACAACAAAACAAATCGTGTAATTAATCGTTTCTCGGATTATTTCTTTACTACAACCTAATTACGGGGTTTAAGGAAGTCTTGACATTAAATTGCAGACTGAAGAGAGATCCATTCTTCTCTCCCGCCACGCTGCGCGTAGTTTTAAAGGAAACGGTTACGGTTAACGTAACGGTTACCAAAAAGAAAATAAAATATTTTGTTTTTCAATATATTAAAAAAGCCAAAAATAATTCCCAACCAAAAATACAAAAAGATTTTTGATTTTCATTTTTGTTTTCTTTTTGGTGTATGAACACCCGCTCATCTTCTCAAAATCTTATTTCTCCATTATCAAATCCCGAAAGGGTAATTCGACACACACACCGTACTCATTTCCCAAACGTTGAGGAAATGAACGACAATCAAGCTCCTCCGGTGGGGCCTAATCAAGGAGCACAACCGGGCCCCGACCTCCGTCCGATGGAGGAACAACTTCAAACACCATTTAATGGTGTGCGAAGGGCCATTGTGATTCCCGACATACTTGCTAATCAATTTGAAATTAATCACGGGTTATTGAACCTCATCACGAGTATCTCATTTCACGGATTTGAGAATGAAGATCCTCATTCTCATATCAGAAATTTCACCGATATCACTGAAACAATAAAGATCAACCAAGTGCCGTATGATGTGATCAAAATGAAATTGTTTCCTTTCTCCCTCAAAGGAGCGGCCCGGACTTGGCTAGAAAAGGAACCTCCAAATTCCATCTACACTTGGGGTGATCTAGCTTCAAAGTTTGTGAATCATTTCTATCCTCCGTCTAAAACTTCTAATCTCCGCACTCAAATCTTTCGATTCCAACAAGCTTTCGATGAATCGTTCAGCGAAGCTTGGGATAGATTTAAGGAGTTGTTGGAAAAATGTCCAAATCACGGGTTTTCACTCTTGCATCAGATTGATACTTTCTATAATGGGTTGTGTCATGCTGATCAAGATTCACTCAATTCTGCTGCGGGTGGAAACTTGTTGACCCGGAACCAGCAAGAAGCTTTTACGATCATCGAGAATAAAGCTAGAGTAAGGACTTCTAGGAGCAAAACTCAAGTCTCGAGTGCTAGTAGCAAATCAAATGACGAAGTTTTGGCTCATGTTCTTGATCAAAATAGCAAAACCAATGAGGCTATTTTAACTCTTACTAAACAAATGGGACTTTTAATGAAGGAAAGAACTCCTCAACAAATTAATGTTGTGAACCAGATTTGTGAAACATGTGGTGGTCCACACCCGTATTATGAGTGTCCGGCCACCGGTGCCTTTCCTTACGAGAATGTGTATGCTGCAAATCAGGGTGGTAACGGTTACCAACCCCAAGGAGACCATAATCTCCTTAGCTACCGTTCGAATAATTACCCTGGACCACCACCGGGATTCAACAATCAAAATCAAAATCAAGGTCAAAACCGTAATCAAGTAAACAATAATCAAAATCGTGCAAATAATGGTTTTCAAAACAATGGTTTTAATCCAAATCAAAACCGGGTTTTCAAGGAAATCAAAATCAAGGGAATTTTTATGGGAATTTCAATGCTAATCAAGGAAATTTGAATCAAAATCAAGGGAATTTTCATAATCAAGGTTTCAATAACAACAACCGAGGGCAAAATTTTAATCAAAATCAAAATGTTGTTCCAAATCCGCCACCCTCGGATGAGATTCTTCGACAATTAATGCTTCAAAATCAAAATCTGATGAGAACTCAAGAGTTGTTAACTAAGGAAATGAGTGAGATTAAGAAACGTTTAAATGATCAACCCTCGGGTTCGGGAACTACTTCTCTTCCCAGCAACACGATCGCAAACCTGAGGGGCGACGTTAAAGCGATCACAACACGAAGTGGTGTTTGTTATGATGGACCTACGGCTCCGACTACCTCTTCTTCTCTTCCTCCCAAGGTAGTCGCCCGTGAAACCGAGGAGACAACGGATACGGCACTTCCTACTAATAACGGAAGGACCGAAGACATCCAACCTCCGGTTGTCCAATCGTCAAAAGGAAAAGGGAAAGTTGATTTTGAACAAGAGGTTCCCGTTAAGATAAAACTTCCGTATCCGTCACGACTTGATGAACAAAAGCACCATGATAAGAATACGCATCAGATGGAGAAATTCTACCAAATCTTTCAAGATATGAGTTTCGAAATTAGCTTTGCGGATGCTGCTCTCTTAATGCCGAAGTTTGCATCGATGGTGAAGAATTTGTTGAGTAACAAAGATAAATTGTTTGAGATGGCAAAAACAACCCCATTGAATGAACAATGTTCCGCGGTTCTCCTCAAAAAGCTTCCAGAAAAGCTAGGAGATCCCGGAAAGTTCCTTATTCCGTGCAATTTTCCGGGGATGGTTCAATGTTTCGCCTTGGCCGATCTTGGCGCTAGCATTAACCTAATGCCTAAGTCCGTCTGGGAAAAATTATCTCTCCCCGCTCTTACTCCTACCCGCATGACTCTCGAGCTCGCAGATCGATCAATCACTCGACCAATTGGAATAGCCGAAGACGTCTATGTTAATGTGGGAAAATTCCATTTTCTGGCAGACTTTGTGATTGTCGAATTTGATGCCGATCCCCGAGTTCCTCTCATTCTCGGGAGAGGATTCTTAAGAACCGGGCGAGCGTTGATTGATGTTTATAATGAAGAGATTACCTTGCGAGTTGATAATGAAAAAGTTACGTTTCAAATCAATCCGAACTCGAAAACTCAAACCGACAAATGCAATGTCGCTACGGTTGATCAAAAGTCCGATCCCGTAATTGCTCCTAAAAGAGTTGATCCAAACCTTTCAAAATTCACGGTCAAGAGTATGTCAGAAAAACGTGCTGAACTCAAGGCCATGAAAATTAATCCTGGATCGAGCAAATGGTTTGAGTGTTGTGCTACAAATACTAAGAGTATTCTTGATGATGATGAATCGGATTCGGAGACCACAACGGAAGAGGTGGAAAATGCTAGCTCTAAGAGCACACCTCTTGTCCCACCTCCGGAGACGGTTTATCGTGTAGAGATGATTGATTCTGTTCTTTCCGACTCTTCCCATCCTTCTCCTCCGATTGAGGGAAGTGAAATCTCGAGGGAAGAGTTCGAGGTGTTGTCTATTAATGCTCCAATTTCGCCAGAAATTGTTGAGACCAATAATAATCCAGGGGAAGATGTTTTGAAATTTGATGAACAATTGTTTCCCCTGGAAGATGTTAAGGAAAAACCGCCTAAATTCGTTCAAATTGTTGATTCAAAATCAGAAGAGCAAAGTAGTGGCAGTACCACTTCTTATATTGATTCTCTTCTTGAGGAGTTCACCGATGAACTCGCTCACATCGATCCAATCCCACCGGGGGATGAGGACGATGAGTTTGATTTTGAAACTGACTTAAGAAAATTGGAATCTTTAATGAACCAAGATCCGTCTAAATATGATTCTTATCACGAGGAGTTCACCGATGAACTCGCTCACGATGATCCACTTCCATCATATGATGATGATCTCTTTGACGTTCATGCTGATTATAAAGAAGTTGAAGATCTTTTGTACCATGCTCCATCATCTGATTCTTACTCCGAGCTTAATGATGATGATGATCTCTTCGATTTTAGGGCCGATCAAACCGAATGGAGAAATCTTTTATATGGCAAACCTACTGAAAAAGGCCCTAAAATTGAAACCATAACCGAGGATGCTTCAATTGTCTCTCATGACTTAGCTCCTTATTCTTCCGAGGATGATTTCTTTATTGAGTCCTCCATCGAGTACCCTGCTGAGTTTTCTTGTGAGGACAAAGTATTTAAGCCAGGCTTACTCGATGATGGTAAAATTCATCCTTTGATGAAAGTGACTCTTGATACGAATTTAAAGTTTCCTGCCTCATCTAAGGAACTTTTAATTCTGGAGAAAAATGATTCCTCTCTGCTTCTTTCTATTCAAAAACTCTCATTCTGTCCGGAGTCATCTCTGCTTGAAACTTTACTATCGTTTCCAGCCGGAAACGAAGACAAAGTTTTTGACCCCGGCATCACCGCTTTCATCTTCTAAAGCCGTGGGTATCTCAATCGGAGTGGAACTTTCGTGTGCTTCAATGTTTATTCAAACATCTTGAACGAAAGTCCGATTGAGATTATCTCTTCCACTTGCTCCCCCATGGACAACTAAATTCGGGGTCGAGTCAAGCTCATGAGACTCGGTTACCAAAAACAAGCGCTTCGTGGGAGGCACCCCATGCTTATCCATCTATCTTCTTTCTATTTTCTTAATAAAGAGGAGGAGATCCTCCTCCATATCTTGTGCCTCGTTGTTTTTCTGTGATGTGTCCAGGAATGCTGATGATGAAGACTCTCGTGCTCGTAGTTTCCTTCACGCTACTCGAGTTTCATCTTCCGCTGCTTATCCAATATCCAAAATCTTATCGTTTTACATCTATCTTTTGGCATAATTAATAAACGGCCTTAGATTTTTGTAGGGATACCCGTACCTTTAAGACATTGAGGACAATGTCTCATTCTAGTCTGGGGGGGTAATCTTGCGATTTGATTTTTGCCTTGCATTTTTGCTATTGTCTCGTGCAACCCCGTTTTTCCTCAAAAATTGAAAAAAAATCCACAAAAAATGAGAAAATTTAAAAATTTTTGTGCAAAAATATAATAAGTTTTGACATTTTTGTTGATTTTCCGCTGGGTAGAGTAGGAATAAAATTTTGACTTGACCGGGCGTGTTGAGCCCTAGCTTGTTCCCTTAACCAATGATGATCATAAAAGCTTGTGCTAGTCTTGTACTCAAGGAGCTGCTCTTTTGCGTGTTCCCGTACTTGACTTTATACATGCATGGCTTTAAAAGCTTCCGCTAGTCTTTTACATAAGGAGCTAGAAAACGCGAATTCTTTTCAAGAATTTGCAAGTTTCTGTAACTGACTTTATATATGTGTGGCTGATTATCGGCTAAGTATTCGCGAATTTCATTATTTGAGATTTTTAAATGTGCGAAGAGCGAGAAATGATAGAATTTATTTAGAAGTTAGATGCCAAACGTGGAGTAGTTGGTTCTCTTTAGAGCTCGTCGTGGGTACTTGTGGCCTTTTGCTCCCGTAAAATTGTTTCACCCCATATATTGTATAAATAATTAAAGATATTTAGGTTTAGAACAAAATTTAGTTCTCCATCTTCTTAAAAGAATTTTTGCTCTAAAGATTGGGTACACATCAAGGTCCCGTATTGAGTGAATAAGTTGTAAAGTGCTCTTAGATTTCGGATTGAGATCGGACCTTGGATCCTTACTTCTAAAGGCGGTAAGGTCTTGGATTTAAACCGTGAAGGTTCGTTTTCTAAGGGTTACTATTGGATGTTTGATGATTTGGAAACACCCGGTAATCCCGTGGTATTAAGTTATTGAGTGAAGAAAAGTTTGAGTAAAAAAAAAAAAAAAAAAAATGTTGAGATGTATGGATTTTGTGCTTATTGTGTTAGACAAGTTGTTGGCACGTGAGGTGCATGTGAATGACCCTAGATCGGGCACATGAGGTGCACGTGATGTTTCTCCACAACTTTTGTCTACATGTTTGTATGAGTTCTTTAGTCTTGGACGTATGTAATAACCTTGATTTGGACCTCATTTTTAAGGCAAACTTTCTTGCAAGAAGATGGAAAACTACTTAGCGTTTTAAACTTGGTATCTTTATCGGTCTAATAATTATGAAAATGAGAAGCTTATGGAGAAATTCATTCTTCTCACAAAAATAAAATAAGTAGAAACAAAAATAAGAAAATGGGAGCGAGAGGTTTACACAAGTAACTTCCATGAGTAGTGTTGGCATCTAAATTCTAAGTAGGTTGTGATCTCGTTTATAAGCTTAGTTTGGGAGCATGTGAAAAATCAAGGACGAAGAATTTTATCCTTATGGTCACTCCTCTATGAGTTGTGTTTCTACTCTATGACCCTAAAAATTATCGATAGATAATGATTGTCATCAAAAGCCGTCACTTGAATAATAAGAAAAATACAAAAATAGAATAAAAGGAAAATCGGGGAGTTTTCATAACATTGCATGAGGACATTGCAATACTTAGTCTGGGGGATTTTGGTATGTGCTTAAACACATACCATTTCTAGACCAAAACCGGACCAAAATAACCAAAAACCCGACCAAAACGCCAAAAGATATTGTGTTTTTGTGTTTTTGCATGTGCAGGGATAGATATCGTGAAAATTGACAAAAGACACAAGAAAATCAAGAAAACGAGCACGAGATACGAAAAGGCTCAGAACCGGAACCGGGAACAAAGAAAATGGTCAAAAAGGCATCCATGGTCCTCCAACTATCTAAGATTGTCAAGAATCACCCTTAGATAATCTTTTGTAAAATAGCAGCCACGGTCCCTAGAATTTCAGCAATTTACACATTTAGTCCCTTGAGGTAAAAAACCCTTAAACTTTAAAATCCTTCTACCCGGATCCCATTTTAAATAATTCTACAAGCCCACTCACCTCAATATTAATCCTAGCCCAATCCAATTACACCTAAGCTAAACCCGGCCCATCCCTTAATCCGATAAAACCTTATCTTCGGTCAAAAAAACTTCACTCGGTCAAAGAAAGATAAATAAAAACAAACACACCTTATCTCACAATTCACCCTCTTATCTCTCTCACTAAAAAAAATAAAACCGATCCCCATTTTCACCCCCATGAACCCTAAATCCCCAACCCCAAAAATTACCGTGATTAAGGGTATTATAGTACAATCAAAGGGCTTCTAGAAGGATCAGAGTATGTCAGAAGGTGTCAGACTCGAAGAAACACACGAGGGGATGAGGTGGCAGCTCGTGATTGGTTAGAACACGTCATGATAGAGCAATCCAAGGGCTATGATGAGTGGGATTGATTTAGACGGCTTAGATGAGCTCCAAACTAACACAAACGCACACGGATCGCCAACGTGGCATAGCCCAGAGGTTCGGATTGAGTCTATAAATAGGATAGGTTATTTCATTTTCGGGATGTAATTTTTCTTTAGCAACGTTATGCTGTCAAATTAGTTTTAGAATTCTAGTCTTTTAATTCGGATTGTAATTTTCAGTTTATGTTTAGTTGATTCGATTATTGTAATTTTTAAGTTTGTAATGAAAGTTTCAATTTGAGGTTATTTTTGTTATCCGAATTCTCTTTTAGTTAATGTTTAATTTTTTACATTTTAATGAAAGTTTAAATTTGAAGTACCTTTGAATCCGAATTCTTAATTTGTTTATTGTTTAGTCATTTCGTTTTAATATCTGATTATCACAAAAAGAAAAAAAAAAAAAAAAAAAAAGGGTATATAGCTTTCAGATAAGCTATTTCAGTGGAAGTACAAACTCATTTAAGCTCACTAGCTTATGTGAGCTTGTTTAGTTACAATTTCAGTAAAGTTCAAAAAAGTCAAAGAAAAGTCAAAGGTTATAAGCTGGGATAAGCTGATGGAGGAAAGAAGAGCTGGTTATTTGGGTTTGATATTGGCTTGATAGCCTGGTTATGGTTGTTGTTCTAAGTTCAGTTCATGATTTGAAGCAGGATCAGTTTGTGAGTATTGCTTGATATAGTTTTTTTTTATTTCTGCTTAATTGTTGCTTTCTAATTAGTTGCTCTTGTTGTTTTTACTTGCAATCAGTTGAGTATTGATTTAGTCTTAAAGGTTTAGAACAAGTTTAAGATAGGTTCAGTGTTATTGTTGCTCAATTGTGGTTGGCTGCTAGTTATCTTCTCTGCTGATCAGTAAATTGCCTAGTTCACAAGTTGATTTCTAGAAATCTAATTGAGTTTAGTAAGTGGATAGTGGGGCAAAAGCTAGTCATACTAGTTGTTAGTTAGATTCTGCTCTTAGTTTTGCTGTTTTAGCTTATTTGGATAGCTAAATTGAGTCCATTTGGTGCCTGTTTGACTGTTTTATAAAAAGTTTACAAAGGTTGGCTGTTTTGTTAATAAGCTGCTTTCCAGCTTATTTAATCTAGTTTAAGCTTCTTATTTTCATTAAAAAATAATATTAGTTAGTTGTTAATTGAGTTTGGAAAGAAGAAAAATAAAAAAAAATTAGTTTAGATTGATTTGTAATTACCAGGAATCGAACCTGGGTTGCTACTAGTATAAATCGTTTTTAATTTCAGAATTTTCAATACAGTCCTTGAGTTTCATTTTAAACAAGTTTGGTCCTTGTCTTTGTTTTCAAATCGTTTTTAGTTTTATTAGAAGTTTCAGAATTTACAGTTTGGCCCTTGTCTTTACTTTAAAAAGTTTTAGTTTAAATAAAGTTTCCAAAATTGCATTTTTAGTCCCTTGTTTTTTTTATAAAACTTTATTTTCTTAAATTTCTTTTATAAAATCAGTTTTTAATAAAATTCATTTTCGTCCATTAGATTTTATTTTTATTTTTATTTCTATTTTAAGTATAATTTCACTAATAGATTTATAAATCTCGGGATTAGCCCGGGATTTGCATTTATTTGAATTTTCTTTGTGTGCATTTATTTTAATAGCGTAGATTGCTTTTAATTTTTCTTATTATAGTGTAATCAATTCTAAAAAAAATATAATCTTTCACGTCACTTTTCACTTCACATTTATACGACACCGATTCGACAAATTCGCCGTCAAACCTTCGTTGGGAGAACGACCCGGGGAAATTGTATTCGTTACAATTTCTTTGGAAAAATAAAAATAAATATAAAAACATAACATCAGGTTGCACCAGCATAGTCACTATCAGAATAAGCCACCAAATCAAAAGATGATTCCCTTGGATACCAGAGACCCAACCTAGGTTGACCCTTGAGATATCTAAAGATCCTTTTGACTGCTGTGAGATGAGAAACTTTGGGATGTACTTGAAACCTTGCACATACACATACTGAGAACATGATATCTGGTCTTGATGATGTAAGGTACATTAAGGACCCAATCATTGATCTATAATTGTGCAAATCCACATCTTCACCCTCAGCATCTTTTAGTAACCCCTTTTCTGAATCCATTAGTGTACTTGCAACCTTAGAATCAGCAAACTGAAATTTCCTTAGGACCTCTGCTACATACTTATCTTGGCTAATAAATATGCCTTCATTTGATTGTTTTACTTGGAGACCCAGAAAGAAAGTAAGTTCCCCCATGGAACTCATTTCAAACTTACTATGCATAAGTTTTTCAAACTCTACACACAACTCTTGATTTGTGGATCCAAAGATAATGTCATCAACATAAATTTGCACCAGCAAGATGTCTTTCTTGGTTCTTTTGATGAACAAAGTTGGATCAATCTTGCCTCTTTGGAATCCATTTTCTAATAAATAGAAAGCCAATGTTTCATACCATGCCCTAGGAGCTTGGTGTAGACCATAAAGAGCCTTGGTAACCCTATACACCTTGTCTGGATACTCTGCATCAATGAAGCCTGGAGGTTGAGAAACATACACTTCTTCTCTAATAGTACCATATAAGAAGGCACTCTTAACATCCATTTGATAAACAGTGAAGCCTATGAAAGAAGCATAGGCCAAGAATAGCCTAATTGCTTCAATTCTTGCAACTGGAGCAAAAACCTCTTCATAATCCACCCCTTCTTCTTGAGTATACCCTTGGGCCTCCAATCTTGCTTTGTTTCTGATCACAATCCCCCTTTCATCTTTCTTGTTTCTGAACACCCATTTGGTTCCAATTGCCCAGTGACCTTTGGGCAAATCAACCAGTTTCCAAACCTTCTGAAGCTTGAATTGAAGAAGCTCTTCTTGCATTGCTTCAACCCAACTTGGATCATCTAAGGCTTTGTTAATGTTTTTGGGTTCAGCCTGTGAGAGAAAACATGAAAACAGGCATATGTTGGCAACTTCATGATTCTTTTCTTCATAAATAGATGAGATAAACCCTTCTTGGTCTGAAGTCAAGACTTGAGTTCTTGTTCTAACACCAGAATCAATGCTACCAATCACATTATCAATGGAGTGATCTTTGAGAATTCTTGTGTTGTGTGTTATAGGAACTTCATAGGTAAGTGGAAGATTGCCAATCCCCACCTCTTCTGGTAAAGAATCATCTTATTGAACATTTAATGGTTCAGCAGTACCAATTTGTGAACTGGCAGTACCATCTGGTGAACTAGCAGTACCATTTTCATTTGCACTACTTTCTTGATTCTCTTGACCCTGAGTTCCATGATCATCTTCAACACCTTCATTTGTTGTATTTGAAGGTTCTTCATGACTTGAAGATAAATCCAATCCTTTCCAAATTGGCATCCAGATGTAATCTTGATCTTTAGGTGTTTCAACATTGTCTTCAAAACCTGCATTATCATTAGTATTTGTACCTGCAACAGGCACATAATTCATAGATTCTGAAAGCCTATCAATGTCAAACATCCAATCTGGCCCAATGCCTTTAACATTTGGTAGTTTCTCTTGAAACTCTATGTGCAGATTTTCTTCCACTAGCCTAGTGCAACTGTTATACACTCTATAGGCCTTACTTTGCAAAGAATACCCTATCAAGTAGCCTTCATCAGCTTTTCCTTCAAACTTGCCTAAATGATCTTTGGTATTGAGAATAGTGACATGACATCCAAAAGGTCTCATAAAACTTAAAGATGGTGTTCTACCAAAGAAAAGTTCATAAGGAGTCTTTTTATGTGGTTTAATCACAAGAACCCTGTTCTGCACATAACAAGCAGTACCTACTGCTTCAGCCCAAAATGAAATAGGCAACTTAGAGTCTACTAACATTGTTCTAGCAGCCTCTATAAGTGTTCTATTTTTCCTTTCTGCTACTCTATTTTGCTGTGGGGTTATAGCTACACTAAATTCTCTTTTTATTCCTTTTTCTTTGCAAAATTCATCCATAACCCTATTCTTAAATTCTGTCCCATTGTCACATCTGATGACTTTTACTTTCTTATCAGCTTGGTTTTCTACCTCAGTTATATAAGATTTAAGGATCTCACTTGTTTCATGCTTAGATCTTAAAAAGAAAACCCAAGAAAATCTGCTGTAATCATCAGTAACTACAAGACAATATTTTTTACCATTCAAGCTACTCACATTAGTAGGACCAAAAAGGTCCATATGAAGCATATACAAAGCTTGAGAAATTGAGTTATGGGTCTTGGGCTTACAAGAAGCTCTATGTTGTTTGCCTTTTTGACAATCAACACAGGTTTGGTTATTTTGAAAAATCTTTTTGGGTAAACCTCTGACCAAATCATATTTTGCAATTGTATTGATTGTTTTAAAGTTCACATGACCAAGCCTTCTATGCCAAAGCATAGATTCATCCAATGAGGCTTTTGCTACTAAACAAGTTAAACTCTCCTTAGGATCAATGTTCTTTAAATCAACACTGTACATATTGTTCCTTTT
Organism: Artemisia tridentata subsp. tridentata; assembly: GCA_021014915.2. Classification (NCBI taxonomy): domain Eukaryota; kingdom Viridiplantae; phylum Streptophyta; class Magnoliopsida; order Asterales; family Asteraceae; genus Artemisia; species Artemisia tridentata. The sequence goes on along the minus strand of CP139503.1, from coordinate 151,303,714 downwards.
TGGGATTTTAAGAAGGATCTGACTTTCATCAGGCATTTTAAAATCAGAAGAAAGAACCATACATTCATTGTCAGTAAAGAGAACATTGTTCTTTTTGTCACACATTTGTGAGACACTAAGGAGATTAAACTGAAGCTCTTTCACAAAGTACACATTTTCAAAATCTAATTTACTGGTTTTGATTGTACCTTTACCAGTAATCTTTCCTTTGATTCCTCCCCCAAAGGTAACATATCCTCCATCAAATGTTTTGAAGTCTGTGAGGTAAGACATGTTGCCTGTCATGTGCCTTGAACATCCACTATCTACATATCCTTTATCAGCCATATCATTGGAATGTTCCTGCACACATATAAACATATTAGTTTCCTTGGGGTACCCAAGCCATAACTGACTTGGGTTTGCCTCTTGCATCAATGAAATCAAACCTCTTTAGGGTTGTTGATGCACCTTTTGATTGGAGTGGTCTCCATATCCAACATGCTGAGGACTTAACACCATCTTCCCTTTTAATCCATTTTGTGGTCTTTGGTCTGACAGTACCAATTTTGGCAGTACCATTTGATCTAGCAGGGCCTTTTGGTTTTGGTCTCCAATCTTGTGTTTTAACCACAAATTTCTTTTCAATGAGACTTTTCACAACTCTTGGTGCATGTTTGAAAGTATTTCTTGCACCCTTAGTAGTTGGTTTTGAATTAACAGGCTTATTTGGTCTAACAGTATGATTAACTTTTGGTGTGTTAGACTTAACAAAACTTTTTCTGGGGTTTGTTCCATTTGTTTTAGACCTTGATGTACTCCCAGAAACCCAATTGTTACAATAAGCATGAGTATGATTAAAACTACCACAGTAATAGCAGGCCTTATTATACATAACAAAATCATCACCAAGTTGGTGTGACTTAAGGTTGTTCCAATTTCTCTGGCTACCTCTAGGTTTGCTATTACACTTAGCATAACATTCAACTGTTTTCAGAACAGCTTTAGCCTTAGTCTTAATCTCTACACTTTTAGGACTGGTTGGTCCTACTTTGTTTCCTTTGTTTGAAACAGTCTCAGTTTCCTTATCATCAGATGTCCAATCTTCAATAATTAGAACATCTAATTTCTTATCAGTGAGCACCTTTTTGTTAGAGAGTGAAGCAACACTATCATTCTCAAAAGGTTCACTTTTCTCTACAGGTTTCTCTAGTGGTTTATTGGTGAATTCATGTAAACCTGATTCTGCAAGATCTAATCCTGGGGGACAAGGGATTCCTCTGTAAGGAGGTGGACAAGTCTTGTATCCAATCCCAGATTTGATTCTCTTGTTCATTTGATTTTCAACTATGCTTCTAGTACAGTCAGAAGCAGTTTCCAATGTGGTAACAGTTAGTTGAATATTATCCTTTGCCAATGTCACTTTAGCACACTCAGTTCTTAACATATTTATTTCAGCATCTTTCAAAAATATTTCCCTATTAAGAATGGCTTTTGTGTCAGAAAAAGTGAGTTCATTTTCCCTAAAATGGATTATCTGTTCTACTTTCAGTTCATCATAAAGTTTTATTAAAGTTTGTAATTCTTCAAAAACTTTACAAGTATTAGAACATTTAGTAATTTGTACCTCAGGATTGGAGAAAGCCATTAAAGCCATTTCATCTGAAGTTGACTCCTCTTCACCCATAAAGCTCCAATCAAAACCCATCCCATCAATAGCTACCATAGCTTTAGGCTCAGTGATTTCCACAGCCTTGCTCTTGCTCTCAAAGCTTCCTTTCTTCTCAAAGCTTCCCTTGTTCTTGTTCTCAAAACCTCTTCCCTTATCATCCTGCTTCTTTGGTCTTCTACACTCTCTTGAGTAGTGACCCTTCATGTGGCAGTTGTAGCACTCCACTTTGGACTTGTCATACCCAGCAGGCTCATTACCATTGATGATAATCTTCTTTCCAGTTCTCATCAGTAATTTCTTAGCCCTTATGCTCAGAAGTGAAAGTTGACACTTTATGTCCATTTCCTCAAGATCATCATCATTGATCTCTTGAATATCTTCAAAAGTCAATATGGAACCATTGTGTTGTGATGTCAGGAAAGCACAACCAATTGTTTCATCTAGAATTGTTTTGGTACTGCTGGAAGTACTGGCAGTACCAAAATTTGTGTTGGCAGTACCTTCTTCTCCACCATCTTTTTCTTCATCTACTACCCTTGAGGTGCTTGGAGATGATACAAAGGCCATATTTCCTGAGCTTGAACCAGTAGACTTCTTCACTTCATGCTCTACTATCTTGAAGTTGTTGTAAAGATCATTAAGACTCATTTGATCAATATCTGGTTTGTTTTTCCAGACAATGACATGCATGGCCTATTCAGTGGGTAAGCTCCTAAGAAATTTAGAGTTTAAGTCTTCTTGAGATATCATCACTTCATGAATGGCTAATTGACTTGAAAGCTTTTGTAGTCTATTGAACATACTGTCCAAAGACTCATTTGTTGTGGCTGTAAAGTTTTCAAACTGATGTTTGAGGAGAGTTTTCTGAGTTTTCTTGGTGGCATCATTTCCACCAAATCTAGCCACAATAGCTTGAAAAAGAGTTTTAGCACATTTGTACTTGTTGAAGATCAAAAGCTGGTCATTTGAAATATTCATGAGAAGCATACTTCTGGCTTTAAGATCATTTCTCTTTTGGATTCTTTCTTCTGCGGTTGCAGGGTTCACTTGCAAATTTGTTACAATTGCATCGTTCACTGTGGAGGTGGTGATTGTAGGTTTGAATGAGTTTCCTTGTTCAATGATCTCCCAAAGTGCATAGTCTTGCACTTGGAAGTATTGTTCTACCCTCAGTCTCCACATATCAAACTCATTCTGTTTGAGTAATGGAAGTTTTGCAGCCACATTGGTTTGAATGTGTTCAACGTCCATTGTTCTTTTAAATCGTAAATATCAGCCTAGCTCTGATACCACTTGTGAAGGATTATATAAACACTTGGGATGTGAATCTTAATAATGTGTTTGGGATATTTAGGAATGAATGTGATGTAGTATGCGAAATTTACTATAACACACTTAAAAGAAACAAAAGGTGGTAAACATGCAATCGTGAATTGTAATGAACAATGAACACAACTTGAATAACACAAAACGATTCAATATTATTGATGAAATAATACGGATGATCTAACTATCACCAGGATTACAAAGTAACCTTGAATCTTTTATTTGCTAAGGATTTGTGAATTAGTAACTAAGTTACTAGAGAGATTGTGTTGGTTCAGGTTATTTCTAAGTTCTTAGTTGAAAAAGAGATATGTAATAAGGTGACTAAGGGTTCCTTTTATAGGATAAGGAACCCTTTTACATGTTGTCAAGTTGCACAATATAATAAGATACTTGGACTTTTCTAGCCTACTATTAATTACAACTTCCAATGTAAACTACTCTGTATATTCTTCTGCACAACATAGAAGACTGAACTACTTCTACTTAACGTATTACATTGTACAAAGACTAATAATACAACTAAATATCTACAAATAAATATCTATCAACTTGACCTTCAACTTGGCAGGACCTTCTTTAACTAGCAGTACCTTCTCACCCAGAAGGTACTGTTAGTACATCTTCAACTTCTTCAAAATCAACTAGCAGGCTCAATACATCATCCAGCAGGCTCTTTGACTTAAACATTTTATTCCCAACAGTTTCTCACAGGGACGATCCTTGCACTTTCCAAACATTTGGGACGAAACTTGCAATTTGGCCAAACTTTAGGGACGAAACTTGCAATTTGGCCAAACTTGCAATTTACTAAAGTTGTGATTGTGACAAATTTTCTTGGTGGGTTCGAAAGTGCCCTGGTGTATACTACTATTTGTTATAGTATAAGTAATCTACTTGAGCTTGCGTTAGAGTTTTACCCCACACAAAACGTTGAAGGTTGAAGGTTGTTTAGTTTAATGGAATTTCACAAGTCATAACGTTGAAGGTTGTTTAGTTTAATGAAATTTCACAAGTCAATATTGGGATCTTTCTGTTGGAAAATTTGGTCAAATGTTGTGAATGACAATTGATAGTGTCATTATGTATGCTAATATGAATTGAAATCAAAATTAATTTGTGGTTTATTTTGATTCATGAGACATTAGCGAAATTAATTGTGTGAGTTAATTGTGACCGTTTTTCTCATATCCCTATTCCTTATAAGTTGAGAGCTCTCCTCTCATTTCCATACACCAAGAACTACTACTATATCCTCTCATTTCATTCATCTTAATTCTATGTGTATGTGTTCGTAATAGAGGGAATGCACGGTTTTGGTTCGCCTTGATAACCCGATTTTGCTAAGGAAGTTATCCGTTGTTGTTGTATCCTGGGAGATAAACGTTCACGATTCTCAAGCACCGTGGAGAGGACGAATATGTCTTAAGAAAACTGTGAGCATCACAGGCCTCAACATTTTCCTTATTTGTGTTCTTCGGGTCTAAACAATCAAACAGTTTAAGGTACCATTTTCTTCAATTTATATTTATCTTGTTATTATCATTTTTGTCTCTTGTGGCAATACACGTAATATACATAACAATCTTAAGACAGATTATTTTGCTATTAGTGACTGAAATAACGAGGCATAATATTTTGAAATTATTTTTGATTTGTTGGGAAAAAAAATATTATAGTTGTGTTTCATAAGTGAAATTATCTAATGACATTGAAATATTAATTACTCGCACGTAAATTATGTGGGAGTTCTTGGGTGATGAATATTCACATGATTTTTGGGACAATAAAAAAAATATATATTTTTTGTTTGGTATTTTGTCTTCTCGGATGACCTGAAAGAAGTGATATAACTTTCTTTTTAATTTATCATTTTTTAGAAAGGGCATGTTAAATAAAGTCATTTTTTTTCCCTTTTCCTTTTTTTTTTTTTTTTTTTTTTTTTTTTTTTTTTTTCTTGCTACTAATTTTAAGAGTATGTTGCATTTGACTGTTTAGAAAAGAAAATAATAACATACATGTGCCAAGTAGGAACTAAAATTGTTGGTGTTTATGTTCGAATAAAACATGTTATTTTTTGGTTGACTAAATGTGTTCAACTTTATGTTTGAATTAGACTCATATTATCAGCTTGATTTTATAATATGAGGTCATGAATAAGAAAATAATGAGGGTTGTTCTATTTGTTAAATAAGCTTTATTACTATTTGATTGATCGTTATGATAGCATGCATATTTCTATTTGTTAATTGTATTAATATCCATGATTATCAATCATTAACTATGGTGAAGGAACCGTTTGGCTTTTGGTGTTCCTATGTAAGAGGAAATTATAATGGGATGATTCCAATTATGAAATATTTTATTATAAACCAACAATTACTCCCAATTATTACCTTTCGAAAATGTGTCAACATATTGATTTGGCATTTAACTGATTGATATATTATGTGAGAATTTGGTTGCTGAATTACTTCATTTTTGGTAAAAAGAACTTGCTATGTTGCGTGATTGTATAAATAGCTTTTTTTATTGTAAATCACTGAGTTAAAAATGATAGTATTGTAAAATAGTGAATCTAGATACATTCATAAATTTACAAGTTGGTATGTCGAAGTTAGAAAGGAACCAAATGAAAATCCAGTTTGTTATTTATAACGTGATGCTTATACTGTTTTACATGAGTCACGTAAGTACTTTTTATTATTTTGTGCCAAACAAAATTAAAGGAAACTTATATTGTCTGGTTAGTAACTATTTTGTTACCTTCATGTGAATCAAGTATAGGCTAATGTAGTTATGATGTTGTGATTTTTTGAGAAGTAGTAACGCACTAGTAATCGTCTAAGATTATGCATCGAATAAAGATTGACAACAAACTATTTGTGATATTTGTTGTAGCGGAAATTCGAGATTATTACATTATGACAGAACAATAGAGTGTTGAAAGCATGTTGGATGAAATCTCGTAATGATACTGGTTTGTTTAACTAGTATTGGTTTCATGACTAAATGGGATATTAAACTCATTCTTATGGAATGCGAACTTTGGTGTTATTTGGAATCCAAAGTACTTGTTGTTACAACTATGTAGATGTGAAGAAAAAAAATGCATTTTTCGCATAGTCAATGAATGAGTCTCGGCCCAATTTTAAGTGCATGGTAAGGCACTAAACTTGATTTGTGAAAAAATTAAGCTTGAAAAAAAAAATGTGTTGTTTTATCGCAATTATTATTTTGGCCAGTCGATACATTTTTTTTAAGAAAAAAAAAAAAAAAAAAAAAAAAACGTTGTAGTGTTTGACCATCAATGAAAAGTGGGTGTGTCTAAAGACAATGTTGTTAATAAAGAATTATTATTTCATGCATTGACTTGATTAATACACGTTGTGGTGTATTTGGTATCAAGAAAATGACGACGAAATTATGGGAAACCTTTGATGCCAATATTGTGAAAGGCTAAAATGTCATGGTATAGGTGATAAATGTGGTTGACCATATCACAATAATTTATTGGCTTGACACTTGTGTCAGTAATCATAATTGAGTGATGAATATGTAACACCCCAAATTTCGTGATACGCAGCAGAATTCAAACTGGGTGTTACTTCATGGCATAACAGTTATAACAATAGAAAACGAACTCTAATGGAGTCGTTTTAAAAGATTTATCATTCGAATTATATAAATATCAGAGTTTATAAAATGAGGTCCCAGATGGTTCCATGTTTACAAAATACATCAAATGAGTTTTCAAATGATAATAAAATTTATAGCCCTCTTGAATATCCGTGCTCCTCCGTGCCAGCCTCATTCATTAAGGACCTGAGATAAACATGCTAAAGTGTCAACACAAAGGTTGGTGAGTTCATGGAGTTTGTGGAATAAATGAGAAAACCTTTTAAAAATTATCGTGACAAGTATAGGTAAATACTAAATGTAGTTTATAAAACTTCCGAGTGTATAACTATTATAATATCACATAGAGATAGTACTTTCGTTGCCCTAGGATACTAGTACCGGAGTCTTAAGTTTTCTAGTTCCTCGTTTATGGTTTCTGGTTTCTGGTTTGTTCACGATTGTACTAAGTCCGTTGAATCATAATTGTATCAAGTTTGTTGAATCGTGGGTTACGTTGTTATACACCCATAGTTGTCTCATCCCATTCTTGTAGACGTCGATATCGTAGTTTATCGAAAATCTACCCGGTAGGGGGCCACCAATTGTTATGGTTAACCTTTAACCTCGTACCAAAAGAAATTGGCATAATAGTAACATCGTTCTGATTAATCTTTAACCTTGTACCAATAGAAATTGGCATAATAGTAGCATCATTCTGGTTAACCTTTAACCTCGTACCAATAGAAATTGGCATCGTTTTGGTTAATCTATAACCTCGGACCAATAGAAATTGGCATAGTAGTCGCAATCATAGCCTAGTAGGTAATCTGTTGTTGTACCTAGTGTTTATTGCGTTTGTTTGCTCTAACTGAGTCAACTTAATGGATACATTAATCCTGATAGATCTAACCATAATATTCGTGTTCACTACGCATAGTGCTTAACTGTTCATGATATAGAAACTTTAAATATTGCAATAATGTTATTTAGCATGAATAAACATTTAGTTCAGATACAACATATAGTTTGCAAATAATCGAAATTGAATTAAAATAGTTGAGCATGTATCTCCCCCAATGAATTAAAACGAGTATAAAAGAGTAGGGGCTATGACTCACCTCAGAGTAAATGATGTTAAGGATATAATGAAATCGCTGGATAAGCCGGGAGAATCTCTACGAGCAACCTAGAAATATAAACATGCCATATATAGTTTATATATGCCGTACTACTGTTCAGGCCATCATAATCTAGAGGTCATGCAGTAAACGTTCGAGGAGCTAGGACACTTTAATTCGTAAATTCAGCAACTCGTCGATATGTTCACACAAATGAAACCCCTCACATGAAGTTCCCTACTAACATAGTATTTATATCAAGGTTTTCAAGATCGGGATCTTACCTAGGATCGTTTTCGTCTTTGCAAGATCGTGATCGTAAGATCGGATCGGGATCCTAAGATCCTACTATAATGCTATTTTTTTATGATCTTTGTAATATTATTCAAATCTACAAATTATTATATATTATAAACATGAAATTATAAGAATATTTTATGAAAATGTTGTTCTAAATTATGAATATGGAATGTTTAAGAAGAATCACATTTTGTTTTTTAAATTATATAAAAACAAAAACCATAAATTTGTAGTTTTTTAGTTTGCGGTTCGAGAAAAGTAAGATCGGATCGGAGTAGATCTTAAGATCCTATGGTCAAAATCGGGATCCTATAAGATCTTAAGCTTGTTAAGATCCTACGTAGGATCCGGATCGTTTTTGCTTCATAGAATCGTAAAATCGTAAGATCCTAAGATCAGGATCGGGATCTTAACAACTATGATTTATATGAAACATATATTTTGCTTACTTGATTATATGGCATATTAAGAGTTTATAAATACAATAAACTAACAAAGTTTATAAGTATTTAAAGTATATAAATACTTACCTTAATATAGAATGCTTGAGTATTATAGAAAAAGGGAATATAAGCGGTGCTTCGACATAGAATTTGTAATCTTCGTAAACCCGAGGCTACTTGAAGATTATAAAAATTCCTTCTTGAAAACCCGAAGCTATTTGAAGATAATAACAAAGTCTTTTTGGAGACTTGAAGTTATTTGAAGATTATAACGACTCTTTCTTGAAAACTCGGAGAAAATAAGATCAAATGCTAGCCTTTCTCAAGAACACATGAACTTTGTTACAAAATATAAGAAAAGTGCCTTTGGTTTTAGGTCTTTAAGGTTATAAGAAGGTGTGGTGCAAGAAATAATGAAGGCTTAGGCTTGGTATTTATAGGAAAGATTTAGGAATTAACTACATATCGGGTTAAAAACTAACCATGGTTAAATTTACACTTGTAAACTTCTAAAGAATGAATGGTCAAGATCATGCCACCATGCTTGATGACTCCTCAAAAATGGCACATATGGATAAAATGAGGAGGTTAAGAGTTCTAGTTATTCATCTTGTCTTATGGAGTGAGTTTTGGTCCCGTTAATCTCTAACTTTAAGTATTTAAATCACGAAACGTAAAACCGGGTATCGTAAAAATACGAAACTCATAGAAATGATTAAACTTGTCAATATACTCATTATTATCTTATAAAAATGACTGATAAGGTTAATGGGTCGCGAAAACGCTGATAACGCTGGAAACGTAGGTTTAAAACGTGTTAAACGTAAAACGTACGAAAGTTGCGTAAGACTGAGAAATGTAAAATTTAACTTTTCTAATATGATTATAACGAACTTAATAGACTTAAAATGTATAGGCTAGGCTTAGTCTAGTGTCGGTTGGTGTTAAATGTCCCTTGGACGTAAAACCGTAAGTGTTAAAAATCAAGGAATGATTTATATAATCAAGGAATGATTTTTGGTCAAAGGAGGAGGGAAAAATATGTTGACTTTTCCAATAATATAAAAGCTTCTAAACATCTTAGAAAATATGGTGCAGGTATAGGCTAAGGTTGCGGATAAGTAAAAGTGCTTAAAACGCAATTTCTGTTTTGTAAGACACAGGGTTTATTTGGTAACATTTTAACTTAATTATCAAAAATTCTCTAATTGATTGTGAGTGTACCAAACATTAATCTGATGCGAGGAAAATTGGCGCAGTTGGTTTTCGTTATGCGCAGGATGTTTAAACGACGTTTAACCCAAACGTATAATTTCTTAATAACTTTTGCGAAAATGACCCGACAAGCGTCAAACTTTTATTTTGTCATGAAAATAATTTATCTTACGATAATATGAAATAAAAATTCCGAGTATTAATAGTGAAAGTGAATAGTAAAATTTCGGAAATAGAAGTTAACCTGAAATGCGAATTGTTACAGTCTCCACCCCTTAAGAGAGCTCCGTCCCAGTGATCAATTTGTGTTAGGAGTAGAAACATTGTTGGTAAAAAGATGTGGGTATTTCTGACGTGTCTGGTCCTCTTGGTTACTGACTATATCCTCATAAGGTTCTTCCTCATTGTCATAATCAAGTGCTTCAAGATAGGCATCATGGAGTTCGGGAAGAAATGGTAAGTGAGCGGGCATAGCAGGAATGTGATCGGGTGATGAAGGTACAGACATGATGTCTACAATAAGGATATAAGTGAAATGTTTGTTTTTCATAAAACATACAAGTGACTGCTCCCAACATAACATGATCCCTCCCTAATTAGACATAGGTAATTAGGCTATGTATAATTAAGGACCGATAATGTGATGTTCGGATTAGTCAAGTAGTTTTATGATCCTTGGTGTTTAAAGTAGTTGGTGAGTACATGGTTTGAGAATAGAGGAGACGATTGTGCAACTCACAATGTCTGGGAGTAAATGAGACCGCTGTTTTATTTACAGTGTCTATGGATGTAATCGAGACCACAGTATCACTCACAGTGTCTGAGGATTAGGATAGACCATTGTGCAACTCACAATGTCTTGAGAAAGTTTCGTAACCCTAAAGTGCACGAGTAGATACATGATTGGGAAAAATATGATTGTACCGTAATGCCTTAGAATAGGCATACGCAGATATGTTTAGTCCATTTTTTATATAGAATGATCGAAAATATGTCGAGTGTATATATATCAATATACTAGATATTCGTGTAGCATAACATGCCTAAAAGTCACATAATCGTCTAGAGGATGGAAGGCACGGAGAGCGAAAGGCTATAAAACATTTTTGTTGAAAAGCAGTTATAGTTTAGGTCTCAATTAGACCCGTTTCTCTATAACCTGGCTCTGATACAAATCTGTAACACCCCCGATTTCGTGATACGCAGCGGAATTCAAACTGGGTGTTACTTCATGGCATAACAGTTATAACAATAGAAAACGAACTCTAATGGAGTCATTTTAAAAGATTTATCATTCGAATTATATAAATATCAGAGTTTACAAAATGAGGTCCCAGATGGTTCCATATTTACAAAATACATCAAATGAGTTTTCGTATGACAATAAAATTTATAGCCCTCTTGAATATCCGTGCTCCTCCGTGCCAGCCTCATTCATTAAGGACCTGAGATAAACATGCTAAAGTGTCAACACAAAGGTTGGTGAGTTCATAGAGTTTGTGGAATAAATGAGAAAACCTTGTAAAAATCATCGTGACAAGTATAGGTAAATACTAAATGTAGTTTATAAAACTTCCGATTGTATAACTATTATAATATCACATAGAGATAGTACTTTCGTTGCCCTAGGATACTAGTACCGGAGTCTTAAGTTTTCTAGTTCCTCGTTTATGGTTTCTGGTTTCTGGTTTGTTCACGATTGTACTAAGTCCGTTGAATTGTAATTGTATCAAGTTTGTTGAATCGTGGGTTACGTTGTTATACACCCATAGTTGTCTCATCCCATTCTTGTAGATGTCGATATCGTAGTTTATCGAAAATCTACCCGGTAGGGGGCCACCAATCGTTATGGTTAACCTTTAACCTCATACCAAAAGAAATTGGCATAATAGTAACATCGTTCTGGTTAATCTTTAACCTTGTACCAATAGAAATTGGCATAATAGTAGCATCGTTCTGGTTAACCTTTAACCTCGTACCAATAGAAATTGGCATAGTAGTAACATCGTTTTTGTTAATCTATAACCTCAGACCAATAGAAATTGGCATAGTAGTCGCAATCATAGCCTAGTAGGTAATCTGTTGTTGTACCTAGTGTTTATTGCGTTTGTTTGCTCTAACTGAGTCAACTTAATGGATACATTAATCATGATAGATCTAACCATAATATTCGTGTTCACTACGCATAGTGCTTAACTGTTCATGATATAGAAACTTTAAATATTGCAATAATGTTATTTAACATGAATAAACATTTAGTTCAGATACAACATATAGTTTGCAAATAATCGAAATTGAATTAAAATAGTTGAGCATGTATCTCCCCCAAAGAGTAAAAACGAGTATAAAACTGTAGGGGCTATGACTCACCTCATAGTAAATGATGTTAAGGATATAATGAAATCGCTGGATAAGCCGGGAGAATCTCTACGAGAAACCTAGAAATATAATTTCGTGTCTTAGGTTCTAAAACAACGAAGTGAATATTTAAACATGCCATATATAGTTTATATATCTCGTACTACTGTTCAGGCCATCATAATCTAGAGGTCATGGAGTAAACGTTCGAGGAGCTAGGACACTTTAATTCGTAAATCCAGCAACTCGTCGATACGTTCACCCAAATGAAACCCCTCACATGAAGTTCCCTACTAACATATTATTTATATGAAACATATATTTTGCTTACTTGATTATATAACATATTAAGAGTTTATAAATACAATAAACTAACAAAGTTTATAAGTATTTAAAGTATATAAATACTTACCTTAATATAGAATGCTTGAGTATTATAGAAAAAGGGAATATAAGCGGAGCTTCGACGTAGAATTTGTAATCTTCGTAAACCCGAGGCTACTTGAAGATTATAAAAACGCCTTCTTGAAAACCCGAAGCTATTTGAAGATAATAACAAAGTCTTTTTGGAGACTTGAAGTTATTTGAAGATTATAACGACTCTTTCTTGAAAACTCGGAGAAAAGAAGATCAAATGCTAGCCTTTCTCAAGAACACATGAACTTTCTTACAAAATATAAGAGAAGTGCCTTTGGTTTTAGGTCTTTAAGGTTATAAGAAGGTGTGGTGCAAGAAATAATGAAGGCTTAGGCTTGGTATTTATAGGAAAGATTTAGGAGTTAACTACATATCGGGTTAAAAACTAACCATGGTTAAATTTACACTTGTAAACTTCTAAAGAATGAATGGTCAAGATCATGCCACCATGCTTGATGACTCCTCAAAAATGCCACATATGGCTAAAATGAGGAGGTTAAGAGTTCTAGTTTTTCATCTTGTCTTACGAAGTGAGTTTTGGTCCCGTTAATCGCTAACTTTAAGTATTTAAATCACGAAACGTAAAACCGGGTATCGTAAAAATATGAAACTCATAGAAATGATTAAACTTGTCAATATACTCATTATTATCTTATAAAAATGAGTGATAAGTTTAATGGGTCGCGAAAACGCTGATAACGCTGGAAACGTAGGCTTAAAACGTGTTAAACGTAAAACGTACAAAAGTTGCGTAAAATTGAGAAAAGTAAAATGTAACTTTTCTAATATGATTATAATGAACTTAATAGACTTAAAATGTCTAGGCTAGGCTTAGTCTAATGTCGGTTGGTGTTAAATGTCCTTTGGACGTAAAACCGTAAGTGTTAAAAATCAAGGAATGATTTTTGGTCAAAGGAGGAGGGAAAAATATGTTGACTTTTCCAATAATATAAAAGCTTCTAAACGTCTTAGAAAATATGGTGCAGGTATAGGCTAAGGTTGCGGATAAGTAAAAGTGCTTAAAACGCAATTTCTGTTTTGTAAGACACATGGTCTATTTGGTAACATTTTAACTTAATTATCAAAAATTCCCTAATTGATTGTGAGTGTACCAAACATTAATCTGATGCGAGAAAAATTGGCGCAGTTGGTTTTCGTTATGCGCAGGATGTTTAAACGACGTTTAACCCAAACGTATAATTTCTTAATAACTTTTGCCAAAATGACCCGACAAGCGTCAAACTTTTATTTTGTCATGGAAATAATTTATCTTACGAGAATATGAAATAAAAATCCGAGTATGAATAGTGAAAGTGAATAGTAAAAATAAATAGTAAAATTTCGGAAATAGAAGTTAACCTGAAATGCGAATTGTTACAGAATATTCATTCACATGTCTTGATTTTAGACCAAAAAAAGGCTCTTTATGAGCAATGATAAACAAGTCGCTCGGTTTTGTACCGAGTATTGAGAAATTTGGATGTTGCAAAATATTATTCTAGAAAGATGAAAAATTCCTAAGACTTATTAGAACTCATAATGCTAATAGTCTAACGGTTTGTCATTATATAAGAAATGACTAACACTATGTTCTCAAGTATGATTTTAGAGGGAAATGGAAGTAAATGAAATGGAAGTAAAGAAAATGATGTGAAATGGAAGTAAAGAAAATAATGGGACCCACTCACTTTCCTTCACTTTCATCCCATATATGGGATGAAAGTTGTGACACAAAAAAACAAAGGGTGGCCCTCCCTTTTACTTCCATTTACTTCTGACCAAAAACTAGAGAACATGACTTTTTTTTGTTTACTTCCATTTACTTCCATTGAAAAACTGGAGAACATAGTGTAAATGTCGAACATAACCGCCTACGACACTGTGAAATGTAAAAAAAGAACACACATAAAGTTCAAAAAAGAACATAACCGCCTACGACCTGAATTAATGATGAAGTCTGAGATATTACAGTTTTGGCTCAATACGAATGATGAGTGTGAAATTGAGTAACGGATAACGAATTGGTTTGTGATGTGTGTGTTTGATATGCTTAAAATGCATAAAGTTCAAAAATAATATTATATATAATATTATCTTCTTTTTATGTCTTTAAATACAATAATATCGTTTCCTCGAAAGTGGTGAAACAAAACGTTAAGTTAAATCGTAAAACTCGTTAAACTCGTTATATATAAATATAACATAACGTTATTAAATATGTGACTGAAACGTAAAAATGCACGTGATTGAGTGTTGAAAATGTAAAATATGAAATAGAAATGAAAATGAAATAAAGTTACAGTTGGTCCTTGAACTTTTACAGTTTTTACATTTTCTACTCTAACGGAGTTAGCGTTGCACCGTTAGTCCTTGGTTATATATATTTTACATTTTTAGTCCAAAAAGGGTCACATGTTACATTTTATGACTTCTAGTTATTATTTTATCCTTTTATAACCATAAGTTATTGAGTTTACAGTTTATACCCTATTTTTATGAAAGTTACCATTTTTACCCCTAATAGTAAATATACTTTGCAAAACTAGTCCAAAAATCACAAAAAAAGTAGGAAAAATTATCCGAGAGTTTTACTAACTTTATATAGCTTATTTAAGTTTATATAAACTGCTTATTTTCCGAAATGCTTATTTTTCAATTATTGGGCTTAACGAGCTAATTAAAGGCTCAATAACGTTTGGTTATCCGGGGGGTTTTAAGACAAGTTGGGCTTAGTCTTGGGCTTGTTTTAAGTTTATAAAAACATATCAATAGTGCTTAAATTCACAGCTTATACTATTTGCTTATAATTAGCTTATTGGGCTATTAAGCCCATGTCGCTATTATAAATGTTTTTAAGTCTGTCCGATTGGCCCTAGCTTTGGGGTTTTTAGAGAGCTTATATGAGCTTGTCATAGGAAACTCGTAACATGAACTTAATAGATGAGCATATAGAGAATCGAGATGTATAAATAAATTGATAGGTTGTGTGTATGTTTCAAATTTTATGGAGTCTTTTCTAGTCGACATAATGAGTTGTCTCAAAAATAAAAGTGACTTATATTATAAGTGATTTATGATATGCGATGTACAATAAATTAAATATGGTGATCATTAAGCATAAAAACAAATATTTATGAGTCGTGTAATGGTGTAAACATGGTTTCTAGCCTTCCAATATAGGAGACAACCATGTTTGTGCTTGAAAATAAATACGTAAGCTCGTAAAAATTAAATGAGAATTATATACGTTCGAATAAATATATATACGATGCATGAGAACTTAAAAATCGATAAGAAAGTATAGTAAGGAGTTTGTGAGACTTACAACCCAAATGGTGGAAGAGTTAAACGTTTAAATGAACTAGAACTTTGGATAGAAAAACCCTTAACTCGCTAAAACTTATAGCCAAACAATCAAATGGAACTTTGTAACTTGGAAATGGCTCGAAATGATTATGAAAATAGTTTTTGATCTTCTCAGTAGCTCGAATATGAATGGAAAGCTTGGAAAAATGCATGAAATATATTAAGGTGTGTGATGAGTGTCTAAATACTCATCATTTTTTCCTAATCTGAGCTGCCAAAACACCCAAAAACACTCAGAAATGCATCATAATACTGAAATTATCCCAGAATTGTGTTTTATATGTTTCAGATGCAAAATGTTTAAAAACTGATGAAAAACAAGCAAAGTTTGCATAATTGGCAGTTTCAGTCCCTCAACTTTCAAAAGTTGTCAAAACTAGTCCCTAGTTATTCAAAACATTGAAAAATTCACCAAAGGTCCTTTTGAATCACAAATAAGCATATATAGTCCTTTGGTGTAAAGTTTCATAAAATTACAAGTTTAGTCCCTGAACTTTGCAAAATTGGCAAAAATGGTCCCTGGGTATTATAAAACTTGAAATTTCACAAAATACCCTTGTACTATGCATGAACTTACAATTTGGAACTTTATTGATAGCTTTTGGGAATTTACAAAACAAGTCCCTCTAAAATCCAAATTTACATATTAGGTCCCTAAAGTTTATAAAATGCTAAAAAATACAACTTTGGTCCTTGTGTAATTATTTTATGGCAGGTTTAGTCCCTTGAAGAAGTTTGGGAAGTTGGCAAACTCAGCCCCTCAACTTTTCAGCAATTACAAAAATGGTCCTTATGGTTAACTAAATCCGGATCCAACACTACCCCATTAAATCCAAAACACTAAACCCAGCCTAAACTAAATACCCACTACCCAACCCAGTTATTTCCCCAAGCCCAAAGAAACAAGCCCAACCCCAACCTTTGTTTGACTGAGTTAACCACTCAGTCAAACAAAGTCAAACCCGTCTCCTTTACCACCAAAACCGCCAAAACCATCCAGTCACCCCCTGCCTCACCAATACCACTTAGGATCTCTGGGAAATAAGAGTTCATTGTTGCTGCCGATAGTGTAAAGTTGGTTCCTGCCGATAGCTTGGTTCCTGCTGAAAGCTCATTTCTGCCGACAGTGTTATCATGTTCCTGCCGATAGTATTGTTGCTGCGGATAGTATTATTTGTTATTCGTATATTTAGAATGTTTGTTATGATTTATTTTTAGAAGAGATTGTTGTTAATCTCTTTACACGTTTTCTTGTAGAACGGGTTAGGGTTAGGTGATCTTGTTAGTATAAAAGATAAACCCGTCTATGAGTTTAGGTACGCCTTGAACATCTTTTAATATTCAATAAACGATTCTTAGTTCAATAGTTTGATCCATAGAGGATCATTGTTCTTTTAGAGTTTTCTTCTTTATAATACTTGCTGTTTAGTTTCCGCATAAACACTTGTATTGCAGAGGTTCTTGTTTATACCAAGCTCAATCAAGCTCGAAGTACTCGATCCTTCAAGTGGTATCAAAGCCTGGTAAGGATCTCTGATAAAGAAGGAAACAGTGTTGAAGTGTGTCTCTCTTGAATCTCTTCACAATGTCCCTATCAGGAGATAATTTTGAATTATGCGCAAGGAGGATTAGGAACTTGTTCCACAATAAGTCCTATGAAGAAAAAGAAAATTTGGAAGAATATGCTCTGTTAGGATTCCCATCTCAGGTACAAAGATGTAACTCAGCATGTCAAGAATTGTACTCAACTCTTAATATTGAATATGATGACATGAAATCCAAGTATAATGAATATTTTATTAAGGTACAGGCTTATGACAAAGCAGTTAAAACATTAGAAAAGCAAAAGGTTTGGTTTCAAAAGAATCAGTTAGCATATGAGGAAAAGATAAAGGTTTTAGAGAGGGACTTGAAAAACACCACTAATGAGCTTAAACATTCTGAGTCTCAAAAGGCTAAGATGATGTTAGAAAAACAGGATGTGCAGACTAAACTAGACAATACCTTGGCTAGGTTTAATAAATGGAAAGATTCATCTAAAAACCTAAACAAGTTAGTTGATAGTTCTATGTCTACGAAAACAAAAAGAGGTTTAGGGTATAGTAACTTGATAGGGCCAAATCAATTTTATGACCCTAATGAGTATAGTGTTTTTAACCCTGAACTTGTAGACTATCAAAAACCTGTTAAATATGTGAAAGAAGGTGGAATGAATGCTGTTTCTCCACCTATAAGAGGAGTTTTTATGCCTTCTCCTGTACACTCTCTCTCTGATATTGACTCAGATGAGTCACAAATGGTTTATGGTAAAAAGTCCAAAGACTTACCTGAATCTAATGATTGTGTCTCTTGTCACACAAGTGACAAATCCTCTGAAGCAGAGTCTAAAGACTTTGTTTCATGTGACTCAAGTGAAAAGTCAACCACACCCAAATATCACAGGTCCTCAAGTTCAACAAATGGTATATCTACTCCCAAATCAGTCTTTTCAGATAACAGCTCATTGAATTCTTTTAAAAACAACTGTGTCTCTAGTTCCACTAGTGATAATGGTGTCCATATTAAGAAAAGCTGTAGTAAAAACAAGGCTGTTAGGAAGAAGACATGTTTTGTGTGTGGTAGTCAATATCATCTTATAAAAGATTGTGATTATCATGAGAAAAGGTTGAATGGTGGGAAACATCAGAACAGATCATTGTGGAAAAATGTTAAACAAATCCCACCATATGTTCCACAAGCAGCAGGAATGAATTTTTATAGGAGTCCTTTTCCTGCTGATAGACCTATTCCTGCTGGTTCCTCTGTTCCTGCTGATTTTCAGGGAACCATTCCTGCTGGTACATCTTCATATTATCACAGGGATTTTTGGCCTGTCTATTCTAATCAAGTCTTTGGAGGGGGAATGGCTTATTCTCCATGGTATCCTTGGTAGTTGTTTTGTTTGGTTGTTCATGTTGTTGTAATTGTGTTTGCTGGTTTATAGGGTAGCTTTAGCCTAAGGGGAGGCTAATGCTTGTAATTTTGTCTTGTTTTTCATTCTTTTAAGTTTTGTTTGTGTTTCTCTAATCTTATCTTGCAGGATTTTCAGTGTCTTTTGTTAGTTAACTTTATTTTGCAGCTTCTTAATGCTTGGATTTAAAGCTTTATACAGCAATTTTCATTCATCATAAGAAAGATCAGTACATTCAGTTGCTGGTTACAAAAGATTTCGAGTTACAAAAGATACTTATCAACATCATTCAAAACATCATTCCACATCATACAAAAGCTACAAAAGATTCCAATCATCCACCATAAATCTACCTAAACCTTACCACCTATTCCATCTTCTCTTTACCCTTACCCATGTTTTCAGGCATGTACCTCTTTCCTCTCTGGCGAATGATCTCTTCATAAACATGGGGGACTGCAAGTGCCAAGATGACTGGCCGTGGTTGTCTTTGTTCAGGGGATGGCTTTGAAAAGCTTGAGGTAGTTGACCTCTGATGAGTTCTGGATCGTGTCCATGAAGATGGATGGATTGGTTGTGAAGTAGGGATACCTGCTTGTGGAGTTGGTTGGGTTGGTTGTGGTTTTGGGTTGTTTGATTGTGAAGCTGGCTGGGTTGGCTTGGGAGTGGTTCTGGTGAGATTCTTCATTTGTCTTGGATCTTTGCCTTCACGTTGTCGATTGTGTCGACTTCTAGGGTTTGGTTTTTCTCGGCTTGAACCTTCTTGATGATTAGCCTTGCCTTTTGGTACCGGTACTTTATAAAAAGCTGCAGTTGCTCTCTCCATCTCTTCAGCAAGCAGAGCTTCAGTTTCCTTCATCTGTCTTCTGTCCTCATCTGTTAAAGGAAAATTGGGAGGGAAAGTCTCCCATTCGCCCTGGTAATACACCAAAGACTTCAACTCTGATGAATCTTCATCATCAGAGCTAAAGTACTCAAAAGAAGAAGGGGTAGATGGAAGAGGATCAGATGAATCCTCCTCAACCTTGGCCTTACCTTTGGTTCTAGAGGATGATGCTGTTTTGGGGAAGTAGTTGTTCCATCCTGAGTCACTAGAGGAGGATGAATCTGATGAGATTTCGATGATTGGATGTTTGGATGAACTCATTCTGTGGTTTGATTTTTGGAGATTTAGTTTGATTTGTGGTAATAAAGGGTTTTGTGATGATAAAGTTATGTGATCTGAGGGTTATATAACGATATGGAGATTAGTGCAAATTTATTGCTGGTTGGTATTGAGAATTAATATGGGTAAGTTATTCTTAATGACTATGTTCGGTAGATTGACTTCGGTCAAACCACTTCATTCCTGCTGAATGGTCAAAGATTTTATTGCTGCCGATTGACCAAGTGTTACTGCCGAAAGGTCAAACTTTCTTAAGTTAATTGATCAATGATACGTGCAATAAATAGCAGCAATTTAAAGTGATATTTTTGGAAACTCAACATATAATTGCACATCTCTCATCTCTATTTCTTAGAAACCTATCAAACCCTAATCTTCTCATTTCAAACCCTAAATCATTCCTTCAATACAATGACAACTCTTCGTTACAAAGATGATCATAACAAGGTTGCTTATTTGGAATCATCTTCAAAAAGTGCTGGTTATGATGAAGTGCTGGAATTTCTTCGTGGGTCATCTATTTGTTATGCGCTCACATATTGCCCAGTAACGGTATATGATTCTTTGGTCAAACAGTTTTGGAGAACAGCTAAAGTAAGACATGTTGTGGGAAGGGAAAATGATATTGTTGCTACCATTGATAATCAAGAAGTGGTTATTACTGAGGAGTTGATTCGAGTTCAGCTTCAATTTCCTGAGGAACAAGGAGAATATGATCTTCCAAGGCAAGACATTCTTGATGGTATGGCAGCTATAGGGTATCCTGTTGCTGGAAGTTGCACCTTCTTGAAAAGTAGGTTGTCTCCTCAATGGAGGTTTCTGATTCATACTTTACTTCAGTGTCTTAGTGTTAAGTCAGGTGGTTGGGATCAATGTCCAAGTCCTATTGCATCTGGTTTAGTCTGTTTGTCTCAGGGTAGGATCTTTAATTGGGCAAAATATATTTTTGAGGGAATGATTGAGAATCTAAGTAATGGTAAAAACAGCTTTTTGATGTACCCTAGATTTCTTCAAATTATCTTAGGTGTACAGACCATTAATACATCCCCTAAGATTATAAATAGGTTGACTGCCAAAATGTTTGCCCTGATGAAGATGAACTTTACTGGCCAACATTTGCCTTTGTTGCCTCATATGTTACACCACCCTGATCCTGCTGATATCCCTGATCCTGCCGACAATGCTGATCCTGCTGATAATATCCCACCATCACCTAATGCACCTGAGCAAGAGACTTCAGTTGATGCTGCTGCATCTGCATCTATTGCTGCTGATGATCCATTACCACCTTCACCCAGACCAGTGACACCTCCACCTGAGACTAATGACAATGTTGAATTCAATGAGCAGCCCATCTCAGCTGATACACCTATTGTCCAGCCATCTCCTTTAGAGGATTTACCTTCTTCTTCAAGGTTTTCATCACCTAGTCCTACTAGGCAGCCAGTTAGTTCTGACATCAATGCAGGGGAGGGATTTAATGTTTCTCCACCCAGAGTCAGTGAAGTTCCTAATACTTCAAGTGTTCCTGCTGGTGGAACTGATGATGCTGTTGATCTCACCTCTATGTCTCAGCTACTTGAAAGATCTGTGAAGAAAATTGAGGCATTGGAGTCAGAACTTAATGAGACAAAAAGGATTTTTGGTGAGAAAGTGGAGAGCTTGGAAAAGGAGCTCAGGGATTCTAATGAAGCATTTAGTAGAACTATCCAAGAACTAAATGATAAGATCAGCATATTGGAGGGTAGTCAAATGCAAAAGAAAAGAAAGGTTATTCTTTCTGAGTCTGAGGAAGATCAGGATGATATGATATTTGATGGGCTTAATGTTCTAGCATCTGTTTCTCTTGATGGTGCAAATACTGTAGTTCCTACAACTTCTGAGCACAACATCACTCCTCAAGCACAGGTCTCCACTGAAGCAAGGACCATTGCTACTGATGTCGCCATTGCTGCTGATGTGTCTGCTGTTACTGCTAATGTTGAAAATATTTCTTCTGCATCTAAGGATCCTGTTACTGCTGTTGGAAGTTCATCTGTTGCTGCTGAAAGTAACATCATTCCTCCTGAAGCAACTGAAAATGATGAAGAGATAGCTGCAAAGGTGCATGAACAGGAAGTTGCTGCTGAAGAAGCTAGATTAGCTCAGCTTGCTCAAGATGAAGAGCTTGCAAGACAATTGTCTGTTGATGAGAAAAATGTTGCTGGGATTATAAATAACCCAAGTTCAGATGATCCTTCTTCAGAAGTGTTTAGTGCACAAGTTGAATATTTGTTGAACACTGACATGATTATTAGAGCTCATGGATTTATGGTTCTTCAAATGTCTGAATTGGATTCAGATACAAGGTCAGATTTGCTCAAGGCATTCATCTTGAAGAAACAAAGAGCAACCACTTGGAATGAATTGATGCACAGGATCAAGGAAAGACAAAGGTTAGGATATAAGATGCCAACAAACAGAGATAATATCAATTTTATGAAGGTGTATCTAAGGAATGAAGCTAACTACAAGATCAGTGATTTCAAAGGTTGGCCTGAAGGTGCAATTCAAAAATTGTTCCTTGATACTTATGCAAAGCTCAACTCTTTAGTAGATACTGATATTCCACAAAGCAGGAAAAGAACATCTTCATCTTTGGAGTCTGATGTTTCAAAGAGAATGAAGTCTGGAGAAGGCTCTAAGGATGATTCATTCATTGCTCCAAGTTCTACTGATGATGCATCTGAGGTACCACAAGAAGATCTTGATCCTGCTGATCTTCCTACTGCTAATGCTTCTATCTCTGCTGAGCCTTCTGTGTCTATTCCTATTATTCGATATGGTCTAAGATCAAGGCAGAAGAGTCATTCTTTCCACTCTTCTTTTGTGGATATTCTTGAAGTGGATGATCATGATTTGATTGAGGTTGCTTCTGAAAGTGATTCAGAAGGTGACTCCATTCAGTCTTGGGGTCATATTGCTCATTGGGAGATTAGATCTACTTCAGATGGTGATGTAAATGTTTGGTTTTCTCTTGATGGGACAGTCAAGTTCTTTACATTTCTAAGGGAGATCTTGGATAGGGTTGAAAGACAAGATTTGGAGCGTCTTTATGAGATTGTAGACAATCATTATCAATCTAATACTCCTACTGAGATTGGTCTATTGTTATGGGGAGATTTACAAGTCTTGATGAATAAATTGGTTGGTGACAAGACTAAACTAGTGTGGGGTAATCAATCCTCATGGAGAGTATTTTCTTGGAAATTATATCCCTATTCCAATGTTCATGTTGTGGAACTCACCTCTGGCAAGTTCCTAACTATGTTTGTGGATATTGCTTATCCTCTAACTGAAGGAGTATTAAAGAGAATGCTAACTCAGAAGGTCAGAGTTCCTAAGCATGCAATAGGAAATGATCTAACCACAGCTGAACAATTGGTTAAATTCATCAAGGATAAAATTGCAGCTAAGGGATCATCAGCTTAAGGGGTGAGTTGCTGAGCTTAAGGGGAGGAATGAAGCTTAAGGGGAGGATTATTCTTGTTGTTGTTGTAAAGTTTCTATCTTTCTTTCTTATTTTCTTTTCTTATTTTTCTTTTGGTGTGTTTTTGTTTGTGTTTCTTAGTTCCAAAAAAAAAAAAAAAAAAAAAAAAAAAAAAAAAAAAAAAAAAAAAAATTTTGTATACTTTGTGTGCTAATAAGTTGGTTTTGAGCAACACCTTGCAGGTACAGTGTTGGTGTTTACACCTGCACAATAAATGGTGCTCAACTCACCATGTCTTGCAGACAAGAAAGAGTTGACTCACCATGAGGGTACGGCTCTGGTGTGATAATCAAATCCGTTGATAGCTGTAATAGCTTGCTCAAAGCTATAGGGTATTTCAACTCACCCATGATTCAGTTCTGAGAGTTGAAAATGGTTCTCAATTCACCATGGATGTAACCCTTATGGGATCCAAAGGATTGGCTAGTCCACAAAAGTATGGTTTGTGGTAAAGACACTTGGTATCCATATTTGGTATTCAATTCACCAAGGTTGGCTGTAATCAAAGAATTGGCTAGTCCTGAGCAAACGGCTACAGGTAAAGACAAGTCAAATCCGTTTATAGTTGCTGATTTGCTAATAAATCAGATGGTTATCAGTGTACCATGGTCTCACACACCTAAACATTGGCTACTCCAGTAGTGATGGCTATTGGTAAAGAGACATCAAATCCATTAATTTTCAATGATTCACCTCTCACAGGAGTTAACACACCTGGATGTGATGAGAATAGTATGAAACTTCAAGTGATTTGATGTACATATTGTCATAGTAGCAGCCAAGTTCAAGTGTAGTAATGGTGACCAGTATACATGTTTTGAAGAAGATTTCTTGTTCCTGCTGAACTATTGAAGTTGCTGCTGGATGCTATAGAAGTTGGAATCTTGAAGTTATTGAAGGTGTTGCTGGTTACTTCTTATTGTTGCTGCTAAGTCGCAGTCCTCAAGCCTGAGTTTATGAAAGCCTTATCACATGGGAATCTTGCAGGTTAACCTAGTCAACCTCAAGATTAGGGGAGGATTGTTAGGATCTCTGGGAAATAAGAGTTCATTGTTGCTGCCGATAGTGTAAAGTTGGTTCCTGCCGATAGCTTGGTTCCTGCTGAAAGCTCATTGCTGCCGACAGTGTTATCTTGTTCCTGCCGATAGTATTGTTGCTGCGGATAGTATTATTTGTTATTCGTATATTTAGAATGTTTGTTATGATTTATTTTTAGAAGAGATTGTTGTTAATCTCTTTACACGTTTTCTTGTAGAACGGGTTAGGGTTAGGTGATCTTGTTAGTATAAAAGATAAACCCGTCTATGAGTTTAGGTACGCCTTGAACATCTTTTAATATTCAATAAACGATTCTTAGTTCAATAGTTTGATCCATAGAGGATCATTGTTCTTTTAGAGTTTTCTTCTTTATAATACTTGCTGTTTAGTTTCCGCATAAACACTTGTATTGCAGAGGTTCTTGTTTATACCAAGCTCAATCAAGCTCGAAGTACTCGATCCTTCACCCCCCACCTCACCAATACCACTCACCACCTCATCCCCCCTCCTCCTACAAGTTACCTAACAATCCAAAAGCATTAATTGCTTCTCTCCCACTCCCACTAGCAAAATCAGAAGAAACAACCACTTTCCTGATTTCCCGCCAAAATTACAAGTGGACTGCTGAGATCAAATTGGAGCAATTAAATGATGGGGATTTGTTCTGTGATGTCGGCTAGGATTATCCCACCATAGTTTTGTATATATAGAAGCTTTTGTAAGCCAATTTTGGCAAGTAGTTAATGAGTAGCATAGTCGTTTTTAATTTCCAGTAGCTATAAATTGTAATTCTCAGTTTCAATAATCAATAATAAGTAAAGTAAGCTTGTTTGATGATAATCTTTGTGCAATTTCATTAGTTAAAGATAATTCTAGATTTTCATGTTATACTGAGAAATCGAACTTAAATAAGTAGTATTGAAATAGCTTCTCAGCTATTTCTATAAGCTCACATAAGCTTTATATAGCTTATTGTAAGTTTATTGTAGTGTAAACCTGTTCCAAATTCAAGAAACCATGAAAGTCAATGAAAGTCAACTTGGAGGCCAATAAGCTATTTCTGAGTGGATAAGCTAGTTCAGGAAGCTTGTGTGGGTTTTCTAGCTTGTTTTTGACAAGCTAGATTGGTTCTTGATCATTGTTCTTTGTTACATTATCAAGTTCAGTTGTAAGCTTTTCTTAATATTAGCCTAATTTTGCATTTCACTGTACTTGTGCTTATTAGTAGCTTATTATTGTTGTTATAAGCTATTTGTTAGTTTCTAAGTGCATTTGATCTATCATATCAGTAGTTATCTAGTTTGTTTTTCATTTTGCTAAAAATCTCTTTGAAAACCAAAATCAGTCAAAAGTAGTATAGCTTGTTTAATTGCTTATTTTTCTGTTTAAAGTTGATTATTAGAGTTTAAATAAGTTATTTAATCAGAAAAATATAGACTTATAGTTTGTAAAATTTTGTTTCATGTGCTAAATCCAAAACAGTCCCAAGAAAGGAGTGTTTGGCTGTGCTTGGTGCAGGCAAGCATCAAGCTTGTTACTGTAGATTGACCTAAAAGCCAACTTTGTTCAAGCTTATCTTGGTCCTTATAAGCTGTTTCCAGGTCCAGATAAGCTAATTAGATCATTTTAGTAGTTCTCTACCTCTTGTGTTAAAATCAGTCACCAAAAAGCTAATACAAGCCATTTATATCCACAAGCTTGTTTTGACCTTTTTCATTGCTTATTTGAGTCACTTATGGTCCATTTAGAAAGTACCCAAAAGATGGTTTGAAGCCTATTGCTTGTGCTCATTTCTGAACAACCTCTGCACAAAGCACAACTCAGTGTATACTGAGTTGTGTTGTCTGCTGATCTCACCAACTTTGTGGCTTATCCACATAAGCTCAACCCCTGTTCTTTGTGTTTTTCAATAGCCCACAATGCTAGCTTACTTTTGCCCCCCATAGATTGCATCTCAGTACTTATTTGGTTAGCTTAATTTGTCTTGAAAGTTGGGAATTTTCCAAGGTTTCTGCTGAAACCTTGTTGCTGCTAATCTTTGCATCAGCTTATTTGCTTGTGCTTATTTATACTTTTCAGTTGTTTTAAGCTTATTTTAGTATATTAAGCCTGTCCTGATCAATTGGTTAAGTTTCTTGCTTTTTAGCTTATTTTTGGCTTATTAGCCAACTGCTTATTAGCCCAAATCTGCTTATTGGGCCTAGTCAACATTTAATTTTATTTTTCTTAGCTTTCTAATATTATTTTAGATTTATCTGTAATTTTTCATAATTTTCCTAAGTCATTTAATATTTTTAATCATTTTAATTAGTTTCTAATAGTAATTAAATCATAATAAATAGAATAATAATCAGAAAAATATAATTTTAATTTTCATAATTTTCTTTTGTCATTTTTAATCCAGGAAAAATATAAATATATTTTTAGACCTTAAGAAAATAAAAAATAGAAATAAAGTGATAGCTTCTATTTAATAGAATTTATTTTTTTAAATTTTAATTAAGTAATTTTCATTTTTATAATTTTCTTAGTTTCTATTTACTTATTAATATTTTTAGAAAAAGTTTTAGAATTTTCTTAGTTCATTTAGTATTTTTTTATAATTTAAATTAGTTTAATTAATAATTAAATAATTAATAATTAATAATTAAATAAAAAGTGTAGAAAAATATAATTTAAGTTTTTAAATAAGTTTTAAGTAATTTTACATTTTTAGGTTTTAAATTTTATAAATTTAAGTTTTTGTCCCGTTTTAGATTTCCTGTTGCGCGTTTTAGTTTAATTTTAATCGCGTTACATTTGTTTTGTATATTTAAAATTGTTCATTAGTATAAAAAGCAAATCAAAAATATCTGATTCATCAATCACTTTAATCCAAAGCTTTTCACAGTTTTCCATTCACACCTCGTTGGGAAACGATCCGGGTGATCACTTGCCTGGTTTCACACACTACACACGAGCATCCTGTTCTGAGACTGCATTTGTTTAATTATAAGTGTTGTTTTCGGGCGGATCAAATTTTGGCGCCGCTGCCGGGGAGGTGTGCTGCAACAGTTGTGTAAGTTTTAGCGATTAGTGATTCGAGATCCTTCTCCCAAGAAGTTCCTATTTCCCAAAAACAATATAAAATACCAAAAATATTTTTCTTTTCTTTTCTATATATATATTATTATTATTATTATCATATAAAAAATAAAAAAACCAAAAATAATTTCCGTTTTCTTTGTTAATAATAAATAACAATAAAAAATTACCATCGAGAACCAAGACAGAGTACTACCTAACTGGGGGTACGGCCATAATAAGTTCCCAAACATCAGATTTAAAACTTGCCTTTGTATCACTTGCGAATATCGGCTCACCTTTGATTGATAAACAAACTCTAACGGAGGTTCTAGGATAGTTTGACATTAAATTGTCGGACTGAAAGAAGCGGGTTTTTAAGGAGCTTAATTGCCCACCTTTGCTTCTCCGCCACTCTGTGCGTTTATCTTTTAGAGAGCTACCGTACGCTTGTTGATTATTGGTTTAAGTTCACTTGTGTTTTGCTTCTGTCTTGTTTTTATTGGAATATTTTACTTAGTGCATGCGCACTCGTTCTTTCACGTCATCAAGCCCTTTACGTGAACTCGTAAATATTTCGAGAAGACTTAATCGTAGACGTGCTGCCCAAATAGTCGAACCCGAGATTCGTACTGTTCCCACTGATAATATGGCAGACAATCGCACAATGGCGGAAATGCTCCGTGCACCCACCGAGGGTTACGGAGATGCCATCGTTTTACCAGCCATCGATTCTGATCATTTTGAACTGAAAACACATTTGATTCAGCTCGTTTCTACCAACCAATTCCACGGGTTTGAACGGGAGGATCCTTATGCACACATTCGTTGGTTCAACAAACTGACCTCTACAATCAATTACAAAAATGTGCCGCAAACAGCGATCAAATTGATGCTATTTCCATTCTTACTTGAGGGGGCAGCCCGAATTTGGCTGGATAAAGAACCCCCTCGATCCATTGAAACTTGGGAAGATCTAGTCCAGAAGTTTGTCAATTATTTCTTCCCTCCATCAAAGACGACTAATTTAAAAAATGAAATTGCTGGTTTTCGTCAAAGTTTCGATGAAAATTTCGGAGAGGCATGGGAGAGATTTAAAGATCTCCTAAGAAAATGCCCACATCACGACTTTACAGAGTTACAACAGATAAATACGTTTTACAATGGGTTGACCCAAAACGATCAAGATGCACTTAACGCAGCCGCTGGTGGCAATATCTTGAATCGTCGACCCAGAGAGGTGGTTGAAATTTGTGAAAATAAATCAAAAGTTCCTATTTCTCGAAACAAAGTGAATGTCCCTGTCACTCCTGCTTCTTCTTCATCTGGTAACTCCTCAGAGTTAGCCTTTTTAACGGACTCAATGCGTTGTATGATGAAGGAAATGAAAGAACTGAAGAGTGAAATTCACAAACCAGAACAAATTAAAGCAATAAACAAAGTGTGTGAAACTTGTGGTGGCCCACATGCGTATTATGATTGTCAAGCAACCGATGCTTCTCTTTACCCAGCTCACGTAGCTGCAGTAAACCAAAATCAATACCGTCCGCATGCTGAGACTCAGTACCGAGCACCGAATGCTATGGTCCCACCTGGTTTTCCACCAGTGCCAAATCAGAATAATCAAAACCGCTTTGTTCAAAATCAGGGACAAAATTTCCACAATTCCCAAAATTTCAATCAAAACCGAGGTCAGAATAAGGGTAATTTTAACCAAAACCGTGGTCCAAATTTTAATCAAAACCAAGGTTCAAACCGAAATCAGACGTCCTCAGATGAGTTGCTTAAGCAATTCATGAAAACTCAAGAGGAAACAAATAAGACACAATATGAAACAAACCAGTTATTGATTGCTCAATTAAACCAGATCAAAAAGTCTTTAACTGATATACCTTCTACCTCGGGAGGTCTCCCAAGTAACACTGTTGTCAACCCTAGGGGTGAACTCAAAGCTGTCAGTACACGTAGTGGTAAATCTCATGTTGAATTCAAGGTGACAAAGGACCCGGTACTTCCCACTAACAATGGAAGTGCTAAATACGTCCAACCTTCGGTCATCCAACCTTCTGTCATCCAAAAATCTACACCCACAATTTCTCCTCAGCCGTCAAGAATCGATCCTACTCTTTCACGATTTACGGTTAAAAGTTTGTCAACCAAACTTAGTGAGCAAAGATCAGCCAGATATTATTCCGAAATGCTCAATGCTGTTCCTGTCAGTGTACTTGATGACAGTGATGATGACGAAGATACCACTTTCGTCAAAGCTATCACCACTCGGAGTGGTACTGCTTATGAGGGGCCAGCTGGCCCTATTCCTCCTCCGTTGTTTGAAATAGAAAAAGAGACGGAGGATACAACGGACAAAGTGCAAATTCCAAGCCCACAAAGTACAGCACATGTCCAGCCTCCGATTGTCCCTAAAAAGAAATCCAAACCAGGAGTTGTCTTTGAATCTGTAGAGACTCCTGAAGTTATTGCCCCTAAATCCAAGCCTTACATTCCTTACCCATCGCGCTTAAATGAACAAAAGCTCCGTGAGAAGGCTAGTCAACAAATGGACAAATTCTTTCAAATCTTTAAAGAATTACATTTTGACATAAGTCTTGCGGATGCTCTCATTATGATGCCCAAATTTGCATCAACAATCAAACACTTGTTAAGCAACAAGGAAAAACTGATTGAAATGGCTAAAACTCCAGTAAATGAGAACTGCTCAACGGTTATCTTGAAAAAGCTTCCGGAGAAGCTTGGAGATCCTGGAAAGTTTCTACTACCTTGTATATTTCCGGGAATGGTTGAATGTTATGCCTTAGCAGATCTAGGTGCAAGCATCAACCTGATGCCTCATTCAGTATGGAAGAAACTTTCTCTTCCGGCTCTTACTCCTACCTGCATGACTCTTGAGCTTGCAGATCGAACCATAACTCATCCCTGCGGCATTGCCGAAGATGTATTTGTGAAAATAGGAAAGTTCCATTTTCCAGCTGACTTTGTGGTTGTTGACTTCGACGCAGATCAAAAGGTTCCTCTCATTCTTGGAAGAGGATTCCTAAAAACGGGCCATGCTCTTATTGATGTATTTAAGCATGAGATCACCTTGCGTGTGGATAATGAAGCTGTTACTTTTAACCATGATCAAACTTCGAAGTACTCCTCAAATTATAATTCTGCATCGGTGAACCGAATCGATGTCATTGACATTACTTCAAAGGAGTACTCTCATGAAAGTCTTGGTTATTTTCATAATTCTGTGAGTGGGGAACCCACCACATCTTTTCAACTTATCATAGCAGACTCTTCCCCTTCTCTCACTTCGGTTGAGGGAAGTGATCCCTTTTGGGATGAAGTCGATGCTTTTCTTGCTCTAGATAGTCCACTTCCGCATGAGGTTGATGATGACTATCTTGATCCTGAGGGGGATATTCTTTTTCTTGAAAATTTGTTAAACGAAGACTCATCTTCCCCTCTCCCACAAAAACAACTTCATAATGAGGAAACTGATAAATTTCCTGAGATCAAATTTAAGGACTTGCCTCCTCCACTTACAATTCTTGAGGAGGAAGTTCTTATCCTAATTGCTGTTCAGATCTCTCTTCTTCCCTTCACCTACCCGGTGATTTCTCCTATCCTTCACTCATTCGGGAGTGAGGATATTACTTTTGACCCCGGCATTGTCCATATAACATTGGTTTAATGCCAAATTTATCTCATCGGTGTGGAACTTTCTTATGCTCAATTGGTTATCCAAGCATCTTGAAAGAAAGTCCGATAGAGATGGTCTCTTCCACTTACTTCCTCATAGACTTTTAAATTGCTTTTTCTCCCGGGCTGTTCAGGAGCCCTTTGTTACAGTTGACCGTTCACAAGCGGTTAGCTTGCGTGATAAACCTGACTGTTCGGGAGGAATCTACTCAATTCGGGGTCGAGTCAAGCTAGCGACTCGGTTATCAAAAACAGTAGCAAAAATATGGTTTTCACCCATGTCTCACCCTAGTGTGGGGGAGATGCCCCACATGTTGTATATATGTATAGTCCAAAAAAAAAAAAAAAAAAAAAAAAAAAAAAAAAAAAAAAAAAAAAAATCCCAAAGAGGGAATTTGCATGCCTTAACGGCTTAAATGCAAATTAAATAAAAATAAAATAAATAACTATATGAAATAAAAGGCTATTAGTATTTCCCTTTCACGTTCTAAGTGTTGGTTTAACAACCGGTTCTTTGAATATTGAGGGCAATATTCAGTTCTAAGTGTGGGGGGGAATTCTTGCGAATTTGATCAAATGTACCATCTAGCACCCCCATTTTTAGCCAAAATTTTAAAATTTTTTCTCACTTAGAACGCAATAAATGGTTATCAGTCCGCCATGTCTAACCCACATAAGGATTGGCTAATCCGAGAGCAAACGGCCCTTGGTAAAGATATATCAAATCCGTTTATGGCTTACAATTTGCCGAAAATTGTATGGTATTCGACTCACCATATCTTCATAAGTGAAGAGTTGGCTAGCCCGCGAGGTTATGGCTCGTGGTTAAGGCAGTGAAAATCCATGATTGGTAATCAGCTCACCAAAGATAATATTAATAATTTATCTAAGAGTTGGCTAGTCCAGAAGCAAACGGCTTCTGGTAAAGACAAATCAAATCCGTTTACAGCTTATGGTTTGCTCAAAATCATTTGGTTATCATTTGTACCAAAGTTCTTACTTGAACTGAAACAATTAGCTACTCCAGAAGTAATGGCTTTTGGTAAAGAAATAAAATCCATTAAAACTTCATAAAAGATTGCTAGGGACTAGCAATAGTTTAGTGTGGGGGATTGATGAGTGTCTAAATACTCATCATTTTTACCTAATCTGAGCTGCCAAAACACCCAAAAACACTCAGAAATGCATCATAATACTGAAATTATCCCAGAATTGTGTTTTATATGTTTCAGATGCAAAATGTTTAAAAACTGATGAAAAACAAGCAAAGTTTGCATAATTGGCAGTTTCAGTCCCTCAACTTTCAAAAGTTGTCAAAACTAGTCCCTGGTTATTCAAAACATTGAAAAATTCACCAAAGGTCCTTTTGAATCACAAATAAGCATATATAGTCCTTTGGTGTAAAGTTTCATAAAATTACAAGTTTAGTCCCTGAACTTTGCAAAATTGGCAAAAATGGTCCCTGGGTATTATAAAACTTGAAATTTCACAAAATACCCTTGTACTATGCATGAACTTACAATTTGGAACTTTATTGATAGCTTTTGGGAATTTACAAAACAAGTCCCTCTAAAATCCAAATTTACATATTAGGTCCCTAAAGTTTATAAAATGCTAAAAAATACAACTTTGGTCCTTGTGTAATTATTTTATGGCAGGTTTAGTCCCTTGAAGAAGTTTGGGAAGTTGGCAAACTCAGCCCCTCAACTTTTCAGCAATTACAAAAATGGTCCTTATGGTTAACTAAATCCGGATCCAACACTACCCCATTAAATCCAAAACACTAAACCCAGCCTAAACTAAATACCCACTACCCAACCCAGTTATTTCCCCAAGCCCAAAGAAACAAGCCCAACCCCAACCTTTGTTTGACTGAGTTAACCACTCAGTCAAACAAAGTCAAACCCGTCTCCTTTACCACCAAAACCGCCAAAACCATCCAGTCACCCCCCACCTCACCAATACCACTCACCACCTCATCCCCCCTCCTCCTACAAGTTACCTAACAATCCAAAAGCATTAATTGCTTCTCTCCCACTCCCACTAGCAAAATCAGAAGAAACAACCACTTTCCTGATTTCCCGCCAAAATTACAAGTGGACTACTGAGATCAAATTGGAGCAATTGAATGGTGGGGATTTGTTCAAGGAAGTCGGCTAGGATTATCCCACCATAGTTTTGTATATATAGAAGCTTTTGTAAGCCAATTTTGGCAAGTAGTTAATGAGTAGCATAGTCGTTTTTAATTTCCAGTAGCTATAAATTGTAATTCTCAGTTTCAGTAATCAATAATAAGAAAAGTAAGCTTGTTTGATGATAATCTTTGTGCAATTTCATTAGTTAAAGATAATTCTAGATTTTCATGTTATACTGAGAAATCGAACTTAAATAAGTAGTATTGAAATAGCTTCTCAGCTATTTCTATAAACTCACATAAGCTTTATATAGCTTATTGTAAGTTTATTGTAGTGTAAACCTGTTCCAAATTCAAGAAACCATGAAAGTCAATGAAAGTCAACTTGGAGGCCAATAAGCTATTTCTGAGTGGATAAGCTAGTTCAGGAAGCTTGTGTGGGTTTTCTAGCTTGTTTTTGACAAGCTAGATTGGTTCTTGATCATTGTTCTTTGTTACATTATCAAGTTCAGTTGTAAGCTTTTCTTAATATTAGCTTAATTTTGCATTTCACTGTACTTGTGCTTATTAGTAGCTTATTATTGTTGTTATAAGCTATTTGTTAGTTTCTAAGTGCATTTGATCTATCATATCTGATGAGGCGAAAAGTGTACCGCTTTTAAGGGGTCATTTAAGCCCGAAATCGTATTTATTTGATCAAATATTGCCCTAAATCGTTCCTTTTGTCATTTTAGGTACTTTTGAGGAGAAATCTGGAAAAGGAGGCATTTTGGACGTTTTTGGAGCATTAAAGTGAAGAAAACGGCAAAGTCTCAAGAATCGGCTAAAAGTTACTCTTGACGGCGTCACAATTAACATGGGACGGCGTCATGCCTTGGCAAGAAAAGTTGGATGTGAAATTTACTCATGACGGGCCAGTGAGTTTGCATGAGAATTCTGACGGCGTCACGCTTTAACTAAATCAAGGGCGTCACGGCTTAAATCATAAGGGGACGGCGTCACGTTCAGGATCCGACGGCGTCAAGCCTTGATAAGCCAGAATGGATTTTTGAAGAGCTAAAGAGGGACGGCGTCAAGATGGTCATCCGGGAACCCTAAAAGCGGCGAGGTGACGGCGTCACAATGCATAAGGTGACGCCGTCAGATGTCAAAGTCTATATATAGTTTTCTAATTTTTTTTCATTAAGGGAGAGCTTAGTGTGTGGAATTTTGGGATAAAACCCTAAGACGATTTTAGCTACTTTTTCAGGGCTTTTTGCCTTGAGATCTTCCATGTTTCATTGAAAGATAAGTTATCAATTAATCATTCAATATGTCTATGTGTTGTTTGATTCTATCTTATGCTTGTCTTTTGTTTAACATGTTAGGCTAATTTTATCTTGTGTTTGCTTAGATCTAATGAAACCTAGCTATTGATTATTGGTTGTTAGTGTGTTGTTAGTTGTATTGGATGATTGTTTATCTATGTTAGGCTTAAGAAAACTGGCTAACTTCCTATTCGGTAACTTGCTTGAACGTCTTAAGAAACATGAACCAAACGCGTACTAAAGGTTTTTATGGTTGTATTTAATGCACAAGCGAATTCTAGTGATCCCATGTTAGGAGCTTCCTAGCCGGCTCGACATAGGAGTGAAGTAGGAGCTTGTAGAGTTTGGGGAAGTAAGTACGCCACCCCACGAATGGTATTAAGGAATACACCCGTCATCCACGCGACTAATACACACTAATTAACCGGTAAAAGATAGTTAGGGAGTAAGGAAATCTAAGTAAACACATTTCTCTACACATAAGTTTCTCACCACTTTTCATTTTTGTTATTTTATTTTATTTGCATTTGTAGTAATTTGGGTTAGTTGACTAGCAACTAATTCCGCCCACTCCTTCAAAACCCGAGATTTTACTTGCTTTTATAAAATATAAAAAACATAAAAAGAATCTTCCTCAACCCTTAGACCTAATTAGAGTAGCCTTTCACACCTAACGAACACTATTCCCTGTGGAGAACGATCAATCCCCCGTACTTACCACTACACTATACTACATCGGTCAGGTACACTGCCTGGTGGGGTTGTAAGCCTCTTGAGATCCCTCGAGAGGTAAAACCTGTTGTAAGGTTGCAAAACCCACGCATCAAGTTTTTGGCGCCGCTGCCGGGGAATAGTTATTGTTTAGGTTGAATTTTTATTTCTATTAGGTCTACTCACTAGATTCCTTTCTAGTGAGATTTTTATTTTATTTTTCTAGGTTTTCTTTAGTCTATCTATTTTCTTCGTGTCTTTGTTCGTAACCATTACCATCCGACATCATGGAAGATGGTAATATCCTTAACCCCCACAACCCACCACCACCTCCTAGAACCCGCACTTTAGGAGGATATTCCCTAAGTTTGGATGATGACCCCCCTAATCTTAGAATCACTAGGAGCCGAAGCTCGATAAAGACTCTTGCCACACCCTATGCTGAACCCGAAAGGGAAATGCATAAATTAAGGCGACTCCACCAAGCGGCTGAACCATCCACGATCAATTTTGATGATGCCCTCTCCGAGGAAGAATCCAATCATCATTCTACACCTCCTAGCCCTCAACCCAATCACGATATGGAAGTTCCCGAAATCCCAATCCCCAAATGTCTCAAGGACTACTCTTCTCCCACCCCTCGTGGTTTTTCCAATGCTATCGTTTTTCCAAATGAACACACGGATGGGGTCTTGCGTGCAACTGATATTTGGCTGGTCCAAAGTGTATGCAAGTTTCACGGATTGAAAACTGAAGATCCAATCCAACACATCAAGGACTTCCTGAAAATAGTGGATACCCTCCACACGGACGGAGCCACTAGAGATACCTCCCGGTTGCGATTCTTTCCCCTTACCCTTCATGAAAGAGCCGGAGACTGGTATAACCAACTTCCTTCCGAATCCATCTTCACATGGGAACAGCTTATCTCAAAATTCTATGAGAAATTCTTTCCCATAGGAAGAACTTCAAAGTTGAGAGACGAAATCCTCCGCTTCCATGTTGGACCAGCAGAACCTATTCACAAATCTTGGGTTAGATTCAAGGATCTAATTAGACAGGTCCCTCATCATGGCATTGAACTCTGGCTTCTTGTCCAAATCTTTTATGACAGTGTCTCCAAAAATGACCAATTGGGCATTAATAATTCATCAAAAGGAAAAATAGCCAAATTAAGCGTTGAGGAAGGATGGAATAGAATTGAGGAATA
Organism: Artemisia tridentata subsp. tridentata; assembly: GCA_021014915.2. Lineage (NCBI taxonomy): Eukaryota > Viridiplantae > Streptophyta > Magnoliopsida > Asterales > Asteraceae > Artemisia > Artemisia tridentata. Next base: position 151,267,087 of record CP139503.1, on the reverse strand, counting down.
CGCGAATGATCAAGACGATACCTGGGATGAACCCGATTCGATCATGAGCGTTTCCAAGATCATGAAAGAGCCTCCTTTTGCTAGCCGGGTGAGTAGATTGAATGATCAGGTATCTTATCTAGACAAGTCGCAACCAACTAAGCGGTTATCAAACCCATACTTGATCTGTGATCAATGTGGTGGCCCGCATGAAGTAGAGGAATGCGAGGATGATACCACCACCGAACAAGCATGCTTGTCAAGCCACGACATCTTCGATGATCCTTCGCTCTTAACTTTCTACCAAAACAATGATTTCACCCCCTGGGGAAATCTTGTGAGAGAAGAGGGAGGAGGAGAATATCCTGACTACAAGGTTAGGAGCACTTTTGAGGATGATCTTGGGCACTTCACGTTTGAGAAGAATCTGCAACTAAATGGTCTCGACAACCTCGTCACTAGCCAACAAAACGACGTGAAGGCCAAATTCGCAGAACTCAACACCATTCTCGACGGCCTTGGCGAACCACAAAGAGATCCTTTACTCGCCATCACCACTCGTGCTGGAACAACTACTAAGGATCCACCCTACCCAGCTCAACCATCTAACGCCATGGAACCCAACACCCCTCATGAGGAGAACGATAATGTGAACGACGAAAATCCTGAGCAAACCCCACCGGTAACTCCATCCCCACCTACTCCTGCCAAACAGCCCCTTAAAGTCCCATACCCATCTCGCCTCAAGAATCAAAAGGTCGAAAGTGATAATAAAAGATTCTTGTCATATTTAAAGAATTCGGTCGTCACCATACCCCTTCTTGATGCATGTTATCATATGCCCAAATATAGTACATACTTCAAGAGGCTGCTCACCAACAGGAAAGGGCTCGAGGGTCTTGTAACGTTAGGAGAAGAATGTTCTGTGGTGACTCAACGAGGGCTACCAAAGAAGGTGGACGACCCAGGTAGTTTCACCTTGCCCTGTTCAATTGGATCTCTTTCAGTCAAAAATGCCTTAGCCGACTTAGGAGCAAGCATCAATCTTATGCCGCATTCCCTGTTCCGCAAGCTAGGGTATTCTGGGTTGAAACCAACCCGTATGAGCATCCAACTGGCCGATAGATCAGTCAAATACCCCTTAGGAATATGCGAGAATGTGCTGGTTAAGGTAGGGAAGTTTAAATTTCCAGTTGACTTCGTCATCCTAGAAATGGAAGAAGATGATCTTGTGCCCATCATTCTAGGAAGACCCTTCCTTGCAACTTCTCGTGCTGTTATTGATGTTCATGACGGCAAACTAACCTTACGAGTGGGGGCCGATAGCTTAACCTTCGACATCAAGGACACAATGAATCTTTCTCTCGAAGCAGATAATCAACTGTATTTCATCGAAGAAATCGATGAACTATCCGACGAGATTGATAATTGTGTAGATGAACAGGTGGAAGCCGGTTGGTTGCGAGATGAAGCTTTCTTACACATCTTAGAGGAGGAGAAGGCTATGGATGTGAATGCAGTCTCCTTCTATCCCAGACAAGAAATCGAACAGCTTGAGCTTCGTAAACCCGAGAACAAACTTAAACCTTCCATCATCAAGCCACCTGCGGTAGAACTCAAGGAACTCCCAACCAACCTTGAATATGCTTTCCTCCAAGGGGAAGATCAACTTCCGGTAATCATAAGCTCTTCTTTGAAAAGTGAACAAAAGGATCAACTCTTGGGAGTTTTAAAAAAATATAAAGGAGTTATAGCATGGAGTGTAGCCGATATCAAGGGTATTGACTCTACCTTTTGTACACATAAAATTCTCATGGAGGAGGATTATAAACCCAGCGTGCAACCTCAAAGGCGAGTAAATCCCAACATAAAGGAAGTCGTAAAGAAGGAAGTCATTAAGCTCCTAGACGCAGGACTAATTTACCCGATTTCGGACAGTCCATGGGTAAGTCCTGTACAGGTTGTACCAAAAAAAGGAGGAATGACGGTGGTGAAGAACGATAAGGATGAGTTAGTACCTCAACGAACAGTAACTGGATGGCGTGTGTGCATCGATTATAGGAAGTTGAATGATGCAACCCGAAAAGATCATTTCCCTCTCCCATTTATCGACCAGATGTTGGAAAGGTTAGCAGGGCATGAGTACTACTGCTTCCTAGATGGGTTCTCAGGGTATTTCCAAATCCCTATCGCTCCTGAGGACCAAGAAAAGACCACGTTTACATGCCCTTATGGCACCTTCGCCTACAAGCGAATGCCCTTTGGACTATGTAACGCCCCCGCCACTTTCCAGCGCTGCATGACGGCAATCTTCCATGAGTTAATGGAAGACAGCATGGAGGTCTTTATGGATGATTTTTCAGTCTTTGGGAACTCTTTTGATCGCTGTCTTGCTAACCTTGAGAAAATGCTCAAACGTTGTGAGGAGACCAACTTGGTACTAAACTGGGAAAAGTGCCACTTTATGGTAAAAGAAGGGATTGTGCTGGGGCACAAAATTTCAGGAAGTGGAATCGAAGTAGACCGGGCAAAAATTGAAGCTATATCTAAACTTCCCTATCCAACAACTGTCAAGGCAATCCGTAGTTTTTTGGGTCATGCTGGCTTCTATAGGAGATTCATTAAGGATTTCTCAAAGGTAGCCAAACCGATGACTCAGTTACTCATGAAGGATGCCCCGTTCGACTTCTCTCAAGAGTGCAAGGACGCATTCGATCTATTGAAGCAGGAACTTACCCAAGCTCCAATTATGGTTACCCCTAACTGGGAGTTACCCTTTGAAATCATGTGCGATGCTAGTGATTATGCTGTTGGAGCAGTATTAGGCCAAAGGCTTAACAAACACTTTCAGCCAATATACTACGCTAGCAAAACCATGAATCCTGCTCAAGAAAACTACACTACCACTGAAAAGGAATTACTAGCCGTGGTATTCGCTTTTGATAAATTTCGCCAGTATCTTGTCCTTTCTAAAACGGTTGTTTTTACGGATCATTCAGCTATTCGATATCTTTTCGCTAAACAGGATGCTAAACCACGGTTACTTCGTTGGATCCTATTATTGCAAGAGTTCGATGTTGAAATTCGTGATAAGAAAGGAGCAGAGAATCTTGCGGCTGATCATCTCTCTCGTCTCGAAAACCCCAGCCTCGCTGAATCTGACAAGAGTGAGATTCGGGAAACATTTCCTGAAGAGCAGCTCATGTTAATAAATGATTCTGAACCTTGGTATGCGGATTATGCTAACTACCTGGCAAGTAGAGTAATCCCTGAGCATATGAGCAGGCATGAAAAAAAGAGGTTCTTTAATCAATTAAAGTACTACTTTTGGGATGAACCCTTCTTATTTCGAAGATGTCCAGATCAGGTAATCAGGCGTTGTGTTTCGGAAAGAGAGGCTGTCAGAATTATGAAAGAATGTCATGCGGGTCCATCTGGAGGACATCACGGAATAAGCACTACTGCACGAAAGGTCTTCGACGCGGGATTCTATTGGCCTACAATATTTCGTGATGTGAAGGGAATGATACAAACGTGTGACGCATGTCAAAGAGCTGGGAATATCTCTAGGAGGGATGAAGCCCCACAGAATTATATACAAGTTTGTGAGGTTTTTGATGTCTGGGGAATTGATTTCATGGGACCATTCCCATCTTCTGGAGGGAATGAATACATCTTGGTGGCCATTGATTATGTTTCGAAATGGGTGGAAGCACAAGCCCTTAGGACTAACGACGCTAGGGTAGTCATTCATTTCTTAAAGAAATTGTTCGCTAGGTTCGGAATTCCGAAGGCTCTTATTAGTGACAGGGGAACCCATTTTTGCAATTCACAAATGGAGAAAGTCATGAAAAGATATGGAGTCTCTCACCGATTCTCCACCGCTTACCATCCTCAAACCAACGGTCAAGTCGAAAACACTAATAGAGCCATAAAAAGAATATTAGAGAAAACAGTTAATCAAAACAGAAAAGATTGGTCTTTTAAGCTCGATGAGGCTTTGTGGGCATTTCGAACCGCCTATAAGACGCCAATCGGGACAACCCCGTTCCGTATGGTATATGGCAAGGCATGCCACCTTCCAGTAGAACTGGAACACAAAGCATATTGGGCACTTAAGGCTTGTAATTTGGATTATACAGTTGCGGGAACAAATAGATTCTTACAGCTCCAAGAGCTTGATGAGTTGAGATTAGAGGCTTATGAATCTTCCATCACATACAAAGAGAGGGCGAAAAGATGGCATGACCAACGGATTAAGAGACCCAAGGAGTTTTCAGAAGGAGACAAGGTCTTATTATATAATTCTCGCTTAAGGCTATTTCCTGGGAAACTTAAATCTAGATGGTATGGACCTTTTACCGTAAGGAGCTCCTCTAAAACCGGAGCCGTTGTATTAATTGACGACGAGGATAGAGAATTCACTGTGAACATTCAACGAATCAAGCATTATCAAGAGAATGGTAATGAAATGATCAATGAGGAAGACATTACTTTTGATGAAGAAGTCACGTAATGTACGTGACTTTGAGTCTAGCTACAAGACTCGTTAATAAAGAAAAGCGCTTCTTGGGAGGCAACCCAAGCTTTATTTATTTTATTTGCTTTGTGTGTTATTTATTTGTTTGTTTGATTTTATTTGTTTCCGTATGTGTGTTTAATTTTTATTCTTATTGATTCATGTTCAAAACTAATTTGTGAAAATGCTTTATGTTGTTTTTAACTTCGTCTTAACTACATATAAAGGTATTTTGCAAAAGATAAGTGTAAGGGAAATCTAAATCGGTTTATTAGAACACAAATGAACATGAATCATAATAATAATAAGTTAGCATACATATTCGTATTTGTTTGAGTCAAATGCTTATATCGAGTCATAATGATGTTTTGCAGAATTTCCAGGAAGTAAGGTAAAGGTTTTTTCCAGAAATTTTCCGGAAACTTAAAATGAAAATTTTTGTCAGGTCATTTCTGACGGCGTCAGGGGTTATAACCTGACGGCGTCAGATTTAATTTCCAGAAATTTTTGAAAATTTTGTTTTCATAAAAAGTTTTTATTAAAATCTCCAACTTATAATCTCCAGGAATCTGCAAAGTTATCATTCCACAAGCATTATATCCTTATATATAGATTTTATCCCGCCGATGTTATGCAGGTTTTCGTGTCTGTTTTCACAGGTTCAACAGGTTATTTTGGACAAGGAAATGTTTTGAATCAAGCTTATGGCGATGCATTAGTCATGGAGCTTCAACATTCTCTTTGGAGGAAGATTTAACCGTGTAATTTCATTATCCAACGAGCGAATCAGGGGAGTATTTGATTTCATTCTTTTACTTTATGCTTTTACATTTGTTATTTGAACATTGGGGACAATGTTCATCTTAAGTGTAAGGGGAGGGTAAAAGTACGATTTTTGAGAATACAATTGCGCTTGATTTTTGTTTGTTTGATGGTAGATGTGTAATAAAACTGAGAGAAATACTTGTTAAGGTAATTTTAGTGCCAAATTTAAAATTTTTTACAACATATAGGAGTGAAACTTTGATCTTAATGAGCGTCTCATGGATAGGAGTTATATGACTAGCACAAAAACCGTACCACTAAAAAATTTTCCACCCCCAAATATGTGAGGTTCGCCCCTAGAATTGGTAGGAAAAGCATTTATGCTATGATGTGTGTGCCGGTAGCACTTAGATTCTAGAACTTGCGTTAGGACCATTCCGAGGCCACAAGTGAGACTACATTCGTGTAGTTAGATTTACTACATGATAAGAGGCATTAGGATTAACCCATGTTTTACACCTGTGTTTTTGTTATAATTACATTGGCTACATTGGTCAAGTAATTCTCCCACACCCTTTGCGTTGTACTCATTTTTAGTACACGATACCCCTAGTACACCCCTCAGAGCCTATCTTTTCGTTTCGACCTTTAAGCATTTTACTTAAAGGAAGAATTTGTTACACCCCACTTAAATGTACACCCAAATCGCCTTAGCCTACCTTGTATGCACTCATCTTTAGTGCATTATTGTTACAACATTTGTTTAAACCCAAGTTAATTATCTAGTTGATTACATGGTTGCTAAGTCGAGTCATATCCTTGTACATATTGTTTTGGGACGATTGGGACTCGTGGGTAAAGTACTAGTGTAATGGAGTAATGGGGAAGAACATCATTTATTACCCCCATATGTGCTAAATGTTTTAAAAGTACTCCAAGTTTTTCAATTATCTTAATTCGAGTCATTAGAATAGTTATTTGTAAAGTTATGTAAAAGTTCAAGTGTAAGGGGATGCAATGCTCCTATGATGTATTATTTTGGATGGTAGGGCAAGAGTGTATGCAAAAAAAAAAAAAAAAAAAAAAAAAAAAAAAAAAAAAAAAAAAAAAAAATCAAGAAAAATACAAAAAAATGAGAAAAAAAAAAAAAAGAAAAATAGAAAAAAACATACGGACTACCATCCCGTTTCATTTTATGTTTATTTTATGTTTATGTTTTGTTATTTTCTTTCATTAGCTTAAGATCGAGTCTAGTCTTGGCTTAGCAACGTTGTATAGTACTTGTAATTGATCAAGATCTTTAACTCGCCACCAGTAAAATATCCTTTATCCAACAAAACCGTGTTTTCCTTTTCCCTACACCTAACGTTATAACCCATTTAAAAGCCCTCTTTGATAGTTTATCTTAGGTGCTTACGCCTAGTGGAGGAGGTTTTCGATCCTTTCCCAAGCCTATGGTAATCTATTTGCTATGACAGGTAGTGAGAGATATTTTCCGTTTTCATTTATGAGATTTATTTTGATGACACTTGAGAGATGTGAGTATCTAAACACTACTTGTGAGGTGCTAGTATGTAATCTCCGTGCTTATTATGATTGAAGTGGAACGATTATTTGTTGTAATTACTTTTATGTTTGCATTAAATGACCCCTAACTTGTATTTTGATTAGAATAAAAGCGCATTTGCTTGAGGACAAGCAAATCTCAAGTGTAAGGGTATTTGATGAGGCGAAAAGTGTACCGCTTTTAAGGGGTCATTTAAGCCCGAAATCGTATTTATTTGATCAAATATTGCCCTAAATCGTTCCTTTTGTCATTTTAGGTACTTTTGAGGAGAAATCTGGAAAAGGAGGCATTTTGGACGTTTTTGGAGCATTAAAGTGAAGAAAACGGCAAAGTCTCAAGAATCGGCTAAAAGTTACTCTTGACGGCGTCACAATTAACATGGGACGGCGTCATGCCTTGGCAAGAAAAGTTGGATGTGAAATTTACTCATGACGGGCCAGTGAGTTTGCATGAGAATTCTGACGGCGTCACGCTTTAACTAAATCAAGGGCGTCACGGCTTAAATCATAAGGGGACGGCGTCACGTTCAGGATCCGACGGCGTCAAGCCTTGATAAGCCAGAATGGATTTTTGAAGAGCTAAAGAGGGACGGCGTCAAGATGGTCATCCGGGAACCCTAAAAGCGGCGAGGTGACGGCGTCACAATGCATAAGGTGACGCCGTCAGATGTCAAAGTCTATATATAGTTTTCTAATTTTTTGTCATTAAGGGAGAGCTTAGTGTGTGGAATTTTGGGATAAAACCCTAAGACGATTTTAGCTACTTTTTCAGGGCTTTTTGCCTTGAGATCTTCCATGTTTCATTGAAAGATAAGTTATCAATTAATCATTCAATATGTCTATGTGTTGTTTGATTCTATCTTATGCTTGTCTTTTGTTTAACATGTTAGGCTAATTTTATCTTGTGTTTGCTTAGATCTAATGAAACCTAGCTATTGATTATTGGTTGTTAGTGTGTTGTTAGTTGTATTGGATGATTGTTTATCTATGTTAGGCTTAAGAAAACTGGCTAACTTCCTATTCGGTAACTTGCTTGAACGTCTTAAGAAACATGAACCAAACGCGTACTAAAGGTTTTTATGGTTGTATTTAATGCACAAGCGAATTCTAGTGATCCCATGTTAGGAGCTTCCTAGCCGGCTCGACATAGGAGTGAAGTAGGAGCTTGTAGAGTTTGGGGAAGTAAGTACGCCACCCCACGAATGGTATTAAGGAATACACCCGTCATCCACGCGACTAATACACACTAATTAACCGGTAAAAGATAGTTAGGGAGTAAGGAAATCTAAGTAAACACATTTCTCTACACATAAGTTTCTCACCACTTTTCATTTTTGTTATTTTATTTTATTTGCATTTGTAGTAATTTGGGTTAGTTGACTAGCAACTAATTCCGCTCACTCCTTCAAAACCCGAGATTTTACTTGCTTTTATAAAATATAAAAAACATAAAAAGAATCTTCCTCAACCCTTAGACCTAATTAGAGTAGCCTTTCACACCTAACGAACACTATTCCCTGTGGAGAACGATCAATCCCCCGTACTTACCACTACACTATACTACATCGGTCAGGTACACTGCCTGGTGGGGTTGTAAGCCTCTTGAGATCCCTCGAGAGGTAAAACCTGTTGTAAGGTTGCAAAACCCACGCATCAATATCAGTAGTTATCTAGTTTGTTTTTCATTTTGCTAAAAATCTCTTTGAAAACCAAAATCAGTCAAAAGTAGTATAGCTTGTTTAATTGCTTATTTTTCTGTTTAAAGTTGATTATTAGAGTTTAAATAAGTTATTTAATCAGAAAAATATAGACTTATAGTTTGTAAAATTTTGTTTCATGTGCTAAATCCAAAACAGTCCCAAGAAAGGAGTGTTTGGCTGTGCTTGGTGCAGGCAAGCATCAAGCTTGTTACTGTAGATTGACCTAAAAGCCAACTTTGTTCAAGCTTATCTTGGTCCTTATAAGCTGTTTCCAGGTCCAGATAAGCTAATTAGATCATTTTAGTAGTTCTCTACCTCTTGTGTTAAAATCAGTCACCAAAAAGCTCATACAAGCCATTTATATCCACAAGCTTGTTTTGACCTTTTTCATTGCTTATTTGAGTCACTTATGGTCCATTTAGAAAGTACCCAAAAGATGGTTTGAAGCCTGTTGCTTGTGCTCATTTCTGAACAACCTCTGCACAAAACACAACTCAGTGTATACTGAGTTGTGTTGTCTGCTGATCTCACCAACTTTGTGGCTTATCCACATAAGCTCAACCCCTGTTCTTTGTGTTTTTCAATAGCCCACAATGCTAGCTTACTTTTGCCCCCCATAGATTGCATCTCAGTACTTATTTGGTTAGCTTAATTTGTCTTGAAAGTTGGGAATTTTCCAAGGTTTCTGCTGAAACCTTGTTGCTGCTAATCTTTGCATCAGCTTATTTGCTTGTGCTTATTTATACTTTTCAGTTTTTTAAGCTTATTTTAGTATATTAAGCCTGTCCTGATCAATTGGTTAAGTTTCTTGCTTTTTAGCTTATTTTTGGCTTATTAGCCAACTGCTTATTAGCCCAAATCTGCTTATTGGGCCTAGTCAACATTTAATTTTATTTTTCTTAGCTTTCTAATATTATTTTAGATTTATCTGTAATTTTTCATAATTTTCCTAAGTCATTTAATATTTTTAATCATTTTAATTAGTTTCTAATAGTAATTAAATCATAATAAATAGAATAATAATCAGAAAAATATAATTTTAATTTTCATAATTTTCTTTTGTCATTTTTAATCCAGGAAAAATATAAATATATTTTTAGACCTTAAGAAAATCAAAAATAGAAATAAAGTGATAGCTTCTATTTAATAGAATTTATCTTTTTAAATTTTAATTAAGTAATTTTCATTTTTATAATTTTCTTAGTTTCTATTTACTTAGTAATATTTTTAGAAAAAGTTTTAGAATTTTCTTAGTTCATTTAGTATTTTTTTTTTATAATTTAAATTAGTTTAATTAATAATTAATAATTAATAATTAATAATTAATAATTAAATAAAAAGTGTAGAAAAATATAATTTAAGTTTTTAAATAAGTTTTAAGTAATTTTACATTTTTAGGTTTTAAATTTTATAAATTTCAGTTTTTGTCCCGTTTTAGATTTCCTGTTGCGCGTTTTAGTTTAATTTTAATCGCGTTACATTTGTTTTGTATATTTAAAATTGTTCATTAGTATAAAAAGCAAATCAAAAATATCTGATTCATCAATCACTTTAATCCAAAGCTTTTCAGAGTTTTCCATTCACACCTCGTTGGGAAACGATCCGGGTGATCACTTGCCTGGTTTCACACACTACACACGAGCATCCTGTTCTGAGACTGCATTTGTTTAATTATAAGTGTTGTTTTCGGGCGGATCAGTGTGAATGGACTTTAATAGCAAGGGAAATAGGTGTATATATATACACGTATAAGTTGTGTATATGATATTTTATGAACTCTACTTGCTTCGAACAGTAACATTGTCAGGAAATGTGTAAGACAATGGACTTTAAGAAAGATTTGTAATGAGTATAAGAAGTTTTTGAGTATAGGATTGATTTGGTTTCGATTTGGATAGAATATATATGTTGACAACTTGTAAAATGGTCCAAATCAACATGGCAACGTGTGATATTGTGTATCTAGGTGAGAAATAAACTTAGGATCTCTTATATGATCATATAAAAATATTAGAACTAGGCAAAAATCAAGTTTGGGTCGAATTGGTTAAGTGGTGTGAAAATGAAATGAATTCGAATATGTGTAAATGGTGATTAGCTTTGGCCTTCGATCATATATCAAAAGTTGGAAATAAGAGACGAGATTCGACACACTAATTCTATGGAGGGAGGGGAGTCGAGTGGTGCAAAATATTGCATGAGGTGTATGTCGAAATCGAGAGAAATCAAGGCCAAGTTAGAGCGAGTTGGTCGAGTTGATATAAGTGAAAAAAATAAATTAAATGGATTGGGTTGGGCCTGATGAACAGTAACAGGCCGGAATTTGGCTGAGGTTTTAATAAGGATCCGTTTCGTTTAAAATTGAGTATATTTGGTTTTCGTGGTCTGCGTGTGAGCTCGTTCCAATATTTGGTAAATCACGTATCAACGTGTTTTGATTTATTATAATGTAATGAACAGTTAAATAAAATAACTTCTCATTAATAGATGTCAGAAAATAAATAATGTGTATTTTCTGATAATTAATCATAATTATTAAAATGGAAAATTACCATTTGTCACAGTCACCCATCCTTATTTGAATGTCGTCCCGACATTCACTTAGTGTTATCAGGTGAAAATGCAAAAAGATGTGGATATTTGGCCTTGAATTCATCTTCACATTCCCACGTGAATTCAGGGCCTCTTCGGGAATCCCAACGAACTTTGAAAATTGGTATTCAACTATGTTTCAACCTCTTGACTTCTCGGTCCATGATTTCAACAGGTTTTTCGATAAAGTGTAGTCGATTATCAATTTCGATTTCTTCCAGAGGAATAGCAAGAGTTTCCTCGGATAAGCATTTCTTTAGATTGCATACATGAAAGACATCATGTACATTGTTGAGTTCTTGCGGTAGCTGAAGTCGGTACGCTACCGGTCTGAGTCTTTCTAGAATTTCGAAAGGTCCAATGTAACGAGGATTTAGTTTTCCATGTTTGCCAAAACGTATCACGCATTTCCATGGCGAAACCTTCAACATGACTCTGTCCCCTACTTGGAACTCAAGAGGTTTATGTCTCTTGTCCGCATAGTTCTTTTGTCGGTCTTGTGCAGCTTGCATCTGGCTACGAATCTGCACAATCTTTTCGGTTGTCTCATGAATGAGTTCGGGACCTGTGAGTTGACTGTTTCCTACTTCAGTCCAACAAATGGGTGATCGGCACTTACGTCCATAAAGTGACTCGAATGGTGCGGCTTTTATACTTGTATGATAGCTGTTGTTGTACGAGAATTCGACTAAGGGCAAATGTCCATTCCATTTCTTGCCGAAGACTATAACACAAGCTCGGAGCATATCCTCCAAGGTTTGAATGGTTCTTTAGCTTTGGCCGTCTGTTTCGGGGTGGTAAGCTGTACTCATGTCAAGTTTTGTCCCCAAAGCTTTCTGGAGTGACTGCCAAAAGTTTGAAGTGAAACGGCTGTTGCGATCAGAGATGATCGAAATTGGTACTCCATGTCTGGAGACTACTTCTTTCAGATAAAAACGAGCGAGTTGATTCATGCTGTCGGTTTCTTTGATGGGAAGGAAATGAGCAGATTTGGTGAGTCTGTCAACAATCACCCAAATCATGTCATATTCACTGGATGTTCTTGGTAGTTTGGTTATGAAGTCCATAGTGATTCGTTCCCATTTCCATACAGGGAGTTCAGGTTGCACTAGTAATCCGGACGGTCTCTGATGTTCCGCCTTAACTTTAGAACAAGTTAAGCATTTGCTGACATATAGTGCAATATCCGCCTTCATGTTAGGCCACCAATATAGTTTCTTAAGATCAAGGTACATCTTATCAGCTCCGGGATGAATAGAGTATTTGGACTTATGCGACTTGTGCATAATTAACTCTCGTATCCCACCATAGATTGGTACCCAGCTTCTATCGTTGAAGCACAATACTCCGACTCATTCTTTATAAAGCCATTTGCATTCTCCGGCATACCATAGAGTTTTTCATTTGGTCTATTTTCTTTCTTGAGTGCCTCAATTTGAGCATCGAGGATCTTTGTTGGGAGTGGTGAACTAATCATCATTCCTAGTGATCTGACTCTCAAGGGTTTGAGTCGTTCTTTCCGGCTAAGAGCATCTGCCACAACGTTGGCTTTTCCCGGTTGATAACGAATTTCACAGTCGTAATCACTGAGTAATTCTAGCCACCTAAGTTGTCTCATGTTCAACTCTTTTTGGTCTAGGATATGTTGTAGGCTTTTGTGGTCCGTAAACACTGTACACTTAATGCCGTACAAGTAATGTCTCCATATCCTAAGAGTGAACACAACTGCTCCCAGTTCTAAATCATGGGTTGTGTAATTCTTTTCATGTGTCTTAAGTTGTCGTGATGCATAAGCAATCACTTTCTGCCTCTGCATTAAGACAGCACCTAAACATTTGTGCGAAGCGTCGCAGTATATGACAAAGTCATCGCTTCCTTCAGGTAAGGCCAATATGGGTGCACTACACAACTTCTCTTTGACTATCTGGAATTCCTCTTCTTCGTCTTTTCCCCAGACGTACTTTACGTTTTTCTGAGTTAGGGTGGTTAATGGTTTGGCTATTTTGGAGAATCCCTCGATGAATCTCCTGTTGTAACCGGCAAGTTCTAAGAATTGGCATATTTCAGTTGGAGATGTTGGCGCCGCCCAATCCTTAATTGACTCAATCTTCGCAGGGTCCACGTGAATACCCTAACTATCAATCACGTGACCGAGAAATTGTACAATGGAAATCCAGAATTCACATTTTGAGAATTTTGCATACAATTCCTCCTTCTTGAGCAATTCCAGAATCATCTTGAGATGTTTTTCATGTTCTTCCTTGTTCTTGGAGTAGATCAGGATATCGACTATGAACACAATCACAAACTTATCCAAATATGGCTTACACACCCGGTTCATAAGATCCATGAACACTGCTGGTGCGTTTGTCAAACCAAATGGCATAACCTGGAATTCGTAGTGTCCTTAACGGGTTCTAAATGCTGTTTTTGGGATGTCTTCTTCTCGAACTCGAAGTTGACGGTATCCAGATCGAAGGTCGATCTTTGAATACACGCTAGAACCTTGTAGTTGATCGAATAGATCATCAATCCTAGGAACTGGGTATCGATTCTTTATCGTTAACTTGTTCATCTCTCTATAGTCGATGCACATCCGAAAGGTTCCGTCTTTCTTCTTGACGAATAGAACAGGGGCTCCCTAAGGTGAGGAACTAGGCCTGATGAAAACTTTCTCTGAGAGTTCTTGTAGTTGTTCTGACAATTCTTGCATCTCTGAAGGAGCTAATTGGTACGGTGCTCGCGCCACGGGTGCAGCACCTGGTACCAAGTCAATTTGAAACTCGAGTTTCCTGACTGGCGGAAGCCCAGGCAATTCCTCGGGAAAGACTTCAGGAAAGTCACGCACGATCGGCACGTCTTCTAGGCGGTTTTCTTTAGACTCCTTCTTTATCTTCTCAACTTGTGCTACAAAGAGGAGACATCCATCCTCAATGTACTTCTGAGCTTTGGTGCATGATATGATGTTCAATCGGGATGTAACTCTACGGTCGCTTTTATCTCCTAATACTTCCAATACTTCATTGCCATACGGTACACGAACAATCTTCTCGTCGCAGACGATCACCGCCTGGTGTTTAGATAACCAGTCCATTCCAATAATAATGTCGAAACTGCCAAGTTCTACTAGCATAAGATCTATGTTGAACGGGTGGTTCAACAGGTTTAGCGTACAACCTCGGATTATAGTGTCTACTCTTTCCACGTTACCATTAGCTAATTCTACGTCATAACCAATACCTAAAGCTGTAGGGATGATATCTAGCAACTGACTAAACGTGTTTGATATGAAACTCTTATCTGCTCCGGTATCAAATAAAATAGATGCATGACGGTTGTTTAGAAGAAACGTACCCGTAACGACGTTCGGGTCCTCTGGTGCTTCTCTTCCTCCAACCACATACACTCTTCCTCGGGCATTTCCTGCATAGCCCTGGTTTCCTCCAGCAGTTTGGTTCCCATTGTTACCCTGGTTCCTCTGTTTCCTGCACTCATTCCTGAAGTGCCCCTTTTCCCCACAACCAAAGCAGGTAATGGAAGATTTGTCCTTGACGGTAGGAGTTCTTTGATTAACTACTGGCGCCCTCTGAGCAGTAGCAAGAACTGGTGATCTGCAATCCTTGGTCATATGACCGACTTTTTGACAATTTTTGCATCTCACGGTGCATGGCCCGTTGTGATGGAGTTTACAACGGTTACACAGAGGAGATTTCCCAGCATAGACCTTCTGGTCACTGGGTCCAGCAGAATAAACCTTAGCGACCTCCTTTCATTTGTTTGGCTGATGGTTGGCTCTTTAGTTGTCCTCTCATTTCCTTTTGTTATCTCCTCCTTTTTCTGCCGTATCTTGGATCACCTGATCCATTAAGTTGTGAGAGATGGAGATTGTGTTATGCAAGTCACTAGGATTAGCAGCCAATATATTCCCTCTAATGTTCAAGGGTAATCCTCCGATGTAACGCTCTATCATTCGTGCCTCAGTAGCAACCAACTCGGGACATAGTAATGCTAACTCTTGGAAACATTATGTGTACACCAAAATGTTGGTGCCTTGAACCTTCAAGTTCCAAAATTCTGCTTCCATCTTTTTTACCTCAGTGCGAGGACAATACTTCTGAAGCATTAATGCCTTGAATTGCTCCCACGCCATAGCGTAAGCAATATCCATTCCTGATGACTTCATGTAAGAGTTCCACCAGGTTAAAGCACTGCATGTCAAAGTATACGAGGCATACTTAACCTTGGATTCTTCTTCGCAATTACAGATGCGGAACACAGTTTCCAACTTTTCTAGCCATCTTGCCAAGCTGACAGCTCCCTCAGTTCCTCCAAAGCTTCCTGGATCACAAGCACAAAATTCTTTGTATGTGCAGGTCCGACTGACATTAGTGGGTCTCGCGGCTCTGTCACCGGTGTTAGTGCTTGATCCCACGTTGGCAGCAGCGGCCATGGCTTCTGCCACCTGCTGTGCCAAAGTTGGCTGGTTGACTACGTTTTGAGGGGGAGTGGCATTTGTCTACAAAAAGCACAAATGATGATATTTAGCAAGAGAAATCATCACATGAATGGATAGCATCACAAATAGAGTGTGAATGAAAAGAATTCAATCAACAATAGAGAGAGGTAACAAAATGAGCTTGTTATAGATTTAAATGTCGCGTTCAAATAAATGGGTGGGTTCCTATACGATAGCAATATAAGTGTTTCAAAAGGATAAAACGAGTGACCAAACTCAGAGTCGAATGATGTGGTGAGTGATTAAACTCGGAGTTGAATAGTAAGATTTCATAAGGGAAGGCATAGTTCGCGACTTTCTCTTGTAGACAATTATGTCAAATGATTTGGGAGACATGGTCTGTGACAAAGATGGTATACGGGTATAAGTATATAGAAGATACTTTATAATTTTTAGTGTAAGGCTGGAAAGTATTAGCCATTATATAAGTACATATGTATATGTATACAATTAACACAAAAATGTGTGTCATCAAAGTAGCATACAAATATATGCTAGGCTTGTTGAAACAATAAGTAGAGTAGCAAGTAAAGTGGCAAGTAAGGCAGGCTGGCACCGGCGGTCATAGGTTGAGTTTTTTTTGTAAAAAGTGGTTATAGTCTAGGTTTTATGTGTACCTAGTTCTCTATAACCTTAGCTCTGATGCCAATCTGTAACACCCCCAAATCAGATCGCAGCGGTAATAACATCTGGGGTGCTACTTAGTTGGATCATAACATAAGTAATAGAGAAGGAATTTATCAAATCTGTTTTAAAAGCTTCATTAATTAAAACATAAGTTTTACATAATTGAAATGCGGAAAACAATGCCCAATATTGTTATTAGTTGTCCTATAGTACAAAAACTTTGGTCATGAGTGTTATGTGTTCACTCCAGAAGTGCGCTTATGCCCCTGCCAAGGGCTGCCTTGCAGCATCATATATCATACAACTAAACACCTGAGAAAAACACGCTAAAGTGTCAACATAAAGGTTGGTGAGTTCATAGGTTTATATAAAGCAGTAAAGTTGGACCAATAGGTTTACGAGTTAACATTATAAAGTGCATAATGTTATACGAAAGGCTATTATGCTACGCTAAGTTTCATGCTACCGAAGCTTCGACAATTGCATTGTTAGGAATATAAATATTCATATGAAGACTCGGTCACCCCGAGTATCTATTTAGCATTTATGTAGCTCGTAGGCTTATTATTATTATTAGTATTATTAGTAATATTAGTGTAGTTATATTTATATTTGTGGAGTGGGTCGGGTCTTTACCCACTGTCAGCTCACTCCACAGCCGACTAGGGGCACCATATGTTAGATAGTATATATACCCCTTCCCAAGTGTGGGAAGGGTTGGAACTCTTGTCACATTTTCACTTCAATCTAATTGACACAAGTTTTCTCCCAACTCTCTCTCTCTAGTCTATCTCTCTAACTCACATATAGAGTTGTTCTTCCATAATCCAAGGCCACCCGATCCACACAATCAAGATGTTTAGATCTCATAATTGGTATCAAGAGCCATGGTTAGGTTCAAATTGATTGTGTTTGCTTGGATGGTTTTTTTTTATTCTCTCGGTTTACTACTATATTTTCTTTGGGCCTTTAACTATTTGAAACCATGTTTATAGATTCTGATTTGTTAAAATCTTCATGTGGGCCTTCAACTGGTTATGCTACTTTAACTGTTTATGTCACTTCAATTGCTATATCTTCTTTGGTTTCTTATCTTTCATGTTTAGGCCTCATGTGTTGCTCGTACTCTTTCCATATTTAAGATCGTTTTTGTCACCTCGTGTTCATATTCTTGATTTCTTAAATTGCTCTTTGTTGTTCTGTGGCTTATGTTGAGAGTAATGTGTTTGAGGATTGTCGTTGATGTTCCATTCAAAATCTTGGTCTAAACATGATTGTTTTCGCGACTTATTTGTGGACTAAAAGTTCGGGTTTATAAGCTGTGTCTTGGTAGCGGTTGGTTTGTGGGTTTATGTTCTTTGTTTTGGTGGTATTTCGGTGGTATTCTTCTTATGTGACTTGTGGTACGTCTGCTCGGGTAATGTTCATAGGTGCGAATTGCTTCTTGAAACGGTGTTCATAGTTGCGATTTGTGTGGACTTCTTGGTTGTACTTTGATTTTGCTGCTGTAGTATACTTGAAAGGAAAATATTGAGTAGCGATTTGCCAGTCTCGCTTTATGCGATTTGGATTTTAACTAAAACCGGAAAAGAAAACAAAACTGGAGAAAGTGACTTTACAGTCTGCTACGTTTTGTCCTCTTTCTCTAGCGTTTTGACTAGAGTTGCGACTTGTTGTGTGTTATGATTTGGCATCATTTGAATGAAAGTTGCGGTTTGTGTCTAAATGATTTGTTGCGACTTGAAGAAATTTTTGTGGTCAAATCTAAACAAAACGATGCCCAAATGGTAACTTGGTTGCGATTTGTGGTGTTAGCAAAAGTCAAACCGAGTCAACCCACAGTAAAACCAAGTCGAACCAGTAAAGTCAAACCAGAACTAAAAGTAAGAAAGAAGATGAAGGAGGACAAATCGACTCATAACCATTACCAGACCAAACAAACAACCTTGCTGCAATAACAGAAACCTCAACAACATCACACAACAACCGACAACAATCAAGTATCACTAACTCGAACTAAAAATATTCCCTGCCTCATCTCAAACTAAGATTCGAACCATGACTCGTATTAAATCTCAGATACTTTTTCGTGTTAGTCAACGAAACATCAAGACCACATAAGGTCAAACACACAAAATGAGAATTCATCACAGATTTTATTGAAGGCTTACCTTCTTTAATATCCGAAAACAAAGATCGGTGAATAACAATTATTGTTATACCCGTATTATCCTTTCGATTGTTAAAACCACGTAAACATGAAACTAAAACGACAATACAAAACCTACCTGAGACCCCTCAAGGATCTTGAATCTTTTAAAGTCTTCTGGATTTTTGATGATGCTGCAAATAACAAGAGATGTAAAGGTGGGTCTATTTTGTGTTCGTCTTCACTGATTACACAATAATGATCGACTGATGATATTTTTTATGGTGATGAAATGAGATCGGTTTATTAAGATGAGATGGGAGAAATATTAGGTAGAAGGGGGCGGATTAGTTAGAGATTAGGGTTTAGATTAGTTGGTGGCTGAGTGTATTGAAAAAGAGGATGGGGGGCGGATGACGTTTATGATTAGGGTTGGAAATTTATGTGTGTGATGAATTAGGGTTAAGGAAGGTTGGGAGACTGTTAAGTTGTGATTACGGTAAACAAGATATATATTAAAATTTGGTTTGGGCTTGCATCTAATCACACTTGGTCCGAGTCAATATTAGAGTTTTCGTTGGGCTGGGTTTAATCCGTCATTGAGCTGTACGAGTTATGTTAGAAGACTGGACTGAAGACTTAACGTGTCCGAAACAAATGCACATTTGGCTGAAAAATAATTAACAAGTGTATTATTTATACACTGTGTTAATCTATTTTTGTCTTTAATATTTGGTGAAAAAAGGAGTGGCAGTTTGGGTTATTACAAAACTTCACGAGGACACACACGTCACAGCTAGTATTTGGGTATATGAATGTCAATGTGATTCCAGAGTTGTGGATTTGGCGGCATTGTCCTATTGGTGCCTACAATTTGAGTGAGCCTGCATTTTGATATTTGCGATTTGAGGTACAGTTGACAAATTGCGATTTGGTTAATTGCGAATTGACAAGTTGCTATTTGACTTGTTGCGACTTGACTGATTGCAATTTGACCAGTTGCGATTTGACGTTGCGAGGTGACACTTTCGATTTGACTTATTGCAATTTGGTTGATTGCGATTTGACTTGTTGCGATTTGACAAACTGTGACTTGACTTGTTGCGATTTGATCAAGTTGAGATTTGACTTCTTTGACTTGAATTTTGAAGATTAGCTTTGCACTTCACTCTTGGGTATTCTGGTTGATTTCACGGTTTCTCTTGTAGATTTTAGAAAATCCCGCGAAAGATTCGATTTCTCGGTTTAAATCTCAAGAGTAGTAAAATCCCGTCAAATCAAGTATGGACAAGCAGGCGGGACATGGATTTTGACATAATAAAGCTTGCGGGGTTTGACTATTTTTTCCGGGATAAGTTTGTGCTGCAAGATCGGCAGGAATTGGGAAATTTTGGTAGCTTGGTTGGTTTGTTAATTCACGGATTCGTGTACTTAGTGTCTCAAACATCTCGGGGTTGGGTGGATGCACGATGTTTGATGACCCTTGCTCGAGCGTATTTCTGGTGATTAGACTTGGAAGTTCAAGAAGTGGATATATACAATAAAGGATGGAAGGTTGGGTATATATCACTACCTATATTTAAAGGAGTTACGTTGTTGTGCTCAATATAGGTTCTAGATCACAAATTTAGTGCAAGTATAAGTCGCGGACTTGTCCTTTATCAAGCTTCATCAAGCGATTGTTGTTTCTCAAGCTTCTAATGGGATTGTAGTACAAGATCTTCTCAAGAGGTGGTCTGACTTAAAGACAGGAGGTGGTTTGTTCAGAGACGTGTTCTAACCTTTTACACATTCTAAAGTTAAACACATTTCATCAAGCGGTTTTGGCATATTACGAGCTTCAGTGAATTTGTTAATTTGGTAAACCATTGATGAGGAGACAAACAAGGGGTTACTACAACCATCTTCTTTGCAGTAGTTTTATTTGTCTCGTTTCATGTATTGTGCCTGACTAATTCACAACCATCACGGACTCTCTGCTTTGGCAAAAAGGTCATTGCATGCCCTTTTTGAGGGGGAGAATTAGGGCATGTTTCCCAGCGGTTCAGTCTCAAGCGGTGTGAATCTTAGCGGTTCCGGTTACAGCGGGTCAGATCATAGCAATTCAGGATTCAGTGGTTCAGTCTCAAGCAGTTTGAATCTTTGCGGTTCCAGTTTCAGTGGTTTAGCTTTCAGCGGTTTGGGTCTTAGCAATTTGCCTAAGATTTCAGCGGTTTATACTTACTGTTGTGCAGTTTGTTCTTGAATTTATTTCTCGGTTAAATCTTAAGAACTGTAAAATCTTGTATACATTATGACAACTATACCATACACTGCATCTGATATCATCCAAGCAACTAGGTCAGACAGCTATGCTTGATAGGACTGACTATGAGTCATGGGCACTGCTAAGAATTAGCGCATGCTTCTTCTCCTTTTGGCTAGTCAACAACACAAGATGATCACGAGTTAATTTGGTATTCCTTACTTGAGATTGAAGTTAAACTTCACGAAGGTGTCTACTTATTTTATCTTGAAGTCGGGATAGGTTGGATGCATGACCTTCAATGATAAATTGCTCGTGCTTAAAATTTTAAATTGAAGACTTAGGTTATCTAGTTACCAGCAGTCAGGGTAACTATCACTTGAGAGTAACGTTGGAGTACTCAGTGTCACACGTCAATGATGTTGTCGATAATCTCAAGAGGTGTTAATGTCTCATACTTTGGTTGGGTATTGAGCTCTTAGAGATTTGCTTGGAGCATTAATTCTCTACACCGTTCTTCTAACATTAGTGCAAGCTTAAGTAACGAATTTGGGGACTTCTACTTCATTTTTCAATATTTGTATATCGGGTTTCCTTCATCAAGTGGTCACAAATAGTTGTCTGAGTGCGATGTTGGTTAGTTGGCCAAAGGATTTAAAAGTTGTGATGTGATCAGCAATTCTCACGGAATATTAGATGGTACCGCAAGTCATAGATAATGCTTAAGACAAAATCTTCTCATGCATATGGCTGTATACGTCAATGATGCTTCCGAAAGTTCGAAACTATCATGGGGGAGAAAGGTGTACTGTGTTATGAGGTCAACCTCCAGAGGGAAGTAGTTTATACTGCTTTACTTAGTATGGATTGTGAAGCATTCTACATATGTGAGAAGAATTATTGCTGATCTCGTGCATGTTAACCCAAGCTAACATTCACCAAAACCAAACTTTTGTGGCGTCTCATGTAACACATTCAATTTTGTACTGTCTCACGGTTTCTTCTTGGTTTTGTAAAATCCCGAGAAAGAACTTATTTCTCGGTTGAAATCATGGATTTGTAAAATCCCGTGATGATGGGTTATGCGCTCTTGACCATGATCGGGTTAAAACCATTATCAAAGTTCAGTTAAAACATCATAAAGGGCTAGATCGGGGCATTTATACGACAAGATGGGACTACGGCGTTAATTAATTATTATTTATTTGAGGCTGAAGTGAAATTTCATGGGTGCGTGTACTTAGTATCTGAAGATATCGGGGTGGTTGGATGAAGATTCTTCGAGATCTTTGTTCGAGCGTTTAACCTTTACAATGACGAAGACTTGGATATCTAGTTATTTTTTCTTCCTCTCTATTACAAAATAACTATCACTTTAAGGAGTTACGTTGTAGTGCTCAGTGTCACACGAAGTTGTGGATATCCAAGAGGTGATGTACGTCTTATACTTGATGGTTGGTTGGTTGAAGAGTATAGAGTACTTAGGGATTCAATGTTGCACGAAGTCTCTACACCACTCTTAGTCACACATTAGTGCAAGTTTAAGTCACTAGTTCGGGTTATGTTACTTCAATCTCAAGTTCATTATATTGGGTTTTCTCCATCAGTAGTCACGTCATCAAGCCGACAGTATGATAATGGGGTTAGTATTGAGTTAGATGAGAAAAGTAGAAAAGAGAGAGATGACGTCTGTACACATCAGTGCAGGCCTCGTTCTTCATCGATAATGACATTTGAACACATCAGTTCAGGCCTCGCTCTTCATTAGCAATGACGTCTGAATACATCAGTTCAGGCCTCGCTCTTTAATGACAATGGCGTCTGCAGATATCACTTCAGGACCCATTCATCAAATAAAAGAAAAGTGTACGCTTGAGTGCACTTTATCTTCAAAAGAAGAGGAATCTTCTTATTTTATGGCCATTCTCATCAATAAGTTTCATGCTCTTTCCGTGCATATTCAGTCTTCAAGTGGATCGGCGCACATTGGAGTATATTCTTATTCACTTGTTCAACCAAAAATTGCAGTTGACAGGCATATGCAATTTTTGAGGGGGGGAAAGGGTGAATAAACAACATGTCAGTCTTCAAGAACCGTCAAGTGGAGCTACTTACCGTTGATGGTATTCATATTCACTCGTTCAATCATCAAAAATTGCAGTTGGCAGGCATATGCAATTTTTGAGGGGGGGGAAAGGGTGAATAATCTACATGTTGATTGATGATTGAGAAATGGTCATACAACTCCTGAATACGTCAGTTCAGGAGTCGTGCAAACCATGATTCTCCAACAATACATCTTCCTCCGTCTATCAAGGTGTTGAAGAACATGGTCATGGAATGCTAATCGACATCGTCTCACGGGCTGGTACAATCAGTAACAAAGGGTTTCTAGTCAATGCTTCATGTACACGTCATTATGCTACATGTACACATCATGATGATGATTTCGATTAATCGTAACCATCAGGGGAGAGAAATGTGTACACCAAGGACGCACAACAGGTTCACGTGATCGGGCTTAATATCTAAGGATACATATCATAGATGATCAGTGGTTCAACTTGTTATCTTGGTATTATCGTTTCACTTTTACGTCATGGGCTGATTAATCATAACCATCAGGGGAGAGAGAGAATGTGTACATCAAGGACGCACAACAGGTTCACGTGATCAGGGCTTAATATCTAAGGATACATACTATAGATGATCAGTGGTTCAACTTGTTACTTTGGTGTTAGCATCTCATGTGTACGTTGCGGGTTGATGGGTTATATGTAAGGTTACTGGAAGGCATTTGGTGAGATGAAGATGATTGGTATTCTGTTCCTCCAAATGGACAATCTTGAAGAAGGTCGAGCCTTCTTTGAGTTCATCAGGTCTAGTCTACATTCTCCGCTGTGGGTTAGAAGACTAAAGACGGCATGCATTTGGTTATCAAAAGACTTCTTCATATTATGGGCGTTCATCAAAAGACTTCTTCCTTTGAATTTGTGCTTTGAGTTTATCATTCTCAGCTATCAAGGATTTTGTTTGTTCTATACTCTTAGATTCGGCATCCTTGATAGAATCATATAGTTGTTTACATTGCATTTTCAATGTTTCATTTTCAGCCTGTAACTCAACTGCTTTAGTAACCTGTGTGGTTTTATCATCTTTGTACATGTCATGCATTTCAATCAATCTGGTTTTTAAGTTATTAATTGTCAAGTTCTTGGCCTCTAGCTGATCTTTCAAATTGTTTATCATAAAAAATTCACGAAATTCAGGTAGATCCTGATTTTTTGTTGGAAGGTTAGTTTGAAGACTTTCTTTCATTTGTTGCATTGAGATTTCAAGATTGATACAATGTTTTTCCAGTTGTAAAAATCTTTTTATGGGCGTTCATCAAAAGACTTCTTCCTGTTATGGGCGTTCATCAGAAAGGTCTCAGTTTGGGGGAGAGCACTAATTAGGGGAGAGTGAAAAGCCAGAATTAATCCCTAATTAAATGTGCTCACATTACTCTTCAGCAAGTAAAGTAATGGCAGCGGAGAAGATTCAGGAAGCTGAGGAGTAATGGTTTTTGCTTCGTATCCTTGTATATATTTGCTTCATACATTTTTGTTCATATCTTATACCATTTTGTAAATAGATATATAGAAAACCTGCAAATTGTAAATAGAGAAACGTAAAACCAGAAAAACCATAAAAATTGAAAAATAAAAAATACCAAAAATAGTTTCACCTAGGCATGTCTTATGTTTATCGATAACATTTACGGACTTAGAAATGTCATTCAATAATGGCACGGGTCTTTAAATGAAGCTAGAGCAGAAGTTAAAATGGATTGTTAAAACATGTCTAAATGGCTTGCTATTACTTCAGATAGCAACCCGCGCTTCAAAATGGGGAAAGCACGTCACCAAAAAGACGGCTTGTCCTCCAACTGGGTGATGTTCACCTGGGCATGGATTACTTTATATCCATGTTTCTTCGATCTGATGTACATTTCAGTGCATCATTTCTTGTATAAGAAGAGAAGTCTTCTTTACATCGCAAGTACTTTCCAATCTATGATTCTTCAGGAAAGTATTTGTATGAAAACTTGGTGGTACCATGATTTTTGAATATCAATCAGAATTGAATTTTTCATAAAAAATCTATCACTCAATCAATGACTACAGCTATTCCATTAGAAGACAGGTCATCGATTGAGGGGGAGACTGATGATTTTCAAAATTCTATATCATCAAAACATGATACTTTGTACCAAATAAGCAGTGAATTTTATTAAACTTGTTGCTATGTGTCACTGTATGATTTTTGTTAAATTCAAAATCTTTCAAACTTATCATACCTGACACTAACATTCTCCCTCATTAATTGAGGGGGAGCATCGTCATCAGAATGTATGTTAAATCTGACCACATTTTCTCCCAAATTTTCTAAACATATTTAAATCAATTGGGATCACAAATCTCAAATGGTTTGAAATTTTTGATAGGGGGGAGAATGTGATTTAAATATGAAAATCTGATAAAAATGTGATCTTTTGGACTCAAGTGTAGGCTCTCCCATATGTGCTAAATTCTTTCGTATATCGATGCACATATTGAGGGGGTGCAAATGATTTGTGATGGCAATTGTGAAAGAATACCAAAGACCGACCATTTTACTTTATGTATTGGAGTTATAAGGATGGTAAGGTTAGGTATTAGTTCCTATGATCCAGCCAGAACCGGAGGGATCTACCCAGGGACAATCCACTAGTTAGTGTAGAAGTCCTTAGGTATGATTACAAAAAAGGAGATAAAGTGAATAAGGGAAGAGTGCCGACTGAGATGGAGCTAGTGTTGGAACAAACCCAACAAGGTGCTAGTAATGAAGTCTCGGTAAGCGCTGAAGGGGTTGAAGAATGAAAAAGAAATGTAAAGATAAAGGGTGAAAAGAAAGAAGCCTTCCTTACATCTTAGACAGAAACTGGGTCAATACATATGCTGTCAGAATCACGTAGTTGATTACTGACATTGAAGACAAAGTATCATGGACCCAGTGATACGCTGCACAACCCTCCCTAGCCACTCAAGGTCCCTCAAAGGAATCTTGTTTCACTTGTCACGGAGATCAATACATTACTATCATCTTTCTCACTCCGAGTTAGATGATATTGAAAAGGTGGCAGTCCTCTCCAGCCTCCGATCACTAAATCAAAACGCACTATTGAGTCTAGAGCCAAGAGATCATCAATTAATCTCATTAGGACACATTTCTAATATGCTTGCTGTTTCATACACCGTGAAAAGCAAGAAAATATATATGAAGAGTCCTACGCATTATCCTTATGGTATTGCCAGAACATCTGAGTGATACGTAAAGTATTCACAATGAAGATGGAAATCCTTCTAGAGCCAACATCAAACAAGCTCTTGGTGGGTAACATGTGAGATCCTTCATGGATCAAGCGTGTGACAACTGGAAAGAAACGACGGGGCGATTCAAATTTGAATCAAACTTGTTCCAGGAAATGGATTGACGGATACTTTTGGAAAACCTTTCAATGTGCTCACTAACAAAGTTTCGAGCACATTGATTGTAAAAAATTTTCAAACAAAAGTATTTTTGACAGAAATGTGATTTCAAGTTACAAAACCCTTGTCGTGTTGCACAAAATGTTTATCCGGTGACACGCAAGTGATTTTTCTAATCAATTTCTCGTCAATCAGTGGGTATTTAATTCACTGATTCACTCTACCGTGCTGTCTGCTTTGAGATGTTCCGGTATGAGAACATGCTTAGAATGATGATTCTGACATTAATTTGTTGGAAGACTCATTACTACAAGCTGGAAATTCCTGTCAAGGAGAATCTTCTTTAAAGGGGATTCTACCTGATCACAGGTCGGTCTTCACAGAACCGAAGGTTAAATCCAACCACCACATCGAACGAATGACAAAGCCATATTCGTTCTCCAACTTTATTGCTAACTGTTTTATTTCAGATTCATATAAAGATGGCGATGGTGGTTCCTGATTCCAGCAGAGACGTATCAATCCACACTCCATGCTCACACTTCCAACTCATTACCAAAGACATCATGATAGTTGAAAGACCTACAACACCACTTCTGCAACTCTGATGAAATCTATCATGATCCAGAAAAGTGTGAGCATGCGAGCCCTACGGTCACAACAAATCACATGGAGGCAATACTACAATGGATGAGCTCAGAGATTTACGGTGGCTGATGATCTCAAAGAAGGCTCCATGATCACAACTTCACATGGAGACGATGTTGCAAGATGACTTGAAGACATATGTTGGATGATAACCTCAAAGAATACTCGAAGATCATCCAAGACAAAAGATCAGTCATCAAAGGTTCACTGCTGAAGACACAAAGTACAATGATGTTGAAGAATCAATGTCTACGAGCTATGAAGTCAAGTTCAGAGAATAAAATGCTAGAATTCGAAATATTATTTCCGGGGTGACCTCCCTTAGGGGGAGATTGTTAGGAATATAAATATTCATATGAAGACTCGGTCACCCCGAGTATCTATTTAGCATTTATGAAGCTCGTAGGCTTATTATTATTAGTATTATTAGTAATATTAGTGTAGTTATATTTATATTTGTGGAGTGGGTCGGGTCTTTACCCACTGTCAGCTCACTCCACAGCCCACTAGGGGCACCATATGTTAGATAGTATATATACCCCTTCCCAAGTGTGGGAAGGGTTGGAACTCTTGTCACATTTTCACTTCAATCTAATTGACACAAGTTTTCTCCCAAGTCTCTCTCTCTAGTCTATCTCTCTAACTCATATATGGAGTTGTTCTTCCATAATCCAAGGCCACCCGATCCACACAATCAAGATGTTTAGATCTCACATGCATGAAAAGTGTTCATGAAATAATAAGGGCCGGCAAGTGTTCTATCCCTAAACACTGTAATTCGACATGGTATACATCCGCTTGTCCAATTTGGACTGTTGAATCTCAACACGGATGGAGGTGTCACCCTCAATAGATCTATTTATATCACTCGTGCTTCCAAGCAGGAATTAACGGTACATGAGCATGGGCATTTGGGATACATTACTTAGGCCAGAAGGTAATAGTTTTATCAAACAAAAGCATTGTCTAAATAGTCCATAAAAGTAAGCATGTTTCTCACCCAAAGTAGTTCAAAATGAATATTAAAAGTAATAGTGGGGCTATGACTCACCTTGAGCGTAACTGGAAAGGTGAAATGTAAAATGTAGTCTACTCATAAATCAAACATGTATGGTTCTTTGTGGTTTAGCCGAATTAGAGAGAGAAAGAGATGAAGTGGGAGCATTTAGAGAGAGAAAATGAGAAGTATTAGATTGAAATCATGAAAGGTCCAACCCTCTCCCTTGGTGGGAAGAGGGTATTTATACAAATAACATAAATGCCCCATGTGGGCTATGGAGCGGGTTTACAGTGGGTAAATACCCGACCCGACTCCATGGATGATACGATATCTAAACTAAACTATTAAGCCTACGAGCTAATTAATGCTAGTGAGTACTCGGGGTGACCGAGTCTTTCATATGAATATTTATATTCCTAACAATCTCCCCCTAAGGGAGGTCACCCCGAAAATTACAATTTGAATTCTAGCATTCAATTACATGAATTTAATTTCCTAGCTCGTAGTATTTGATTCTTCAAGGTCTTTAATCTTTGTACTTCAAGCAATGATCTTGCGATTGATGTTTCTTTGGCTTGTGTGATCTTTGAGCTTGCTTTGAGATCATCAGCTACAATAAATCTCCAAATCATCCTTAGTAGTATTACCTCCATGTGATGTAGTGACCATCGGACTGTCATGCTCACACTTTTCTGGATCATGATATTTAGCATCAGAGTTGCGGAAGCATTGTTGTAGGTTGATGCGTGGTTTTGCGACCTTACAACAGGTTTTACCTCTCGAGGGATCTCAAGAAGCTTACAACCCCACCAGGCAGTGTACCTGACCGATGTAGTATAGTGTAGTGGTAAGTACGGGGGATTGATCGTTCTCCACAGGGAATAGTGTCGTTAGGATTGAAAAACTACTCTAATAGGTCTAGGGGTGAGAGAAGATTCTTTTTTATGTTTTTATAATTTTATGAAAGTAAGTAAAATCTCGGGTTTGAAAGAGTGGGCGGAATTAGTTGCTAATCAACTAACCCAAATAACTACGAATGCAAATAAAATAAAATAACTGAAAATGAAAAGGTGGTAAAACTTATGTGGAGAGAAATGTGTTTACTTAGATTTCCTTACTCCCTAACTATCTTTTACCGGTTGATTAGTGTGTATTAATCGCGTGGATGACGGGTGTATTCCTTAATACCAATCGTGGGGTGGCGTACGTACTTCCCCAACTCTATAAGCTCCTACTTCACTCCTATGTCGAGCCGGCTAAGAAGCTCCTAACATGGGATCACTAGAATTCGCTCATGCATTAAATACAACCATAAAAACCTTAGTACGCATTGGTTCATGTTTCTTAAGACGTTCAAGCAAGTTACCGAATAGGAAGTTAGCCAGTTTTCTTAAGCCTAACATAGATGAACAATCATCCAATACAATTAAGGGTAAAGACCATAAAATAACAACTTACTTTCTACATTTTACCGAGATTAAACACGTACTTTTTTATCAACATTTAAGCCAACGAAACTTGCAAATATTGTTCCGATATCAACAAAAAGTTATATTTTATTTGCACCATTCGTCCCTGAGCTAACGGCCGTTAGTTCCGTTAGTTATTATGTGACAACGTTAGTCCATTTAGCCAACGATTATTTGCAACGTTAGTCCTTTATACATTTTTGTCCGTTTTTAGTCGTTTTCATCCGTTCTTCTTACGTTTTCATATGGTTTTGTCCATTTTTTTTACGTTTTCGTCCGTTTTTCTTACGTTTCATACGGTTTTGTCCTTTTTTTTTACGTTTTCGTCTGTTTTTCTTACGTTTCATACGGTTTTGTCCCTTTTTTTTACGTTTTCGTCCGTTTTCGCCCGTTTTTCTTACGTTTCATACGTTTTTGTCCATTTTTCATCCGTTTTTATCGTTTTTGTCCAATTTTCTTAACTATACCCATCATCTTCTTCCAGCGTTTCTTACCCACCATTTTGTCAGATCTCCTCAACATATTCGTTTATTAAGTACGAAAAAAAATTAAAAACAAATTAAAAAATTAAAATAAATTAAAAATTAAAATAAATTTAAAAAGAAATTAAAAAAATAAAAATTTTAAAAAATTTTAGAAACTAAAAAAAATTTAAAAAAATTAAAAAATTAAAAAAAAATTATGAAAAGAAATTTTTTTTCCGAAATTTTTTTTTCGAAAATATTTTTTTTCGGAAAAATTAAAAAAAAAATTCTGAAATTTTTTGATTTTTTTTCGAAAATTTCCGGAATTTTTTTTTAATTTTTTTTATTTTTTCTGAAAAAAAAATATTCTCCGAAAAAAAAAATATTTTCGAAAAAAAAATTTCGGAATTTTTTTTTAATTTTTTTAATTTTTAAAATTTTTTAAAATTTTTATTTTTTTAATTTCTTTTTAAATTTATTTTAATTTTTTAATTTTTTTTTTAATTTTTTAATTTTTTAATTTTTTAATTTTTTTTTGTACTTAAGAAAAACATCCGAAAACGAATAAAAACAGATAAAACCGTAAGAAAATTGGACAAAAACGATAAAAACGGATGAAAAATGGACAAAAACGTATGAAACGTAAGAAAAACGGGCGAAAACGGACGAAAACGTATGAAACGTAAGAAAAACGGACGAAAACGTAAAAAAAAGGGACAAAACCGTATGAAACGTAAGAAAAACAAACAAAAACGTAAAAAAAGAGGACAAAACCGTATGAAACGTAAGAAAAACGGACGAAAACGTAAAAAAAATGGACAAAACCGTATGAAAACGTAAGAAGAACGGATGAAAACGACTAAAAACGGACAAAAATGTATAAAGGACTAACGTTGCAAATAATCGTTGGCTAAATGGACTAACGTTGTCACATAATAACTAACGGAACTAACGGCCGTTAGCTCAGGGACGAATGGTGCAAATAAAATATAATTTTTTGTTGATATCGGAACAATATTTGCAAGTTTCGTTGGCTTAAATGTTGATAAAAAAGTACGTGTTTATTTTCGGTAAAATGGAGAAAGTAAGTTGTTATTTTATGGTCTTTACCCTAAAATTAATAACACACTAATAACCAACAATCAATAGCTAGGTTTCATTAGATCTAAGCAAACACAAGATAAATCTAGCCTAGCATGTTAAACAAAAGACAAGAACAAGATAGAATCAAACAACACATAGACATATTGAATGATTAATTGATAACTTATCTTCAATGTAACATGGAAGATCTCAAGGCAAAAAGCCTTGAAAAAGCTGCTAAAATCGTCTTAGGGTTTCCTCCCAAAAGGTTACACACAAAGTTCCACACTAATGACAAAAAATTGCAAAACTATATATAGAGTTTAAGGGCTGACGGCGTCACGTTGTAGATCCTGACGCCGTCACCTCGCCGCTTTTAGGGTTCCCGGATGGCCTTCCTGACGCCGTCCCTCTTTAGACCTCCAAAATCCGCTCTGGCTTATCAAGGCTTAACGCCGTCAGATTAGTGCTTGACGCCGTCCCTCTTTAGCTTAAGCCGTGACGACCTTGATCACATTAAAGGGTGACGCCGTCAGATTTTTCATGCAAAATTCTCTGGCTTATCATGAGTAATTTTCACATCCACCTCTTTTGCCAAGCCATGACGCCGTCTGGACCAATTCCTGACGCCGTCAAAGG
The DNA here is from genome assembly GCA_021014915.2 of Artemisia tridentata subsp. tridentata. Lineage (NCBI taxonomy): Eukaryota > Viridiplantae > Streptophyta > Magnoliopsida > Asterales > Asteraceae > Artemisia > Artemisia tridentata. Next base: position 151,235,616 of record CP139503.1, on the reverse strand, counting down.
TACTTTCCAGCGTAATTTTGAGACTTTGCCGTTTTCTTCACTTATATGCTCCAAAAACGTCCAAAATGCTTCCTTTTCCAGATTTCTTCTCCAAAGTACCTAAAATGACAAAAGGAACGATTTAGGGCAATATTTGATCAAATAAATACGATTTAGGGCTTAAATGACCCCCTAAAAGCGGTGCACTTTTCGCTTCATCATAGGTCATTCTGCTATCATGATTTCTTTGAACGTGAGTGTGAAGTGAGCATGAGGTTATGAATTGACATCTCATTGGACATCAGCTGCAACCATCGGGAGTTCCTGCAAACAACAGTTAGCAATAAACAAACGAAAGTGTCTTTGTTCACTTTCGTTGAATAGGGTTGCAAGAACCACGGTTCCCCGTTAATCAGTATCAATAATGCCTGTGATCAGGTAGAATTCCGAAGAATCTCCTTGACAGGGTTTCGTAGCTGCACTAGCCGTTCTCAAACCAGAGCGTCTTATAGTAGACAAAGCACGGAGTGAGTGAACGAGTGAATTATGATTCACTGATTAATGAGTAATTGATTTGAAAATAACATTCGCGTATTACTGAATAAAGAGTTTTTGGAATACGACAAAAGTTTTATAAACAACATCAAGTTTCAATCACTAATACTTTTGTTTGAAAATTTATGCGCAGTCAAGGTGCTCGAAAACAATTGTTGTGCACATCGAAAGGTTTTCCAAAAGTATCCGTCAATTCATTTCCTGGAACAAGTTTGATTCAAATGCGAATCGCCCCATCGTTTCTTTCTAGTTGTCACAAGTTTGATCCGTGAAGGATCTCACATGTCACCCACCAAGAGCTTTTTTGATGTTGGCTCTAGAAGGATTTCCATCTTTATTGTGAATACTTTACATATCACTCGGATGTTCTGGCAATACCACAAGGATAATGCGTAGGACTCTTAATATATGTTTTCTTACTTTTCACGGTGTATGAAACAACAAGAATATTGGAAATGTGTCCTAATGAGATTTATGGATGATCTCTTGGCTCTAGACTCAATAGTGCGTTTTGATTTAGTGATTGGAGGGTGGAGAGGACTGCCACCTTTTCAATATCGTCTAACTTGAAGTGAGAAAGACGATAGAAATGTATTGATCTCCATGACAAATGAAACAAGAGTCCTTTGAGGGACCTTGAGTGGCTAGGGAGGGTTGTGCAGCGTATCACAGGGTCCATGATACTTGTCTTCAATGTCAGCAATCAACTAAGTGATTCTGACAGCATATGTATTGACCCGGTTTCTGCCTAAATTGTAAGGAGGGCTTCTTTCTTTTCACCCTTTATCTTTACATTTCTTTTTCATTCTTCAACCCCTTCAGCGCTTACCGAGACTTCATCACTAGTACCTTGTTGGGTTTATTCCAGTACCAGTTCCATCTCAGTCGGCACTCTTCCCTTATTCTCACTTTTCTCCTTTTTTCATCGTTCCTAAGGACTTCTATTCTAACTAGAGGATTGTCCCTGGGAAGATCCCTCTGGTTCTGGCTGGATCATTCGAACTGATACCTAACCTTACCATCCTTATAACTCCATTACATTAAATAAAATGGTCGGTCTTTGGTATTCTTCCACAATTGCCATCATAAATCATTCGCGCCCCCTCAATATGTGCATCGATATACGAAAGAGTTTATCACATATGAGAGAGCCTACACTTGAGTCCAAAAGATCACATTTTATCAGTTTTCATATTTAAATCACATTCTCTCCCCCGATCAAAAATTTCAAACCTTTTGAGATTTGGGATCTCAATTGATTTAAACATGTTAAAAAATTTGGGAGACAATGTGGTCTGATTCAATGTATTTTGATAATGGAACATTATTATGCTTTATGCTCCCCCTCAATCAATGAGGGAGAATGTTAGTGTCAGGTATGATAAGTTTGAAAGATATTTGATTGAAACTCATACACTGACACATAACAACAAATTTTATTCACTTGCTTATTATGTACAAAGTGGCGTGTTTTGATGATATAAAATTTTGAAATAACTCTCCCCCTCAATCGATGACCCGTTTTCTATTTAAAGAGCTGTAGTCATTGATTGAGTGACAAATTTTATGAAAGACTTTAAGTCTGATTGATTTCCAAAAAATTCATGGTACCACCAAATTTAGCACAAATACTTTCCTGACGAATCATAGATGGAAAAGTATGTGCGATGTAAAGAAGACTTCTCTTCTTATACGAGAAATGATGCACTGAAACGTACATCAAATCGGGGATGCATGGATATGAAGTAATCCATGCCCGGGTAAACTTCACCCGTTGTTAGGAACAACCATCTTTTTGCTGACGTGCTTTCCTCATTTTGAAAAACCGGGTTGCATATCTGAAGTAATAGCAAGCCATTTAGGCATGTTTTGAAAACATTTTGAACTTCTGCTCGAACTTCATTTAAAAACCCGTGTCATTGTTGAATGACATTTCTAGGACCGTAAATGTTATCGATATCAGAAGAAATGCCTTGAAAAACAATTTTTGGAATTTTCTATTTTTTCTGATTTTTATGGTTTTTCTTGGTTTTTTATTTTTGTATTTTGTTTTTGGTAAAAATATATACAATGGATACACGAAGCAAATCCATTACTCCTCAGTCTCTTCCTGAAGGCTTTTGAGTGTTTCTGGCTTCAGACTTTTCATACCAAGGCGCGGGAGAATAAACTGGAACCGTTCTCTCAAAAGTGCTTTAGTAAAGATATCTGCCAGCTGGTACTCAGTCCTCACGAAGTATAGTTCAACCACACCCTTTTCAACCTATTCCCTAATGAAGTGATGTTGGATATCGATGTGCTTTGATCTATAGTGTTGGACATTGTTCCAGCAGAGAGCAATGGCACTTTTGTTGTCACAATAAAGAGGAATCTTGTTGTATACAAAGCCATAGTCTGAAAGTTGGGATTTCATCCATAGGATTTGAGCACAACATGAAGACATGGCAATGTATTCAGCCTCTGTGGAAGACATGGAAGTACTCATTTGCTTTTAAGATGACCACCTCACCAACTTTTCTCAAAAAAATTGAGCACCTCCCGACGTACTTCGACGAGTATCTTGACACCCTGCATGGTCAGCATCTGCATAGGCTGTTAGTTCCATGGCGGTGTCCTTCGAATACCAGAGACCCATGTGAATGGTTCTTTGGAGATACCGAAAGACCCACTTTACCGCTTCAAGGTGCTTTTTGGTAGGCTTAGCCTGATACCGAGCACACATGCATACAGCGAATAGAAGATCTGGCCTACTGGCAGTGAGATACATCAAGGATCCAATCATACTACGGTATTTAGTTTGATCAACCGGGATCCCAGAGAGGTCCTCATCCAGTTTTGTTCTCTCCACCATGGGAGTGTCAACAGGGTCACATAAATCAAATCCAAATTTCTTTAATATTTCATTAGCATATTTAGATTGATTTATGAAAATGCCTCCGGGACTTTGAGAAATTCGTAAACCTAAGAAGAAAGACACATTCCAATGGGTCGGTCGAGGCAAAAATAATATCATCAACATAGATTTGAACATGAAGTAAATGTTTTCCTGTTTTCCGAGTGAACAATGTGGGATCAACAACGCCTTTGGAGAATTTGTTTGCCAGAAGGAACTTTGACAGTGTATCGTACCATGCCCTAGGCGCCTGCTTAAGGCCATAGAGAGCCTTTTTCAGACGGTAGACATAGTTAGGATGATCAGGGTCCACAAAACCTTCTGGTTGACTGACATAGACAACTTCATTCAGCTCGCCATTTAAGAATGCAGTCTTCACATCCATTTGGTAGACTGTCATGTTCTTGCTAGCAGCATTAGCGAGGAAGATTCTGATAGCTTCAATTCGAGCAACAGGTGCGAATGATTCCTCAAAGTCTATGCCCTCTTCTTGATGATATCCCTTTGCAACTAGCCGTGCCTTGTTTTTCAGAACGTCACCATGCTCATGAAGTTTCACTTTGAAGATCCACTTAAGAGCTATAATCATAGCACAGTCTGGAGGTGGTACTAATTCTCATACTTCCAGTCGATCGAACTCGTGAATTTCTTCTTGCATAGCGTTGAACCAACAATCTTTCGAGATTGCAGTCTTGAAGTCTTTAGGTTCGACTTTTGATAGTACCGAATTATAAAAGCACCACAAGTCATCAGTGGCAAGTTGTTTTCGTGTGGATACCGGACAAGAAGGATTCCCTATAATGTTGTCAATCGGATGATCAGTTGTCCATTTTCTGAGATGTTCAGTGATTGAGGACAGGGAACTGATGTAGCCGTGTTAGGATCCCCTGAAGGAGATGCATCAGTAGATGATTCAGGAGCAAATATGTTCACGAACGGAGCATCATCAGCAGGAGCAAAAGAATTCACATCTAAAGAATTATCAACTGCAGAGCTTTGTTGTAGTGAAGAAGATTGAATATTCGATGATGATGGTGAGTGACTGGCAGATGGTGTGTGTTGACTAATTGAGATAGATACAGATGGACCTTCTGAGTTGTGTGGAATTGGAGCATCAGCAACTGGAGGTAAAGGTGGAGCTTCATCCGTTGTATCAACAGTTTGTGGCTCAAAGTATTCATCAAACATCGGATCAAATAACATCTTCAAATCTTCACTTGTGGGAGGTACATAAGGAACTGCAGGAGTGGAATGTTGTACAAGACCTGAACTAATTGGTCCAGGAGACAAAAGGTTAGGTGCGGGTCCGGAACTTGTATGTCCAGGAGCCGTTTACTCAGTCAGCTCATCGAATGTCACGTGAATGGTTTCCATAATTTGTCGGGTTCGTTTGTTGTAGATTCGGTATCCCTTGCAATCTGGTGCATATCCAATGAAGAATCCAATGTATGCTTTAGCCTTTAGTTTTCCCAGATCCTGACTGTCATTTGTTGGGTAGCATAGAGCACCGAACACTCGTAGAAAAGAAAGATCTGGTTTCTTGCCATGTATCAGCTCATAAGGAGTTTTTTTGTGAAGAGTATGTATCAAGGATCGGTTTTGGGTGTAACAAGCTGTGGTAATTGCTTCCGCCCAAAGAAACATCGATGCCTTGAAAAATATCAGCATGGCTCGTGCAGCTTCCACAAGAGTACGATTTCGTCTTTCAACAACGCCGTTCTGCTGAGGAGTGCGTGGAACACTTTTCTGGTGAGTTATGCCAATACTTTCATAAAATTGAATGAGTTGTTTGTTAACAAACTCAGTTCCATTGTCTGTACGGATGATTCTGACGGTTTTGTTGAGTCTTACTTATAGCTGTTTGATAAGTTTGATGATAACCTCTGGAGTCTCATCCTTGGTTCTCAAAAACTTCACCCATGTAAACCGAGAGTAGTCGTCGACCACCACAAGAACATATTTCTTCCCATTTATATTCTGCACTCTCATTGGTCCGCATAGATCCATGTGAAGGGTGTGAAGAACTTCCATGATGGTGTTGACAGTTTTGGGTTTGTGAGTATGCTTCTTGCTTTTGCCCAGTTGACAGGCAGAACAAAGATGATCTTTTTCAAACTTTAATCTGGGCATACCTCGTACAAGATACTTGCGAGTAAGTTCATTTATGGTACCGAAGTTTAAGTGATTTAAACGACGGTGCCAAATCCATGATTTGTTCTTTGAGGGCTTAGACAGCAAGCAAATAGGAGAGGACCGCATCATGTCTTCAATAGAAATGGTGTATAGGTTAGTGTCATGACTCCCTTCAAGGAGATCAATACCATCCAATTCTATGACGAAACAAGTGTGTTTTCTGAAAGCAACTTCAAGATCGGAATCACAAAATTGACCAACAGAGAACAAATTGTGCCCAAGTCCTTCCACGTAGTATACCCTGGAAATTACACTGTCACCAAAAACGTAATCTCCATAACCCATAATTGCCCCAAAATGGTCATTCCCGAATCTAACTGTCCCGATAAACTTATTCACGAAATTCTTGAGATGTGAGCGATCCCCGGTCATATGTTTTGAGCAGCCTGAGTCCAAATACCAAAGGACGATTTGTACGACCTGCATTTGAAAACAGACAACGATGGATAACTGAAAAGATTGGATCCCCACGTGCAACTGGGGTCCGTTTGGTTAGCACAAACAAATTCTGGAACCACAGGAACTACAGAAGCCATGGTATTCACAGTGGAAGCTTCACAAGTAGATGCAATGAACCTAGTTACAGGGCATTGTGTCTCTAAAGGGAAAGTTCTACCAGTTGGTTTCCATTCCTTAACAGTCACAACTTTAGACTTAGTTATCCTAGTTAAAGGGCACTGTTCTCCTAAAGTGAATTTCCTTCCAGTGGGCTTCCATTGATAACCAATATTGGCAACTTACTTAGTTTAGGTTTCCTCACATTCTTAACTGGGGATCGTTTAGAAGACATCAAGAATGACACAACACATTCATCATGATTACCAGAAATTAAGCATTCATTACATGTCTTACAAATGGCATTAGAATTCGAATTAATTACAGTACGCTTATAGCTAATACTAGAATCAACACGATTCTTTTTGTTCGAATCAAGTTTATTGTTCCTAAGATGGTCTTCTACTTTCTCCTGGTGAGCACTCTTAGCTGGCGCAGTCCTATCTTTCTTTGTATTGAGACTAGGCTTTGACCCGCTAGCTTTAGTGTCACTGTTTACTCCTGTATAAGTAATGATGGGAACATTAGTTTGTTTCACTGCCATTTGTTTATCTGGTTTTGATTTGGTGGGTTCAGATGTTTTCAGTGGTACATCAAAGGTAACATGCTTGTTCTTAGTTATTGAGGATGATGCAATAAACCTATCTCACTTGTTATCAATCTTAGGACATGTGCCAATGACGTATTCTAAGAGTTCCTGAGATCGTTTAGTGAGGAAGCAGGCATCTACAACTGCACTATCAAGTGGTTTATCAATCTTATCCTCTTCTACGGTCTCACGAAGAATGTCAAGACTATCCTTAAGATATGTGAGATAATGATGATGAGCTGACCTATTGTTCCTAAGAGGAAGCGGAACAGTGACAGCATCAATTGCATATTTTCTACCAGCAAAAACCTTTGGAACAATATTATCACAAGTGATGACTGGTGTTTTCCCTTTTACCCGAGTCTTTAGATTCTCAATCTCATTAAGCAAAGAAGTTAGCTTTTCATTTGTTTTATCACGCATGATTTTAATCGAATCATATAACTCTTTGTAACGCTGTTTAACATTTGAATTTTCAGCTTGAAACCAATCATTTTCATGTTGTAATTTATTGATGGTATCTTAATAGTAAAAATTCTGATAATCTAAAGACGATGGCTTGTGGTTGTCAGTCACATCACTCTTGTTAGTTTTTAATTGGGCAATTTGGGCCCTCAATTTTCGAATCGTGTTAGTATGAGCTTGAATTCTTTCATCACGTTTGCTTAATTCAAAATATGCATCAAATTCAGGAGCATCCAAAGATGTCTTGGCATTTGAGGTTTTAATTATTTCTTCTAAATGTTGATACTTTAATTGCAAATTAAGATTATCAACCTCTAGTTTTGAAAAATGCCTAACCATGTTATCATGGTCATTGTTTTGGATTTTCTCATGCAATTTTAAATTCTCCCCCTCAAGCTCAACAACACGATTCTGGGTAACATTCAATGCAATAGACAACTCATGAAATTGACAAGCAGTTAATGCAGAATCAGTAGCAGTATAAAATACATCCTGTGCAATACAACTAGCAATCAAATTCTCATTGGTGATGAGAATATTCTTTCTTTCAATCTCACAGCATTTAAGATCAATAGCATTTTATTTCCCTATGTTTTCCATATCTTTAAACACTTCTTTCATCTCTTTTAATTCAGTTTCAAGGGTTTTTTGCATGCTCTCAAAATGTTCTTTGAGAAGTTTAAAAAATAGAATAACCTCAGTTAAGTAGCACCATTTTGTTTGTTCAAAACCCCTTTCCCCTTCAGTAATACCCGTTGGCGTAATTCTCTTCTTACATGTTTTATCAAAATCAGCAAATAGTTGACAAAGAACATATATGCTAATTAGAGTTTTACATTCTATGGGAAGAGTTAAAGGAACTAAGTGCATGGGTGTATTGGGTGGGTACACCGTTGCTGCAGCTATCTTTCTAAAGGGTGGAGTTTTGGCTTGAAGTTCTTCGGCTTTCCTTTTTTCTAAGTCTAAGGACCAAAATATTTGTTCTGGAGTCAACTTAGTTTGAGGTACAAAAATAGCCAATCGGTTCTCCTCAGAGTAATCATAGGGTTTGATTATGACTCGATTTGCTATACATTTGGGATCCTTCGTTTTTTTAGCCAATCTTTCTCTATTTATTACTTCTATCTCATTACTCTCTTCAAATGATGACACATCAGGAGCGGTATGACCAGGCTTAAGCATTACATTTGCATCATATAATGCTGGTTGAGCAACTTTAATACTCCTAAGAAAAACTGATTTAGGTTCACCTACATCCTTTACACTATTTTCATCACACAACTTTTTATGCTTTTGAATCATTTGAGCAGTTTGTCTGGTCTGGTCTTGTGTGTACAACTTATTTTCAATCTTATTCTTTAACGTTTTAAGTCTGGAAAAATCATTTAAGAGTTTTGTTTCTTTTTCTTTGAAATCATGTTTCAGTGTAATTACACTTTCTTGGATCTCCTGTTTTTGTTTAACAGTTTGATCAAGTTGTTTTCGTAAAGAATATAACTCCTTTTTCAATGTTTCTTCCCTTAAATTACGTTCTGTTATGAATGTACGCATTTGACTATCCATTTTCTGCTCACGTTCAGTTAGATCAAATTTTGCACGTTGTTCATATATGGCCACCTGATCTTTATAGATGTTAAGTCTAGTGGTCAAAGTGTCATCAGGGATAAACACGGTGTTCTCATGCAATTCACAAGTATTATCGACAACAGAAGATGCACTACTTGGTACAACAGACACGTCGTTGTGATTCACATATTGTTCATATGGGATAACATTACTATTTCCCATATCAGCAGTATCTGATTCAACAACATCTGTCAGTTGTACTTTGTTGGGAATCTTCTGTTCATCGACCATGTTATACATGTCATACAGCTTTAGTACCTCAGATATGACAGATGCGTTGGAAGGACCAGATTGTTGTGATGATGAGACTGCAGAAGACAGATTAGCCATGAAGATGGTTTGAGCAGTGGGTTCATCATCAACGTCTGAGTTAAAAGCATCACAGTCATCAGCTTGGAAGATGTTGGGATCATTTAGTGACAAGTCCTGAACTGGTTGATCATCCACATCAGCATCAAACATGTTCCCCTCATCACCAGCAAGAAACAATAACTCTTCTTCGTCCAAAGCTGCTCCATTCTCTTAAGCTTGCATCAACAGCATCTTATCTTTGAAGTAGTCAGAATTCTGTGGATGCTTTGGTTGAGTGCAGTTCCTTGCTATGTGTCCTAGTCCACCACAGTTGTAACATTTGATTTGCCTTCCCTGTTCCTGATTAGCATTCCCAACTCTGTTCTGTATGTTACCCCGACCAATGTTCCTTTGATTCACATTCTGCCTTCCCTGAACATTCTGACCAACAACCCTTCCATCTTCCACTGTTGCTTGATTACGTGGATTAGATGAAGTTCGAATTTGGTTGTTGGTTTGAGGGAGTGTTGCTCTGAACCGTTGGATAAGTAAAGAAACTTGGTTGGAGAGATTATCAATCATCTTGTCAGTATGAGAGTATCCTGAGTCCAGTTGGGTGTTCACAGCCGATGGTTGGTACAAAGATGATTGGACAAATGATGTATGATTTTGTGATGAAGAAGGATGGTGATAAACCTGATCAATTGAGAATTGAATGAACGGCTGAACATTTGAGACAAGTGCAAGTGGATCATTAGTTGTCGTTGGATTGATTCTTTCCCTTAATTGACGATCATAGACAGCATGCTTTTCATGTTGTTGTAAGTAAGCATACAACTGTTCATAATTCGTCTCTCTCAATCCTTTATTGAGCTTCACGGCTGTGACAAATCTATCCCACTCGGGTGACATGTTGTTCACAAACTTAGAATTAAGCTGGATATTTGGCATTGTCATCCTGATGATCCTCATATCATTCACAAGCTTGTGAAATCTCACATAATAGTCAGTGATGTTTTCACCAGGATTCATCTTGAAGTGCTCAAACTCATCATACAACTAAGATTCACGATCTTCTTTGGTCATTTCAGATCCAGCCAGAAGCATTTTAACATTGTCCCATGTTGGGTTCGTAAAACACCCAATTATCTTAAACAGGATTTGAACACAAATTAAGTCAAGTGTTTGCTAAACCGAGAACAATTCAAAGCACTGAGAGAACAGCCTCTCAGTGAGTCATCTTCAGGATGCTTAAGGCGAGTTCAATAAAGGACTCACTCTCAGGAAGGCGGTACTCCCTGAGTAGGACTTAAGCCAAAGAAGAAGATGATGGTTCAGTGAGTGTTTGACAAGAACTCACTGAACCCCAGTCTCCTCAACAACATTAAAGTGATTGAAGACTGAGGAACCAATGCCTGAAGAATAGGCGGGAACAAAAGGGAAAGATCTGAGAAGATAAGAGTGTCAGACCAAACACTCTTATCTTGTCAGATACCAACCTTCCCTATTGCGGCTAAAAGTCATGGAGTGTCAGCCAACAACTCCCAAAGTCTTATTAGCCCATTCCTATTGGTTCTTGAAAATGACAATTACTATTTGTAATTGTCAGACACGCTACCTCAACAACTTGTAATATTTTAATCACTTATACTTAGATTACTTGTGTATAAATAGATCAAATGGAGAGAAGTTAAGTATGCTTTGTATATTGAAAGCTTAGAACTTTTACAAAGTAACTTCTCTCCTACAAAGAGTATACAACTCACTGAGATAGCTCAGTGGGTATATTGTTACCACTCAAGCAAAACTTGAGTTTCGATAGGAGACACCATAAACCCTTGTCTATTAAATCCCAAGTGTTTGTTCCGCAAAACACTTGGGTAATAGATTCTTGGAATTATTTCTAATAAGAATTTAAACGTTGAAAAATATTGTGTTTTTATATTCACGTATTATAACTGTTAGAAATATTCTTTGCATTGATCTCAGTCATAAGCTCACTTAGTTTAACTTAATTGTTATTACTCGGTGTGCTAAGGGATCAACAAGTGGTATCAGAGCCTCTGGTTTATAAAACCTTTCAAAAACCCAGAGAGCTCCAGGTTTTTAAAACCAAGATCCTAAAATGACTGATACCAATGTACCCCAGTTAGTCGATAAAAAGGGTGACAGCTATTCTGCTGTAGCACCCAGACTTGAGGCAGGAAAATTTAGAAAATGGAAAAAATGAATGATTTGCTATTTAACTGGGATGGAACCCTACTACATCACTTGTATCAAAGATGGCCCATTTGTCCCAAAAACTGTTGCAGGGCTAATTAATCCTGAAGCTCAATGGACCATAGATGAGAGGAGGGTGGTCAATCAGGACCATCGCCTGAAAAGCATCCTTATATCATGTCTTCCTGATGATATAATGGAATCAGTCATCAACTGTTCTACAGCCAAGCAAACTTGGGATGACTTGGTAAATAGCTTTGAGGGTCCCTCAGATACCAAGGAAAATAGGGTCATGGACCTTAAACTTGAGTACAATACTTTCAGGGCAAAGGACTCTGAAAGTCTCTCTCAGACCTACACCAGATACAAGACTTTGATAAATGAGCTATCAAATGATGGTGTAACTTTATCTAAGCATGAGACTAATGTTGGCCAGCTCAACAGTCTCCCTAAGAAGTGGCTCAACTTTTCACAAGGCCTGAGGAATGCTAACAACATTCAGACCCTTGAGCTCCCTGAAATTTATGGGAAGTTTGTCTATGAAGACAAATTGATCTCAAGGAGATACCCTGACTCAAAAGCTCTTAAGTCCAAAAAGGCCTTAACCTCCACACCCATATCAACTGCTTTCTATTCTAATGGTGTTGTGCAGGATTTTCAAGAGGATTCTGAAGAAGAAATTGATGAAAGGACTGGTGAGGAGTACCTGAACGACTTGAACTTGGAATTCCAAGAAAGGGCACTCCTTGCTAGTTCAAGACGTTTCATCAAAAGAAATCAGTCCAATTTTACAAAACCAAAAGCAAATGAGACCACTGAATGCTTTAAATGTGGTAAAAAGGGTCATTTTGCTAGGGACTGTTATTCTTAAACTATCTCAGAACCCTCTTACAAATTCTCAGGTAACAGTTCCTCAGGAACTAGCAAGTTTCAACCTAAAATGTTTCAGTCCACCCAACAATTTCAAAACAAGGGTCAAAAGGATTTTGAAACAAAATATAGGAAAATCAAAGCTAAACTTGCACTTCTTGAAACTAACCCCATATTGTCTCAGGCTGCTCAAACATCTAAACCTATTCAGACAAAGAACAAGGTATTAGTAGCTGAAGCATATGATTGGGATGAAGAAGAGGTTTCCTCAGATGAGGAAATAAGAGTTAGTGCACTGATGGCACTTTCTGAAGAGGATCAGGTGGCTGTTGGAAAAAGCCATGCTAGGAATGGAGAGTGGGTCAACATCACCATGAAGAAGGTAAATACTTTACTTTCTATGGATGATGATTCTGATTGGCAGTCTTACATGAATTATATTTGTGTTGATCTAAAGTTTGTTGAGGAACAAAGACTTAACCTATTTTCAAAATATAACAATATTGTGTCAGAATTGAATAAATTTATAGATGAACTGCTTGTACTGAAACAAGCCAAATTAGAATCTATTACTCTACAAATTCAAAAAACTGAAATTTTGAAACAAAACCAAGCCCTTCAAACAGAACTTAAGAAAGAAAAGGTTGTCATTGAAAGCTGGACCAAAAAGAACCCTAAGGTCTTTGATTCTGTGGGCTTAATTCCTAAGATAACTATAGGAATTGACCACCTCACTGAAACCTCCAATGAGAGTCCCAGTGAAATGACCTTTGTTCCAGCTGGCATATCCTTTGAGCAAGAGATGGAACCCAAGTCAAATGACTGGATTGTCAGGGACAACCCAGTCAGTAAGTTGCCAAACTTTGAGACTGGAAACATCTTGCTCCTTGAAAGTCAGGCTCTAAAAGGTATACTTGGACTCTTTGACCAACTCAGTATTTCTGATCCAATCAGTGAGCCTGAATCAGAATCAACTCCTCCACTCCCTCCACTAAATACCCTTCAGGGTGCTGCACCAAGCTCAGACCTCCCACCATTGGTCTACTCCCCACACTCTCTAAAGGAGAGATCAGGAAAAGGTAGAATCCTCCTGAGTAGACCACCCCCTGAAGTCTCAGTAAATACTGATAACTCATCAACTTCAGTCCCTTCTGAAGTAGCAACCCAAAGTCCTGATCCAAGAATTGATCAGTTGACTGAAATGGTCAGGAAGCTAAGTGAGAAGATTGCATCTTCTGAAAAACCTTCTCAATTAAAGAAGGAACAAAAACTAGCTTCCTCAAAGACCAAACCCAAACCAACCAAACCCCTGAAAAAGTATGAACTGTGCAACTATACAAATCATCTCACTGATGATTGCTATAGAGTCCTTTATTGCATGATTTGCAAAAATGAAGATTACAGGACCTTTGATCATAAAAAATGCTCAGTCATGTCAAACTTTTCAGGACTTAAGGCTCAGTGCTTGAACTACCCTTCTGTTGGTCCACGAATTGTATGTGGATCTCTAAGTAGTCTTGAATACCTAGTAGATGGTTGGGATAAATCTAAACCAGTCTAAGTGAGAAACCCTTAACAATTGTTAATGTTAATGCGGAAACTTAACAAGAACAATGAAGAACACACACAGAGATAACACTAACTTCGTATATTACTTTTAATCACAATAGTGAAACTCGTACAACTCACACACAGAACTAACAATCTTAGGGATCCTTTTATAACACCAAGGAAACCCTAATGCTAACCGACTAAGAAGATATTCACGAATCTTCTATAAAGATACTTACACGTTTTGTATCTTTTCCTAACTTATCTCTAACAGACTTTCCTTATAACACGACCAGACTTAACATAATAAGTCAACCAGACTTAAACAGACTACCAGACTTAACTTTGTATTACCAGACCTAATTACAAAGACAGACCTAACTCTGACATATTACCAGACCTAAGTTGTCTTCTCTTGAATCGTATGATAATTCCCAACAATCCTCCCCTAACTTGATCTTCATGCTCCATGAACTTCAAGTTCTTCTGATTTAGCTTTCAAAGGATTGAATCTTCATTTAAGTTTCAGACTATTCTCATCACTTCCAGATGTGTTACCATCTGTGAGAGGTGAATCATTGAAAATGTAATGGATTTGAAATCTCTTTACCAATAGCCATTACCACTGGAGTAGCCAATGTTTTGGTGTGTCAGACCATGGTACATTAATAACCATATGATTTTTAGCAAATCATCAGCTTATCAACGGATTTGTTAAGTCTTTACCAAAAGCCGTTTGCTTCTGGACTAGCCAATTCTTTGATGGAAAAGCACCTCATCATGGTGAATTGATTACCATTTATGGTTTTCCACAGCCTTTACCACAAGCCATAACCTTGTGGGCTAGCCAACTCTTCACTTATCTTAGATATGGTGAGTTGAATACCATATAATTTTTGGCAAATTGTCAGCCATAAACGGATTTGAGCAATCTTTACCTGTTAGCCGTTTGCTCAGGATTAGCCAGTCCTTGTGTTGATGAGACAAGGTGGACTGATAACCTTTTGTTGTGTCAGTGCAAGGAACCTCCACCAAGTGAGAAGTTCCAATAGTCTCACTTAACAACTTGTGAAAATTCTTTCAAACATCCTCAAGCTACATCTCTTAATGACTGCAATTTTATTAAGTCCAATATCTGCTCATAAACATCATCCTTCTTTACAGCAGATAACTTTTTGTTTATCATATCTTTGCAAACACTTGATGACAGAGGATATTCCACTTCTGCAAGAATATAAATATCACCGTCTTTAACAGATAAACAATGTACCTTGCAGTTATAAAAGTAGGTCCAGCTGGTGATCTTCTGCTGCTTAGGGAGTTTCCACACTATATTTGACTCAGTAGGTGGCTCAAACATTACTTTCAAATTTCCCCAAAAGACTCTTGTAACATCATCTTCAGGTGGATTATCTCCAAATTTGATATTCACCACCTTGTATAGTTCCTTTAAATCCTCCCTGCTTATGTCATTTAAAATAGCAGCAAAATTCATATACATAATATTAGAATAATCTTCCCTAATAATCATATATGAAGCTCTTTCTCCAGCCATAAAAATTTTATAGTTAACTATCTTAGCCGGTTTCTTTGAGCTCTCAATTGTTCCCATAGTAGCTCCTTCAGATGAAGGTTCTTCCTCAGATTCCTCTTCATCAATCACTTTCTTGTATTTACTTTTTCTTTCCAAACCTTTTCTTCTTTGAAACACAATTGGCTTTACTGCTTCAGTTTGCACTTCTCCTGATGAC
Source organism: Artemisia tridentata subsp. tridentata (assembly GCA_021014915.2). Classification (NCBI taxonomy): domain Eukaryota; kingdom Viridiplantae; phylum Streptophyta; class Magnoliopsida; order Asterales; family Asteraceae; genus Artemisia; species Artemisia tridentata. Next base: position 151,220,078 of record CP139503.1, on the reverse strand, counting down.
TTCTCAACTTCAGGTTGTAATTCAACCATTTTATCAGGTTCAATAACAAGTTTAGTTTCTTTAGCCTTCCTACCCTGAAAACAATATTTCTGCACATCATCATAATCAACAGCTTTATAACCTTGATCTCTCTCAAATGCCTTGAGATATGCAAATTGAATTTCCTCATATGACTTCCCTTTCATCTGTTCCAAAGATAGATGCATTTGATTCTTTAGATACATCTTCATATCATGTTTCTTTTCTGCAATAGTCATCTTCTTGGGAATCTTTGATTTCTTCTTAAGCTTGAACTTTTCTAAGAATCCACCCAATGTATCATCATTGTCTCTTGCATTTATGAAGTCAGCTAACTGTTTGGCTCGTTCATCAGCACTTAAACCTTCAATAGTTAGAAGCTCCTCATATTTTGCTCTCACTTCATCATCAACATTGAGCAACTTTGTAAATTCATCAGATTCTTCAGCCAATTGTCTTGCATAAAATGCATTTAGCCTCTTTTGTCTCTCTTCTTCAGCAATATCTTGTGCCTTAATCCTCTCAATTTCAGCCTCAGATGCTAGTTCTTCTCTTGTTTTGCTCTTAGACTTCTTTGACTTTGAAGTTTCATCCACAACCTGCTTTCCTTCTCTTTGTGCAGATTGTTGCTCTTCATTACCAGAACTAAGTTCATTACCAAACTCTAAAGAACCAGACTTTCCTTCACCAATATTAATTTCATTATCAGACTTTTCATCAGACGTTGTCCCAAACTTTTCAATCTCTTCCTCAGCAGACAAAATTAACCTTCTTTTCTTCCTATCCTGTTTAATCTTGCCCATGGATTGAGCCAAAGTTTCTGCTACTTCCAGTGTCTCTGGACTGATGGTGGTGACAGGTTCCTGAACTGGAGGTTCTTGGACTGGTTCTTGAAGAATATTTTCTTGTTCTTGTTCCAAATTCCTCCCCTGTTTGGAAGAATTTTCAGCTTCTCCCTCCTCATCATCAAAAGGAACACCCTTTTTCTTCATTGCCATTCCCATTTTCTTTACTTTTTGCACCAAAGTCACATAAGCTTTTCTGAGTGCCTCATTAGACTTTTCCAAAGTGGCTATCTTCTTTTGCAGTTGAGGAACTATAATGAGAAGATTTTCCACAGTTATGGGTGCATGTGCCTCCTCCCTTGCAGGACTTGGAACATTTGGTTGTGAAGGTGAAGATTGTGGGATAGGTGTAGGTATTCTTTCAGCAGATGGTGAGGGACCTGGTTGAGATGATGGAGTTGGGGTAGGTGTAGGTGTAGCACACCTAGATGATGCTTGGGCTTGTTCCTCATCAGGTTGCGCTTGTGCAGCTCCAGATGTACCTGCATTGTTAGTACCAAGCATAGCAGCAAGCAAAGGTCTATGTGTCCCTTGAAAGCCCCTTTTTATATTTGCAAAAAGTTTTGGAGTAAAGGCCACACTGATGCAAGGCACTTTATCCTTAGTTTCATAGTTCAAGACCATTTGCAAAAATCGTGGATACATTAAAAATTTAGGGTCCTTAGCATTTTTCACCATTCCTTCAAAAATTAGTTTTGAAAAATTAAATTTCCTTCCAAGTGATAAACAGACCAATGCAGAAGCAATTCTGCTTCCAAATTGATCCCATCCACCACTCTTGGGACTTAAGCTCTGAAGTAAATGATGTACTAAAAACCGCCAATGAGGTGTAAAATGACTTTTCCAAAAGGTAAAACTTCCATCTGTGGGGTACCCAATGTTATCCAATCCCTCCAAAATATCATTACCAGGCAAATCAAATTCTCCTAAAGCATCATCCAATTGGAGACTTTCTCTAATGGAGTCTTCAGTAATGGTAAAACCATTTTTATCAATAATTGCCCTTAAACATAGTGTCCCATCATCAAGAGTCTCAGAGGTAACCGACCTCCAGAACTGCTTAACAAGGGACTGATAAATAGTAGGATTATGAATTAATGAATAACAAATGTAAGAACCTTTTAGGAAATCCACAATCTCCTCTAAACCTGCACTTTGATCTGGTTTCTTCAAGAAACCAACTTGATTATGCTTGTCAACAAACTTGAGGTTAGCCATGGATGAGTTAATGATTTAGGTCTGGTTGATTGGAAGGGTAGGGTTTGAAAATATTTGCGTATAAACAGAGTCGTGAGTTCAAAATAAAGATGATTTAAATTAGGAAGCAAATAAAGAATAAAAGGAGATAAAATATATCAAATTTTAGTCTTATATACTTCATAAATATCTCTTTTTACCGAAAATAGTGCAACGGTAATATTTTAGATAAATCTTTATTACTCTGACCAGATCTAACGGTCATAAATTTAACACTACCCGACTTAAATTAGTCAACCAGGCCGAATCATAAACTTACCAGACCTAACCAAAAGAGTGGACTTACACACTGATTTTAGCGAAAGCAAGGCTTTACATTATCATCATTCCAATCTGTTCTGCAAAAATTAGTTCAACAACAAGAAAGGGAGACAAAAACCAATATTTGCAAGACACACAAGCTACCAGATTTAACACTTAAGATTACCCGATTTAAAAACTTGTACATTTGCCTCCCCTTAAATGTACATTACCTCCCCTTAAGTGTAAACCCCTCCTCCTCCTTTTTTTTTTTTATTTTTTTTTTATTTTTTTTATTTATTATTTTTTTTTAAAGATAAAACTTAAGCTAACAAATGTAAATTAAATAATAAACACGAACAACTTTCCATAAATTATAATTAATAACTATTTGCCTGCAAGAATTAACCCATACACCAACCAAGCATTTAATAGCATTAAACCTTGATTTTCCCTATAAAACCACCCATTGTATTATCACAAAACCATCACAAACCAAAAGAAAAACCTTATTAACATAATGGATCCTTCCAACTCAGAAATCATAGAGATTTCATCTGATTCTTCTTGGGATCCAAATGGCTCATCTTCTGATTCATCATCAGGAGGATGGGGTGGTTATTTTCCATCAGGTTTCTCCTCAATAACAAAAAACAAAGCAGCCAGGGAGACAATACTGAAACAATGGTTAGCAGCATATGATCATACTAAGAAAGAGCCAGAGGACTCTTCTTCAGAGGATGAAACAGAGGAGACTTCAGAAGATATAACTTCTTCAGAGGATTCTTCTATTGATTATGAAGCAGAGACCTCCAAAACTGTGACATCCAAGAGCATCAAGGTTGTGCCTCGTCCAACACCAAACAAGCAGGTTCTAGGACTCCTCAGTCCAAAGGTTAGAGACCTTATGGGTGAGAAGGGGACCAAGAAGACCATGCCTGATGTGAAGGATAAAGGCAAAGGGAAGAAGAAGATGTAGGTGTTGGTGTTTAGCTTGCTTGGTTTTAGGCTTTTGTCTTTTGATATGCTATGATGGTGATTGCCTTGTATGAAACTTTGTTTATAATGAATAAAACTCTCAGTGTTCTTTAGTCTTTAAATCAAAAACTGCAAAACAAAGTTATGCACAATATACCAAAAACGAATGTACTATGGAAAGTTGAAAACAAATTAACTACTGAAAATAAGAATAACCAAGTAGAATAGCAAGATTAAAAACAAACTATACAAAGTTAAGAAAGAGAAATCAGTTTTTCTTAACAACCCAGGCCTGAGTGGGCTTGAGTTCTTTCTGTGGAGCAACATACTTATAGGTTTTGTATGAACTTGCTCCAGTGAAACCATGTTTGGACTTATAGGTAAATTCATTTTTAAATGGATTCCAAGCCCAGCAATCAGAGAGGTTATCAGCAGAACCCCCAGTTGAATTTGTTTGTCTCCTTACAGGTGAATGAGTTTTGTAAAAATTATTTCTTTGGAACTTTGCATTCACCTGTGGCTTTTGAAATGGTTGTTTGGGTCTCACATAACCAGTGTTCACATTAGGCCTCATAAAATTACCATTTTGCCTATTCACATTAAAGTTCCTGAAGCCAGACCTAAAATTTTGTCTACCAGTATTAACACAAGAGTTAGGTCGGGTAGAGTTATTAAGTTGGACAGGTCTGGGAACAAACTGGTTGGCATGATTAATTCTACTAGCATTATTCCAAACTGGTTTATTTGAAACATGACCCATATTAGCATTCATTCTCATTTGCTCAGCCTCTCTCTTCATTCTCTTTTCATGGAAGTCACAATCTCTTATTAAATGACTCAAACTTCCACACACAAAACTTCTTTTAGGAGCATAAGTGTAACTACTCCTACTTTCTCTGTGAACACTATTGCTTCTAGGTGACTCATTAATATTAACAGATTCCCTAGGAGTTTTTATGTGCTGGGCACAACTAGGTTTGACTGTCTTAGACTTTGGTTTAGTCACTACAGGTTCAGTTACAACAGGTTCACACTTCTTAACAACCTTAGGTTCAGGATTCTCTTTTACCTCACTTTTTGAATCAGACTTAGAGTGATTAGAGGAACCATCAATAGATCCTTCAGAGTCATTGGATTGACAAGAAGAATACTTACTGGTTTTGTCCTCTGAGGTGATTGACTCAGGTGATTGAGGACCTTTCTTACCATACACAAAGAGTGAATCATCCAACTCTTCTTTTTCAAGAGGAGTATAGTCATCACTCAATGGTGGTGGTACTCCCTTAAAGTCACCAGTCTTAACAAACCTATTATATAAAGGCTTATCAGCATAGTCCTCTTCTTTATTCTTAAATATAGCCTTATTATCATCTTCCTCATATCCTAAGCCACATTTTTTATTTGACTTAATTTGAGAATCCCAACACTTAAACAGGTTATTATTTGAATTGTTCCACTGATCTACCCGTTTTCTCAACTCATCCTTCTCCTTCTGAATTCTAAGGCCCAATTGTCTATACCTTTTAAGCTTTTCATCTTGTTCATATATTTTATTAGCTTGAAAGTATAGTTTTTCATTTAAAGCAGCATGTTAGTTTTGAAGGGTGACCTTTTGTGCCTCTAATGTTTTTACAGCATTTTTGTGTGCTAAAAGATTTACTTCTAGGTCACCTATTTGTTCTAACTGCTCATCACACAAAGCCTTAACATGATTAAATGAATCAGTGCATAATTTAGAGCATAATGATACCTCATTACCAATGGCCATGAGAGCATGATCAGACTCCTCATTCACTCTTGGATGCTCACCCTAGTTGACTCCTCCAGCTTCCATTGTCAGCAAGCTCATCTGATTCTTTTCCATCTTCCCATCTTCATCTCTTTTCCCATCAGCAGGCTTCTTCTATGGACAATCTCTTGAAAAATGTCCATGCTTGTGACAGTTGTAGCATTCAACTGTCCTCTTTGTGTATCCCACTGGTGATTTGTTGTTGAAGTTGATGGTCCTTCCATATTGCTTCTGAAATCGTTTGACCCTTAAAGCAACCATGGCAATGTGCCATTTTATGTCCATCTCCTCAACTTCGGCATCATTAATCTGTTCTAAGTCTTCACTAATAAAGCTTTCATCTTCCGTTTGGTTGGCAAAGAAAGAATGTATCACTTCATCAGTAAAACTTGATGCAGATCTTTCACTTGAAGGAGTTTCATAGATACCAGACCTAACACTACCAGGTTTAACCTTGTAAGTACTGCTTTTGTTTTGTGGCACAAAAGCAACATTTGATGAACTAGTAGATGCCTGAGTGTTATTACTGATGTCCCTTTCAAACATCCTAAGATTATTGTAAAGGTCATCAGGTGTCATTGAATCTACTTCCTCCTTTATCCTCATCGCCATAGATACATTACCCCATTCTGATGGTAAAGATCTAAGGAACTTGTGGTTTGCATCCTCATTTGAAACTGCTGCACCATGAACTTCCAGTTGTGTTAACAGATGTTGAGATCTGTCATAGCCCTTCTCCAATCCTTCAGTTTTTGAAACACTGAATGTCTTAAATTGTTGTTTAAGAACAGCCTTTTGCATCTTCTTGGAGTTTGCATTGCCTCCAAATCATTTCTTGATAGCCTCCCACATCTCTTTAGCATCAACCATGCCATGGAACCTTTGCAGATGCTCCTTAGGAATAGCCATAAGGAGCAAGGTTCTGGCCTTCTTTTCCTTCTCCACAGCCCTAATCTCCTCAGCAGATACTGGTGGCATTATTCTCAGCTGCCCATCAGTCCCTTTGTGAAATTCTTTTCTTAGAATTTCCCTTTTGAATAACCTTCCATACATCACTATCAATGTACTCCAGATAATGTTCCATCTCCATGGCCCATATATCATATTCTTTTCTTTTCAGTAATGGAAGTTTTATGTTTGAGATTGTGGTTGTGGAAGAGATGGGTTGTTGTTGTGTTTGGGAGTTACTGGATTCAGTTTTTCCTTCATCTTCATGGTTTGATCTCTCATCCTCACTGTTATGGATTGAAAAAGTTTCAGTGTTAATAGGCTTATCGGTTTCAGATATTGTGCAGGGTGATTTGAGTGAGAATTAGGTTTTTAAGATTAAGTGTTCCTCGAATTCAGAGTCTCTAGCCTTGCTATGATACCACTTGTTGGTCCACGAATTATATGTGGATCTCTAAGTAGTCTTGAATACCTAGTAGATGGTTGGGATAAATCCAAACCAGTCTAAGTGAGAAACCCTTAACAATTGTTAATGTTAATGCGGAAACTTAACAAGAACAATGAAGAACACACACAGAGATAACACTAACTTCGTATATTACTTTTAATCACAATAGTGAAACTCGTACAACTCACACACAGAACTAACAATCTTAGGGATCCTTTTATAACACCAAGGAAACCCTAATGCTAACCGACTAATAAGATATTCACGAATCTTCTATAAAGATACTTACACGTTTTGTATCTTTTCCTAACTTATCTCTAACAGACTTTCCTTATAACACGACCAGACTTAACATAATAAGTCAACCAGACTTAAACAGACTACCAGACTTAACTTTGTATTACCAGACCTAATTACAAAGACAGACCTAACTCTGACATATTACCAGACCTATGTTGTCTTCTCTTGAATCGTATGATAATTCCCAACACCTTCTGATTCTAAGCAGAAACAAAAGCAAAAGGCCAAGCCTTTTCCACCTTGCCCATTATGTGGATTCAATGACCATCATCCTGAGGATTGTCAAATTGACAAACATTGTGAATCTAGTGGAAGTTCCACTCAGAAATCCTCAGGAAAAGAGAAGGTCATTCAGTTAAGAAGAGGAATGAATAAACAATCCTCTCAGACTACTAAGGCTACCCCTGTGACTAAATGCAAAACATGTGGTAGCTCAGTCCACTCAACCACTGACCATGAATCAATTAATACTTTCATAAAGACCTACAAAACCAAACCCTCCATGAAATGGAGTCCTAGAAAGAACTGACCCAGTTTACTATTTGTGCAGAGGCATGCCAGGGATCCTATTTGGCATCTAGACAGTGGATGTTCAAGGAGCATGACTGGTGTTAAGGAGTGTCTGCACAAATATGTGAAAGAACCAGGACCCAAAGTGATATTTGCTGATAATTCATCATGTCTCACTGAAGGTTATGGTTCAGTAAAATGAAATGGTATTGTCTTTACTAGGATAGCTTATGTAAATGGTCTTAAGTACAATCTGATCAGTGTCAGTCAACTATGTGATGCAAAATACATAGTTCAGTTTGATGATAAGCAAGGAACCATCTTCAATGCAAATAAGGAAATTGTCCTCATTACACCAAGAAGACAAGATGTTTATGTATTAGATATGTCCAGTCTAACTCAGGATGGAACTTGTCTCTTTGCTAAGGCCACTGATACACTCAACTGGCTTTGGCATAAGAGACTCTCCCACCTGAACTTTAAAAACATAATCAATCTTGTAAAACAAAACAAGGTCCTTGGCTTACCATCACTAGTGTTTTCAAAGGATAAACCATGCTCAGCTTGTGAAAAAGGTAAACATCACAGAGCATCCTTTAAAACCAAAACCAAATATTCCATCAGGAACTGCCTACATCTTCTCCATATGGATTTATTTGGACCTGTCAGTCCAAGGTCTATTAACCATGAGAAGTATACTCTGGTCATAGTGGATGAATACTCTAGATACACTTGGGTATTCTTCCTGATCAAAAAGAGTCAGGCAGCTAAAACAATCATGTCCTTTGTCAGGAACATTGAAAATCAAAATGACATTAAGGTCAAACAGATTAGAACTGACAATGGGACTGAGTTCAAAAATTATGAACTTGAATGTTTCTGTGATGAGAAAGGTATCTCCCAAAACTTTTCCTCTCCATACACACCTGAACAAAATGGTGTTGCTAAAAGGAAAAACAGAACACTCATTGAAGCTGCTAGGACAATGCTAAGTGGATCAGTCCTTTCCAAACATTTTTGGATTGATGCAGTCAAAACTGCCTGTTATACACAAAACAGATCCATCATTGTCAAGAGACATGGGAAAACCCCATATGAGTTATTCAAAGGAAGAATCCCTGACATCAGCTACTTTCATGTCTTTGGGTGTCCTGTGTTTATTCATAATCACAAGGATCACTTAGGGAAATTTGATGCAAAAGCTGATGATGGATACTTCCTGGGATACTCACTTGTCTCAAAAGCCTTCAGAGTGTTCAACATAAGGAGACAGCAGACTGAGGAAACATTTCATGTTACCTTTGATGAGAGCACTGATGCAATCAGGTTCTCAACTGCCTCAGTAGAAGAGATAGGAATTGATAACTCTTCAAGATATCCTCCTGATGAATATCTTCCTGAAAACAATCCTTCTACTCACTATCAAGATGATGCTAACCTCTCCTATTACATAATCCCTCACAACCTACCTAACCCAACCATCACTGAGTTTGTTGAGGTGCATGCAAACACTGATGAAATTAATCAGTCTGTTCAAAATGCTCAAGAACCAAACAATCTCAGTGATCAGGTAGACACTCAAGATCCAATCAATGATCTTGTGTCTACTCCAGAACCAACCCCTCCACCCAATCAGGCCTCCACAAGTTCAAATCAGTATCCAGGACCTCAATAAAGTTGGACTAGGTCTCAGGACATTGAACTTGTCAATATTATTGGAGAGCCTACTGAAGGCATGCTCACCAAGAGCATGGCTGCTAGTCTAAGAGCAGCCTCAGCCAATGAATGCCTATTTGTGGACTTCATTTCCACAATTGAACCCAAAAGTGTTAAAGAAGCACTTACACATCCAAGTTGGGTTCAGGCCATGCATGATGAACTGGAACAATTTGACAGAAACAAGGTAATGACCTTGGTCAAATGTCCTGAGAATGTCTCAGTCATTGGCATGAAATGGGTATTCAAAAACAAAACTGATGAAAATGGCATAGTCATTAAAAACAAAGCCAGACTTGTAGCCAAAGGCTATAATCAACAAGAAGGCATTGACTATGAAGAAACATTTGCACCAGTAGCAAGGATGGAAGCCATCAGGATCTTCCTTGCTTTTGCTACATACATGAACTTCAAGGTGTACCAAATGGATGTTAAAAGTGCATTCTTAAATGGTTCACTGAAAGAAGAAGTTTATGTTCAGCAACCTCCTGGATTTGAAAGCCATGAGTTTCCTGATCATGTCTGTAAGCTTAATAAAGCCCTTTATGGACTGAAACAAGCTCCCAGGGCATGGTATGAAACTCTTTCAGCCTTTCTGATCCAAAACAAATTTGTCAGAGGCAAGATAGACAACACATTGTTTATCTATAAGACAAATACTGATGTCATACTAGTACAAGTGTATGTTGATGACATCATCTTTGGCTCAACAAGTTACAAGCTTTGCAAACAATTTGAAAAACTAATGGCTAAGCAATTTGAAATGAGCATGATGGGAGAATTAACCTACTTCCTTGGTCTTCAGATCAAGCAGACTGATAAAGGAACCACTATCAGTCAAGAGAAGTATGTTAAGAACCTACTGAAAAATTATGAACTCAGTGACTGTGCCTCAGTCAAGACTCCCATGGTTCCCCCAAACAACCTTGGTCCTGATCTCACTGGTAAACCAGTAAATCAAACTCTCTTTAGAGGAATGATAGGATCACTGATGTATCTACTTGCATCAAGGCCTGATATCCAATTCTCAGTATGTCTATGTGCCAGATATCAATCTGACCCAAGAGAATCACACATCACTGCTATGAAAAGGATATTCAGGTACCTGAAAGGTACTCCAAACCTTGAATTATATTATCCAAAATGCTCAGGCCCTGATCTTAAAGGATACTCAGACTCTGACTATGCTGGATGCAACATGGACAGAAAAAGCACCTCAGGCTCTTGCCAAATTCTTGGTGGGAAACTAGTCTGTTGGAGTGCTAAGAAGCAACAATCAGTTGCCTTGTCCTCAGCTGAAGCTGAATATGTTGCAGCAGCTAGTTGTTGTGAAAATGTACTCTGGATGAAAAGTCAACTCAGTGACTATGGAATTCAGTATAAGATGGTACCTATCTTTTGTGATAACACAAGTGCAATTGCAATATCCAAAAACCTTGTTCTTCATCAGAGAACAAAACACATTGATATCAGATATCATTTCATCAGGGACCATGTCATGAATGGTGACATTGAATTACACTTCATCCCTACTGAATATCAGTTAGCTGATATCTTCACCAAACCTTTGGATGAACCAACTTTCACAAGGCTGAAAGCTGAATTAGGAATGTTGGATATAGAGAATCAGTCCACTGATTGAAGCCTTCCAACTGAAGTGTAAATTCTTAAAACCTCAGGTCCCTGACTCAATGTGTACATCAGTGAAAACAAATCACTGAATCCTCAACCTCAGGAACTAAACCCAAGTTCCTGAAATCTTTAGGGTTCTGGAACTAAACCCAAGTTCCTGAATCCTTGTAGCTCAGGAATCATTCCATATTCCTGAATCATCAGTGACTAATCCCAAGTCCCTGAAAAACCATCACTGAATGAAAAGTCATTCAGGGCCCTAAAAAGGACATTCAATACTAACTTAAATGCTCTAAGTATGTTAGTAAATGTCCGAGGTTGGTAACTGGATTCTTATTAAATATAAGAATATTTGTTCCTTTGCCTTTCTGGCATACACCTCATGGGCCCCCACTTCCCAACTTGGCATTCAATGCCCTCTCTCACACAATACACTGTGTGATGATGGAAACTCTGCAACTTCTCCTTTTGCAGAAACTGCTCAACTGTTCACTCTGCCAATTATGAAAAAAGAGGAAAAGTGGAGTAGTGGCATTTAATGTGGATCTCAAACATTTTATTCAAAATAATTTCCAAAAATTATATTTTGATTAAATAAAACCGCTCAAATACCAAAAATAACCCCATCTCCACTATCCTATAAATACCCCAACCAAAACAAACACAGACACGCGTTATAAAAATCTAATCTAAACTCTGCCCATTTTATCTCTCAAAACTCTGTGTGTGTTCAAAGTAATTAGAAACCCAGTCCATTTGTCCAACCAAACACAAAAATGGCATCTTCTAACGCTATCACCCTCGCCCCAAATGTGAACTTTCCAATGGAGGGCGTGGATATGACCAAAAACAACGTGGTTGGAAATTTCCACTACCCCCAACAATATGAGGGGTACAAGGATGTAGTTAAGTATTTACATAACTGCTTCCTTGCCACGGCTTTTACCAAAACCCCACTAGTCATTTATCATGACTATCTCAGGGAGTTCTGGTGTACCGCAACGGCTACTAGCCCTAAGGACACCAGAGAATCAATCATCACATTCACTGTGATGAATGGGAAGAAACCCCTCTCCCTGGACTACAAGACCTTTCTCAAGGCCACTGGTCTTGATTTCGCCCAGACCTTTGAGGCAAACCCTACTGACCAGGAAATTAAAGCAGAAATGCTATTCCTTGGGCCTCATGACGCTAAGCGTCCCACTTTGTCTCCTGAAGCATTGTTAGAAAAGGCTGCCATAGTGAAGACATGGTTTCACCCCATCTGGAGACTCATGATGACAATTGTCATTCAAGTCCTAGGAGGGAATAAATCCTCCACTGAGCAAGTGAACTCATCACAGCAAATGATGATGTTCAGTCTCTTGGAGGGTAGAAAAATTGATATCGGAGGTATAATCTTCCGAGACCTCGTTGCCAAGCTCTCAGGGAAACATAGGCAAAGACACATGTCTTATCCTAGGTTCATTTCCTGTGCGCTTCAGGACCTTCTTGGTTCTGACTACTTAAGGTCTGACGATCAAGGTACAAAACATGACTTCTTGCATAAGACCAATTTTAGTAGTGACATCACTGAGGCACAACCCCCCGCCCTGACCAACTACGTGTTAGTAGTCATTCAGGGTGAGAATGCTATCTCCCCAGTACCTTCACCAACCAAGAAGGTGAAGAAGAAGAAAGGGGGACAGTCCAGTAAGGTGGTTAGACCTAAACCACTCGTCACTGAGACTGTTGCCTCAGGCACCCTTAACATTGTGGCCCAGACCTTTGAGACACCCACTGCAGAGACCCTTCTGACCACAAAACAACCGTCAACGGAGGTCACTGGGAAATCATCCTCAGTGTCCTCGGACATACCCTTTCCGCATGTTTCCTTTGACATAAACAAGTCAGAGGGATCAGGAACATCCACCCATTAACGTCCCAATGAAAGCACTGATAAATCACAATCAGAGCCTGAGGGAGTACAGGGTTCTATATCCTCAGTAGGGAAGCACTACTCCACTAAGAAGGGGACCCATACCCACTCACATCCTGTTAACGTCCCTGAGCAATCACACTCAGGGTCTCAGGGAGTTCAGGACCCTAAATCCCCAAAAGGACAGACCAATCCTGATGGGAAGGGGGTCCATACATCTTCACAAGGAGTGCCTCATGATTCCACTGGAAAACACCCATCAGTGGATGAAGGCGCTCAGGGGGACAAAGACTCAAAGGGATATAAACCACCCGCCGATACGGAACCCAAACCCACCTCAGGCATCTCAGGTACTTTTGTTCTCTCAGGAACTGACCCTAAAAGTCAGGCTGGGCAAACCCCCCAGTTATTATGACTAGTCAGGCTGGTCAAACCCCACCAGTTATTATGACAAAAGAGTCAGAACCTGGCCACAACGAAGGTGAGCCCTCTTCTGAGGGGGAGCCGGATATCCTGAAGGCTCCTTCTCTAGCTGACTATGAAAATTTGTTTGCTGATGAGTCAGAGAAGGAGATTGATTTTGGTGATGATGATATCCCTGATGCTGAGGATGAAATGGAGAGTCAATTAAACCCTCCACAGCCCTCTGAGCAACAACATTCTTCTCCTCCTCCTGAGGATCAACCACCTAGTTCTCCATCAACCTCATCATCATCATCAGGTGCTTCAGCCACTCCTGAGTGGTTGCAAAAGTATGACAATGCTCGTCCGGCTTCTGAAAGGCAAATGGCCAAATTCCTTCGCAAAGCCAACGAAGGTCTTTATAATGTACTTACGGATGAGCAATGGGATAAGCACACTGAAGTGGCAGCCTCCTATGCCGACTTCCGGGCTTCTGTAGAAGAATCTCAGGAAAAGATTCTTCAGGCCGCCAATCTCACTGATAAACAACTTGGCGACCTGAACAAATCTGTAGATGAAATAGCCATTGGACAGCATCAGGAACTCTCCAACATCCTCAAGGCTATTGAATCTGTCCAAGAACATCTTACAGATGATCCCACCTTTGTCAAAAGACTGGATGCATACTTGGCCTCTCAGGCGTCCACCTCCACCAACATTACTGAACTTCTAAAGCTCCTTCAGGGGGTAGATCTTCAAGGTCTAAGGACACACCAAGAGTCCATTCATCAGGCTGTTATTGCATCCAAGGAGCACCTGATCCGAATCTCTTCAGCCTTTGAGCAGCTCTCAACAACACATAATGAGCTGGTCACCCACTACACCACCCAAGTCACTGAACTCACCACCCACCAAAAGGAAATGGCTGCCGAATTAAGTGCCATGAAGAGTGAGACTTCTGAGACAAAGTCTATGGTCTCAAACATCCTATCTATTCTTCAGGCCTCTCATGCTCCTCCAACTCCTCAGTCAGCAGGTATCTCCACTGAAGTTCCACCATCTGCTGAGGGGGAGAAAAATGATGATCCGATCCCTGATCCTACTTCTGCTTTGGTAACTGTCCCTAAGACATCCACCAGTCAACCCCCTCCCATTGACAAAGGGAAGAAAATCATGGTGACTGAAACAAACCCTCCTCCTGAAGCACGCTTAGTCAAGGCTTCAACTGAAAAACGTGCAGATCCTGATGCATCGTTCGATGTTGATTTAGAGGATGGGAGAAGGGTCTATGGGACTCCTGAACAACTTGCTGAAATCTTACACCAAGAAGATCTCAGGAAGAACCAAGAGAAAGAGCAGGAACTCAACAGGTCTGAAATCTCTAAGGTTGCCAAAGAAGTGATCAAGGAGTCTGAGAAAAAGGACATCAAAGGGGATGAGTTTCTCAAGCTTCAGGCTGAACTCCTTAAGGAACACAACAAACAAGCCAAACTTAAGGAAGAAAGGAGGCAGAAAACATATGAGAGGTATGTATGGCACATGACCAAAACCAAGGATGAAGGCACTATCACTGACATCTCCATTCACAACACCAAACCCCTGAGCATAACGATACATAGAGGTCCAAGAAAGTCTGAACACCTTCTAACAATCAAATTTTTAGACTATGGGTTAAGAGAATGGGATATGATGATGCCCATCCTGAGGAAGAAAACCTCAAGCAAGAATGCCCCAACCCTCATCAAGTCTCTAAGTGCTAAGTATGAGGAACTCTCAAAAGTGTCCAAAAGTGTTGGTATTGACCACGAGAGGGCACTTGCTTCTCAGGGAATGACTATCCCTGAACTTACTCAGAAGACCGGGAAGATAAGAAAAGTTGTGGCTCTTGAACCTGAACAATACATAGCTGCACTTCACTGCAACAGGACTACTCCTCAGGGAGTCAAGTTCCGTCCCAACCTGGTCATCAAGGAACCTGAGTATGGTATCTTCTTTGTGGATGAATTTGGTCAGGAAGCCTTTCAAAGAGTCTCTGACATTGATAAAGTGGAAACGACAACACTCCTTGCCTACAAACTGATGGCGCTTAATATCAGGAGTCCTGATAATGAGGAGTTTGTCAGGCTGATGGATCAAATGATGAAGGATCGACCTGATAAAGAGGTGTTGATGTCAAAGAAGGTGAAACTAGAACTCATGGGTCTTGTTCAGGAACCTTGAGTATTTTGTACTTAGAATGATAGGACTTGTAATGATATGAATAAATTGATGAAAGTTTTGTTATATTAATATCCTTATTTATTTTTCTAGTACATTCAGTATGAGCAGAAGACTTTAGCTCACTCATACTGATCAAAACACTTAGGCATAATTTATATCTAAATAGGGGGAGATTGTTAGGTTCGTAAAACACCCAATTATCTTAAACAGGATTTGAACACAAATTAAGCCAAGTGTTTGCTAAACCGAGAACAATTCAAGTCACTGAGAGAACAGCCTCTCAGTGAGTCATTTTCAGGATGCTTAAGGCGAGTTCAATAAAGGACTCACTCTCAGGAAGGCGGTACTCCCTGAGTAGGACTTAAGCCAAAGAAGAAGATGATGGTTCAGTGAGTGTTGGACAAGAACTCACTGACCCCAGTATCCTCAACAACATTAAAGTGATTGAAGACTGAGGACCCAATGCCTGAAGAATAGGCGGGAACAAAAGGGAAAGATCTGAGAAGATAAGAGTGTCAGACCAAACACTCTTATCTTGTCAGATACCAACCTTCCCTATTGCGGCTAAAAGTCATGGAGTGTCAGCCAACAACTCCCAAAGTCTTATTAGCCCATTCCTATTGGTTCTTGAAAATGACAATTACTATTTGTAATTGTCAGACACGCTACCTCAACAACTTGTAATATTTTAATCACTTATACTTAGATTACTTGTGTATAAATAGATCAGATGGAGAGAAGTTAAGTGTGCTTTGTATATTGAAAGCTTAGAACTTTTACAAAGTAACTTCTCTCCTACAAAGAGTATACAACTCACTGAGATAGCTCAGTGGGTATATTGTTACCACTCAAGAAAAACTTAAGTTTCGATAGGAGACACCATAAACCCTTATCTATTCAATCCCAAGTGTTTGTTCCGCAAAACACTTGGGTAATAGATTCTTGGAAATATTTCTAATAAGAATTTAAACATTGAAAAATATTGTGTTTTTGTATTCACGTATTATAACTGTTAGAAATATTCTTTGCATTGATCTCAGTCATAAGCTCACTTAGTTTAACTTAATTGTTATTACTCGGTGTGCTAAGGGATCAACATCCCAAACTACTTTGGCCTCAGTGTTGAAGTTGATAAGCTTGTAAACGTCTTTGGGAAGTCCTTGAATCACAATGTTAGAAGCTCTAATGTCTGCATCATAACGCTTCTTCTCCTCCTCATTAAGATCGTTGTAATTACGTGGCCTGTCGATTCCAAGAGTGATAGTTCCATCCTCAGCGGTAGTGACAGCATCTCTAGTGGTGCCCAATTGAAAAGGTCCTTCATCAATGGACTTAAGAAAGTTAACACCATTCTCTTTTCCCAAGCAATAAAGTCATATTCTTTGTGCCCATGATTCATAATCCGTCCTATCAAGCATAGGAGGGCGGGTATCGGACCCGGCAGCTTGAATGTCATCATCAGAAGTGCTTGCTATGATGTAAACTTGCACGGGATTTTACAATTCTATGATTTAAACCGAGAAATAGATTCTTTCGCAGGATTTTACAAAAGTCAAGAATAAACCGTGATTTGATTACTTGAATGTGTTATGATGAAAGTTGTTGGATCGGTTAAAGGAATAGTGATTGTATGGTAGGGATGAAGGTTGGTTAAATTAGATGAATTGTTGTTTAGTTAAGTTGTGATTGAGTTAACGTATTGGTTTGAGCAAATCTCAATGAGCAAATCGCAGACACCTCAAATCGCAGAAACCTCAAATCGCAGAAACTCAAATCGCAGAGACTCAACTCGCAACTCCTCAACTCGCAACAATCATCAAACCGCAAGATATGATCAAATCGCAACAGAGCAAATCGCAACAGATCAAATCGCAATACTTCAAATCGCAGCTGAGCAAATCGCAACAGAGCAAATCACAACAGATCAAATCGCAACACTAACAATCCTAATCTAACTCAAATCGCAACCATGAAACATTAACCGAGACTCAAATCGCAACCTAGAACAACTTCAAAACACCACTCGAATTGACTCAAACACACCAATAAACGGATGAAACAATCTATCCAAACACTAAACTAAGCTCATACAACAACCCTAATCATGAAAGTACAAACATATCACAAATCTAACCACAAACAAAGCTAACACTAGGTGTTTTCAAGCTTATATGTTCGACCCAAACTAAAAAAAAACCACAAAACCAAGCTACAAATCCGAGTACCCACAATCTAAGTGATCAAACCATGGCTCTTGATACCAATTGTAGTCTACTCATAAATCAAACATGTATGGTTCTTTGTGGTTTAGCCGAATTAGAGAGAGAAAGAGATGAAGTGGGAGCCTTTAGAGAGAGAAAGTGAGAAGTATTAGATTGAAATCATGAAAGGTCCAACCCTCTCCCTTGGTGGGAAGAGGGTATTTATACAAATAACATAAACGCCCCATGTGGGCTATGGAGCAGGTTTACAGTGGGTAAAGACCCGACCCGACTCCACGGATGATACGATATCTAAACTAAACTATTAAGCCTACGAGCTAATTAATGCTAGTGAGTACTCGGGGTGACCGAGTCTTTCATATGAATATTTATATTCCTAACATAAAATCAAGTAAGTTATGGGAACAGCTCCAACACACGACCTGAATTAATAATGAAGTCTAAGATTTTACAGTTTTGGCTCAATATGAATGATGAGTGTGAAATTGAGTAACAGATAACGAATTGGTTTGTGATGTGTGTGTTTGATATGCTTAAAATGCTTAAAGTTCAAAAATAATATTATATTATTTTTATGTCTTTAAATCCAATAATATCGTTTCCTCGAAAGTAGTGAAACGAAACGTTAAGTTAAATCGTAAAACTCGTTATATATAAATATAACGTAACGTTATTAAATATGTGACTGAAACGTAAAAATGCACTTGATTGAGTGTTGAAAATATAAAATATGAAATAGAAATGAAAATGAAATAAAGTTACAGTTGGTCCTTGAACTTTTACAGTTTTTACATTTTCTACTCTAACGGAGTTAGCGTTGCACCGTTAGTCCTTGGTTATATATATTTTACATTTTTAGTCCAAAAAGGGTCACATGTTACATTTTATGACTTCTAGTTATTATTTTATCCTTTTATACCCATAAGTTACTGAGTTTACAGTTTATACCCTATTTTTCTGAAAGTTACCATTTTTACCCCTAATAGTAAATATACTTTGCAAAACTAGTCCAAAAATCACAAAAAAAGTAGGAAAAATTATCCGAGAGTTTTACTAACTTTATATAGCTTATTTAAGTTTATATAAACTGCTTATTTTCCGAAATGCTTATTTTTCAATTATTGGGCTTAACGAGCTAATTAAAGGCCCAATAATTTTTGGTGATCCGGGGGGTTTTAAGACAAGTTGGGCTTAGTCTGTTTTAAGTTTATAAAAACATATCAATAGTGCTTAAATTCACAGCTTATACGATTTGCTTATAATTAGCTTATTGGGCTATTAAGCCCATGTCGCTATTATAAGTGTTTTTAAATCTGTCCGATTGGCCCTAGCTTTGGGGTTTTTAGAGAGCTTATACGAGCTTATCATAGGAAACTCGTAACATGAACTTAATAGATGAGCATATAGAGAATCGAGATGTGTAAATAAATTGATAGGTTGTGTGTATGTTTCAAATTTTATGGAGTCTTTTCTAGTCGACATAATGAGTTGTCTCAAAAATAAAAGTGACTTATATTATAAGTGATTTATGATATGTGATGTACAATAAATTAAATATGGTGATCGTTAAGCATAAAAACGAATATGTATGAGTCGTGTAATGGTGTAAACATGGTTTCTAGCCTTCCATCATAGGAGGCAACCATGTTTGTGCTTGAAAATAAATACGTAAGCTCGTAAAAATTAAATGAGAGTTATATACGTTCGAATAAAGATATATACGATGCATGAGAACTTAAAAATTGATAAGAAAGTATAGAAGGGAGTTTGTGAGACTTACAACCCAAATGGTGGAAGAGTTAAACGTTTAAACGAACTAGAACTTTGGATAGAAAAACCCTTAACTCGCTAAAACTTATAGCCAAATGATCGAATGGAACTTTGTAACTTGGAAATGGCTCGAAATGATTATGAAAATAGTTTATGGTCTTCTCAGTAGCTCGAATATGAATGGAAAGCTTGGAAAAATGCATGAAATATATTAAGGTGTGAATGGACTTTAATAGCAAGGGGAATAGGTGTATATATAAACACGTATAAGTTGTGTATATGATATTTTATGAACTCTACTTGCTTCGAACAGTAACATTGTCAGGAAATGTGTAAGACAATGGACTTTAAGAAAGATTTGTAATGAGTATAAGAAGTTTTTGAGTATAGGATTTGATTTGGTTTCGATTTGGATAGAATATATATGTCTACAACTTGTAAAATGGTCCAAATCAACATGGCAACGTGTGATATTGTGTATCTAGGTGAGAAATAAACTTAGGATCTCTTATATGATCGTATAAAAATAATAGAAATAGGCAAAAATCAAGTTTGGGTCTAATTGGTTAAGTGGTGTGAAAATGAAATGAATTCAAATGTGTGTAAATGGGGATTAGCTTTGGCCTTCGATCATATATCAAACGTTGGAAATAAGAGACGAGATTCGACACACTAATTCTATGGTGGGAGGGGAGTCGAGTGGTGCAAAATATTGCATGAGGTGTGTGTCGAAATTGAGAGAAATCAAGGCCAAGTTAGAGGGAGCTTGTCGAGTTGATATAAGTGAAAAAAAAAATTAAATGGATTGGGTTGGGCCTGATGAACAGTAACAGGCCGGAATTTGGCTGAGGTTTTAATAAGGATCCGTTTGGTTATAAATTGAGTATATTTGGTTTTCGTGGTCCGCGTGTGAGCTCGTTACAATATTTGGTAAATCACGTATCAACGTGTTTTGAATTATTATAATGTAATGAACAGTTAAATAAAATAACTTCTCATTAATAGATGTCAGAAAATAAATAATACGCATTTTCTGATAATTAATCATAATTATTAAAATTGAAAATTACCATTTGTCACATATAGCATGCTAGACATGGAATTTGTTAATTATGACACGGAAAATAATTAACATAAAACATTCAAAAGATGTGTATACACTAGTATGAAACTTGTGTAGTGACAAATTACTAATGGTCTTGATGTCATATTTTTTTTAAGAATAATCTTCTAAACAAGATTAATACATTGAAAAGGATAACCTTTTTACAAAATTCCTGAGATAGATTCCATGTGGGGGATTCGGGCCTAGCTAGAGTTCAAAAGGACACCAACAAAGTTGGAGTTCTTGCCCAGTTGGAATACTCAAGAATTACTTGGAGCATGGTATATTTAAAGAGTTGAACAAAACTCGAATTTTCACAGACATATTATGTCGATACGAAAACTACTCTCAACAAAAGTTATTACTATTGACAATGTGAAGTGTAACACCCCCAAATTTAATAATCGCGTAAGCATACGGGTCATGGGGTGCTACTAAAATTGGAGATCACAACACAAGGTAATAAAGAACGGAATACATACTCCATTTAAAATACATTCATTCAAGATTAATAGAGTTTACAATAGAGTTTCATGTTCAGAAAAGTTAGGCCCATTAGTTTGGTTGTCCCATACAAAACAAGTCATGGTTATGTGTGCAAACATTTCGAGAAATATGCTATGACCCTTGCCTTGCCAATACCTTGCCACAATCAGACAGATTAAGCACATGAGAAAAACATGCTAAAAGTTAGCAAAAAGCTGGTGAGTTCATAGGTTTAAATTAAAGCAGTAAGCAATAAGTTTGGACCAATAGTTTTGTGTACGAACATTACAATGCATATAATGTCATACAAAATAGTCTATCACGCTAGCACTAAGTTTATGCAACCGAGGCTCGACAGTTCACGACGCTACTATATAGCACATAAATAATAATCAGGGGCCCATAGCGAGTGTTTAACCCAATACACTCGTAATCCGACTTGGTATACGCTCGCATTGACCCGTCTGGCCAACCGAACGGGGGGTCACCCCAATAGATCTATTTATAACAATCGCGCTTCCCAATTGGAACTAACGGTTCATGAAGGTGGGCATAATAGTGGGCTCAAGGGCTTAGGCTAACTACGCAATTGTTTTGACAAAATAAACAGTAATGTGGTCCAGAAAATGTTTTGCATGTTTCTCACCCCATAATTGTAAAACAAGTATAAGTAAAGTGGGGCTATAAACTCACCTCAATAGAGTAAACATTGAATGCAGTGAATCAGAGAGTGTACGGCACCAACACGCGACCTAGATTAGTAAGGCATGTTTTAGTTCACAGACTAAGTTTAAGACTCCACGAAATTTAATTCAAAAGCTTTAAAGTGTTTACGTTGTTGTTGCTTGTGTGGCAGCAATTAAGTTTAAAATAGTTTTCTAAGTATTTGTAGGTATTGGCTCTTGAAAGTGCATAAGTGTATGACAATAGAATATCAAAGACGAATGAGATTCCGATTCGACAATAACCGAAAGACGATGAACGAAAAGTGATTACGGATAGTACTAGACGTTTTCGGAATATGGGAACATTATTGTTAAAGATATGTAAAAATAGTCGTTATACAAATATATAAATAGTTATATATTTTGAAGTGTATGAATAATTATGTGTAAGTAGTGGTTTTATTTAAATGATTTGTAATTTAAGAACTAGCTTATAAAGGTTGTATATAAAACGTTTTGTTTGTCAAATTTTAATAAAAACATAATAAGTATATTTATTTCGATAGAAGTCGGGCATGACCCGTGCATGGGTGTTGGTTTCTCGAGGTAATTATGTGTTACAAAAATATGTGTTCATGTAATAGCCGTTTTATAATTGTTATAAAACTTTAAGTAGATTTTCTAAAACACCGTTTTATGTGTTTACAATTTAGTAAGCGATATAAGTAGATTAAATATTTACAATTTTAGTTTTGACTAGGGTTTACAAGTTGTACTTGTAGAAAAAGTTTATAATCGTAGGTATATATATAGTGTCTTGTGTTGTAATATATGTTTTCACAACTTTTTGTGATTTATGACGAAATTTGTGAAAAGAAATGAGTCGGAATTGAGTTGTGAAATAAATTGAATACGAGGCTATGTCGGTACACATTTTTATACAACGGTTAAGATATTTATTTTTAGTTAGTCGTATATATATATATTCGGCTGATTTTGTATAAACGCACCCCTTTCTCCCTTGTTGGGCTGTGGCCCAATATAAAGCCAGGGGGGATTTGATGGACTGGGCTGTCAACTAATAACCCACGACCCCTGATTGGGCCTGGTGGGCTTCGACAGCAAAGGCAACTTATATATTTAATGGGCTTCGTGGTTCATATTTAGCACACTAACACACAAGCCCAACTGTGGACTTGTGTTTTAGCTTGGGAATTTATAAAAGCAAGTCTGGAACATTTTTAAGCCATCGTTTGACACATAGTAGGTTTTAGCACAAGGTTCATGTCGAGCTCGAGTGACGAGCTCGACACCACTCAACTTAGTGACCTCGAGGACTCACGTGAGGCTGTTGACTGGGTTCTACTCCATGGCCTCACCACACAATACAATATTTTAACCAAAGTCTTGATCTAAGACTCTTGAGGTTGCAACGACCCGGATATGACTCGACACCCTTTGGTGTTTTGAGTCTAGACTTGCACCAACAACACCCTTTGGGGTCCTTGTGGGATTCGAATCAAGGCAGCCCTATATGGGTTGTCTTTGAGCCAAATCTGATTCGAACAACTCACACACTCAACCAAGGGATGACCATTTACTTAGGCTGCTAGGTGAGCAGGATTTGGGGTCGTCTCGTTAAACCCAACGAGACTCAAACTGAGGCACACACACCCTATATGGGTAGCTGCCTTGTGAAGTTTGAACCGAACTAAAACCAAACCACAACACACCCCTTGTGAGGGTGGTTTTGCTTGACTGAAAATAACCATAGCACACCCTTTGTGGGTGTGGTTCTTCTTGAACCAAAACAATCACAACGCGACTAACTAAATCAAATTCAGGTTTCAACTGTAACACAAAACGCTTTACGACACCACCTATTTTACCGTCTGCTAGTTGTGATCGAACATGTGAATAACAAAGACCAAGGTCTCACCATTGTGGTTCAACCCAAAGGTTATGCACGACTTAAAAAGACTTAAACAGGTTCTACACCACTTATGAGTTAACACCCTAAAAGACCTCTAAACATATCAATAGAAATTCGACTTGAGCAAACATGAAAATCGAACAAAGACCAACTAACCATAACACTCCCAATTTACGAGCCAATACTTAGGTTTCGGTTAAGTTTTTATGAACCACAATAACAACAACAACAATCACATAACATTACACAGGTTTTCGATTCGACAAATTAAAACAACATTCAATTATAACTCGTAAAAATGAATGAATCCAGTCACACATCAAACAACAACTAATTTAACGAAAGTGTTTATAAACTGAAGAGAGATTCAAGACCCTGGCAATGGATATGAACAACAGGATGAATCAAGGACTTAGAACCCCGAATATGAATCGAACAGACCCAAATCCAAATCAAGCAATCCAACTCCGAACCAAGCAATGCAACTCCGAACCCCAGTTAATCCACACCTCCAAATGAAATCAGTCCCCTTTGGATCCTTGATCTCGATAAGACTTTGTGAGTGATTTTTGAGTGTGCGGATCCACTGAGATTCGAATAACCATTAAAAAGATGTTACTATGGAAGGGTTTCAACATCCTTTCGAGTCTAGGAGTTGAGGAGCTTCCATTTGAAGCCTAGATCGCTCTCCATCCTCGTCACCTTATTTTGTCCACAGCCGTTGACTCTTTGGGGAAGAGTTATGTAAGAGTGACATCGATTTGGGGAGAAGGGAAAGCATATGGTGCCATGGATCTTGATGGTGATGATTCAGGCGTCTGGGGAGATGGAGTTGAATTCCAAAGGGAGAAGACGATAAAAGATGTGGGTATATGCGTGAGTGGGTGGTTATACAAAGAAAGAAGGGATAAGAAAAAATATTATAGGGTTTGTTTTATTATAATAAAGTTTAGTTGTGTACCCCATGTCCTGTTGAGCTGGGGTGAAATCGTGGTTCCCCGGTTTGATATAAACGTGACAAATAAAATTTCGAAGACGTTTTTATAAAACTGGCATAAAAATAAAATTTATTGACTCTAAAATAAATCATGAGATTAAACCGTTACTAATATGGTGTCGGTACGCGTGTGGTATCGTTTTTCAGGAAAAGTGAGATAACCTCTCACTTTCATTATGTTATAGTCTGTAAATGTGAGAAAATAGAAAATTCACTGTTTCTGGTGAGATTAAATAGTTTTGTGAGTTACTGTATGTTACAGTGTGCGGGTTTGCTTCCCGTAATAGTTATGTAAGCACATAAATGCTTAATCTAACAGTTAAGTAATAATAAATTGACATTTATTATTAAAATATTATTGGGAAAATTACCGTTTGTCACATGAAGTCATAGCATAACATTGCGGATCCGTTTGCGAAATGCTAAATGAGAGAGTTAGTTAGAAAGTCGTGAAGAGGAATGGGAGTAAAGCCATTGAAAAGTTTATATGAAGGAAAACCTAACCCAGCTGACTGGAGATCCCAAGATCTGGGTTCAATAGGACAACCTACTTGTATAAACCGAGGTCACTGTGGGGGAGTAATAAACTCCATATTCATTTAAGGGAGTTAGTGAACTTCCTAGTCCATTCCTATAACAGTGACACTATGAGGATAAGCATATGGCTTTTAAAGTTAATAGAGAATCACCTATGTGAGAGAGAAGTGGGGTCGCTTCGAAGGGAATTGTGGGGGCGCAATTCTTAAAAGCTCTCAAAAAACCAGGCTAATGTTCATGACCATAACGAACATAACTATGAGAACCAAAATGTGTCAAGGAGATATTTGTGTGAATATATATTGTCGTCTCCACAAACAGCAGACAGTTCAAAGACATCGAGTTTTACTGGCTGCTAGGAGGCAAAGTATATTTCATGAGTTTTACTGTAAAACATCAAGTCATTGAAATTTGTTTCCTTTTATCAATTTCATTCATGTGGGGGATTGTTGGAAAATTTTGGAGAAATGTTGTGAATGACAATTGATAGTGTCATTATGTATACTAATGTGAATTGAAATCAAAATTAATTTGTGGTTTATTTTGATTCATGAGACATTAGCGAAATTAATTGTGTGAGTTAATTGTGACCGTTTTTCTCATATCCCTATTCCTTATAAGTTGAGAGCTCTCCTCTCATTTCCATACACCAAGAACTACTACTATATCCTCTCATTTCATTCATCTTAATTCTATGTGTATGTGTTCGTAATAGAGGGAAGACATGGTTTTGGTTCACCTTGATAACCCTTTTTGCTAACAAAGTTATCCGTTATTGTTGTATCCTGGGAGATAAACGTTCACGATTCTCAAGCACCATGGAGAGGACGAATCTGTCTTAAGGAAATTGTGAGCTTCACAGGCCTCAACATTTTCCTTATTTGTGTTCTTCGGGTCTAAAAAATCAAACAGTTTACGGTACCATTTTCTTCAATTTATATTTATCTTGTTATTATCATTTTTGTCCCTTGTGGCAATACACGTAATATACATAACACTTTCAACCTTCGTAGATCACATCATCATAACGTTGAAGGTTGTTTAGTTTAATGAAATTTCACAAGTCAAGCGCGTCACTCTTTTGTTAAGCGGGTGTATATATATATATATATATATATATATATATATATATATATATATATATATATATATATATATAGAGGAGTTATTTTGCAAACCAAACATCCCTCACATACCAAGGGACAAATCTAGACCATATATCTTCATATCATCCAACGACTCAGATTAAAACAACAGTTATTAATTATATATAAAAAAAAGATACAGGGGTAGAAAGGTAATTCAACACACACGCTCCTAACCCTGCTCAGGCTACACACAACACAACTTCATTTCTCTCACCAAAAACACACATTCAAAAACACACACAAAAACCGATCAAAAACCATGCCCTAGATCTTAGAAACCGAGCAAAGCAACCGGTGATAATCAGAAAAAACTGATATATCCCGACTAAAATTGATATATCCCGACTAAAAATTGATCAAGCTAGCGTTAATCAAACGAATTGTGCAAAATCTATGGTGGAAAATGATCCAATTTAACCTTCGATTCAGTCTCCTACTCATGGTATTATTTATACTCATAACTTCTAATTGTTTTGCTTTTATTTTCAAATTCATTAACAGATTGTGTATGTATGTTAGATTGATGCTGCTAGTTTAGTTGTTGTAACTCAATGTGATAATAAACTGATGAACAAATTATGTATGTGTGTTCGATTGATGCTATTATTGTGGTTGTTGTTGTTGTAACTCAAGCTGCTAATATGTTGTATAATTACCGATTGATGTGTTATCAAGTGTAAATTAAATATTATGTTTAGTTAAATGATGATAATGAGTTTGATTGACAATTGTCGGATCTAAGCCTCCTTGATAGATCTTTGAGCCTTTGGATCGGTAGAATGCCTATGTAATCACAAGCACACTACAAGAGAATCTCTGAATATCAACTTAGTAAAGAATAAGAAGTAACTAATAAACTTTTGATCCTCTATGGATCTTTTATTAACTAATAATGTTTCAATGGAATCGATACAAAACTCATAGCCGCATGTTTCTTTTATACTACAAGAAACCCTAATGCAGCATTACTAAGAAAACGTGTAAAGAGATATACATTATCTCTTCCTAAAATAACTCTAACAAACATACTAAATATACGATAAGACCAGCAGTAACAAACACTGCCAGCAGGAACAAACAATGCTACCAGCAGGAACCATAACGCTATTATGCCAGTAGGAACTACATACCTGCCAGCAGGAACCACTACTACTGCCAGCAGCAATGAAATAAATATTATTCTAATAATTCCTAACATACCATCAACTATAAACGGATTTGAATTGTCTTTACCTGTAGCCGTTTGCTCAGGACTAGCCAATTCTTAGGTTCAAGATAACCTTTGGTGAATTGATTCCCAAATATGGTTTTCCACTGCCTTTACCACATGCCATATACATGTGGGCTAGCCAATTCTTTGGAAACCCCAAAGGGTAAAATCCATAGTGAATTGAAAACCATTCAACTCTCAGAAATGAAACATGGGTGAGTTGAAGACCCTATAGTTTTGAGCAAACTATTACAGCTGTCAACGGATTTGATAATCACACCAGAGCCGTACCCTCATGGTGAGTCAACTCTTTCGTGTCTGTTATACATGGTGAGATGATTACCATTTGTTGTGTGGTTAAAAACCAACACTGTACCTGCATACAAGTTAGTAGACAATCTATACAAATTTTTTTTTAATCACTAATAATACTTAGAAACAAAATAAAATAAACAGAAAGAAAACAAACAAATGAAAATGAAAAAGGTACAACAATAAGCAAGAGATACCATCAATGAGCAGCAGAACCCGGAGGAGCAACAAGTTGGTGCAAACACTCACTATATGAGTCGCTTGGATTGGGCCTGCACTTTTTGTGCCAAATCAAAAAAATTTCTATACAATGTATTGGCCATATCTGATTCACTTTCAATTTCCATCTGTGTATATACCAATGTCAACAAGATAGCAGGCCTAAGTGGATAATCCTTTTCCACCAGCATATAGATCTCTATACCATCCTCTGTAGACACTCTGTGTACTCCACATGAATCAAAAAGTTTCCATGAGACATAACGAACCTGTGAGTTAAACTCCACATAGATTCCCCTCCATCTGGATCATAAATCCTTTTCAGTTGGACCCATAACTCTTTATCTTTATCTTCAGTAGGATCTTAAACTTTGAACTTTTCCTTTACTAAAAGCCATAGCTGATTAAGATCCTCTCTGTCAAAACCTTTAAGGAGATCTTCAAACAACTTGTAACTCTCAGTAATACCACCAAGCCTTAGTATCTTCCATCCCTTCATCCTTCCAGCTATGAAAACTTCCCAGCCAATGATAGGAAACTTAATTTCTAAAGGTTTGGGGTGTGTATACTCTGGGACTATCATCATCATTTTCTTGATCTGCTCATCAGTCAATGCATCTCCTGACTTCAGTTTCTTTGTAACATCAGACTCTAAAACTTCTGATTCTCTTTTCTTCCCCTTTTGGATGTCTTGTCTGATTGGAGTATTTAGCCTTGCATAAGTTTCAAAGAACTTCTTTTCAATTTCAGCATCTGTCCATCCTTTGAAGTCACTCATCTGGTAACTTGCTTGATTCTTCAAATAGTACTTCATGAAATTGACATTGTCTTTTCTGGCAGGCAACTTTGTTTTGTAACCTGACTTTTGCCTTTCTCTGATTCTATGCATCAAGTCATTCCAAGTAGCTTCTCTATTTGTCTGCAAGATAAATTCCTTGAGCTTCTCTGACTTTTCTTCTGCATCTAACTCAGAATCTTTAAGAATCATCACAGCATGTGCTTTGATAATCATGTCAGAATCCAACAAGTATTGTAGTTGTTCATTGAACTCTGCTTGATTAAAATCGTCAGATCTTGATCTATGCATGAATCCAACTATGTTCTGTTCATCATCAACAGACATTTGCCGTGCTAACTCCTCATCCTGAGCTATCTGAGCTTGTTTAGCTTGTTCATTAGCTAAATCCTTTTCATAAATCCTTCTGGCTATCTCTGTATCATGCTTTGTCTCAGCAGTGGCAACTGCTTCAGCAGTCTGAACTGTTTCCCTTTCTTGTGCAGATACAAGACCCTCAAGCTCATCCACCATTGGGGCCTTACCAGTAGAATCTGAAACAGCAGCAATAGAAGAACTCGAAGAAACACCAAGTTCAGCAGGAAAGGGGCCAGTAGTACCACCAGAAGGAATGGTAGTAGTATGTTCAGAGGTGTATTTATCAGTAAGGACACCTTGAGTAATGACACCATCACCAGAAGTAATGCTACTAGAGTAAATCTCAGCAGCAGGAATAACCTTGTCAGAAGAAGTAGCATCAGAAGCAACCAAAGAACTTCCAGCTGCAACACTGGAACTACCAGCTACAACATGTGATTGAAACTTCTCAAAAGCTGACATTCCTGAAGGCTGCTTGGTCCTTCTCCTTGTGAAAGCTTGAGTCTTGGTAGTTGTAGGAGGCTCAGAAAAGGTAGGTACTTCAATGTTTGCACTATCCATGGAAACAGAAGCCAATACATTGAGTCCATCAAATTCCATATCAGCCTGATCATCTTCTGATTCAGAGAGCACAACCCTTCTTTTCTTTTTCTAAAGTTGAGCTTCTAAAGTGTTGACTCTTTCAGTTAGCTTTTGGATAGTCCTACCAAAAGTCTCTTTTGTGTTTTACATTCTTAGTTCTATTTCCAAGGATTCTACCTTCTTTCCGAAATTCTTTTTAGTTTCCTTTAGTTCAGACTCCAATGCTTCAACTTTCTTCATATACTTGTCAAGGAAAGTGGACATAGGAGTGAGAGCATCAGGATCCTCAGCTCCACCAGCAGGAATACCTGTGGTGTGAAGAGCCTCTTTGGATCTGGGTGGAGAGACAGAAGAATCTCCTCCAACATTGGTGTCAAATCCAAAAGGCTGCCTAGATGGACTAGGAGTGGATAGCCTTGAGGATGTAGGCATATCAAGAGAAGGCTCAACTGCAGGTGATGGTTGATCAACAAATGGGTCAACATTGGTGGTCTGGTCAATAGGCTCATCAGGGACAATGGTTTGAGATGTGTTAGGTATAGGAGATGGTGATGGCTGGGTATCAGCAGCAACTGATGCCTCAGCAGCATCAGATGCCTCAACACCAGTAGGAATTGGTGCATTGGCATCAGCAGCATCAGCTATAGGTGGTATATTACCACCAGCAGCATCAGGCTGCACCACCAGCAGCATGAGCTGCACCATCAAGTGCAGCCCCACTAGGCAACATAGCAGCTAAAAGAGGCTGATGTTCCACATCAAACTTATACCTCATGGTTGCAAAGAGTTTGGCAGTAAGCCTATTCCTGATCTTAGGGGTATGGTCATTAGTCTGAATATCTAATATTGTTTGTAAAAACCTAGGGTACATTAAGAATTTATGCTTGGCATTACCTAGGTTCCCAATCATCCCATCGAAAATAAACCTTGACCAATTAAACATCCTCCCAGCAGATAGACATATGAGGCCAGAAGTAAGAGGGCTTGAGAATTGATCCCATCCTCCTGTCTTTGGACTAAGGCATTGCAAAAGAGTGTGAACAAGAAATCTCCATTGAGGAGAGAACCTATTTTTATAAAAGGTAAAAGTACCATCAACAGGATACCCGATTGTAGCCAAACCAGCCTGAATGTCTTGTTCCGCAAAATCATATAAACCATCTGCATCATTGAGTTGAAGATGAATCCTGATGGAGGATTCACTGATGACATGCTCGATCCCATCAATTTTTGCCACAATCTCCTTTGGCCTTCCCTCAGGTGTGCGTAAAGCTGTTGTAGCCCAAAATTGTTTGACTAGAGAGTCATAAACCACAATTGGGCAATGAGTAAGTGCAAACCGAATGGAGGACCCTCTTAAGAAGGTAAGTATTTCATCATACCCTCCACTTTGATTTAAGGTTTCCAGATATCCCACTTTGTTATGGTCATCTTTATATTGAAGTACCGCCATTGAGAATGATCAGAGAAAGTGTTGTTGAAAGGAGAAGCAATGAGTTAGGTTTGAGAGAAAATGGTTATTTTGGGTGTAGGATGAGTAATTTAGGTCATTTATACGGTTACCAAACTTAGCAATTTGAATTGCAAGTATGTCGCGAACGAATCTTTGACCAATTTGACTTTAAAGCAATCCCAAAATAAATACCCAAATTCTTCAAAACCAGCAGCAATCACCCATCAACCAGCAGCAACCAAAAAGTCAACCAGCAGGAACAAACTGCTATTTGACCAAAGTCAAATCCATACTTAACTCCATTCTTTACGAGAATTAATTCCAAAACCAACCCAACATTTAATTGCCTTAACCTTCAACAGGTCTATAAAAGGACTCAACGAATCACCATAACACATTACATACAACAAAACCCAAAATGAGCTCCACAAAACCAATAATTGTGGATAGTTCCTCTGATTCATCATCTGAATCCTCAGGTTGGAAGAACTACTTTCCTCCCAACTACTCCTCTCAGGCCAGTAGTAACCAAAAAGGCAAGGAAAAGGCTAAGGAGGTTTCCTCTGAAGACCTTCCAACTCCTCCATCTTCTGAATCCTCAGATGATGAGCCCTCATCCTGGCCAAAGTCTCTGACCTACTATCAAGGTTCTTGGAAAATAGATCCACCACATCATCCACTTTCAGCCACGCTGACACGAGATATGGAGAAGGTTGTGGCAGCCATGAGCCAAATTCCAGTTCCTTCAAAAAATCAACCACTCCCACAGCCAAGGTAACAGGTGCTGGGTCTTGTGTGCAAGAGACTAAGTGAGGCCATTGAAGGAAGAGGAATCCACAAAACCATGCCAGATGTCAAGGGCAAGGGTAAAGGAAAGCTGGAGTAGGTGGCTGGCTGGGTGGTTGTCTGGGTCTGAGGAGTAGGTTGTTTGGTTGTTTAGGTTGTTATCTGATGGTATCTGCTGTTTGATTGTTGTTATCTCATATGGTTTGATCGATCTTGTAATCCCAACTAATGAATAAAAGTTTACTTTTCCTTGATTTCATGAGATTGTTGACTTAAAACCTGTAAAATGATTAGAAGATACACAATACACAAAATATACAGAATTTAAAAACAAAAGTTAGTAAACACATAAAATACAAGCATAAGCCTCCCCTTAGGCTTATGCCTCCCCTCAATTTTAGCAAGAACTGAACTAAGGAGACTGATATGATCCATTATAATTCCTGGATCCCTGTCTCAAATAATGCCTATTGTGTCTCCAAGTACCATCTGTAGAGTACTTAACATTAGATTGCCATCTTGTTCCCCCCAAATTACAACCAGGCCAATAGTCATACTGAAAGTAAGTGTTGGTAGGTCTGTTAATGTGTCTAGCAGCATTCCTTTTCCAACCAGCAGAATTGGTTCTACCAGCTGGAACTGGCTTACCAGCAGGAACAACTGCTGGTCTAAGAGGCCTACCAGCAGCAACAGGTGCTGGTCCTTTTGCAATACCAGCAGGAAATGCATTTTCCTTAGGGACAAATGAGAGAATCTTCTCAACATTTTTCCACATAGTTCTAGTTTACTTTTGTTTAGCACAAACACCCATTTTATTCTCATAGAAATCACAGTCTTTGATGAGGTGAGAATAACTACCACATACAAAACATGATTTCCTTTTAAAAACTTTGTTCTTTTCATGTCTTCTTTTATTACACACAAAAGTATCACAACCAACACTTGAAGGAGAATTGATTTTAACAGAATTAAGAGAACAATTGTCAAAAGAAGCTGTTTTAGAAATAGATTCATCATCAGCCACTCTTGTGGATAAATCATCAGCCCTGTTTGTGACAGACTTATTACTTGAATCACATGAGGTATAGTCATCAGACTTGGATTCAGAGGACTTGTCACTGTTAACACAAGAGACAAAGCCATTAGATTCATTGTCTGAAGTAGGCAAGTCATTGGACTTTTTGCCATAGGACAGGTGTGATTCATCTAAGTCTATGTCAAGGTCTGCGTGGATAGGGACAGGCTTAAATACTCCTCTGATAGGTGGAGGAACAGCATGCATTTCTCCTTCTTTTACAAACTTTACAGGGATTTGGTAATTAACCTCCTTAGGGGTAGGGTCAAACCATTTTGGCTCAATAGTTTCATCAGTTTTATGATACCCCAAACCTTTCTTATACTTTACAGACTGAGTGCTATTATTTATCTTATCTACAAGTTTAGATGATTCTTTCAAAGAATTGCACTTAGCCTCCTCACTTTCTAATTTAGCCTGTAATTCCTGTTTCTCTAAAACCACTTTATCATGTTCTCTTTCAGAATGTTTTAGCAAATTAGTAGTATTTACTAAATCTCTTTCTAACACCCTAATCTTTTCTTCATATGCTAATTGATTCTTTTGGTACCAATCTTTTTGTTTTTCTAAAGTTTTAAGAGCTTTTTCATAAGCTTGAACTTTAACAAACAATTCGTTATATTGAGGCTCTATGTCATTAAACTCTTTCTTAAGGACAGAGTACATTTCATGACAGCCAAACGGATAATTTTGTACCTGAGATGAACATCCCATTAAGGCAAATTCTTCTACATTATCCTTTGCTTTATTAGCCACACTGAATGTTTGAATGACATTTCCTTTTTCTTCAGTATCATCCTGTTCTGTCCGTTTCTCCATAGAATCAAAAGGTAGCAACGATTTAATTTTCATGGCCCATATTTCAAATTTATCTTCTGATGAAGACATTGTGTAAGGGTTTAAGAGATTTGTTTGAGATGTTTTCTTCTTCGACAGAGACCCTCACCAGGCTCTGATACTACTTGTCGGATCTAGACCTCCTTGATAGATCTTTGAGCCTTTGGATTGGTAGAATGCCTATGTAATCACAAGCACACTACAAGAGAATCTCTGAATATCAACTTAGTAAAGAAGAAGAAGTAACTAATAAACTTTTGATCCTCTATGGATCTTTTATTAACTAATAATGTTTCAATGGAATCGATACAAAACTCATAGCCGCATGTTTCTTTTATACTACAAGAAACCCTAATGCAGCATTACTAAGAAAACGTGTAAAGAGATATACACTATCTCTTCCTAAAATAACTCTAACAAACATACTAAATATACGATAAGACCAGCAGTAACAAACACTGCCAGCAGGAACAAACAATGCTACCAGCAGGAACCATAACGCTATTATGCCAGCAGGAACCACTACTACTACCAGCAGCAATGAAATAAATATTATTCTAATAATTCCTAACAACAATTTTAGTGAATATGTGTCGATTGTGGTAAGGTATTTAGAGCTTATGCCGGTTAATTAGTTAATGTGATTACGATTAACGTAGAACTATCGTCCCGAAAAAAAGGAAATTGTATAAGCTTGTTGATTGATGATAAATCAATTAGTAGATTTAATTGTTTCATTATCATTGTTGTATAAGCCTATCGATTGATGATAAATAAATTAGTAGATTTAATAGTTTCATTATCATTGTTACATGTCGCATTTCTTTGTTAGGGTGCTAGTTTTCGAGTGTAAATAGTGGATGCTTATGTGTTCAATTGATGTTGTTTCGAGCTTCACTTGTTGAACAATTCCGGTGTCGATTTGTTAATGCTTTAAGTGTCATTTGTTGCTCTTTAGGTGTCACTTTCTTGATATTTAAATGTCATTTGCTACTATTTTAGATGTTGAATTTATGTTGTTCGAGTGTGGAACCATTGATTTTCTTTGTGTTTATTTGTTGTTGTCATAAGGTATAATATATTGCTTGAGTTCAATTTTCATGTCACATCACATGTGATACGCATACAATCACATGTGATAAACTATAAGTAATAAAAAAGATCCGTGTACAATAACATGAGATTATGCATAGAATCACATGTGAAAATCATTCTGTGAGATAACTGTATGTTTGTTAGACTATGAAAAATGATTAAAGCTAATTGATGTTTTGATTTTTGCGATAGTTACTTATTGATATATGTGAGTAGTATCACATTAATAGATATGCATACATGACTACCTAAGTTGTAAAAGATGAGTTAATTTGAGTTAGTAAAAAAAGCATTTAATTTGTATTAAAATTTTTGCTTCTTTTAGGATTAAGAGTGGATATATCTTGTATTTTTTGGTCTTCTATTCCCTTAAAATGGCAGAAACAGGAGTTAATATAAGTTTAGTAAAACAATCTCATCATTTTTATAACTAATACCGTTCTTGGTTGGCATTACAGATGTCTGTATTGTTGGTGTTGCACGTACACCACTTGGTGGATTTCTTGGTTCTCTTTAATCCTTACCAGCTACCAAATTCGGATCAATTGCAATTGAAGGTAATTTATAGTTTTTTTTTTTGTTTATTTAATAAGATTCCGACAATGTTGTGTTGTCTCTTTGCAGTGAATTGTATATCGTACTCTTCTTAACTGTTTATGCAAATTTTTAGGTGCTCTAAAGAGGGCAAATGTTGATCCATCACTTGTGCAAGAAGTATATTTTGGAAATGTTCTTAGTGCTAATTTGGGGCAGGGTCCTGTAAGGCAAGCAGCATTAGGTGCAGGGATTCCTAATACAGTCGTCAGCACCACTATTAACAAAGATTGTGCGTCAGGGATGAAAGGTGCGCAAACTATTTCTGTAATTACTCTATACTATATTTAATTGTACATTTTTTCATAGTGCGAGGTTAAATTTGGTGGAATATTACTTGGCGTCTATAACATGTATTTTTGGTAGCTGCAGCAACCATGTTGGCAGCACAGAGCATCCAATTGGGAATAAATGACGTAGTTGTGGCAGGTGATATGGAAAGCATGTCTAATGTCCCCAAATACATTGCCGATGCAAGGTTAATATTCTCTTCACTTCCTGTATTGCCTATGTCTATATGAACTCGACCACCTCTTCGTCTAGTTTTAGAACTTATTATTATTAGTGGCAGTATTGTTTGTGTTACTTTACATAAATAGTAATTTCGAATGAATAAACCTTCACACAATATTGGAAGTTATTCTAAAAATGATCACATTCTCCCTACTCTATAGCTTCATTTTCCAAAATCAAATTAGAAGTTCTGTACAGGTTGCTGTAATAGCACTTCAACATAATGCATGATGTAGCTGAGAATTCTAGCAAGAGCTTACAAAAAAAGGTGATACTGGTTCTTATTTGCAGGAAAGGATCTAAATTTGGACTTGACACTCTTGTTGATGGCATGGTGAAAGACGGGTTGTGGGATGCTTTTAATGATTTTAAGATGGGAAACTGTGGTGAAATATGTGCTGATATGCATGAACTTACAAGAGAACAACAGGTACATTGTTTACGAACTTTTTTTTTGTACTGCCATGAATTGTTAACTGATATGGTGCAGGATGACTATGCTATTCAAAGCTTTGAGCGTGACATTGTTAACTGATATGGTGTAGGATGACTATGCTATTCAAAGCTTTGAGTGTGGTATTGCTGCCTGAGATAGTGGTGCCTTTGCTTGGGAAATAGTTCCTATAAGATTACTTGTATTACTGGAATTTAGATGCTAAGCCTTTTTTACGCTTATGCTAATTGCTATGTCTGGAACTGTACAGGTTGAAGTACCTGGACCAAGAGGACGACTGTCACACCCTGAATTTACCTGTTAATGGCAGCGGATATGAATACCTTGGTGTGACTTTCATGGCGTCTCATACAATGGATATATTGAACGACCTAAAGTGCCGTTTTGAAAATACACGTTTGATCATAAATAAAATCAGAGTTTACAAAACATAGGTCCCAAATGATGTTGCAAGTTTATATAACAAAACCATAGTAGATCAAACGTTTACATAAGTGCATGAAAATAAGGGATGCAAGTCGACCCCGCGACTCCAAAATAGCCAAATGCATGTCCACACGCTAGCTAATTACCTGAAAATACATTGCTAAAAACGGTCAACATAAAGTTGGTGAGAGATCATAGGTTTAAAAAAAAATGAAGGTATACGATAGCCACAAGCATAAAGTGTATGACATAAGTCACATAAAAATGGTGTACAATAGACTTAAGCTCATGACCCCGAAACTATGACTGAATCTATGGTGCCCCTCAGAGTGTTTTGCCAGGCACTCTAATAAAAAGACATGAAATGCATCCGCTATCGGTTATTGGTCAAAGCCAACACGGATGGAGGCGTCACCCTCGATAGATCTATCCACTCACTCTCGCTTACAGGTAAATTAACGGTTCATGATATAGGGGACTTTCATATGGCAACAAGGTAACTTAATCTATGTACAAGGAATTTGATACTAGGGCTCGCATATAAAAATGGTTGCAATGTATTCTCCCCCGTGGGATTTGAAATGAAATAATAAATTGAAAAACGGGGCTATGAAAACTCACCTCAAGTGATGGTACAACAATGCTATGAGTATGTGATGAACGGGAACAACAAGGCGCGTACACTAGCCGCTACCTATCATGAATGAGCATAATCTACTTAGATTATGAGGCAATGTAGTGCATGTACATGTATATGTAACCTATACCACTCGTACTTTGAAAATAATAGTTATCGTTAATATGTAAAGTTCTTCCAAAACTTGATATAAATATGTTAACTTGTTTCGTCAAAACTAGTCATGTAATAAAGTGTATAAAACGTTCGTGTTAGTATCGGCGTTTTGAAAACATGAAATGTAATATGATAGTCGTGTTAATAAGTCTTTGATCGTACGTGTTCCAACGGGTAAGAATTTCGGTTCTCCATAGTCGTTACGTGAAAAATATAGTTTCTAGTACGTAAACATTTTCTAGTTAAAAAGCTGTCAAAATGAAAGGTATATTATCGATGTTTAAACGCGTGTATCTTGTTCGTTATTAGCTCGTTTTCGACGTTCTTTATATCCGTGGTTTCGTATAAACATGTACTAATATATTTTCAGTAGCCCGGGTCATCTAGGTCGCGTTAAACGCCTCAGTTTGTCCGTCGAAAGTCGTGTAACAGCATGTTAGTTTCTGAAAATTAGTTTTCGTCGTTAAACTTTGAAAAATCATATCTCCTTCGTTATTAACTCGTTTTTATCCCCGTTTTCGGCCACGGCTTCGTCTCGGAATGTATTTTCTAAATATTTGGCCAAAAATTATCTCACACCTACTGATTTTCCCACGTTTCACTTTTAAGGACAGAATGTTTTATATACTAGTTAAAACTTGATTTTCTAGTTACTAACTTGTCCAAAAATGTCACAAACAACAACCAATCATTCTAAAACTTACCATATATCTTTTTAAGGTGTCAAGGGTCCTAAACATCGTCATCCATGTAAATCTAACAAGGATCTAAGTATATAACACTTCTAGGGCTCATAACTTGTAAAAAAATTATAAAGAGTGGTATAACTAACATATACTTGTAAATCTTCTACAAAAATTATATAAACATGATATTAACTTGGAAAAATTATGAAAATGAGTTTTGACAACTTACTTGAAAGATTAGTGAGCAAATGAGGAAGAAAACTTAAGAAATCCTTTGAGTTTGTATTTCAAAACCCTTGAAGGACTACTAGTAGAACTTGTTTATGTAATGAGCTTGTAAAATTTGTGATCCTTGCTTGTGTTTCTTGTGTAGGCCGAGCACCAAGAGGGGGAGGGAGAAGAGAGAAACTTGCTAGTTTACTTGAAGATTATGTGTGAAAATGAAGTGAAAAATGAGGTTAACTATTATATAGTGGACAAGATTTAGTAGGCATTAAATGAGAAGTGATAAGTTGCTATTTTTGAGGGTGTTGGGGGGGGTGAGGCCGGCGCAACAAGGAGAAAAAGGGGGGGGCCTCCTTGGTTAGTTCCATGTAATGATTATATAAGATAAGTATGTTTATTTAGTGTAGTTTGTAAGTAGTTTAAGTGTAATCGGGTACCGTGTTTGCTAGAAATAAATTTTAACGGAGTTAGTCGGGACTTGACGAAGTCATAAAAATTACAAAAATATGTTGGGTACAAACATTGGGTGTTCGGGTAATTATTGTTTAGTTTTTACAAAAACCGTCGTAATTATATTAAATGTACGATATAAATTAAATAAATTCGCAAAATACCGGGTAAATGAATTTTATAATTTTCTTGATGTTAAAATGAGTATAAAATATATCGGGACCATCGTGGGGATTTTCGGACGTGTTAGTCACATTTATTGATCGCGCGTTAACGTTTTAATTAAAAGTAATTATACGTAAAACGTCAAATGTAACAAAAATATTAATTTGATAAACCTACGAGTGGAATAGTATGAAAATGTAAATATGATGATATGCAGACTATTACTAGTCCGAATGCAATGATCCTACTGATGATGCATAAATTTTGCAGCTAAACCAAACCGGTTACGCTGAAATGAATGATGAATGATGGACATGAATGGTGATTTGTCGAGGTTAGGAAAGTGACCTGAAATTACGGGTTGTGACAGTCGCCCCTCCAAAAGGGAATTCAGTCCCTGAATTCAATTGTTGTTGGTTTCAGAAGCAGGCTCGGGAAAAAGGTGCGGATACTTGCGTCGCATTTGGTCTTCTCGTTCCCAAGTAAACTCGGGTCCTCTTCGAGAATTCCAGCGAACCTTCACGATAGGAATTCGACTCTGCTTCAATTGCTTGACCTCACGGTCCATGATTTCTACAGGTTCTTCCACGAAATTAAGCTTGTCATCTAGTTGAATTTCTTCAAGTGGAG
Organism: Artemisia tridentata subsp. tridentata; assembly: GCA_021014915.2. Lineage (NCBI taxonomy): Eukaryota > Viridiplantae > Streptophyta > Magnoliopsida > Asterales > Asteraceae > Artemisia > Artemisia tridentata. Next base: position 151,180,336 of record CP139503.1, on the reverse strand, counting down.
TAACGGACGACTCGTCGGAAAGACACTTCTTGAGGTTTGAAACATGAAATGTGTTATGAACGTTGCTGAGTTCTGGCGGAAGTTCAAGTTTGTAGGCCACCAGACCAACCCTTTCTATGATCTTGAATGGCCCAATGTATCTCGGGTTTAGCTTCCCGCGTTTCCCAAATCGGATCACGCCCTTCCAAGGCGAAACCTTCAACATGACTTTATCTCCAACTTGAAATTCCAATGGTTTGCGTCGAACATCTGCATAGCTTTTCTGTCGACTTCTAGCTGTTTCGAGCCTTTCTCGAATTTTAACAATCTTCTCGGTTGTATCTCGTACCATCTCTGGTCCAGTACATTGTACATCACCGACTTCGGCCCAACAGACCGGTGAACGACACTTACGACCATAAAGTGCCTCAAATGGTGCGGCTTTGATGCTCGAATGGTAGCTGTTGTTGTAAGAAAATTCGATCAATGGCAAATGGTTAGCCCAACCATTTCCAAAATCAATCACACACGCTCTAAGCATGTCTTCTAGTGTCTGAATCGTTCTTTCACTCTGACCATCAGTCTGAGGATGGTAAGCAGTGCTCATGTCTAACTTGGATCCAAAGGAATCTTGTAACGACTTCCAAAAGTTCGATGTAAAACGGCTATCTCTGTCGGATATGATGGAAACTGGTGCTCCATGTCTTGAGATTATCTCCTTGACATAAAGTCTAGCGAGTTGGTCCATGGAATAAGTCTCTCTAATCGGTATGAAATGGGCTGATTTGGTGAGACGATCTACTATAACCCAAATAGCGTCGAATCCACCTGAAGTCTTAGGAAGTTTAGTAACAAAGTCCATTGTAATACGCTCCCATTTCCATTGAGGAATCTCTGGCTGTTGAAGTAACCCTGACGGTTTCTGATTCTCGGCTTTCACTTTAGCACACGTAAGACATTTGCTAACATACCTCGCTATCTCTGCTTTCATATCGGGCCACCAATAAAGTTGCTTGAGATACTGATACATCTTATCAGAACCTGGATGAATAGAGTACTTCGACTTGTGCGACTCATGCATAATCAACTCTCGTACTCCACCATAAAGGGGTATCCAACTTCTGTCCTTGAAGCATAACACTCCATCGGACCTCTTTACAAAACCATTCTTGTTCTCGGGCATACCATAAATCTTCTCGTGTGGTCGGTTTTCTTCTTTGAGTGCTTCAATCTGAGCCTCTAAGATCTTTGATGGTAAAGGTGAAATAATTGTCATTCCCAATGACCTGACCCTCAAAGGTTTGGGTCGTTCTTTCCTGCTAAGAGCGTCAGCTACAACATTAGCTTTTCCTGGGTGATATTGGATCTCACAATCGTAGTCACTAAGCAACTCTAGCCAACGACGTTGCCTTATATTGAGTTCCTTCTGATCAAGTATATGCTGTAAGCTCTTGTGATCGGTATATACCACACACTTGGTGCCATAAAGATAGTGCCTCCAAATCTTGAGTGCGAAAACTACAGCACCCAATTCCAAATCGTGTGTAGTGTAATTCTTCTCGTGTTTCTTAAGCTGACGTGACGCATAAGCAATCACTTTCTCGTTCTGCATTAACACGGCTCCAAGCCCTTTGTGTGATGCATCGCAATATACCACAAAATTTTCAATTCCTTCTGGTAGTGCTAAAATCGGCGCGCTACAAAGCTTCTGTTTCAACAACTGAAATGCGGACTCTTGCTTATCTCCCCATTCGTACTTCTGATTCTTCTATGTCAACTTGGTCAGCGGCTTAGCTATCTTAGAAAACCCTTCAATGAACCTCCTGTAATATCCGGCAAGTCCTAAAAATTGGCGAATTTCTGTCGGAGACTTGGGCGTAGCCCAATCTTTAACTGCCTCAATCTTTGCTGGATCAACTTGTAGTCCTTGGCTATCAATGACATGACCAAGAAATTGAACCCTTCGTATCCAAAAATCACACTTAGAAAATTTGGCATACAATTGCTCCTTCTTGAGCAGTTCTAGAATCGTTCTGAGGTGTTCTTCATGCTCTTGCTTACTCTTGGAATAAATTAAGATGTCGTCGATGAATACAATCACAAACTTATCAAGATACGGCTTACACACCCTATTCATGAGGTCCATGAATACCGCAGGTGCGTTAGTTAATCCGAACGGCATCACTTGAAACTCATAGTGTCCATAACGTGTTCTAAATGCGGTCTTCGGGATATCCTCCTCCCGAACTCTAAGCTGATGGTAACCGGATCTCAAATCAATCTTGGAGTAATAACTAGAACCTTGCAACTGGTCGAACAAATCGTCAATCCTAGGGAGTGGATAACGATTCTTCACCGTCAACTTGTTCAGTTCTCGGTAGTCAATGCGCATCCTGAAAGACCCATCTTTCTTCTTCACAAACAAAACCGGTGCTCCCCAAGGCGAGGAACTCGGTCTAATGAATCCCTTGTCCAGTAATTCTTGTAATTGGTTCGACAACTCTTGCATTTCGGAAGGCGCTAAACGATACGGTGCTCTTGCAACAGGTGCGGCTCCTGGCACTAAGTCGATCTGAAACTCAACTTGACGCGTAGGTGGTAGTCCAGGTAATTCTTCCGGAAAAACCTCGGGAAAGTCCTTAACAATTGGCACATCCCCAAGTCGTTTCTCATCCGACTTCTTCTCAGTAATGTGAGCCAAAAATGCATAACAACCCTTCTTGATGTACTTCGCGGTCTTGATGCATGATATGATACTAAGTCTAGTTCCGCTTCGCTCTCCCCGAACAACTAATGTCTCCCCATCATAAGGAAGATGAACAACCTTCTCATCACAAATAATTTTTGCACGGTGACGGGACAACCAATCCATGCCGATGACAATGTCAAAACTACCAAGTTCTACGGGCATGAGATCTATGTTGAATGGATGATTAAGGAAATTGATGGTGCAATTACGGAGAACTGTATTGGTGCTAACTAAAGACCCATTAGCTAGTTCAACTTGAAATGAAATGTCTAGTGCGGTTGGTGTAATGTTGAGTAAAGGTGCAAACGTAAGTGAAACGAAACTTCTATCGGCTCCCGAATCAAATAAAATAGAAGCATAACGATTATTGACAAGGAACGTACCCGTGACAACCTTCGGGTCTTCGCGGACATCATCTCCACCCATGACGTAAGCTCTCCCTCGAGCTATTCCGCCTTGATTTGTCGTTTTTAGTATATTTTATTTCCGAAGGAAAAGGCAACGTATGCGTTTTCCCCGGGTCGTTTCCCAACGAAGGTCGAATATCGAGTCTTTGTTCCGGTGTCGAATACGTGTAGTGAATGTGTGTGAAAAAGAGTGATTGATTTTTGATTTTATACTACGAACAATTAAAATAATAAAAGTAAACAATTAATTAATCTAATGCAACAATTAAACTAAGCATGTGAATTTTAAAAGTGAAAAATTTGAAATTAAAAACGTTATGCGACGTATTATAAAACGTAACTAAAAATGATTTTGTGAAATTTAAAACCTAAAAATAATTTTCCTATATTAAAAATGATAAAAGTAAATTTTTGGAAAAAAAAAATATCTTTTTTTTTTGACTTTTTAATATTTTTTTTTTTATGAATTAAAAAACTAATTAAATCTATTTAAATGATTTAAAAATAGTAAAAATAAAATGTGAAATTGTCAATCTAAAATGCAAAAGTGAAAACCTAAAGGACTAAAAATGTAATTTCATGAAACTGATTTAATAAAGAAAATAAAAGTTTATAAAAGTTTAGGGACTAAAAGTGTAAAAACTAAAACTATTTTAGACTTAATAAAAGACAAGGACTAGAATTGCCAATTAACAAACTGTTTTAACACTAAAAATTACCTAGACACGAATTTAACTAAAATAGAAAACTACAGGGGCTAAAAATGACAAACTCAGAAACTTGTTTTATTTTCTATATCAGAAATAATCCTCACAAGCTATTTTCAAAAGCTTATAAAAAGCTCAAAACTTAACCAATTTTAAAAATGAAAATTGTTTTGGAAAGCTTATCAAGCAAAGATTATAAAAATCTAAAAAGCCCTTTCACAAAAACTTAATTGCTAGCTCGATTTCGGCCTAGATCAGCAGTGAAAAACCATAAGTTCAGCTGCACTATTTGACAGATCTTATAAGAAGAAAATGTGCAATACACTTAATCATGCCAAAGAGTACCATTCAAACAATACTTAGCTTATAGAAACATGTTAAGACCGTAGCAATATCTAATATCCAACCTATTGATTCAACAACCTCAAATTAAGCAAGAACTCTTGAAATCTGATAAAATTAGCTTTTATACCCTAGATTAATCACAAGCAAACCTCAGCTAATCAATATCAAGCTCATATTATTCTGCAAGAAATATAAACCAAATACTACCTTAACTAACTGCTATTGTAACTTTAAACTATAAACTTCTGAAAATAGATATAAACCTAAAACTCAACTAATTAACTGACTTACTGAGAAGTGATTGCCAATCTAAATTAACTTATACCTGTTCCAGCTTAAAACAACAATAGCTCAGCAAAACAAATAAACCTCAGCAACACAATAAACCTCAGCAACACAATAAACCAGGCTTATAAGCCACTAATAACAACCCAATATTCCAGCTCAGCTTCTCATCACCATCAGCATAACCAACTTATCATCAGCTTATCCAACTTATCAGATAATATATATATATATATATATATATATTTTTTTTTTTTTTTTTATAACTGAAGTAACACTAAAAAAAAAACAATACTAAATAAAGTTTAATTCAAGAACAACTTTAAAACTGAGAATGAAAATTTCATTGAACCGAAACAAAATTACAAAGTTAAATTCGGAAAATTAAAAAACAATGAAATAAACTTGCAAAGTTAAATTCGGATGAACATAATAGTGATTTAAAACCGAAATTACAATAAAACAATTACACTAAAACATTAAAATAAAAATTACAAATCCTCTCGTTAAAACATTAAATTCGACTGAAAGTAACAATAAAATGATTAAAATTAAATCTAATCTATCTAAAAAAACTAAAAACTAACTACCAAAAAAAACTAGCCTTCGAACTGAGGATGATCCCCGCTATTTATAGCGCTTGATCGATTCTTCTGGAGAGTCCATGTTGGCGATCCGCGTGAGCACTTGAGCCAATCTTCACCCTTGGATCTTCCCTTCCTCTCCAAGCTTCATTTTCCTCCGTACGATCAAAAGTGGTGCGTGTCTTGGCCAATCACATGCTGCCACGCGTCATTCTTATCGTCAGTAGCATCCTCGAAGTCCGTGCAATGACCATCTTACCCTTAATTGTGGTAATTTTTGATTTGAGGAATTAGGGTTCTTCGGTTGGGGATTTGGGGTAAAAGGGATTCGGTATTTTTGTGAGAGATAAGTGAGGGTGAATGTGTTTGTTTATTTAACCTTTTCTATTTGACCGAGTAGTATTTATGGATTTGACCGGGTTTAGTTTTAAGTGTTGGATCGGGTCAAGTGGGGTAAAGGGAGTGGGCTCGGGTCAGGGTATAATTTTAAGTTGGGCTAGGATTAGTAGTTAACGTGGGCCGGTGATGGTTTTATTGTTGGATTGGTGTGGGTAAATTTTGAAGTGGATTTGTTTTTTTTAAATCCGGTTTTTGTTGTTTAGTTTGGATTTGGTTTTGGTTAAAGTTCAAGGACCAATGTGTATTTTCTGAATTTTAAGGGATCATTGCTGTCATTTTTCTAAAGTAGGATCCAAGGGTGAAATTGACAATCTCTGAAAATATGAGGACCTCGGTTGACTTGTTGACCATAATTACTTCCCGGCATCGGCTAAAAATAACACTTCCATATCTCGTGCTCGGTTTCCCGGTTCTCGGCTTGATTTTGTCCTTTTCTTTGATATTCGTGCCTGCATATGTAAAAACACAAAAACACAATATATTTGGCATTTTGGTCGGGTTTTTGGTCTTTTTGGGTCCGGTTTTGGTCTAGAAATGGTATGTGTTTAAGCACATACCAAAATTCCCCCAGACTAAGCTATTGCAATGTCCTCATGCAATATTATAAGAACTCCCCGATTTTCCTTTTTATTCTATTTTTGTATTTTCTTATTTTTCATGTGACGGCTTTGTCGACAATCATTATCTAACGATAACTTTTAGGATCACGGAGCAGGAAACACGACTCATAAAGAAGTGACCATACGGATAAAATTCGTCGTTCCTGATTTTTCACGAGTCCCCAAACTAAGCTTAAAAACGAAATCATTGTCATATACAAGTTAGATTGCCAACACTACTCAAAAAGCTAATTGTGGACTTCTCGTTCCCAAATTCCTATTTTTCTCTATTTATTTTATTTTTGGTGAGAAATGAATTTCTTCAAATTCTCGTTTCGATAATTTTTAATCTGATAAAGATACCTAGTTTAGACGCTAAGTAGTTTCCAAACCTTCCCTCGAAAACCGTTGCATACAAAAATGAGGTCCACATCAAGGTCTCTGATTTAACACGATTTTGAGAATATCCCTTTTATTTGCGACCGAAACAACTCATCTACGAGTCCAGAGACGGAAGCCTTTATTAGGATACCTCGGAGTCGAAATTTGGCATTTTTAACATTATTAAGCACATATTATTATATCCTTGGCCCTTTATAACAATCACAACATCGGCTGCGAACCGACAAGATGTGATAGTCTATTATGACCTTGGAAATTTCCTCTGCCTTTATTAGAAGTCTACAACATCGGCTGCGAACCGGCAAGATGCAGAAAACTTTTTATGGCTTTGGATTATTATTATTATTCATTATTCATTATATATTTTGCCAAATCCCGAGTCCTACGGCTTTTATAACAATCCCAACATCGGTTGTGAGCCGGCAAGATGGAATAGTCTATTACACCGTAACACTGGCAGTACCTTGATGTGTACCCAACTCTCATAAGCAAGAATTCTCTTAAGAAGGATTAAAAACTAAATTTCGCCAAAACCAAAATAGCTTTAATTATTTATAGAGTACTATTTTTGGTGAAACAAGCTGATGGGAACAAAAAACCACAAATAACTTCGATGAGCTCTAAAGAGATCCAACTACTCCACGTTTAGCAATCTAACTTATAAACAACTCTATCATTTCTCGTTCTTCGCAAATTTAAAATCTTAAATAATAAGATCCGCGAATGCTTAGCCTTATAATCAAGCTATGCATATATAAAGTCAAATACGGGAACTTGCAACTTCTTAAAAAGAATTCGCATTTTCTAGCTCCTTATGTAAAAGACTAGCACGAGCTTAAAGATTATAAACTGTTAAGGAGACAAGCTAGGGCTCAACACGCCCGATCAAGTCAGAATTTTATTCCTACTCTCACCAGCGGAAAGTCAACAAAAATGTCAAAATTTATTATATTTTTGCACAAAATTTTTTAAATTTTCTCATTTTTTTTTTGGATTTTTTCAATTTTTGGAGAAAAAACGGGGTTGCATGAGAAAACGGCAAAATTTGCAAGGCAAAAATCAAATCGACAGATTACCCCCCCAGACTAGAACGAGACATTGTCCTCAATGTCTTAAAGGTACGGGTTCTCCCTACAAAAATCTAAGGCCGTTTATTAATTATGCCAAAAGATCAATGTAAAACGATAAGATTTTGGATATTGGATAAGCAGCGGATGATGAAACTCGAGTAGCGAGAAGGAAACTACGAGCACGAGAGTCTTCATCATCATATATATAATAAATAAAAAACCATTTGAATACTTGTCACCAAGTATTCGCAATACCAAAAAAATCGAAAATCAAAAATAATATAAAAAAAAAAAAAAAAAAAAAAAAAAAAAAAACACTTTTCCTAAAGTGTTTTCACCTTTAATAAACATCCTCGGTCTTCCGTTGAAGGAGGGCGGTTGTAAACCATTCCGAATAAACAACAAAACAAATCGTGAAATTAAACGTTATCGGACTACTTTAATTCTACAACCGGATAGCGAGTAGTTTTGAAGGAAACGGTTACGGATAACGTAACGGTTACCAAAAATAAAATAAATTTGTTTTTCAAAGTTTTTATAAAAATAAAATTCCAAAAAGATTTTTCTTTTCAAATTTTATTTTCCTTTTCTTTTGTGTTATTCAATGTTTTTAAATTATAAAATCCAAAAATAATCTTCTTATCCTCTCATCCATTTGATTCTTCTTCTTTAACCCTCTAAACCGTATAATTCTATCTCTTTCTCCTTCTCATGTTTAATTCTTATTATAACTCTTCACCATTTTTTACCACAACCGTCGAAGATGATGGAACAAAAAGCATGGAAGAATTGTTGTTTGAGGAGCAGAGGCGGGTTGTAATAGCTTTATATTGTACACATGACATTAATTACTCTTCGAGTGGCAATCCCACTCCGTCTTCTGAATCTATCCTCCCCGACTCTTCAAATCCTTCCCTCACACCGGTTGAGGGAAGTGACCCCGTTTTGGAAGAGGTCGATACTTCTCTTGCTAATGATAATTCCGATTCAACGATGGTTGATGACTCTACTTTTGATTCGGAGGGAGATATTCGTTTTCTTGAAGAGTTATTGAATGAAGAACCATTATCTTCCCTCCCTCCGATGAGCAGTGAAGTTTTTGATGAGACCGATGATGATACGCTTCCAGATGAGGATGTTCCAAACGAAAATATCATTATTTATTCGAACCCTCTTTTTGAAACCGTTGATATGGATGAGATGCCGTTTGATCACGCTGCGGATGATGACGTTGAAAGTTATGCCGATTCTCACAATGAGTATACTCCGAGTATTGAAGACTCTTGTGGAGATATCGATGATGTTGAGGAATCGCGTTCCGATTATGAGTTCATTAGCTTAGAGGAGATAAAGGATTTCGACCTAGATGAGGATGAGATCGAAGATGATTTACTTCGTGAAAAATTATCTAATATCAATCTTCTCATTTCAAAGATCGAAGCTTTAAATAATCCGACTCCGTCTACTAATGCCGTGATCACCTCTTCATTTCCTATCCCCGATATGGATAGTGATTTCTTACCCGAGCTTGAAATTTTTCGATTTGAAGAGAAGAGTAGTGGCAATCCCACTATTCATGCTGATATTTCTCTTCCGGATTATGAGTGCTTTCATTTTGAAATTAATTCCGAACCTATTTCCGATAATCCGTCAAGTGATCTTCTTTTAGAGGATGTCGATCGATTTCTTGCTTCGGATGACTCGATACCATCGGGTATTGAGAATGACGAGAATGGTCTTATTGAAGATAATGATTTACTTTCTGATGTTGACTCCTTTCTCTTCGATTTACCATATTCTCGTCCGCCCGCGAAACCACCGGATGTAGAATTTGAATCCGATACGGATGAAGTTATTTTTGGAGTGGTGGACGATGTTTCTGATCATGATGATCCGGTGCTTGATATTTTCCCCACCCTACCCACCCGTGATTCAGAATTTGACTTTGTGTTCGTCATCCGTGTGTTTCACCCATTCTTCACTTATCCCATCATTTCTCCATCTTTCCACTCCTCCGGGAGTGAGGATACCGTCTTCGACCCCGGCATCTCCGTTCTTCGTGCCGGGTGTCCGTTCCATTTGCTCCCCCAAGATTAAGTAAATTCGGGGCGAGTCTAAGCTATACGACTCGATAAATAAACAAGCGCTTCGTGGGAGGCACCCCATGCTTATCATTCTATCTTCTTATCTCTTTTCTAATAAAGTGAGTGAGGAGGGCTACCTCTTCCGTATCTTGTGTTTCGTGTTTTCTGTGATATGTCCAGGAATGCCGATGATGAAGACTCTCGTGCTCGTAGTTTCCTTCACGCTACTCGAGTTTCATCATCCGCTGCTTATCCAATATCCAAAATCTTATCGTTTTACATTGATCTTTTGGCATAATTAATAAACGGCCTTAGATTTTTGTAGGGATACCCGTACCTTTAAGACATTGAGGACAATGTCTCATTCTAGTCTGGGGGGGTAATCTTGCGATTTGATTTTTGCCTTGCATTTTTGCTTTTGTCTCGTGCAAACCCGTTTTTCCTCAAAAATTGAAAAAATCCAAAAAATGAGAACAATTTTAAAATTTTTGTGCAAAAATATAATAAGTTTTGACATTTTTGTTGATTTTCCGCTGGGTAGAGTAGGAATAAAATTTTGACTTGACCGGGCGTGTTGAGCCCTAGCTTGTTCCCTTAACCAATGATAATCATATAAGCTTGTGCTAGTCTTGTACACAAGGAGCTGCTCTTTTGCGTGTTCCCGTACTTGACTTTATACATGCATGGCTTTAAAAGCTTTCGCTAGTCTTTTACATAAGAAGCTAGAAAACGCGAATTCTTTTCAAGAATTTGCAAGTTTCTGTAACTGACTTTATATATGCGTGGCTGATTATCGGCTAAGTATTCGCGAATTTCATTATTTGAGATTTTTAAATGTGCGAAGAGCGAGAAATGATAGAACTTATTTAGAAGTTAGATGCCAAACGTGGAGTAGTTGGTTCTCTTTAGAGCTCGTCGTAGGTACTTGTGGCCTTTTGCTCCCGTAAAATTGTTTCACCCCATATATTGTATAAATAATTAAAGATATTTAGGTTTAGAACGAAATTTAGTTCTCCATCTTCTTAAAAGAATTTTTGCTCTAAAGATTGGGTACACATCAAGGTCCCGTATTGAGTGAATAAGTTGTAAAGTGCTCTTAGATTTCGGATTGAGATCGGACCTTGGATCCTTACTTCTAAAGGCGGTAAGGTCTTGGATTTAAACCGTGAAGGTTCGTTTTCTAAGAGTTACTTTTGAGTGTTTGATGATTTGGAAACACCCGGTAATCCCGTGGTATTAAGTTATTGAGTGAAGAAAAGTTTGAAGTTAAAAAAAAAAAAAAAAAAAAAAAAAAAAAAAAAAAAAAAAAAAAAAAAATGTATGTTGAGATGTATGGATTTTGTGCTTATTATGTTAGACAAGTTGATGGCACGTGAGGTGCATGTGAATGACCCTAGATCGGGCACATGAGGTGCACGTGATGTTTCTCCACAACTTATGTCTACATGTTTGTATGAGTTCTTTAGTCTTGGACGTATGTAATAACCTTGATGTGGACCTCATTTTTAAGGCAAATTTTCTTGAGAGAAGATGGATAACTACTTAGCGTTTTAAACTTGGTATCTTTATCGGACTAATAATTATAAAATCGAGAAGATTATGAAGAAATTCATTTCTCTCACAAAAATAAAATAAGAAGAAACAAAAATAAGAAAATGGGAGCGAGAGGTTCTTACACAAGTAACTTCCATGAGTAGTGTCGGCATCTAATTTCTAAGTAGGTTGTGATCTTGTTTTTAAGCTTAGTTTGGGGACTTGTGAAAAATCAGGAACGACGAATTTTATCCGTATGGTCACTTCTTTATGAGTCGTGTTTCCTGCTCCGTGATCCTAAAAGTTATCGAAAGATAATGATTGTCAACAAAGCCGTCACGTGAAAAAAATAAGAAAATACAAAAATAGAATAAAAAGGAAAATCGGGGAGTTTTTATAACATTGCATGAGGACATTGCAATACTTAGTCTGGGGGATTTTGGTATGTGCTAAAACACATACTTTTATTTGACCAAAACCGGACCATAAAGACCAAAAACCCGATCATAAATGCCAAATATGTGTTGTTTTTGTGTTTTTGAATATGCAGGTACGGATATGTGTGAAACGGACTCAAAACGAATCAAAACCAACAAACACGAGCATGAGAGATGGAAAAGTGTTCAAGAGCCGGAGCCGGGGAAGAGTTTGGATTATATTTGAGCTCATATGTCAAAGTTAACCCTTGAACTATTAGAAGTTGTCAATTTCAGCCCTTGGATCTACTTTCGAAAAATGGCAGCAAAGGTCCTCAAAAATCCAGAATTTACAAGATTGGTCCCTTAAACTTTACACTTAAAAACCTTAAATCCTTAAATACAACACTACCCGGATTTTTAATAAATTCCTAACCCAATAACCCACCTAGCCCACACATCCTAAAGCCCAATCCCACTTACTACTTAACCAATCCACCCATTCCATAAACCTCAACCCGATCCACCCCAAATAAAACCCACCCGGTCAAAGGGTTAAAAATCTTCGGTCAAAAATAAACAAACACTACCCACTAACTCTCAAACACACTCTAACCCACACGCACCAAACACTGCTTATCCCCAAATTTACTCCCAAGAACCCTAGAATAACCGAACACCACAATTACCCCAATTCATAAATAATTAACCAATGATTGAGCTTCTAGAAGCCTCAGCACGTGTCAGAGCACATGTCAGAGAAGAGTGCACGATGGGACAGATGGCAGGGTCTGATTGGTTAGGCCACGTTTTAATTCCTGATCCAAGGGTTGTAGTTTGATGAGCAATGATTGGGAGATTATCAAAGGCTGAGATTAGAAGCAAAGAAGCACACCACACGGATTGCCAGCGTGGATTTCTTTACTCCTCACTCTCTCTCGGCTATAAAAAAGCTCCCTCCTTACTTCACAATGGGGTTAGCTAGTGAGTAGTAGATTTCTTAGGAGTAGGAGTAGATTAAATTTAGTTATAAGATTTAGATAATTGTATTTCTGATTTAAAAACTTTGTATTGAATTCCAGTTGTAATAATATTTCAGTTTGATTTTAAAATTTCTTTCCATTTAAATTTCACTGCAATTTAATTTCTCCAATCTGTTTCTAAGTTTGAATTTATTACTTTCTAGATCTCATTTAAGCTAAATAATAGCTTGTTGTGAGATTAGTTGCTCTATTTCTGTTTGAATAATTAAAAGAACTCTGGTCAATGGAAGTCAAAGGTAATTGATGGTGATGAATCTGTGGGATATTGATGGTAGATTTATGGTTCCTGGTGATTGTTGATTTGAGCCTATCTGAGGATAGGTTTTGGATCAAATGTTTTTCTATTTCAGTTAGGATTCCAAATGTGTAAGTTCCTATCTTCATAATTTTAGTTTTCATTTGCATATTTTAGCACAGTAGTGTAGCTTCTGTTTATTCAGCTTTGATCTGTTTGTTGATGCTTGTTCTAGTTGATTGTTGACTGATTAGAGTTTATTTGATGATATTGTATGTTCTCGAGAAATAGTAGTCCATAACTGCCTTGATATTGCATGATCTGAGTTCCTGTGTTCTTGTTATTAATTGTTGAATTTTGCTGTTGATTTGGTTTCTAATATTGTTATTGAACTGAATTTGATCAATTGGTTGGAGTTTGGAAGTCTAAATCTCATAATCATATTGTTAGCTGAATATAAAGGGTTGTTTGGATCAACTTGTTTCTGTGGAGATTTATTGTTTGAGATCTGTATTTTCTGCATAAGTAGTTTTATTTAGGCATTACTAGGATATAGCAATCACAAACTCAGTAGGTTTAAAGTTAAAAGTCATACATGGCATAAAATTCCACTTCTGTTTTGCCTTAACCATTTCTGCTGCTTCAATCTGATTAGAATCTAGGTTGTCTAGGATGATTAGTTCACTAATTAGCTTAATACAACACCTAGGGATAGATTTGAAAGTTTGAATTCGGATTTGGTCAGCTTTAGGTACGCATAAAAAAGGTCAAGAGTAGCAGCCATAGCAGCAGTCACACAGCCAAGAGCTGCTGAACTAGGCCTTGATTAGAGGGACAATTGTTAGCTATTGATAGGGCTTTTAGCTTTTTGACATTGTGTTCTGGGTAGACATGCTTTTGCCCCCTTAACTTTAGCATAATCTGCTTATTAGGTTGCTTTAATTTTAGCTGCAAGTAGGGGCATTCAGGGTATTTTTCTGCATTAAAATTGGATTTTGCGCACTGCTTTTCTAGCTTATTCTCAGGGTTCCACTTGCTGAATACAGTTGTTTGGTACTTATATTAGTAGTTGGGACTGAATTTTACCTTCTATGAACTTTTGGTGAACATTGGTTTTATACCGCTTATTCCATCAAAGTGCTTATTTGACTGTTTTGAACCTTATCTGTGTTTCTGTGTGTCATTTGATCTCATTTCTGTTCTATTAAGCTTGATTTAGTCATAATATCATTCAGTCAAAGTTTTGGTCAACTCTGGTCAAGGATTGCTACGTTTTTCAGTTTTAATAAAGTTCCAGAAATAGCAGTTTCAGTCCTTGTCTTTGTTTTAAAAGTTTTAGTTTAAATTTAAGTTTCAAAAATTACTTTTTCAGTCCCTTAACTTTTATTAAACTTTTTATTTTCTTTATTTCTTTAAAAATTAGTTTTGTTAATTGCAGTCTTAGTCCCTTAGCTTCTAATCTTTGCATTTTAGCTTTATAATTTTACTATTAGTTTTAAAAATCCCGGGATTAGCCCGGGATTTGCATTTATTTGAATTTTCTTTGCGTGCATTTATATTAATAGCGTAGATTGCTTTTAATTTTTCTTATTATAGTATAATCAAATTCCAAAATAATCACTTTCACTTATTCACTTCACATTTTCACGACTCCGAATCGACTTAAACGCCGTCAAACCTTCGTTGGGAGAACGACTCGGGGAAATATTTTCACGAATATTTCTTTGGAAAAAAATAAAAATAAATATAAAAACGAAGCATCAATAAAATGTTATCACCTTTAATAAAAATAAAATCATTTAATTGATTTGTCGTTTTTAGTATATTTTATTTCCGAAGGAAAAGGCAACGTATGCGTTTTCCCCGGGTCGTTTCCCAACGAAGGTCGAATATCGAGTCTTTGTTCCGGTGTCGAATACGTGTAGTGAATGTGTGTGAAAAAGAGTGATTGATTTTTGATTTTATACTACGAACAATTAAAATAATAAAAGTAAACAATTAATTAATCTAATGCAACAATTAAACTAAGCATGTGAATTTTAAAAGTGAAAAATTTGAAATTAAAAACGTTATGCGACGTATTATAAAACGTAACTAAAAATGATTTTGTGAAATTTAAAACCTAAAAATAATTTTCCTATATTAAAAATGATAAAAGTAAATTTTTGGAAAAAGAAAAATATCTTTTTTTTTTGACTTTTTAATATTTTTTTTTTTATGAATTAAAAAACTAATTAAATCTATTTAAATGATTTAAAAATAGTAAAAATAAAATGTGAAATTGTCAATCTAAAATGCAAAAGTGAAAACCTAAAGGACTAAAAATGTAATTTCATGAAACTGATTTAATAAAGAAAATAAAAGTTTATAAAAGTTTAGGGACTAAAAGTGTAAAAACTAAAACTATTTTAGACTTAATAAAAGACAAGGACTAGAATTGCCAATTAACAAACTGTTTTAACACTAAAAATTACCTAGACACGAATTTAACTAAAATAGAAAACTACAGGGGCTAAAAATGACAAACTCAGAAACTTGTTTTATTTTCTATATCAGAAATAATCCTCACAAGCTATTTTCAAAAGCTTATAAAAAGCTCAAAACTTAACCAATTTTAAAAATGAAAATTGTTTTGGAAAGCTTATCAAGCAAAGATTATAAAAATCTAAAAAGCCCTTTCACAAAAACTTAATTGCTAGCTCGATTTCGGCCTAGATCAGCAGTGAAAAACCATAAGTTCAGCTGCACTATTTGACAGATCTTATAAGAAGAAAATGTGCAATACACTTAATCATGCCAAAGAGTACCATTCAAACAATACTTAGCTTATAGAAACATGTTAAGACCGTAGCAATATCTAATATCCAACCTATTGATTCAACAACCTCAAATTAAGCAAGAACTCTTGAAATCTGATAAAATTAGCTTTTATACCCTAGATTAATCACAAGCAAACCTCAGCTAATCAATATCAAGCTCATATTATTCTGCAAGAAATATAAACCAAATACTACCTTAACTAACTGCTATTGTAACTTTAAACTATAAACTTCTGAAAATAGATATAAACCTAAAACTCAACTAATTAACTGACTTACTGAGAAGTGATTGCCAATCTAAATTAACTTATACCTGTTCCAGCTTAAAACAACAATAGCTCAGCAAAACAAATAAACCTCAGCAACACAATAAACCTCAGCAACACAATAAACCAGGCTTATAAGCCACTAATAACAACCCAATATTCCAGCTCAGCTTCTCATCACCATCAGCATAACCAACTTATCATCAGCTTATCCAACTTATCAGATAATATATATATATATATTTTTTTTTTTTTTTTTTTTTTTTTTATAACTGAAGTAACACTAAAAAAAAAACAATACTAAATAAAGTTTAATTCAAGAACAACTTTAAAACTGAGAATGAAAATTTCATTGAACCGAAACAAAATTACAAAGTTAAATTCGGAAAATTAAAAAACAATGAAATAAACTTGCAAAGTTAAATTCGGATGAACATAATAGTGATTTAAAACCGAAATTACAATAAAACAATTACACTAAAACATTAAAATAAAAATTACAAATCCTCTCGTTAAAACATTAAATTCGACTGAAAGTAACAATAAAATGATTAAAATTAAATCTAATCTATCTAAAAAAACTAAAAACTAACTACCAAAAAAAACTAGCCTTCGAACTGAGGATGATCCCCGCTATTTATAGCGCTTGATCGATTCTTCTGGAGAGTCCATGTTGGCGATCCGCGTGAGCACTTGAGCCAATCTTCACCCTTGGATCTTCCCTTCCTCTCCAAGCTTCATTTTCCTCCGTACGATCAAAAGTGGTGCGTGTCTTGGCCAATCACATGCTGCCACGCGTCATTCTTATCGTCAGTAGCATCCTCGAAGTCCGTGCAATGACCATCTTACCCTTAATTGTGGTAATTTTTGATTTGAGGAATTAGGGTTCTTCGGTTGGGGATTTGGGGTAAAAGGGATTCGGTATTTTTGTGAGAGATAAGTGAGGGTGAATGTGTTTGTTTATTTAACCTTTTCTATTTGACCGAGTAGTATTTATGGATTTGACCGGGTTTAGTTTTAAGTGTTGGATCGGGTCAAGTGGGGTAAAGGGAGTGGGCTCGGGTCAGGGTATAATTTTAAGTTGGGCTAGGATTAGTAGTTAACGTGGGCCGGTGATGGTTTTATTGTTGGATTGGTGTGGGTAAATTTTGAAGTGGATTTGTTTTTTTTAAATCCGGTTTTTGTTGTTTAGTTTGGATTTGGTTTTGGTTAAAGTTCAAGGACCAATGTGTATTTTCTGAATTTTAAGGGATCATTGCTGTCATTTTTCTAAAGTAGGATCCAAGGGTGAAATTGACAATCTCTGAAAATATGAGGACCTCGGTTGACTTGTTGACCATAATTACTTCCCGGCATCGGCTAAAAATAACACTTCCATATCTCGTGCTCGGTTTCCCGGTTCTCGGCTTGATTTTGTCCTTTTCTTTGATATTCGTGCCTGCATATGTAAAAACACAAAAACACAATATATTTGGCATTTTGGTCGGGTTTTTGGTCTTTTTGGGTCCGGTTTTGGTCTAGAAATGGTATGTGTTTAAGCACATACCAAAATTCCCCCAGACTAAGCTATTGCAATGTCCTCATGCAATATTATAAGAACTCCCCGATTTTCCTTTTTATTCTATTTTTGTATTTTCTTATTTTTCATGTGACGGCTTTGTCGACAATCATTATCTAACGATAACTTTTAGGATCACGGAGCAGGAAACACGACTCATAAAGAAGTGACCATACGGATAAAATTCGTCGTTCCTGATTTTTCACGAGTCCCCAAACTAAGCTTAAAAACGAAATCATTGTCATATACAAGTTAGATTGCCAACACTACTCAAAAAGCTAATTGTGGACTTCTCGTTCCCAAATTCCTATTTTTCTCTATTTATTTTATTTTTGGTGAGAAATGAATTTCTTCAAATTCTCGTTTCGATAATTTTTAATCTGATAAAGATACCTAGTTTAGACGCTAAGTAGTTTCCAAACCTTCCCTCGAAAACCGTTGCATACAAAAATGAGGTCCACATCAAGGTCTCTGATTTAACACGATTTTGAGAATATCCCTTTTATTTGCGACCGAAACAACTCATCTACGAGTCCAGAGACGGAAGCCTTTATTAGGATACCTCGGAGTCGAAATTTGGCATTTTTAACATTATTAAGCACATATTATTATATCCTTGGCCCTTTATAACAATCACAACATCGGCTGCGAACCGACAAGATGTGATAGTCTATTATGACCTTGGAAATTTCCTCTGCCTTTATTAGAAGTCTACAACATCGGCTGCGAACCGGCAAGATGCAGAAAACTTTTTATGGCTTTGGATTATTATTATTATTCATTATTCATTATATATTTTGCCAAATCCCGAGTCCTACGGCTTTTATAACAATCCCAACATCGGTTGTGAGCCGGCAAGATGGAATAGTCTATTACACCGTAACACTGGCAGTACCTTGATGTGTACCCAACTCTCATAAGCAAGAATTCTCTTAAGAAGGATTAAAAACTAAATTTCGCCAAAACCAAAATAGCTTTAATTATTTATAGAGTACTATTTTTGGTGAAACAAGCTGATGGGAACAAAAAACCACAAATAACTTCGATGAGCTCTAAAGAGATCCAACTACTCCACGTTTAGCAATCTAACTTATAAACAACTCTATCATTTCTCGTTCTTCGCAAATTTAAAATCTTAAATAATAAGATCCGCGAATGCTTAGCCTTATAATCAAGCTATGCATATATAAAGTCAAATACGGGAACTTGCAACTTCTTAATAAGAATTCGCATTTTCTAGCTCCTTATGTAAAAGACTAGCACGAGCTTAAAGATTATAAACGGTTAAGGAGACAAGCTAGGGCTCAACACGCCCGATTAAGTCAGAATTTTATTCCTACTCTCACCAGCGGAAAGTCAACAAAAATGTCAAAATTTATTATATTTTTGCACAAAATTTTTTAAATTTTCTCATTTTTTTTTTGGATTTTTTCAATTTTTGGAGAAAAAACGGGGTTGCATGAGAAAACGGCAAAATTTGCAAGGCAAAAATCAAATCGACAGGTGGGTGTTTTCCAGTACTATCATGAGGCAATGATTGGTTGTGGTCCCCCTTCCCATCAGGGTTGTACAGCCCTTCTGAGGATTTAGGGACCTTTTCTCCCTGAGATCCTAAGTGTGATTTCTCACAACCATAAACAAGATGTGAAGAGGTGAGGCCTCCCTTTCCACCAAGGTTGTGCTGCACTGGTGAAGATTTAGAGGCCAGTACTCCCTGAGACTCTGAGTGTGATTTCTCAGTGCCGTGAACGGGATGTGATTAGGTGTGGGTCCCCTTCTCATTAGAGTGGTGCTGCTTCACTGAGGATATAGGACCCTGTATGTAGAATATAAACATCTTGATTGTGTGGATGAATCGGGTGGTCTTGGGTTATGAAAGATTAGATCCATGGTGGAAGAGTTAGAGAGAAGTTAGAGAGATGTAAGGGAAAAACTTGTAAAATCAATTAGATGTGTGTGAAAGGTTACAAGAGTTCCACCCCTTCCCATGTGTGGGAAGGGTTTATATAGTTCCTAATATTGGTGCCCCTAGTGGGCTATGGAGTGAGCTGACAGTGGGGAAAGCCCCGACCCACTCCACAAATATATGTAACTACACTAATAATACTAATAATACTAATAGTACTAAACTAATATAAATAAGCCTATGAGCTATGTGAATGCTAAATAGATGCTCGGGGTGACCGAACCTTCATCTGAATATTTATATTTCTAACACTGTACTCCCTAAGGCAAAGGTTGTGATTGACTAATGCCTTCATCGGGATGTGAAAGGGTGAAGGTTCCAAACCCCACTTACTTGTGTATATCAGTAGAGCCATGAGAAAAGGTTTTGCCCGAGGACACTGAGGATGATTTTTTAGTATCCTCCGTTGGCGTTTGTTTTATGGTCAAGAGGGTCTTAGTGATGGGTATTTCAAAGGTCTTGGCCATAGTTTTCCTTTCTTTAGGCTCTGAGGTAGAGGTCTCAATGGTGAGTGGTTTGGGTTTAACCACTTTCTTGGACCCTGCCTTCTTCTTCTTCTCCTTTTTTTGTAGGAGAAGGTACTAGTGAGACAGCATTTGCCCCCTGAATGACCAACAGCATGTATGTGGTCAGGGAGACTGGTTGTACCTCAGTAAGGTCTCTTGAATAGTTGGCTTTGTGTAAGATGTTAGGTTTAGATCCCTCAACGTTTGGCCTAACATATTCAGAGCCTAGTAAGTCCTGAAGCACACAGGAAATGAACCTAGGGTAAGACATGTGTCTTTGCCTAGATTTACCTGATAGCTTGGCTACGAGGTCTCGGAAGATTATTCCTCCGATGTCTATCTTTCTACCCTCCAGGAAGCTGAACACCATCAATTGTTGTAATGCGTTTAATTGCTCCGTGGAGGATTTATTTCCTCCAAGGACCTGAATGAAAAAGGTCATCAGGATCCTCCAGACAGGAAGGAACCAGGTCTTAATGATAGGCGCTTTGGCCAAAATGGTTCCTGGGGCCACTTCAGGATATTTTTCATCATGTGGCCCTAGTAAAAGCAATTCGGCCTTTACTTCTGTGTCAGTAGGGTTAGGCTCAAAGTTCTCAGTGAAATCAAGACCTGTGGCCTTGATGAAGGTTGGGTAATCCAGGGAGAGGGTCCTTCTCCCATTCATCACTGAGAACGTGATTATGGAGTCTTTGGTATCCTCAGGGCTTGTTGCCACTGCTGTACACCAGAATTCCCTCAGATAGTCATGATATATGACTGAGGGGTTTTTGTAAACGCCATAGCAAGAAAGCATTTTTGAACATATTTGACTACATTCTTGTACGCCCACAAATTTTTAGGGTAGGCAAAATTTCCTACGAAGTTATTTTTGGTAAGGTCCACGCCCTCCATTGTGAATTCCACATTTGGGTCGCAAGTTATAGCTTTAGAAGCAGCCATTTCAGAGTCTTGGTTTTGCAAGAGAATTGGTCTGGGTCTAAAGGTGAAGAACACACACACAATAGTTTTTTTTTTAAGAAAAGGGCAAGAGTTTGCTTAAGATTTCTAATAAAAACGTGTGTGTGTTATATTGTTTGGGGGTATTTATAGGGAAGTGAAGAGGAGGGTGGTTTAGGCATTAAGCAAATTATTCTCAAAATTTTGAAAACAGTTTTGTATAAAATGTTTGGGATCCGCATTAAATGCCACCACTCCACTTTCCCTGGTTTTGCGCAACAGTCGAGGTGAACAGTTGTGTCATCAGCAAAAAATGTAATTTGCAGAGTTTACATCATCGCATATTTTTTATGTGAGAGGAGAGGCATTAAATGCCAAGTGGGTAAGTGGGGGCCCAGAGGTGGATGCCAGAAGGCAAAAGAACAAATATTCTTATCTTAAATAAGAATTCAGTTACCAACCTAGGACATTTACTAACTAAATACTTAGAGCATTTAAGTAAGCATTGAATGTCATCTTGAGGGCCCTGAATGACTCTTCATTCAGTGAGAGGTTCAGGGAAGGTGATTCAGTTATCTTTTTCACTGAGGAACACATTAAGTCAGGGACCTGAGGTTTTTAGAATTTACACTTAGTTGGATGGATTCAATCAGTGGACTGTTTCTCAATATCCAACATTCCTAATTCAGCTTTCAGTCTTGTGAAAGTTGGTTCATCTAAAGGTTTGGTGAATATATCAGCTAGCTGAAATTCGGTAGGAATGAAGTGTAATTCAATGTCACCATTCATGACATGGTCCCTGATGAAGTGATATATAATATCAATGTGTTTAGTTCTCTGATGAAGAACTGGGTTGTTTGAGATGGCAATTGCACTTGTGTTATCACAAAATATGGGAACCATCTTATACTGGATTCTATAGTCACTGAGTTGACTTTTCATCTAGAGTACATTTGCACAACAACTGGTTGTTGCAACATATTCAGCTTCAGCTGAGGACATGGCTACTGATTGTTGCTTCTTAGCACTCCAACAGACTAATTTTCCACCAAGGATTTGGCAGAAGCTTGAGGTGCTTTTTTTGTCCATGTTGTATCCAGCATAGTCAGAGTCTGAGTATCCTTTGAGATCAAAGCCTGAACATTTTGGATAGTACAATCCAAGGTTTGGAGTACCTTTCAGGTACCTGAGTATCCTTTTCACAGCTGTGAGATGAGATTCTCTTGGGTCAGATTGATATCTGGTACACAAACAGACAGAGAATTGGATGTCAGGCCTTGATGCAAGTAGATACATTAGTGATCCAATCTTCCCTCTGAAAAAGTTTGATTTACTGGTTTTCCAGTAAGATCAGGACCAAGGTTGTTTGGTGGAACCATGGGAGTTTTGACTGAGGCACAGTCATGGAGTTCATACTTCTTTAGTAGGCTTCTGACATACTTTTCTTGACTGATAGAGGTTCCCTTATCAGTCTGCTTGATTTGCAGTCTAAGGAAGTAAGTCAATTCTCCCATCATGCTTATTTCAAAATTCTTTGCCATAAGTTTTTCAAACTGTTTGCAAAGTTTAAAACTTGTTGAGCCAAATATGATATCATCCACATATACTTGTGCAAGGATGACATCACCATTTGTCCTATAGATAAACAATGTGTTATCTATCTTGCCTCTGACAAATTTGTTTTGGATCAGGAAGGCTGATAGGGTTTCATACCATGCCCTGGGTGCTTGTTTCAGTCCATAAAGGGTTTTGTTAAGCTTGCAGACATAGTCAGGAAACTCACTGCTTTCAAATCTATGGGGTTGCTGAACATAAACTTCTTCTTTCAGTGAGCCATTTAAGAATGCCCTTTTAACATCCATTTGGTACACTTTGAAGTTCATGTAGGTTGCAAATGCAAGGAAGATCCTGATGGCTTCCCTCCTTGCCACTGGTGTAAATGTTTCTTCATAGTCAATGCCTTCTTGTTGATTATAGCCTTTGGCTGCAAGTTTGGCCTTGTTTTTAATGACTATGTCATTTTCATCAGATTTGTTTTTGAACACCCATTTCATGCCAATGACTGAAATATCTTCAGGACATTTGACAAAGGTCATTACCTTGTTTCTGTCAAATTGTTCCAGTTCATCATGCATGGCCTGAACCCAACTTGGATGTTTAAGTGCTTCTTTGACACTTTTGGGTTCAATTGTGGAGATGAAGTCTACAAATAGGCATTCATTGGCTGAGGCTGCTCTTAGACTAGCAGCCATGCTTTTGGTGAGCATGCCTTCAGTAGTCTCTCTAATTATATTGACAAGTTCTATATCTTGAGACCTAGTCCAACTGTCCTGAGGTCTTGGATACTGATTAAACTTGTGGAGGCCTGATTGGTAGGGTCTAGTGTAGACACTTGATGATCTTCAGGATCTTGAGTGTCTGACTGGGATGACTGATCACTGAGATTGTTTGGTTCATGAGCACTTTGTTCAGGCTGATTGATTGCATCAGTACTTCTTTGTGCTACAACAAACTCATTGATGGTTGGGTAAGGAAGGTTGTAAGGGATGATGTAGTAGGAGATGTCAGCATTTGCTTGGTACTGAGTGGAAGGGTCATTGTCAGGATGATGTTCATCAGGAGGGTATCTTGATGAATCATCAATACCTTTCTCTTCCACTGAGGTATTAGAGACACTGATTGCATCAGTGCTCTTATCAAAGGTAACATGGAATATTTCCTCAGTTTGCTGTCTCCTAGTGTTGAACACCCTGAAGGCCTTTGAGACAAGTGAATATCCTAGGAAGTATCAATCATCAGCTTTGGCATCAAATTTCCCTAAGTGGTCCTTGTGATTATGAATAAACACAGGACACCCAAAGACATGGAAGTAGCTGATGTCAAGGATCCTTCCCTTGAATAACTCATAAGGGGTTTTGCTATGTCTCTTGACAATGATGGATCTGTTTTGTATATAATAGGCAGTTTTGACTGCTTCAGTCCAAAAGTGTTTGGAAAGGACTGATCCATTTAGCATTATCCTGGCAACTTCAATGAGTGTTCTATTCTTCCTTTCAGCAACACCATTTTGTTCAGTTGTGTAAGGAGAGGAAAATTTTTAGGAAATTCCTTTCTCATCACAGAAACATTCAAGTTCATAGTTTCTGAACTCTGTTCCATTGTCAGTCCTAATCTGTTTGACTATAATGTCATTTTGATTTTCATTGTTCCTGACAAAGGACATGATTGTTTCAGCTGCCTGACTCTTTTTGATCAAGAAGTAAACCCAAGTGTATCTTGAGTATTCATCCACAATGACCAGAGTATACTTTCTCATGGTTAATGGATCTAGGACTGATGGGCCCAAAGAGATCCATATGGAGAAGATGAAGGCAGTTCCTGATGGAAAAGTTTGTTTTGGTTTTAAAGGATGCTCTGTGATGTTTACCTTTTTCACAGGCAGAGCATGGTTTATCCTTTGAAAACACAAGTGATGGTAAGCCAAGGACCTTGTTTTGTTTCACAAGATTGTTTATGTTTTTGAAGTTCAGATGGGAGAGTCTCTTATGCCAAAGCCAGTTGAGGGTTTCAGTGGCCTTAGCAAAGAGACAAGTTCCATTCTGAGTTAGACTGGACATGTCTAACACATAAACATCTTGCCTTCTTGGTGCAATAAGGACAACTTCCTTATTTGCATTGAAGATGGTTCCTTGCTTATCATCAAACTGAACTATGTACTTTGCATCACATAGTTGACTGACACTGATTAAATTGTACTTAAGACCATTGACATAAGCTATCCTAGTAAAGACTATACCACTACAATTTACTGAACCATAACCTTCAGTGAGACACGATGAATTATCAGCAAATACTACCTTGGGTCCTGGTTCATCTACATATTTGAACATATACTCTTTCACACCAGTCATGCTTTTTGAACATCCACTATCTAGATGCCAAACTGGCTCCCTGGCATGCCTCTACACAAATGGTAAACTGAGTTAGTTCTTTCTAGGACCCCCTTTTTAGAGGGCTTGGCTTTAGTAGCCTTCATAAAAGTAACAATTGATTCATGGTCAGTGGTTCAGTGGACTGAGCTATCACAGATTTTGCATTTGATTGCAGAGGTAGACTCAGTAGACTGAGAGGATGACTTGGTCATACCTCTTCTGGTCTGAATGACCTTCTCATGTCCTGAGGTGTCATGAGTGGGATATCCACAAATTTCACAACTGTTGTCCATTAGACAATCCATAGGAAGGTGGTCATTGAAGCCATAGTGAGGGCAAGGTGCAAAAGGCTTTGCCTTTTGTTTTTGTTTTTGCTTAGAATCAGAAGGATACTTTAAAGCCTGTGCTTTAAAGTTTGCAATGTTTGATGTGGTTGTGTATGATTGGTGATCAGAGGTCCTGTGATCTTCCTTTTTGCATATCATGCAATAAAGGATTCAAAAACAATCATCAGTGGAATGATTGGTATAGTGACACAGCTCACACTTTTGCAGAGGTTTGGAGGGTTTTGGTTTGGTGCTTGAGGAAGCTGATTTGGGTTCCTTCATCTTAGATTGAGAAGGATTCTCAGAAGATTCAATCTTCTCACTCAGCTTCCTGACAAGCTCAGCCAACTGATCAATTTTTGAGTCAGGGCTTTTTGTTTTTACTTCAGAAGGGACTGAAGTTGATGAGTCATCAGTATAAACTGAGACTTCAGGGGTTTGCCTTTTCAGGATGGTTTTTCCCATTCCTGGCTTCTCCTTTGGAGAATGATGAGAGTAGACCAATGGTGTGAGGTCTAAGCTTGGTGCAGCTCCCTGAAGGACTTTCAGTGGTGGGAGTGGTGTAAATGATTCTGATTCAGACTCATTGACTGACTCAGTACTACTGGGTTGGTCAGTGAGTCCAAGCATATTTTTCAGATCCTGACTTTCAGGAAGCAAGATCTATCCAGTCTCAAATTTTGGTAACTTATTGACTGGGTTGTCCCCTGACAATCCAGTCATTTGACTTGGGTTCCATTTCCTGCTCAAAAGATATGCCAGCTGAAATAAAAGCCTTTTCTTTGTGACTTTCACTAGGGTTTTCAGTGAGTTGGTCTATTCCTATAATTTTCTTGTTTTCACTAGGAATTAGACTCACAGTTTCATAGACTTTGGGGTTCTTTTTAGTCCAGCCTTCAATGACAGCCTTTTCTTTCTTAAGTTCATTTTGAAGAGCTTGTTTTTGTTTCAAAATCTCAGTGTTTTGAATTTGTAGTGTAACAGTTTTTAACTTGGCCTGTTTTAATACAAGATTGTTATATTTTGAAAGTAAATTAAGCCTTTGTTCTTCTACAAACTTAAGATCTACACAAATGTAATTCATATAAGACTGCCAATCAGAATCATCATCCATTGAAAGTAAAATATTTACCTTTCTCATGGATATATTGACCCATTCTCCATTCCTTGCATGGATTTTTCCAACAGGCAGCTGATCACCTTCTGAAAGTGCCATCAGTGCACTCACTCTAATTTCCTCATCTTCTGGGGAGACCTCTTCTTCATCCCAGTCATAGGCTTCGGCTACAAGAACCTTGTTCATTGTCTAAACAGGTTTGGAAGTTTGAGCAACCTGAGACATTGAGGGATTAGTTTCAAGGAGGTCAAGTTTAGCCTTAGCATTCCTATATTTAGCCTCAAAATCTTTTTGACCCTTTTGAACATAATTGTTTTGAAAATGTTGGGTCGACTGAAGCATTCTAGGTTGAAACTTGCTAGTTCCTGAGGAACTGTTTCTAGAAAATTTATAAGAAGGTTCTGAGATGGTTTTTGAATAACAGTCTTTAGCAAAGTCACTCTTTTTACAACATTTGAAACATTCAGTGGTTTGATTTGCTTTAGCTTTTTGAAAGTTAGACTGATTTCTTTTGATTAAACGTTTTGAATTAGCAAGGAGTTCCCTTTCTTGGAATTCCAAGTTTAAATCATTAAGGTACTCATCACTAGTTCTTTTATCAACCTCATCATCATAATCCCCTTGAAAATCCTACACAACACAATTAGAATAAAAGGCAGTTGATATGGGTGAGGAATTCAGGGCCTTTTTTTTCTCAAGAGCTTTCTTTTTGTCTGGGTATCTCCTAGAGATTAAGTTGTCTTCATAGACAAACTTTCTATAGATCTCAGGGAGCTCAAGGGTCTTGTTGACATAAATAATGCCTAAAAACATTATCAATATTTATTCATATCTCTATGTTTTGATGATCACAAAATGTAAACTCATTAAAACATAAACTTATAAAATAAACAAGTACTTAGTTGTAAATATTCACTTCTACAACTAAAATCACTTAAGGTATGAATGAACTAATGCTTAATGCATTATATGATCAAAGGAACATTTTCTTAAACACTAGATTTTTTATAAAATGTCAAAAACATTTTATATCTTTTAGAAAAACATTTTTGGTAATAAATAAAAAGGTTTAATTCATTATAAATTTTTAAAATCAAATTTTTAACCAAAATCAGTAAAAATGTTCCAGAAAAACCTTCCCCACAAAAAGACAAAACTGGGCAACGGCTAGGGAGGGCGGCCCCCTTAATCATGCTAGGCGGCCCCCTTAAAATTAAGGGGACCGCCCCCCTATTTAAGGGGGCCGGCCACGCTCCAGTAGCTTCCAGCTGTCCAGTTTTTCTGCCTATAAATACCAGCCTTCCCCTGGACTTTTACTTACCTTTTGCACTAGAAACTTTCTGTTGTAGATCTCATTTCATATCTTCAAAAACCCTTTGATCATATAATCTTAAGCATTGGTTTCCAAGTGATCCAAGCTTCCACCATCCAAGTGCAAAAGAAGAATACCTCGATCAATCAAGACTAGAAGTATTACAACTTAGTATCATCTTGTTACTCAAGTTGTTTGTTTTGTATACTTTGTAAATCATTCATTCATTTGTGTAAAGTGTGTATATAAGGTGTAAACATAAGTGATTAGGTTAGTGTAGTGTGTAAGTAGTGAAGAAGTTGTGTAAGTAGTTGTGGTGTAAAAGAAGTAGTGTAGAAGCATAGTGAAGTTGTGAAGTAGTTGCGGTGAGAAGAAGTTGTGAAGCCGTAGCATAGAAGTCGCGAAGCCGTAAGGTAGAGGTCGTGAAGTCCTTGTGTTGAAGTCGTGAAGCCGTATCATAGAAGTTGTGAAGCGGTCGTGTTAAAATTGTGAAGTCCTAGTCGTGAAGTCCTAGTGTTGAAGTCGTGAAGCCATAGCATAGAAGTTGTGAAGCGGTCGTGTTGAAGTTGTGAAATCCTAGTCGTGAAGTCCTAGTGTTGAAGTCGTGAAGCCGTAGCATAGAAGTTGTGAAGCGGTCGTGTTGAAGTCGTGAAGTCCTAGTCGTGAAGTCCTAGAGTTCAAGTCGTGAAGCCGTTGTGAATAAGTCGTGAAGAAGTTGTGTTGTGAAGTTGTGAGATTGGTTCTAGCTACGATTAGAACTCAACATTTAGCTTTGTGTCGTTAAACACGTGTAAGCCAAAGTCTTGTAAGGTTTTCTCTGCCATGAGGGAGATTATTGAAGTTGTGAAGAAAATTCTCGAGCTAGGTGCTCGGGGAGTGGAGTAGGGCAAGGAAGGTGTCCTTGTAGCCGAACCACTATAAATCTCTCGTGTCTCGGTTAGATCTTTCCATCCCTTAATTATTTCCTTACTTACATCGTCATTACTTTCATATACATAGGCTTATATAATTGTTAGTATTACTTAGAGGTCGACTTCACATAAAGATCAATTTGAAACTCCATTCAAGAAAACAAAACTTTTACAAGCAATTTAAAAGAATACATATATAACTAATAATAAGGTTCAAGTTTTATTTTTCATACAAACTTGAATCTAAGTGTTTTTAAAATAAACAAAGGTTTTCATAATAAAATTAAAAAGACGTAAAACTATTCAACCCCCCCTTCTAGTTTTCCACAGGTCTGAATGTGATTAGCATTCTTGAGGCCCTGTGAGAAGTTTAGCCACTTCTCAGGGAGACTGTTGACAAAGCCAACATTGATCTCATGCTTAGACAAAACTACACCATCATTTGACAATTCATTTATAAGGGTCTTGTATCTGGTATATGTCTGAGAGAGACTTTCAGAGTCCTTTGCCCTGAAAGTGTTGTACTCAAGTTTCAGGTCCATGATCCTGTTTTCCTTGGTATCTGAGGGACCTTCAAAGCTATTAATCAAGTCAACCCAAGTTTGTCTGGTAATAGTACAGTTAATGACTGATTCCATTATATCGTCAGGAAGACAAGATATAATTATGCTTTTCAGGCGTTGGTCTTGATTAACCACCCTTCTCTCATCTATAGTCCACTGAGCTTCAGGTTTATTTAACCCCTCAGTAGTCTTAGGGACATAAGGACTTTCATTGATACAAGTGATGTAATATGGTTCCATACTAGTCAAGTAGCAAAGCATGCGCTTTTTCCACTTGCTAAATTTTCCAGCTTCGAGTCGGGGAGCAACAGTTGAATAGCTTCCTCCTTTTTTATCGACGATTTGGGGCACATTAATATCAGCCATAATAGGATCTTGGTTTTAAAAACCTTGAGCACTTGAGTTTTTGAAAAGATTTTATAAACCAGAGGCTCTGATACCACTTGCTGTTCCCTTTACACACTTAGAAGTAACTACAAAGTTAATCTAATTGTGTTTATGACTGAGATTAATGTAATGATTAATTATAACAAATAAGTAAAACGTAAATATAAAAAACACAAGTTTTTCAACGTTTAAACTCTTATTAGAAATCAATCAAAAGAATCTATTACCCAAGTGTTTGAGGAAAAACACTTGGGATTGAATAGACAAGGTATGGTTTATTCTCTTATCTAAACTCAAGTTATTCTTGAGTGGTAACAATATCGACCCACTGAGCTATCTCAGGGACTTGGTTACTCTTTGTAGGAGAAAAGTGGTTTTGTGAAAGTCTAAGCTTTTAATGCACAAAACTTAACCCACTTTTCTCTTATCTGTTCCTATTTATACACAAGTATAAAAGAGCACCTATGATTAAAAATACAAAAAGAATAACCTAGCCTGTCTGACAACTACAACAGTATTTGTCATTTCCAAGAACCAATAGGAATAGGCTAAAAGTCTTTTCGAGTGTCAAGTCTGACACTTCTTGACTTTAAGCCGTTTTAGGGAAGGTTTGTTTCTGGCCCGATAAGACTTCTCCTTATCTTCTCAAACTCTTCCCGCCTTTCTTTCAGACTTTTGATTCTTCAGTCTAGGTCTTTAGTCTTCAGTCTTCAATCATTTATTGTTGTTGAGGAGACTGGGTTCAGTGAGTTCTTGTCCAATACTCACTGAACTCATTACTTTCTTCTTTGGCTAAAGTGACAATCAGGGAGTTCCGCCTCACTGAATGGTGAATCTTTCTTCTTAGACCCGTCTTAAGCATCTTGAAGGTAACTCACTGAGTGACTGTTCACTCAATGACTTGAGAGTGTTTATGTTGATGAACACTTGGCTAATTTGTGTCCAAATCCTGTTTTCAAGATGCTTGGGTACTGACGGACCCAACAGGCTTGAATCTAACAACGTCCCCTTGCACACATTGTGGCGATCCGGAAGAGGATGTATTTCATGTACTGTTAAATGCTCAAAAATAAAGGAGGTATGGGATTGTTGTCATTTCGAAAAGTTATATGATACACCTGGGGCTAGTACAATGGAGATTTTTCGAGTGATTTTGGACACTTCTCCTACATGTTGGGATATTTTTATGATAATTCTTTGGAGATTGTGGACAAGTCGTAATAAGCATTTTCATGGCCAATTTGACAGAAGGGAAGTTGGCGTGGAAGTTATGGCGAAACAAATGCTATTAGATTACTCCAATGCAAATAAGAAGGATATCTCTGGAGGGGTTGGCTCGACACAAACTACATCTGTGGGTGGTGGGGTACTAGACATGCTCAAGGTTGAGGTTACTCTAATGTGGTTCTCGAATCAGATTATCTATCTTCGGTCAACCCACTTCGTAACCAGTCTATACCCCTACAAATCGCGACCATGTTTTCCGCCATTCTATCAAACTTACGTGCTTTTAATATTTGTGAATGATCGTTTGTAAGAAGGGAGGGGAGTATGGTCATAGTATAGCGTCATGGGTGTTATGATGCACTAACAATATAATTTTAGAAGGCGAAGTCTCAAATTGTGCATCTGTATTAGCTATGAAAGATGTTATATCGTTTGAATGATAATTTAATCTTTACTAAAGAGAATAATAATAATAATAATAATAATAATAATAATAATAATAATAATAATAATAATAATAATAATAATAATAATAATAATAATAATAATAACTTTTGGGTAAATCCAAGAAAGGATGCAACTTCATCACCTTTTAGGGTAAATACCCTTAACTTTTTAAAACCAAAACCTAGAACTAGCAATTTAGGCTAATTTATTTAGCTTCAAAAGCTTTAGGAACTAACGATCAGACCTTAAAGGACGATGTCAAGCGTAGTAAGTAGTTCCAGCTATGTTGGGCCCATTTATGGGATCCAAAGTCCTATTCCTTTTAGATTTAAGTTTAAAGGCCAATAATCTTATAAACTTGGACTTGTAGGAACAATTACCAAACCCATTCATATTTGTAGGTCCAACATTTGTTGGAACACATGCATGTGTTTAGCCATTTAGGTGGTCATTTGCGTTTATAATTAGTAATTTAGTATATTTACACGTCAACATTTACTGTATTACTATATGTTACTCCGTAACATTAGTATATGTTTGTGTCCATTATAATCGTATCTAGCTATCACTAACTTTTTCTAAAATTGGTGTAGGAAAATAGAAAAGGTAAGCGAAGTCCAAGTCATGGAGTGCTATTTGTTAGTGGACTTATATTTGAATTAGGACTTGTATTTTTATTAGTATTAATTTAAGCCCAAGCCTGATTAATACTATAGGCTAAAGAAACACCCATTGTGTTGTTCATTTTGTACTAAAAGCTTCTCAGACTCTCCCTAGCCGTTTTTATTGATTTAATTATAGCTTCACTTGTCGTTACAAGAAGGGAAAATAGACCAGGTTTAAAGTGTTAGAGCAACAGTATAAAATGCATGTTTCAAGATTTACATCTTTTTAAGGACAAAATAACTAAGATTCCATTAGAATACCAAATACCGAATCCAACAAATGGAAAGCCACAAAATATACAAAGTTAAATCCAAATGTACTCTACGAAAATGTTCGATTGTCACAACACATCTCAATCACACTAGAAATCGGATAAATTTACATAAACTGAAATGAGTTGTGACACTTTCCAAAAGCAATTTAAGATTAGTTTACATCAAACCACCATCTTTCACGGATTCCACGGCCACTTTTTTCTATTTCTCAGCATTCTTCCTTATTTCTTGGGCCCTATCGCCATCACCCATTATCACATCCAAACTCCTCTTAATCTCGTCTTTCATGCCACTATTTCCTCATCCAAAACTGCTCTTACTGCGTTTCCCCACACTTCCTCCACCATATTTGCATTCTTCATTTGATCTAAAAATTATAGACAAGCCACAACTGGCACTCATGCCACTAAGCTTTCCAGAGTCAAGTTCCACCCACAGTGAGTCACAAAACCCCCGATTGCGGGGTGTCTTAGCACTTCAAGCTATGCACACCACCCAACTATCAACCCCTTGTCACCCGCTTTCTCCTTAAGTTCCTTAATATCTACATCTTATTCTTCATTAGCATCACGTAAAAGTTTAAAACCAACCAAAAACTCTGCCTGGATCTAATCAACGTAGCCAAGCTGCCAAATGAAACATATGAGACCAAATTATTTTGCTTTGAATCTAGCCATTCAAAATACGATCTACGAGCGAGTGCCCGAAAATGAAGAAGAAATCAATGGTCCAACAACAACCGCGTTTTTTATAGATTTAACTGAATCAGGCTCTAGACCATCTAAATTGTTCATGAGCACCCATGTATTTGAATCTTGCCCAAAAGATGGTATTTATAGATGGTGCCACGTGGCAACAGGTATTAATACCCACAATAGCTCCCACTCGGATTCGAACATGAGCCATTTGGTTTGTGGGTAAAACGTGCTACCAGCTGGGCTGGGCAGGGTTTCAATTATATAAATGCAATATTTTTCTTTAAACCCTTTTCTTGCATAGTCTATTTCATTACAATTTTGACATGTCATTTTAAGCATGTATTGGACTGGTTCAAAAATAATTGAAAGTACCGTCTGACTCGTTTTTTCGTGCTCTTTCCAATGGTATGCTCGGGGAATTTTTTCGACTTCGTTTGAACCTCGAAAAACGTAAAAATGTCATCGAAACTCATCCGAAAATCACCGTTTTTGTTTTCTTTTCAAACCCTTGTACCTGCAACACATAATAACATATACCAAACATATTTTAAATATAATTTCACGTATTTTATGGTTATTAGTCCATTTTATCATGTTTTCCGGTATAATAATGATGTGTGTTTAAGCACACATCAATGGACATAACTCATGTCCGAAAAATACAGACTAGTTGGCAATACAAAAGTCGGAAGATCACCCCATTTTAAACCAATGGCAAACCCGGTAGTTTCAATGCAACCGAGTTATCAATATCTTTGTTGACAACAAGGATACCATCACGAATGTTGCAAAAACGATCATAAATCGAAAAACATGTGGCAGCTTGTATAGGAAAGAGAGCATATGGCACATTTAGCTCACGCGCCATGCCCCCGACAAAAAGGTAGATAAAGAGTGTAAACAAGCAAGTTCACCTTGTTATCATATGTATTATATCATACATATGTCTTATTGACTAGTGATTCTTGAAATTACAATAACCTATATTTATAGGCTAACATAATTTTGATTAACAAGGTACCTAATCCTATCAGGATGTTAAATAAACATAATAAAGATAAATATAAACCCTTTACATATTTTATTGTCTAATAATCTCTCATAGTTTGAACGGAATGCTTTCGAATGAATAAACTAGCACAAATGTTAAATCCACTTCTTCTTCTTCTTTTCTTCTTCTCTTCGTTGTTGTTGGTTTGCACGGATATATACATGTATATGATGACAAAGCTGTATATTGCTTGGCGGTTTCTCCTTTTTTTTATGACGTTTGCAAATTTATTACTTCATGGCTTGCTTTTCCTTTAGGAGTGAGTGGAAATTCGGTAGTTAACTCTTGTTGTTGACAACAATGATATCCGGTGACGAAGAAGATAGTATTGACATGGCTAGGGTTTTGTGTGATAGGTTCTATATGTTCAATAGGGAAAAAAACTATTTAAGCAAAAACAATAAAGCAAAAATAAATAAATCGGGATCCCTCTGGATCACTGGCGTGTAGCCGACGACCGGATGATAGCAATTTTTTTGTGATTGATCTTAGCTAAAGCTCGAATACCATGTACTATATCAAAGATATGTCTTATTGATTATATGATCCTTGAGATTACAATAACCTATATTTATAGGCTAACATTGTTATTTGTTACGTCACCAAATTATAACCTTCTTACTAATACTAGTAACTGGTGATGTTGCTGTATTAAAAACCCAAGTAGTAATGTTTGATTGCTGGGTTGTTTGCGCGCTTATTTGGTTCTCTATTGTGTTGTACTTTAATTAGTGTCTGGGCGATATTGTTACAGCAATCTTATACAAATGAGAAGCATCTATTGACAACAAATAAAAAACCATGAAATAGAAAAAGCACACCATTAATGTGATGGCAAAGACGTGCCATAAATTTCTAAACCCGGTGGCCAAAATAAGAAATAACGTCTAAATATGGCAGCTACATGCATAGTACAATTCTCTTAAATAAAGTTTCATGAAATATTTTTTAAAAATAATTTTAAATTTGTTTTCAAGGAACCACCATCTTCCACCAATTCCTCAGCCACCTTTCTCCATTTCTCCACATTCTTCTTGATTTCTTTCACCCTTTCTCCCCTATCCATCACCACATCCAAACACCTCTTAATCTCGTCTCGCTTCACCACCATTTCTTCCTCCAGAAACGCTCTAACACCGTTCCCCCACACCTCCTCCACCATCTTTGCATTTGTTGTTTGATCTAAAAATTATGGACACCCCACAATCGCCAGTCCTACCACTAAACTCACCAAAGTCGAGTTCCATCCACAATGTGTCACAAAACAGCCAATTGCACGGTGCTTCAGCACTTCAAGTTGTGCACACCATCCAACTATCAACCCCTTGTCACCCACTTTTTCTTTAAGGTCCTTAATCTTTACATCTTCCTCTTCACCAGTATCACGTAAAACCAACAAAAATTGCCGTCGGGATTCGATTAACCCAATTTGAAGCTCTTGATTTTGAGTCTTTGTCAACATAGCTAAACTCCTAAACGAAACATATGCCACCAAGTTTTTTTGTTTAGAATCTAGCCATTCAAAATACGATCCACGATTACTCGAGAATGAAGAACAAACCAAATGTAAAACCCAAAAATTTCCGTTTCCACATGTTGCATTTAATTTGAATTTTTAACCTAAGATTAGTATTAATTAAACCTAAGGCTATATGTTATATGTAACTAATACATTATATAAAATATAAACCTAAGCCAAACACCTAATAAGACTTTGTTACCATCAAATCCAATCCTATCCTAATCAAAAACCGGTTTCCCTTTTTTTCAGCCCATCAATCGACACAAATTAAGGACCCAATCAAATCAGTGTTGATTACTTTCCTAAAACCTATACACACTCCTCCATTAATTATCAAACCGGTATTCTTTTCTTTTCTCTATTCCACACGACACAAACAGAAACAAACAACAAAACATCACAACATCTGGTTATCTTCTTCTCTCAAAACTCAAACTATTCGAAGGGTGTTGCTGTAGTGTTCATTCATTGCTGCATTTTGGGGTATTAATTCGTAGGATGAATCCTTGTACGAGTCCTTCTCTTTGTCTCATATCTCGGCCAAAGGTATCACACCATTCTCTTGCTTTCTTTCTGTCCATTCGACAAACATACATATATATGATCTGAATATAACAAACACTCAAATTCGACCTAATATCTTCGACCCTAGGTCTGGTCATTCAGCCCTAATTCGACCATTTAATGCATGTTTATCTGAACGAGGGGACTACGGTTCGTTTATGATCTTGTGTGAACTGTTGTGTCTCGTTACAATTGTATGTGCATGTGTTGGATGTGTGTCGACCCAAGCCTAGTCTTGTCGACCCTTGCTTAAAGCCTAATAATCGACTTTAATTGCTCATTAAATGGGACTTGAAATAGAAACCCTAGGCGTGTGTGTTAAAGTGTATCGAGGGTGTGTTATGCTGTGATTTTATGTGAATATTTCTGTTTTGTTTTGGCTCGGGGTGATGGGTGATCTTGGTGTGAACATATGAACATGTTAAGAGTATATTAATACATGTATTATGGAATATATAGTCCTCGTGTGTGTTGGTATAAAGTAAACATGTTATATGATGGCTTTAAACGGGTTTTTAAACGGGACTGCTTTGTAATCTGAATATGTGTGCTTGATAACGTGAGTTTCTTAAGCTTCTAATACTGAATTCTTACATTTAAACCTAGTTTAATGTCCTAGATAAGTTCTCCAATTGGTTTAGAGTGAATTGGAGTTTCTTTGACTACGTTTTTGAATTTTATATGATTAAGTGTCGAATATGAGTTTTGAGAACTTGAAGTCAGTCTATATTTTTTATTTATCATTTTCAAACCACAAGGAGTTAAGAGCTCTCCTTTCAGAAGGGTAATATTTGGGTAATGTGTGACTTCCTGTAATTTTTGTGGATTTTTCTAAAGTGTCAAAATGGGTAAATTAAATGTAAACTTTCGGGGTGTTTCTGCAGTTCACTTCTGGACATGT
Source organism: Artemisia tridentata subsp. tridentata (assembly GCA_021014915.2). Lineage (NCBI taxonomy): Eukaryota > Viridiplantae > Streptophyta > Magnoliopsida > Asterales > Asteraceae > Artemisia > Artemisia tridentata. The sequence goes on along the minus strand of CP139503.1, from coordinate 151,143,546 downwards.
TTGGGTAAACGATTTTTGAAATGGTGTTTGAAATTGAAAATAAATTTTGGGAAAATTCATTAGAACTCATAAGACATATAGGTACTTGTGTAAATTATTATAGCTTCTGAATTGGAGTATAGTTATGGTTTGAAAATTTATAAATTTGGGGGCAAAGTGTGCAAAAATCATTTATTTGAGGAACATGGGTGTAGTATATCATTTAAGACTAATTAATGTGTTTAAACCCTAAAATACAATTATGATGATATAATTAGACTTATATGAACCTAAATTCATTAAAGAAACCCTAAGTTTGATTATAACCCTAATTCGACTAAATATGGAATGTTACTAAATTTGGAAAGTTACTAAATTTGGAAAGTTACTAAAAATGATAAGTTTCTAAAAATAGAAAGAAACCCTAATCTGGATTACTATGCGCAATAAACTTGTGAAATGAACTTATAAGTAATACGCGATCATTAATTCGTGTAGATTCGCTGAAGAAGGAGTAACTTTCGATCCTTGTGTTTTCCGATATGTTTCATTTGCGGTTTGAGGAACAGATATTCTATCCCTTTTCAGTAGGGATTTCTCATGACTTCTCGATCCTTGACTTGATTCATTTGTCTGATATGATTCCATTTGATATGATTCGTCTGATATGAGCCTTTGCAATGATTCCCTTGATATGATCCTTTGGATTGAGATTCGTTTTACTATTCGTTTGCTATCCGTTTGCTATGATATGTTTACGTTCAGTTTGATATGCTCTGATTAGATATGATATGATTTGTTATGTTCTGTTGCCCGAGCTTCTGTATCTGTATCCCTAGCCATGGAGGTACTATGGCCATGTCATTGAGGCACCAATGGCATGACACTTTCTGATATGATATGTGATCACTTGGCCATTATGATATGTGTATATGCCTGTCATGAGCAGGTGTATATATATGATTATTTTGTAGGGGGCGTATGCATCCTAGATTCTGTTCTGTTCGGCTTTGGATATGATTAGTGATTGGTTGGTACGTGCCATGCGCCTCATTTCAATTCTGGGAGCTAGCTACTCCATTTGGTACTTGAGAGGTCTCCTCTCCTTGTACAACTTAGGAGTTGATGGATATATGGATATGATATGATGTTATTATGTGACTAAGCATATGGCATGCTTTCTGAGCTCGTGGGCATTTCTGTTTTGTTCTGGTATATTATTGTGATTCTCTGTTTGATTTTCCTTTGACTTCATTATGATCTCCTTATGTTTCACTATGATTTGCTTCTTTTGATAGATGACATTTTGTTCAGTTGTTCCTTGATCCCTTATTCGTTTTTCAGATGATATTCGTTCAGCAGGAGCTTATGTTCCTTTTCCCTATACTTATATATGTTCGATTATTCGTTTTGTTTATATATGTTCACTGGGCTTTTTAATCTCAGCCGCATTTCTTTTCCTGCGGCAGGTTTTAGGTTGGAAGCTGGGATTGAGTGAAGAGTGCATAGGAGCTCTTAGTGGACCACCCTGATGATAGACACCCATTTGCTTTTGGATTAGACTTAGATTTACCTTCAGTTAGATTTGAGCTTGGATTTGTATTTCAGTTTTGGAACTCATTATGGATAGAGTTAGTATTTCGTTATTATCATTAGAACACCTTTGTAACTATTATGTTTATAAGTCTTCCGCTTGCATTTATAAGTTCTGATTGACACGATAATGTGGCATTTTGACCCTTATCGGGTTGGGGTGTTACAATTATGGTATCAAAGCTCAGGCTTCGACTTGTAGCACATAAGTTATGGCATGTGAAGATTTGGAACCTTAGGTTTGTACTGTAGAAGCTTATGGAACAACCTTTGAAATTTTGCCTTAGTTTTCCCCTGCAAAAACTATTAGTTGTGACCGGTGAGGATTGGGTAGATTATATGACAAGGCATTTGTTAGATATCTTTCTTCTGCACCTAAATGATTTATGCCTCTGATTTCAGTTAAGCCTTTATAAGATCATTCGTTCCAAAGATTTAGAAAATGTAGTAGGATACATAATATAAGTTTAGTGATCACATAAGTTTAGAATGCTTTGAGAGTTTTGTAGTAATGCCTTACAGGTTTCACTTTCTGAGGTTATCACATTCTTTCGAACTTCGATCTTTGATTCGTTTGATAATCGTTTAGATGCCTTTTCGTCCATTCAGAGGATTCTGATATGTATGAATTCGATATGTTCGACACGTTCTGTAGTTCCTCTTGCTTTTGTAAAGCATATTAAGGTTCCATCTGCACTATTAGATTTTGCCCTACCTAGTTCTATCTCTATGAGAAATCTTGTGATTATCTGTCACGGGTATCGGAATTGTCCAGTAAATTTTGAAGATATCTGAAAGTAAGTTTCGTTCTGCTAATCTGATTCCTTTGGAAAGGTTTAATTCGATAGTATTCTGAATATGGATTTGTTGACTGAGCATCGAGATGCTAACAATGGTCATATTATATTTGTCATCTTTGGCGATTTGAGAAACTCAAAATTCTGTATCATGTTTCCCAACCTGGTAAAAAATTATGATCACCTTTGCTTTGAAACTCGTATGTTAATCCTTCGCGGTTGTAAAGATACTTCATTTGATGAAACTCGCATTGAAAGTTATTCAGTTGTTTGAAATTTCGCAATATGTTCTTGGTTTAACTATCAAGATTTCCATCTGAGTGTGAATTTGTTTTGATCTGGTTATGAGAATTTTTTTAGTCACGACTCGAGGTAGAATGTGATTGCAATAAAGGCATGTGTATATGATGCAAGTATTATGACGCCTGGCCAACGTGATAATAGTTACATCATATAACTTGAACTTATTGGGATCATAAGAGATCTTGAGCAGTGCCTGAGATTAGTAAGTTGGTTGATTCAGAAACCCTATCCGTATAAGAGCAACGTTTTTCCTAATTCTGAAACTCCGTATTGAACGACATTAGTTAAATGGAAAGAATTGAAGGATCAACTTCTAGGAAGTGGTTTTATCTGTCCGAGGGTGTCTCCGTATCGTGCTCCAGTTTTATTCGTGAAGAAGGATGATGATAGCATGAAGTTGTGTGTTGAATTTTGGAAACTAAATAGTATTACAGTTAGAACCGTTATCCATTACCTCAAATCGACGATTTGTTAAATCAACTTCTGGGTGTGAATCTTCTCGAGGATTGATTTAAGATCTGATTATTTTCAGTTACGTGTATGGGAGCGAGATGTTCCTAGAATTGCTTTTCGTATTTGTTATGATCTCTATGAGTGTTGTAATGCCAATTGTATTGGCTATTGCTCCGACCATTTCTATGGAATCGATGAATCGTGTCTCTCATGAATAGTTGGACAAATTGTCATAGTATGACATTTTGGTGTATTCAGAGACGAAGGAGAAACACGAGGATCATTTTCGTATTTGCGTTGAAATTTCTATGTTAGAAGAAGCTCTATGTAATATTCTCGATGAGTAAATTTTGGTTGGGATGAAGAATGAGAGGAGAATTTTGAAAAGCTGAAGAGAGATTTGTTTCTACTAAAGAAGGAGACTTAGTTATGGCCTTATGCAGCACGGGAAGATTTTTGGTTATGCATCAATACAGCTAGAACCGTAGGAGGTGAACTATCCGACGCATGATTTGGAAGTGATTTCTGTCAGACATGAAGAAGCTCAGGTGTAACACCCCCATCCGAGAACGGGTCAAATGTCACATTTATGGTGTCAAACAGAACATACGCAAGCGGAAATCTTTAATAATACAATGATTACAAAAGTATTCTAAGGGATAATAATAATGTAATCAATCTGAACATAACAACTTCCGAAGCACTTCTTCACTCAAAACCTAGCATCCCTCTTAAAACCTGCCGCAGGAAAAGAAAATGCGGCTGAGCTTAAAAAGCCCAGTGAACAGATATATATATAATGAAAGGTAATAAGCAAACGAATGAACGAAACGAAACTAAGGAAACCTGCTGAACAATATACCATAAGTCATGAGAAATTAAATGAATGAATAAGGAAATCAGAAGTAACAAAGGAATGCCCACGAGCCCTAAACAGATATGTCTAGACATGATACATGAATAGACCCAAAACAGATAAACATAATCATAATCAGAATCATAGCAAAGTCATAGCAAAGTGTACATGGAGTAGCTAGGTCACAATGTGCCAGAAGTGAAATGGGGTGTATGGCACACACACAATCCATTCACTAAATAACTGAACTCGAAAAAGTACCTAGGATGCATCCATACGCTCTCTGCAAAATAGATATACATATACATGTTCGAGACTGTGCATACGTATGTTAATATAATAATAAATATGGCGGCCATGGTTGCTATATAGCATAAGTGGGAACGCTGTGGACTAAATCCCACCTCCACAGATAGTGTCAATACCATTGGTGCATCAATGGCACGGCCATGGATTCCCCATGGCTGGCTACAAATATGGGAACATAATAGGCATAGTACATGCAATCTAATGATAAAGCATAATTATAAATTATCCAACTCAGATAATAGCTATATGAATAGAATATAACATCAAAAGAATAATCAAACGAATAACTAAACAGATACGGATCAAAGCATAACAAATATCAGAAAACAATGAGTCATGAGAAATCCTGAAGGATTTAGTACAACCAGATTATGTAATTATGAAAATCATTTAAATGTTGTTTCCACGAAAGTATTCTTTTAAAAGTCATTTTCATAAGAGTCATTAAACCATCATATAAAAAGTGGTGTTACCTCGTATTCATAGAAATCATTTTAAAGCAGTTTTTCTCAAAAAATTATCATGATATATTTAAGAAAGGTTTTTCACACGAAGTTATAATATTAAATGGGTTATAAAGTATGAAAGGATTCTAATACGGATATTGAAGTCACAAGAGAGAACGGATGAATCAAACCATATCAGACAGAATAACCAAACGAATATCAAATGAATCATAACTCAGAATAGCAAATATCAAGTAATCAAAAGTCATGAGATACCCTTACTAAAAAAGGGTGGAATATATGTACCTTAACGCGTATGAAAGGAAAGCAAACGAATGAATGAACACAAAGAAATAACATCGTGCCTCTTCAAATGATCTACACGAAATAGGGACCACTTAATACTTATATGTTTATTTCATAAGTTACAAATGGTTTTCAATGATTTATACTTATAGTTATATTCATAACTTATTTTAGGTTTATTTTACAAATCTGGGTCAGTATCTCACGGACTTTAAAACATATCAAATGAACTTCAGATACTCTCCTAATTTTTCTGGAGGTTCCCACATGAGTTAAGTAATTACTCAAATTTTTGCAGATTTTATTAATAAGTGTAAGTACCCCTTTAAAATTCATCTTTCCATACCTACCCAGAAAAATAACTGCAGAGACGCCCAAAAAGTTTGTCCTTAACCAACCCATTTTGACACTTCAGAAAAATCCACAAAAATTCCAGGAATCCACAGATATCCTAGATGCTACCCTTGTCGAATTATAGCTCTTAAACCCTCATGGTTTGGAAACTAAAATTCAAAAACACCAGCTAAATTTTTAGACTCCTAAACTCAGGATTGACAACCAATGTTCTAAAAATCAGAAAGTCACCTTTCTAACCTCCAATGATCAAGAAAATTACATATCGAGAAAATAGACAACTTGAACTTAAATTTAGACTCAAGAATCCTGTAAAAACACGTTGGTATCATCAAGATTTACCCCTTGCAACTCGACCCAAATTCTGGACAGAAATCCTGACATAAAATCATAACAAACCCTAACCCTTATAAGCCCTAATCGACACCTAATTAATGCCTCTGGTTTTCTTGATTTAGTTATCCATAATCAATGTTCAATTAATGATCTAATACTGATTTTAATCACCTTGTTTAGGGCTGGAAGCGTTTTGGTCGAAACAGAAACAAGCATGGGTTGACATAACAATTAACATGGTTTCAATGTGGCGAAATCTTTCTTATCATATGTATATATATACTTAACGAAACAACCATCATAACAATTACTTTATTATGATTAGTTTAGTATGGTTTAATTCTGATTGTATGTATCCATGTATGTGTCGAATAGATGAGAGAAAACAAAGGAATATACGAATACCTTTATGTCGAGACCAAGAGAGATCAAAGGACTAGGATAGTGATACGAATCAACAACACCAACCAATATACTTGCTACGAATCACAAGGGCTGCAACACTCCTTTTTCTTCTTGATCTTGTGAAGGGAAAATACGGATTTTTGGGATTGTTTATTGTTCGGTGTAGAGAGAAAAAAAATAAAGGCCGATTAATATGATATTGAAGGAATGAGAAAAGCGTGCGGAGGGATAAGGAAAATCGTATAACTCGCTAAAGAAATGGGAACATCATATCTTTTTATTTTATTAAGTTATTTGTTGTGTTAATCCTTGTTCTTATCTCCTCTTATGTAAACGTGTGATAGGTTTAAGTAAATCACAAATTTTCGGTTTTGACTAGTGTAAATAAATGTGTATATGTTAAAAGGGATAAGGTGGGTCGTTTGTTTAAGCTTAGGATTAGAGTTAGGAAAGTATAAATTATTTAGTTAAGCTACTTAGGATAAAATTAATAATATGTCTTTATTTATAACATATAGTTTAATACATCACCTATTTAATTAATTAGGTCATATACCAAAAGAATAAAAAAAAATTATAGTCCATATTTTAGGGTATTACATCAGGAGCAAGACGATGGAATATGATCTATGTTAGAAGACTTGAAGGAAGCGGTTTTGATTAAAGCACACAGTTCTATTTGCTATATTCATCTTAGTTGTACTATTATGCATAGTGACTTGAAGCAAAATTTCAATGGAATGATATGAAGACGATTGTGACTACCTTGGTGGTGAAGTATTTGGAATGTCAACAGGTTAAGATTCAGCATCAGCGTACAAGTGGTTTTCCTTAGTTTTGGAGGTTCGTATGTGAAAGTGGGGTTAAACTTCCAGGAACTTGTAACGGGATTTACGCGCACATTTAGGAAGGACAACACGAATTGAGTTGTAGTGGATCGTTTGACTTGGTCAGCTCACTTGGAAGATTGGTAGAGATTTCTTTCGGCAGAAGATTATTCAAGCCACATAGCGCACCTGCAGTGATCGTGTCAGAGATTCGCATTTGTACTTCACATCCCTAGGAAGAGCTACTAAAGGCTTGAGGAACCAGACTCAAGTTTAGTAATGCTTGCACCTCCAAACCAATGGATATGCAGAACAACTATTTGAACTTGGAAGATGTGTTGAGTAGGAACTTGACAAGTGTTAGTTCTGGTTGTATTTGCTCACTATGATTAGATGGCTTGCAAGTGACAAGGATTTTTCTTTCAGAGTTTTGTATGAACAGAGATTAAGACCACCTTTTAGTTAAATTAGGTCGGGGAGCTGTTTATTGAAGGTCCGGAGTTGATTACAGTGACTAATGGATTAGTTATCATTGTGGAAGAGAAACTTTGAAACTTTAGATCGGGAATTTGTGTGTTCCGTATGTTGTTTTCGTATAGAAAAGTTTGATGTTTTGGCATATAAGGAAGATTTAGTTCGCGATATGTTAGTCTTTAGATTCATTCTTATTAGTATGATTATCCTACCTATTCCATTATGCTTTCTGATACGTTGTGATACTCCGATATGTGCTTAGTTGATCGTCTGTATGAATATGAAACTCTTGAGACGTATGATAATTCAATATGTGCTTCTCTGATCATTAGCAAGTGCCTTAGTTCGTTCAGAATTCGGATAGAGTTGATGAAGTTTTATCGTTTAGCACTACCTCCGTATTTGCCTCATGTGTATATGTGTTTCATGTATCTCTTGGTGAGATTACAACTGTCATCTGTCACGTATATGTTCCGTATCTGTTTGATCAAGATTTGTTATGATTTGTCTTTTGTTGAAGAGCCTGAGGCTATCTTGGAGCGTCAGGATCAGGTCATAAGAAATAAAACTTTTCCGTTTCTGAAAATGCTTTTGGAAGAACCTCACCGAGCATGAGGCTAGTTATTGGCATTTCTTTTCGTGATTGATACGTCTCCGTCTAATTTTTGCGACTTCAAATTTCGAGGACGAAATTTTTCTTTTTATAGGGGAAGAGTTGTAAAACCCAAAAATTTCCGTTTCCACATATTGCATCTAATTTGAATTTTTAACCTAAGATTAGTATTAATTAAACCTAAGGCTATACGTTATATGTAACTAATACATTATATAAAATATAAACCTAAGTCAAACACCTAATAAGACTTTGTTACCATCAAATCCAATCCTATCCTAATCAAAAACCAGTTTCTCTTTTTTTTCAGCCCTTCATTCGACACAAATTAAGGACCCAATCAAATCAGTGTTGATTACTTTCCTAAAACCTATACACGCTCCTCCATTAATTATCAAACCGGTATTCTTTTCTTTTCTCTATTCCACACGACACAAACAGAAACAAACAACAAAACATCACAACATCTGGTTATCTTCTTCTCTCAAAGCTCGAAATATTCGAAGGGTGTTGCTGTAGTGTTCATTCGTGGCTGCAGTTTGGGGTATTAATTCGTAGGATGAATCCTTGTTTGTGTCCTTCTCTTTGTCTCATATCTCGGCCAAAGGTATCACACCATTCTCTTGCTTTCTTTCTGTCCATTCGACTAACACACATATATATGATCTAAATATAACAAACACTTAAATTCGATCTAATATCTTCGACCCTAGGTCTGGTCATTCAGCCCAAATTCGACCATTTAATGCTTTTTTATCGGAACGAGGGGACTAGGGTTTGTTTATGATCTTATGTGAACTGTTGTGTCTCGTTACAATTGTATGTGCGTGTTTTGGATGTGTGTCGACCCAAGCCTGGGCTTGTCGACCCTTGTTTAAACCCTAATAATTGACTTTAATTGCTCATTAATTGGGACTTGAAATAGAAACCCTAGGCGTGTGTGTTAAAGTGTCTCGAGGGTGTGTTATGCTATGATTTTATGTGAATATTTCTGTTTTGTTTTGGCTCGGGGTGATGTGTGATCTTGGTGTGAACATATGAGCATGTTAAAGAGTATATTAATACAGGTCTTATGGAATATATAGTCCTCGCGTACGTTGGTATAAACTAAAACATGTTATATGATGGCTTTAAACGGGTTTTGAAACGGGACTGTTTTGTAATCTGAATATATGTGCTTGATAATGTAAGTTTCTTAAGCTTCTAATACTGAATTCTTACATTTAAACCTAGTTTAATGTCTTAGATAAGTTCTCCAATTGGTTTGGAGTGAATTGGAGTTGATTTGATTACGTTTTTGAATATTATATGATTATGTGTCGAATCTGAGTTTTGAGAACCTAAAATCAGTCGATGTTTTTGATTTATCATTTTCAAACCACAAGGAGTTAAGAGCTCTACTTTCCGAAGGGTGATATTTAAGTAATGTGTGACTTCTTGGAATTTTTGTGGATTTTTCGAAAGTGTCAAAATGGGTAAATTAAATGTAAACTTTCGGGGTGTTTCTGCAGTTCACTTCTGGACATGTTTGGGTAAACGATTTTTGAAATGGTGATTGAACTTGAAAATTAATTAGAACTCATAAGACATATAGGTACTTGTGTAAATTATTATAGCTTCTGAATTGGAGTATAGTTATGGTTTGAAATTTTATAAAGTTAGGGGCAAAGTGTGCAAAAATCATTTATTTGAGGAACATGTGTGTAGTATATCATTTAAGACTAATTAATGTATATAAACCCAAAAATGCAATTATGATGATATAATTAGACTTATATGAACCTAAATTCAGTAAAGAAACCCTAATTTTGATTATAACCCTTATTCGACTAAATATGGAAAGTTACTAAATTTGGAAAGTTACTAAAAATGGAAAGTTCCTAAACTTGGGAAATGAAATTATAAGTAATACGCGATCATTAATTCGTGTAGATTCGCTGAAGAAGGAGTAACTTTTGATCCTTGGGTTTTCCGATATGGTTTCATTTGCGGTTTGAGGTACAGATATTCTATCCCTTTTCAGTAGGGATTTCTCATGGCTTCTCGATCCTTGACTTGATTCATTTGACTGATATGATTTTGTTTGATATGATTCCATTTGATATGATCCATCTGATATGAGCCTTTGCTATAATTTCCTTGGTATGATCCTTTGGATTGAGATTCGTTTTACTATTCGTTGATGTGATATTCCTTTGCTATCCATTTGCTATGATATGTTTCCGTTCAATTTGATATGTTCTGATTAGATATGATATGATTTGTTATGTTCTGTTGCCCGAGCTTCTATATCTGTATCCCTTGCCATGGAGGTACCATGGCCATGTCATTAAGGCACCAATGGTATGAAACTTTCTGTGAAGGTGTGATTGATCCACAGCGTCTCCATTTGACATGATATAATATGTGATCACTTGGCCATTATGATATGTGTATATGCCTATCATGAGCAGGTGTGTATATATGATTGTTTTGTAAGGGGTGTATGGATGCATCCTAGATTCTGTTCTGTTCTATTCTCGATATGATTAGTGATTGGTTGGTGCGTGCCATGCACCCCATTTCACTTTTAGGAGCTAGCTACTCCATTTGGCACTTGAGAGGTCTCCCCTCCTTGTACAACTTATGATTTGACAGATATATGGATATGATATGATGTGATTATGTGACTAAGCATGTGGCATGCTTTCTGAGCTTGTGGGCATTTCTGTTCTGTTCTGTTATATGATTGTGATTCTCTGTTTGATTCTCCTTTGACTTCATTATGATCTCCTTATGTTTCACTATGATCTGCTTCTTATGATATATGACATTTTGTTCAGTTGGTCCTTGATCTCTTATTCGTTTGGCAGATGATAGTCATTCAGAAGGAGCTTATGTTCCTTTTCCCTATACTTATATATGTTCGATTATTCGTTTTTTTATATCTGTTCACTGGGCTTTTTAAGCTCAGTCGCATTTCTTTTCCTGCGGTAGGTTTTAGGTTGGAAGCTAGGATTGAGTGAAGAGTGCATAGGAGCTCTTAGTGAACCACCCTGATGATAGACACACATTTGCTTTTGGATTAGACTTGGATTTACCTTCAGCTAGATTTGAGCTTGGATTTGTATCTCAGTTTTGGAACTCATTATGTATAGAGTTAGTATTTCGTTACTATCATTAGAACACCTTTGTAACTATTATGTTCATAAGTCTTTTGCTTGCGTTTGTATGTTCTGATTGACACCATAATGTGGCATTTTGACCCTTATAGGGTTAGGGTGTTACACCAACGGTCAAACAACAACCGCGTTCTTGATAGATTTCATGGAATCAGTTTCTAGACCATCTAAATTGTTTACGAGCTCCCACGTATTTGGATCTTGCTCAAGTAACTCAAGATTGTATTTAAAGACATAACTCATGTCTGAAAACTATGGCCTAATTGGCAATACAAAAGTTGGAAGATCACCCCATTTAAACAAAGGAAAACTCGGTAGTTTCAAAGTAATCGAGGCATCAATATCCTTGTTGACAAGAAGGATACCATCACGACTGTTGCAAAAGCGATCATAAATCACAAAACATGTAGCTGACTGGATAAGGAATAGAGCACAAGGCACGTTTAGCTCACGCGCCACACACCCGACAAAAGGTAGATATAGAGTGTAAATAAGCAAGTTCACCTTGTTGTCATTTTCGGACATGGTTTTTATAAGACTTGTAAGTGTCTCGGACCCAACACGCTTGATATCATGAACGTATCCAACGTTCAAAATTGTGTTGCTATCATCATCATGTCCGTCTGAGAATGAAGAAAAAGATAATCCATGAATGGATGGTAAGAATTTGATCTTATGGAAGCCACTAACGGTGGTGGTAAGGGTGACACGTGCACCGGCACGTATGAGGTTTTTGGCGAGTTCGATAGCTGGGTTCAGATGGCCTTGAATGGATTGACTGTGTTTGGTCTTTAGTTTCATTTATAGACGAATCATTGGGTTGTACAAGTCTATCAAAAGAATCCTTCGACGAAAATCATGAAAAAGAAATGAATCTTTACGTGGTCCACAATAATCTTTAGACAGTATGGTGTGTTCTCCACTTTATTTTATGATAGGAATTGGACGTAAGGAAAAGAAATTGAATTTCTTGTGTGTTCTCAAGATACTTGAAAAAAGAAAGTGGAGGGGACATTATGCCTTTTTTAACTAGGTGACTTTAGAAATTGAGACCTTTATAAGTTTGGTATAGAAGAAAATTAGGAGATACCTTAGAACTAATCATTGTGTTTCACAAGTATATGAAAATGTGTTTCACAAGTATATGAAAATGTGGGTTGCGCTGCCTGATGTTGTTGGTCATTATGATTTCGTATAACGAGGTGGGCGACGGGTCGCCGCGTTGCGGCGGGGCGTCGTCTCACATCGTTAATAATCGAGAGTTTCAAAACATAAAAACATGCATTTCAAGTTCTAATTACAGATTTCAAACAGTTTGTGTTTTCGAAGTACAGATTTCGTTAATGGGAACCTTTGAACCCGTGACTCAATATGATGACACCGGACCTGGAATATACATCATCAACAACTCTGAATAGTCCTGTGACCAACTTTGGAGCATAACCAAGATACTTGTGAATCAAGTCACTTCGTACAACTCGTAGGAATTCCATTGCCTGGATAACAAACAAAGGCTTCAAAGTGTATTTCATATTCTGAGGATACAAAAAAAGAAATTCCTGGAAAAAACAATGGAACTGCATCCCATCAAATAGGATTCATTCAAAAGAGTCAAGTTTCCGCATTCTGTTTTGACATTTTTATATATTATTGGTACATTTGTTTCGTAAAAAAAGAATCTGTAATGAACATATATCTAATTTAAAATGTGCTAATAAGGAATAAGTAGAACTAAAGAGTAGGGTAAGCAAGCAAAAGTAAGAAAATCGATCCGAAAAAAGCGTACGCAATTAACTGAACGAATTGAAACTGCAAAATGATTTTTTCGCTTTACCTTTCTAAACAAATGGTTCTTTCAGTCTGTTCCGTTTTCATTAAAAAATCAAAGTATTGTAACTAAACCGAAGTGCTTACGTTATGTTATGATATATCCTTACTTGATTATCACAATGCTACTCCGCTAAATAAATCAATTTGGAAAACAGATATGGAATAGGGTTTAAAGAGAATGTTACATAAGTAATTGTTTTAGACTCTCGAGATAACTCATAGTAAAGACTGATATCAATGTCGTTAAATTTGACTTCAAATTTTTTAATTTTGTTTTCTTTAGGTTGATGACTCATGTTTTATTGGGGCAGCAGTTCTTCCATACCAAGTTAGCAGGCTGCCGATGCTATTGGCATAAAACCCAATACACCATAGGTTAATATTCACGAGTTCAATAAGAAAACCTTACCAGAAAGTGCAGCAGCTGTCGCCGGTGTTTGTTCATTCATACATCACGAAGGCACAGTAAAAACAGATCGGGTATCCTCATTAGACATGAAACCCTCGAAAGGAGTGGCAGGAATAGTGCAAGAGGCTGTAAAAGAAGATCATGGAAAAGACATGACAAATTTTAGTAAGAGAGGGTTATAACAAATCACAACAACAGAATCTGTAATCATACCTTCATCCATAGTAGGAGAGGGTTATAAAAAAACACAACAACAGGATCTGCAATCATACATTCGTCCATATATTCACAAAATACAGCATTCACAGAATTGCATAAAAGAATCAGCTATAACATCAACATCCGATATCGTAACCAAAATGAATAGATTTGTTTATATTTTTCCTATTTTTTTCATGTAACAATTCATTTGAAGATCTCCTTGATAGACCTTACAAAATACTTGAATCAGTGCAACTGAACCATTATTCAAAGAACCTAAAGCTGTTCCACAACATGGTCCGAAATTCTAAGAAAATTAAAAAATTTAATATAGGTCTAGGAAACGTTTAAAATACACACCTTTGCCACCGATGTGTTGCCGCCTCCAGGGTTGGCGTACAGTATGGCTCTGTTTGGAGGGTCGATACCTATGTCCTCGTATAATTGAGGGTGACTCGAAGGGAGTTATGCTGCCTCCTTGAATCCTTGTATTTGGACATCTAGTCTACCAATATCGGCATAAGACTCCAAAAGAGCCTTCACGACCTTCATCACAGACACCACGGAGTGGATGGCGTTTTCAAGAAGCCCAACAACAGAAACAATCTGAGGATAAAGAATATGATAATTACATAACTAAAACCGCTTTATATATCCAAAATTTAAAAAGCTTAACCAAACATAATGCAATATTTTTTGAAATGTAGCAGGCACAATCTGCAGCTACCGGGGTGTTTGGAAAAAACTGATTGTCGCTGCTCATGTGCTAAATTCTAGAAACACTATTTTCATATGATAGAGCTTTGGCATGCCAAGTTACAGTTACAATCTTTGACCACCCAACTCATTAAAATAAATGTGAATACATACCTGAGTACGTGACCTACGTTTACGAACAAACCTGGGCAGTAGAACTTTGTGGAGTAGGCAGGGCCTGCAAATACATCGAAAATACGATACGGTGAGATAAAAATTTAAACCAATTAAGTAGTATATTTAAGGACAACGAAGAAATAAATAACTGTCAAGCATCTAAGAATCTAGCGTAAAGTAAATAAGAATAAAACTGGGGCCGAATTATATAAAAGTAGATTATAACTTCGTCTTCTGGCACAATTTCCAGTTTCCAATTAATACTAAAACCCAAAAAAGAAAGCAAACCAACGCGTATGTAACCGAACAACAACTGTCAACTGCAAACATAAATCTAAGCACACAACTATGAGCTGCAAACATAAATCCATCCATAAAACTTATGCATAGGTTATAAAAAAAAATCGAAAACAATGAATGTAAAACTTAGAAAGCACAAAACTGATACAGTATATCATCAGGCTCAGATTTGTGGATGGTAAAAGGTCAAGAAGGTCTGAATGCTGCCGTGGTTGCAAAGAAACGCGGTTGCATAATAGCGAGCGTGCTATCAAGCCATCCGGTCATTGCCGTGCCAGGTTACGTTTTAGACCTTGAATGACCAACATCATTCAAGTCACGTCGATTAGCAAGCGTAAGAGGTGAATATACCCGCCTTGGCTACAAACCTAATAATTTGCCCTGCCAAAAGACGGAGATCGTCTGATTTAATCGAACCCACAAATTCATCATGGCCTATTATAACCAATAGACAGCGCGCTGACTAAGAACCCGACACAAGCAAAAATTACCTCGATACTCATCTAACAGTAGTCGATCTTTTTATGGCACTTTTCACTATCGTTATTAGTTACATATACAACAACCTGTATGATACAAAACTCATAACCCATCAACCATGTCGAAAAATCGCAACACAAACGGATATAAACATACCACAGGCAGCAGAAAACATAAAGATATAAACAGAGAAACTAGAACGTCATTACCACCTCTAAAATTAATGAAACGCAAGAACAATGGATTCAAATCGCCGAAGATAAGTATCCAAGCATTTGACGGAGCGTTTGTTCCAATCCGGTACCAGAAACCCCCAACAGAAGTAGAACTTTTAGGCCAGGCTAGCGCAAATGGACCAGACTAACACAAATTGGATGACGCAAATTTCACGTCACCAGTAAGGCAAAGTTATTGACGCTGTATAATATTGTGCTTTAGATAGAACGCACCTACAAAACATTTTTGATTTGGTATGGTTAGTCATCATATCTGCAACAATGCACTGGAATAAAACGGAAAGATATCTAAGAAATATTTGAAGTGGGACATGGCGGCAAACATACCTGATATTCTTTCATGGTCGCGTATCTCTGATCTTGTTGAGGATCAAATATGTACATATATAATCGACATTAAACGCACGCCATGGCTGCAACCACAACTCTGGTTGCCCCGCCAAAAAACACGCATTGAAAAAATGTAGCTGTACAAAGTCATCACCATCGCCTTAATAACACGGCTGCAAACTACTAATCAAAAAGCCAAGTTCATAAACCTTTTCATAATTACAGTTCACAGCTATAAAAATATATAATAATAATCCGATTCAGAAATCAATACCTGCAAAACTGAAGTTCACGGTGGCTGCAAAACAAATATACCTTCCGATCATTGCCCTGCCACCACCTTCAGATACTCAAAGACCCACCCAATAGCCCATTATCTTCATTAATTACTATATATATTATACAGCGTCAATAACTTTCCATTACGGTAACGTAAAATTTACGTCATCAAATACCCGTTTAAGATCTGCGGTCAGAAAATCTGACATCGAAACAACTGAAGTTCACGGTGGCTGCAAAGCAAAGGCGTTTGCTTAGTCACCATTTATACTATGCTACCTTCAGATTTTCATCAAACCATTTCGTTTAACTGTATATATAATGCACCATACGTGTTTAAAGAATACAAATCCAACGCATGACTCATCCCGACCACCATAAAACACATAAACCAAGAAGTTATGGTTTTGCTACCACTCTTTCAGAAAAGACACAAAAGCTTTTTAATATCCAATAACAAATTTGAACTCTTAAAACATACTAAAGCATAGCAATTATAAGAAATGAAAACACCAAAGCTCTAAAACTTTCAATCTCAATGAATATTTATGATTTCTAATACAAATGTTAACAATTAGACATATTAAAAGATTGAATCTTTGGTGATTTACAACTAATTTCATACTAAAGCTTAAAAAAAAACTTTTATAACTAAGCCAATTTACAACTAATCCCATCAAATCTTTATCTTATATCCAGAAACTTATTAAGAAATCATCTTTAAAAAAAACATACAACACACATATACAAAAACCTGTATAATACGAAGCTCATAACCCAGCAACCATGAAAAAAAATAGCAACACAAACAGATCTAAACATACCACAGGCAACAGAAAACATAAAGATATAAACAGATAAAATCGAACGTTATCAGCACCTACGAAATTAATCAAACGCAAGAACAGCGGATCAAAGTCGGCGAAGATAAGCATCGTACCGTTTGACGGCGATTTTGTTCTAATCCAGTAGCAAAAAGCCCTAAAATAAGTTCCACTTTTGGGCCAGGCTAACGCAAATGGGCCAAGCTACAAAAGAAAGGCTAATAACATGGTGTCACTTTTGGCGGGAAAATAGGGACAGAAACAGCACCGTTTTATTTTGTAATTAAACATATATATAATGTTTGTTTATGACCAATCCATGGTTTATATACGACCGGATCTACACACACTCCTTGTGTTAGATGAATACTTTGAATGATGTCTAGTCTCGCACGCGGAATTTACTAGCTAGCACTTAGAAGATTTGTTTGTTTGTATTTTGTATTAACGAATCAACAAAGAATGAACAATGAACAATATACTTCAACTTCAACGATTCAATATTATTAATGAATAATACGAGTGATCTCCTATCACTAGGGTTTACAACCTTGAATCTTAACAAAACAATACTAAAAACAATCATACCAAAACTTTAACCTAGGTAATCCTTTTATAGACTAAGGATTCCTTTACAAGATAACTATCAACCTAACATTATAAGATATACATTAAATCTTTTCTATAATTATCTTCACACGAATTTATCTTCACTTGAAATCATAAACAGTACAAACTTCTTCATTCAACAGTACTAACTGCTTATGTCTTCAAAACTCTTCAGCAGTACTAACTTTCATCTTCAATCGTACTAACTGCTATAGCTTAATTTCCTAACAATCCTCCCCTAAACTTATGATTTCTATCCAAATCACTAAGTTTCTTCAAATTAAGCTTCTTCTTCTTAATGTGAGAAATTCTTTCAAACATCTATCACATCAGTCACTTTAGTCTTTGACTTTTCTTTGCTCTGCAAGGTTGAAAATCTTTGTAACTAACAAGTCTGCCATCTCAGAGTCTTCTTCAACCTTGTCTCTTCCTTGTATCATAGCCACTAACACAAATGATCTGAGTGGATAGTGCTTTTCCACCAACATATACATTTATATCCCATCTGGAGTAGAAACTCTATGTCCTCCACACGATTCAAACAAATACCAATACACATATTTAACTTGTGCTTCAAATCTCCACATTGACTCTCCACTATCAGGTTCATAGATTCTCTTCAACTGAACCCATAATTCTTTGTCTTTGTCTTCAATAGGATCTTTATCTCTGAATCTCTCTTTTACTAAACTTCATAGTTGATTAAGATCTTCTCTGTCAAAACTTTTGAGTAAATCTTCAAACAACTTGTACCTTTCAGAAATATCACCAAGTCTGATTATCTTCCATCCTTTCATTCTTCCATCAGTGAACACTTCCCAGTCAATGATTGGATGTTTTACTTGTAGAGGTTTGATATAAGAAAATTCTGGAACAATCATCATCATGCTCTTGATCTTCTCATTTGTTAACCCTTTTTCTTCAGACTTTTGTTTCTTTGCAGCATTAGATTCAAGAACTTCTGCTTGTCTTTTCTTTTTCCTTGTCATGTCCTCTCTGATTGGAGT
The DNA here is from genome assembly GCA_021014915.2 of Artemisia tridentata subsp. tridentata. NCBI lineage: Eukaryota > Viridiplantae > Streptophyta > Magnoliopsida > Asterales > Asteraceae > Artemisia > Artemisia tridentata. Next base: position 151,124,956 of record CP139503.1, on the reverse strand, counting down.
ATTCAGTCTTGCATATGCTTCAAAGAATTTCCTTTCAATCTCAGCATCTGTCCAACCAGTAAAGTCGCTCATCTTGTAATTAGCTTGATTCTTCAAATAGTGCTTCATGAAATTGAGTTTCTCCTTCCTGGTAGGTAACTTGGTCTTGTAACCAGACTTTTGCCTTTCTCTGATTCTGTGCATTAAGTTACTCCAAGTATCTTCTTTATTTGTCTTCAAGATAAATTCTTTGAGTTCCTCTGACTTTTCTTCTTCATTTAACTCCTGATCATTAAGAATCATCACAGCATGAGCTTTTATAATACAATCAGAATCCAACAAGTATTGAAGTTGCTCATTAAACTCTTCTTGATTAAAATCTTCAGTTCTTGTTCTATCCATGAAACCAGCTATGTTCTTTTCATCATCAGCAGCCATTTTCCTTGTTAATTCCTCATCTTGAGCAATCTGAGCTTTCTTAGCTTCTTCATCAGCCAAATCTTTTTCTATCCTTTTCCTTGCAACTTCTGCATCATGATCTATCTGAGCTTGAATTTTTTATTTTAATGTCTTGAGCCTTTCAAGTTCTTGAGCTGCTTCCTCTTCCTCTTGTGTCATAGCTCTTTTACCTTTGTCAGCTCTTCTTCTTTCATAAACTAGCTCAGCTGAAGTGTCACCAGTTGGAACTGCTTGATGCTCTATCTCAGCAGTTGGAACTGCTTGATGCTCTGTCTCAGCAGTTGGAACTGCTTCAACAGTCTGAACTTTTTCTGCTTCATGGGTATCAGTCTGAACTGCTTCAAGTTCTTCTTCTGTGATATCTACATTACCAGAACCTATATCAAATTGTTCTTCTTCCTCTTCATTATGCCTCCCCTGAGAACTTGATCCATCTTTGTCTTTACCAAATTTCCTCCCATGTTTGGAAGAATTTCCACCATCAGCATCATCTGAATCATCTGAGTCATCACTACAAGAATCATCATCCAATACCATTCTTGCCCTTTTTTGCTTGAGTTGATCTTTCAGCTTTTTCACCTTTAAAGATAACCTGTTAAAAAGTTTAGCAGAATTCTCCTTGTGGGCTTTGAGCTCTTCCTTGGTGCTTGCAAGATCTGTCTCCAAACTTTCAACTTTGGCAACTAGCTTGGTACATAATTCCATCAATGCATTTTGGTTAGAACTACCCTCATCACTTCTAGTTGTGTGACCTGCTAGGAGAGGTGAATCATGGGGAAAGGATCTAGGAATCACTCTAGGTTTTTCCCTTCTCCTATAAGTGATGCGTAATTGAGATGGTTGGGTTCTTTCAAGTACTTGCGTGGATGTGTGATGGGGATCAGTTGGAACTGTTGAACCTTTACCCAACTCAGTTTGAAGCATTTGAGGAAACAATGGAACTGGTTCCCCTTGAAAAAGCCTACTAGCCATAGCCATATTTTGAAAAACTTTTGATTGAAGGCTAGGAGTAGCAAAAATTTCAGTTGGTTTTGTAAGCAGGTATGTCTTTTTATTCAAAAGTGTTTGAAAAAACCTGGGATACATTAGAAACTTTGTTTTGCTCTTAACATTAGATTCCATACCCTAAAAAATAAATTTTGAAAAGTTAAAAACCTTGTTTGTGGACAAACAAATGAGAGGAATAGCAATATTGCTACTGAACTGCTCCCAAGCAATCTTTTTAGGACTTAAACAATGTAAAAGGGTATGTATCAAAAATCTCCATTGAGGTGAGAAACATCCATTTTGAAAAGTTAATTTATGTTCAGATGTATCATACCCCATTTTGGTAAGTTCTTCCCATATTTCAGTGTTGTGCATAGTGTTGATACCATCTGAGTCATTTAATTTAAGATGTCTCCTAATTATAGACTCGGTAACAACAAAAGATACACCATCCACTTCAAAATAAATTTCTAAGTCTCCATCTTCACTAGTTAAGACAGTAGCATTCTGCCAGAACTGTGTGATGTGCGAGACATAAAGAGTAGGAGAAACAGTTAGAGCATACCTTATGTGAGAGTGGTTCAGAAAGTCCACAATCTCATAAAACTTTGGTCCATCTCCTTCCTCTGTTTTCTCAAGAAACGCAACCTGATTATGATGCTTAACAAATTCCAATCCAGCCATTTTTAGTGATGAAAAATGAAAGATTATAGCAATACGATGATCGTTTAAATTGGAATTGAGGTTTTATGTAGTCTATTGGGGTTTATAGGTACTGTTTAGGGTTTTACGAAATATGCGTATGAGATAAATTATCTTTAGAAATAGAATAAATGAATTTATGGTAAAAAGATAATTATCTTCTAAAAAAAATCTCTATAAGTACCTTAAGAATAACGGTTTTACCCCAACGGCTATAAAATTAATTACTGACAGATTTTTACAACGGTTAGTTGAGCCGTACTAACTTTGTACTAACCGTACCAACGGTTGGAAAATTTTTGTTGAGCCGTATGAACTTATTGAAAAGGATTTTAAAAATACCATTGCTCAAACATAGTTTCTAGCAAACTATCAGCTATCAACGGATTTGATATGTCTTTACCAATAGCCGTTAGCTTTGGACTAGCCAACTCTTCACAGTTAGATATGGTGAGCTGATAACCATACAATTTTTGGTAAATTGTCAACCATCAACGGATTTGATTAGTCTTTACCAGAAACCGTTTGTTCTGGACTAGTTGGTTCTTATGTGAGTTAGACATGGTGAACCAATTACCATTTGTTGTGTGTAAAGATCACACACTCAGCTCCAAATCACTATTACAGTCCAAAACATATAGCATTTAATTCCATGATGCTTTTTATTCATAACCTGCAAGTGTTAATCCAAAAACAAAGAAACAAGCCACAAAGAACTTGTCTCACAATATAAAAGTATATGACTAACAATGCACATAACAAGAGAAATTAATTTCCTTGTGGAACCCAAGCCAAAACAGACTTAGGCTTTCCTCTTGCATCAACATAATTCATTCTTTTCAAAACAATTTTAGCACCATTGGGTTTGATGGGTCTCCAAACCCAACATGCTGATGCATTCACACCATTGCCCATATTTCCCTTAGCAATGTTTTTATTAACACCAGTACCAATTTCTCTGCTAGCAGTTGGAACTGCTGGCTTGGTAGTTGTTACCTTAGGTTTCCAAACTTGGTTTGTTACAACTACTTTGTGATGAAAGGGTCTATTAACAGTTTTTGGTGCTGGTTTAAAAATTAGTTTTGCACCTTGAACTGTTGGTCTTGGGTTGACAGGTCTAATAGGTCTGACAGTCTGAACTGCTGGTCTAGCAATTTGAACTGCTTTGGGTCCAGACCTTAAAAGAACTGATCTAGGTATCATTCTAGTATTTGTTGGGTGACTGGAAGGTCTAACAGAGTTCACCATAGGACTTGAATACCTATTTACCCATTTATCACAAAAGGCTGCAAGATGGTCAAAACTACCACACGAGTAACAAGCTTTCCTATAGCAGACAAAATCATCCCCTAATTGGTGAGATTTGAGGTCATTCCAATTCCTTTGGTTACCTCTTGGCTTGTTTGTGGCTCTATACATTTCTGCATACCTAACTGTTGGTCTAAAAGGTTTGGCATTTGATCTAAGCCTAACAGTCTCAGGTTTAACCATCTTTGGAACTTTTGGTTCCTCCACTTTAGCACTAACTGGCTTAACCACAGCCTGATCATCCTCATCATCAGAAGTCCATTCCTCAATGGTTGGAGCATCTGAGTCCTTAGCTGAGGACCTATCAGAAGATACCTTGTCCTCAGATAGTGATTTATCACTAGCACTCTCATACACAGGTTTATCAACTACACTTTCTTTAGGTTGAGGACCATATTTAAGCTCAGGTAGTTGAAATTCAGGTAGTCCTATGTGTTCTAAGTCTATGCCTGGGGGTGTTGGAATTCCTCTATAGGGAGGTGGAACTGACTTATAACCTAGGCCTGACTTAGCTTTATTAAGGATCTAACACTCAACAATCTTACTAACACCCTGAGTTGCAAATTCTAGTGTGTCAACTGTCATTTTAATGTTCTCCTTTGCTTTCTTAACCTGTTCTAGCTCATGTTTCAACACAGTAATTTCATTCTCTCTAAACATTAAGTCTCTCTTAACAATAATCATATCATTAGAAAACTTTGACTCATTACTTTTATAATGAACAATTTGCTCTTCTAACACAGCTGAAGCCCTCTTATGATTTGCTAAGTTAAAAGCAGTTTGGGTTAGCTCTTTTCTCTGATCCTCATATCTTTTCTTAAGAGTTTCTAGACCTTTTAAAGCTTCACAAGATTTAGAACATTTAGAAACTTGTACCTCAGAGTCTGAAAATGCCATGAGAGCAATCTCTGTAGATGCTTCTGCTTCCTCCTCTGCAATGTAGCTCCAGTCAAACCCTAAGCCATCAATGGCAACCATGGCTTTCGAGCTTGAATCAGTAACCTCCACAACCCTTGACTTGTTTCCATATCCTCTGCTCTTTCCATCTTGTTGGCTTGGAAATCTGCACTCCCTTGAATAATGACCTTTCTTGTGACAATTGAAACACTTAATCTTGGACTTGTCATACCCTGCAACATCATTGCTGTTTATGACAATCTTCTTGCCAGTCTTCTTCAAGAATCTCCTAGCTCTCAAGCTGAGAAGAGAGAGCTGCCACTTGATATCCATCTCTTCAATGTCATCTTCATCAATCTCTTGAAGATCTGAATGAGTCAACATGCTTCCACTGTGCTGTGTAGTCAAGAAAGCACAATAAGTATCTTCATTCAAAAGTCCACTAGTACTGCTTGAGGTGCTAGCAGTACCAAGGTTTGTACTAGCAGTACCAACTGCTCCAGCAACTTGCACTTCTTCATCTGGACTTGAGGTACTGGGAGTTGATACAAATGCCAAATTCCCTGAGCTTGAGCTTGACCTTGATCCAGCAGACTTCTTAATATCATGTTCAACTATCTTGAAGTTGCTATAGAGATCCATTAAGCTCATGTAATCTATATCAGGCTTGTTTTTCCATACAACCACATGCATAGCCCATTCAGCTGGTAGACTCCTCAGAAATTTGGAGTTGAGATCTTCCTGAGGTATCTCAATTCCTAGAATAGCCAATTGACTCACTAGTTTTTAAAGTCTATTAAACATATGATCTAGTGACTCGTTGCTTGTTGCTGAAAAATTCTCAAACTGTTGCTTGAGAAGGGTCTTCTGTGATTTCTTGATGGCTTCGTTGCCACCATATCTTGCAACAATAGCTTTAAAAAGGGTTTTAGCACACTTAAACTTGCTAAAATTCAACAACTGATCATTGGGAATAGTCATCAGAAGCAAACTTCTAGCCTTAACATCATTCTTGTGCCTTGCCTTCTCTTCAGTAGTGGTTGGCTTTGTCTGCAATGTAGTCTCTTATTTACCTTCAACAACAGTTGTTGTTGATACGGGTGAAAAGGAGTTTCCTTCTTCAATGATCTCCCAAAGAGTATAATCTTGAACTTGGAAGAACTGCTTAATTCTTAATCGCCACATATCGAACTCATTGGGCTTAAGCATTGGAAGCTTAGCAGCAATATTTGTCTGACTTGTTGTTGTCTCCATGTCCATCTTTTCTAGAACAAATTCGTCTAGATCTTCTAAACCAAACTATCAGTAACCTGTCTCTGGTACCACTTGACCGGATCTACACACACTCCTTGTGTTAGATGAATACTTTGAAAGATGTCTAGTCTAGCACGCGGAATTTACTAGCTAGCACTTAGAAGATTTGTTTGTTAGTGTTTTGTATTAACGAACCAACAAAGAATGAACAATGAACAATATACTTCAACTTCAACGATTCAATATTATTAATGAATAATACGAGTGATCTCCTATCACTAGGGTTTACAACCTTGAATCTTAACAAAACAATACTAAAAACAATCATATCAAAACTTTAACCTAGGTAATCCTTTTATAGACTAAGGATTCCTTTACAAGATAACTATCAACCTAACATTATAAGATATACATTAAATCTTTTCTATAATTATCTTCACACGATTTTATCTTCACTTGAAATCATAAACAGTACAAACTTCTTCATTCAACAGTACTAACTGCTTATGTCTTCAAAACTCTTCAGCAGTACTAACTTTCATCTTCAACCGTACTAACTGCTATAGCTTAATTTCTTAAAAATATAGTTACTTTTCAAATCATTGTCTTTCGAAAAAGTAATAAAATTAATTTGTAATTGTGTTAACATGCTTCACGCATGATGATACGAAACTACATGACAAAAATTAAATGTGATTCTCACCTAATTAATAATTTGTAAGCGATCATTTTTACAACTCCTTTTTTTATTATTTATTTATTTATTTATTTATTTATTTATTTATTTATTTACTTACAAAAATACAACACATTCACTAAATAAGATATGTAGCACAACATTCTTGAGACCACTTTCATTTCATAAAATCGAGATTTTGACAAAAAATTACACTACGCGCCGAGAATTCATTTAGTTTACATAAATCCCTTGGGTGCCAAAAAATTTCATCTTATAATAAAATTTTTAATTAATCTAATTATATAACACGCCATTTCTACATGAATTTATCTCGATATATAGTAAAATGTAGTAAATAATCTCGTTGTATTGAAAATGCACCACGTAAAATTTCTTTTATGTTATATGTCTTTATTAGTTTAATATATAAAATGAACATGATACTTTTTGTTAGTTGGTTTGTTTAACTATGATTAACAATCGATTATATGTAGTGGATCAATCGCAAAGTGTGACTAATTTAAAAAGTGTATAAATCCACTCATTATTTGACAAGTGTCACCCACCTATTTTATTTAAAAAATCCGCCTAGGGGCAAAATCGTTAAACGGGTAGGGGCAAAATCGTAAAACTACCCATTTTTTACTTTTCCACCTCAAATTTCTAACGCACATATCTCATAAACGACAAACTTTTAGAAAAACAGATTTCACCATAATTTTTAAAATTTAATTCTCTTTAAGTTGGTTAAATCTTGTTAATTATTTCAATTTTTTTTAACATATTTAATGGGTTTTGATTTTCTTGATGTTTTTGGCATTTTTGATCATATTTTTTTCCTTTAAATCTATCAAATCATGATAATCTTAAAACACGAAAGTTGTAGATTTTGGTTCACTCTTTACCCAGAAATTTGAATCACTTAAATTCGATATGATATGAGTGAGATATCACATGATAAAGATGACGTTTTAGTCATATTTGTTGCACACAAAGTGTTTGATGAAATATCTAAGATTTTTAGTGTTAAAATTGCGTTAAATGCACTAATTTTTGTACCACAGCTCATCACTAATCATTTTATTAATGTAAGATTCAAAAATTGATTTTTTTTAATTATCTTTTCATTTCTTAATGATCAATTTTATTATATATTCATCAGTTTATTTAGTTCAATATATCAGTTAATGAATAAGGTGTTTTTTTTTTTTTTTTTTTTTTTAATATATTTTGTTCATCACCCTCACCTTTGTTCGCCATCTTTCATCACCAAAATCCAACCGTCGAATATACAGGCAATGTTTACTCAGAAACCGCACATTAGTAAAAAAAATGACGGGGTATAACTAGGCGATTTTCTGAATCTAAACCGCGAATCAACATTTGGCATTGCAGACCAGAAGACAAGAACCGGTGCAGAAAATATAGAGAAGTGCCATGGATAAAATTAAGATTTAATATCAAAAATCGTCCCTATACTCGACCGGGTTTAACACTTTTAGTCCCTGAGTTAAATTTTTACCGGATCTGGTCCCTTATGTTTGCGACCCATCACAGGTTTAATCTCTTGACCATTAACCTGGGTTAGATTGAGGGGTAATTGTGTCATTTTGTTGATAACTCTTTTAGTTACATACCCACCACTCAAAACATATCCAAATCCACACACAGTCACCAACAACATTTCTCCAAAACAAATCTATTCTTTCCACCAAACACAGTCACCAACAACAAGAAAATTGGTACTCACTGAAGAAAGCCTAAGAATATTTTTAAAAGTTCAAACATGGATTTGTGATTTATGCTCTTGTTGTTGTTGCTGTAACCAAAAAGGTACTACTTTCCATATATATATATATATATATATATATATATATATAAACAAACTACATCTTCCTTCTTCTTCTTATCTTCAATTTATTACTACTCTAGTTAATTAATTATTATGCAATTTTACTTATTAATTACTACTAGCTCTTCAACTTTTTCATTTCTTCTTCAACTTAACCAAATTTTACTTAACAGATTCGCACCAGATAGATCACAAAGTTGTGGGAGGGTCGAATAACAAAGACCACAAAGTTGCGGCTTCTGCAATGGATGAATTTATGTCGATCTAAAATCTAAACCCTCTATAACTTGAAAATAAAATATTGAAAATTGAGCTCACCGGAAAAAATGAAGATCGCCGGAAATTTTGCCGGAAAAGATGGTGGTTGCCGGATGTTGATGAAGATGATGTACTTATGGAGTTATTTTGATGGTGGTGTTGATGGATGGTGTTGGATTCGATGGTGTTAGAATTGGATTCCCATTTTGCAAAACTTGAATCGGGGCTTTGGAGATGTGTAAAGAAAAAGAAGATGAAATTGGGAACTGGAGTATAATGTCTTGGTTTTGTGTTGTTTGTGTTGTTGATTTTGGATTTTTGGTCCCTGTGGTTAAAGTTAGATTTTGATGGTGGTGTTGGTGGTGTTGATAGTGGGAGATCCATTTCTATTCTGGAATTGAAGCTGATCTGATGAAGATCTGCTTCTGCTTGTGTATTTAGATTTAGAAAATAATAATAATAATAATAATAATAATAATAATAATAATAATAATAATAATAATAATAATAATAATAATAATAATAATAATAATAATAATAATAATAATAATATGAGGGTAGTTTGGTCATTTCATCCAAGAAAGGGACCAAATTTGTCATGGCTCGCAAGTGGGGGGACTAAACCCGTGATGAGTCGCAACATAAGGGAGCAGATCCGGTAAAAATTTAACTTAGGGACTAAAAGTGTTAAATCTGGTCGAATATAGGGACGATTTTTGATATTAACTCTGAAATTAACATCTAGCTATTGATTTCATGAACTTGAATGTAAGCTATCTGACCAGTCCTTACAAAACTGTATACAACACTGAACATACATCTAGATATAAAGTTACATATCCTACCAAAAATGCACACTATATCAAACAGGCAACAAGAAACAAAGTTCTTATTGGTCCTGTTTTGCGCTTCAATTCTCAACGGATTTCTTGATCTCAGTTTGAACATTAGGCAAAGTCACATTTCTTTAACTTGTTTTTCTGATGTATCTTGATCAGCCTTAAATTTAGTTAATATAGCAGCAACTTCATCTTAAATTGAAGAAGATGGCTTCAAACTATCAACTCCAGGTGAAAATGACCTGATTGAATCCAGCTCTAAATGCTTCCATTTGTCGTGTGATACCAGTCTTGACAGTAGCAGACACTAAAAGGGAAACATACTCCTCCAGATTCTTTATATTGACCTGTACATTTCCAAAAAAGAACCATATGAAAAGAAAAAAAAAATTAATACTGAACAATAACTGATGAACAATACTTTGATTATTAAAAAAACATGATGAATAATAACTGACACTAATTTTTTCAGATGTTCATCAGTTAATGCTTTTTAGCTATTATGCTATCATAGGTTCATCAGTTAGTTTATGCTTTTTTTAGTTGATGAACATTTAGTTTTTTTTAGCTATTATGTTATCATAGGTTCATCAGTTTGTTTATTTTAGCTATTATGTTATCATAGGTTCATCAGTTAGTTTATTTGTGTTATCATACGTTCATCAATTAGCTATTGGTTTATCAGTTATTGACTTTTAGCTATTATGATATCATAGGTTCATCAGTTAGCTATTGGTTCATTAGTTATTGACTGATGAACAAAACCACCTAATACTAAATCGATAACTGATGAACAAAACAACCTAATACTAAATCAATAACTGATGAATAAAACCACCTAATACTAAATCAATAACTGATGAACAAAACAACGTAATACTAAATCAATAACTAATGAACAAAACAACGTAATACTAAACAATAACAAATCAATAACCGATGAACATAATTCTGCATGTGTAAAATTAGTGATGAGCACCATGGTTTTATACCTTTTTTTGCATCACAATTAGTGATGAGCACCATGATTTTATACCTTTTTTTGCACATGCAATATTTTCTAAAAATTTGAGTAACAATAACTGAGGAACAAAACAATGACTGAAGAATAAAATAACCTGACACTCGAAAATAACTTATCATGAAAAATTTTATGATCAATAACTGACTAAATGATGAACACAACAACCTAATACTTAACAATAAATGATGAACACAATCAATAACTGATGAAAAAAACAACCTCATACTAAACAATAACTGATCAACACAATATTATGATAAAAAAATGACTAAATGGTGAACAACTGACACTAATTGATCACAAAACAACATAACATTAAAGAATAACTGATCAAATAACTGATGAACAAAACATGATGAACAATAATAACTAATACTAACTGATGAACATACTTCTGCATGTACAAATTAGTAATAAAAATAAAAACTTTTTAATAAAAATCAAACTTTTTATCAATTTGAAAAAAAAAAACAAAAAAAACAAAACCAATAAAAATATAAACTTTTTATCAGTTTGACAAATAAAATAAGAAAAACAAATAAAAAAATTAATAAAAATCAAAACCTTTTATCAATTTGACAAAAAACAAATGAAAATAAAAACAGTTTTAATAAAAATCTAAACTTTTTATCAATTTGACAAAAAACAAATGAAAATAAAATAAGTTTTAATAAAAATCAGAAGTTTTATCAATTTAACCAAAAAACAAATAAAAATCAAAACTTTTTATCAATTTGGCAAAAAAAAAAAAAATCAAAACTTTCTATCAATTTGACAAAAAACAAATAAAAATAAAATCTTTTTAATAAAAATAAATTATAAAAAATCAATTTTTTTTTGTTAAACTCTGATTTTTTATGAATAAAGTAAGTGTAAATCGAGTAATTGACGAATAATCGGAGAACTTACAATTAGGATTCATCTTTTCGAGTAGATTATCAGAGATTTTGAACGGAAATTAGGATTATCGGAGATTTTGACCGAAACCCTAATTTTTTCCCCAATTTTTTAGTGAGAGAACTGAGAGAGAATGAGTTTTCTTTATGAGTGAATAATGGTGTAATCAGGGAGAGTGGAGGGAAGAGATGTGGTTGTGAACTGACAATTTTACCCCCTGTAGATGTGTCTCCTTCCTCACCGTTCGATTGCCTTGCTCAGTGATCCAACGTCCAAAATTACTTTTTACGCTTTTTAATTTAGTTTCCCTTTGCAAGGGATCGCTACAGTGGAGGCTATGTCTTTCACGATTGTACATGATGGAGCTTTTTCATTTTTGATACTTTTGAAAAAAAAAAGGTAAATGAATATCGCAAACATTTTACAAAGTAATTAATTTTAGTAACAAACTTAAGTGTGATTAAATATACACTTTTTAAAATGTGTCTTGTTTAGTTTAATAAAATGCACATGATACCTTTTGTTTCTTGGTTTGTTTTAACTCTACATGTAGGATATATGGTAATTTTGCATATTTGGTAAAGTAATTACTTTTGATAAGAAAAGGTAAATGAATAGCATATTTATTTTTTACCACATACGAGCGTTCGGTGTGGAGCTTTTCGTGGCTCGCCTAAGTGACATGGCTATCTCGCTGTGGCTCGCCACCATACCGGCCGATTTCGTTATGCCTCACCACAAACAAACTCGTCACACAGACGACGAACCAAAGAGACTAACAAAGTATCCGTTGTGGGGCGCAAGTTTGTATCAAACGTTTTAAATTTAGTTTTCTTCCTTTTTTTTTCAATAAACATAATAATAAAACTATTGATGTTTTATAAATTTGGTATTGTAATGTTAATTTGTATTTAAATGAATGGAAACTTGTTTTCGAGTACGAAAAACCAAAGTAGAAGACGAAATTTTATTTATTACAGAAACAAAGCAGAGTACTACATTGCAATGAAAACAAAACAGCGATACAGAAAATAAAACACATAGATTAATCTGTGTTATAACCCACGTCGTAAGAAGAATACCCCTCCACAAACCTGCCCTCTTCCCACTCTCTTTCCAAAATGTCAAACAAGTTGTCCTCACACTCTTGTTCTTCCCTTGCTTCCTGCTCCCTGCAAGCTGCTTCCTCTCGTGCTTCTTTTTTCCATTTATCTCAATACTTCTTCATCTTGAAGAAGTAGTCGTTGTTGTTCCTCAGTAAGCTGAAACGGATTGTGTTCTTGTTCCTCAACCGGTTCCTCTTCCTTTGGGAATAACAAAATGATATCTCGTATCTTTATTTTAAGTTTCGTATATTTTTAATATGTTGTATTGTATTTTTAATTTTAATGAATGAATTTTATGTTATTTGAAAAATTGAATAAAAGAAGAAAATAGAAAGTGGTGGGACCCAAATGAGTAAGTTGTGGTTAGTTGTGATAGGTGAGGTGGGGGGGGGGGTTGTAGAAGGGGTTTTGTTATGGTGATGTAACACCCCGTTTGACCCAAATGAGTAGATTTTAAAACTCACCATACCTAAAGCTCTAACAAACTTAAGTGTGATTAACAATGGATATCTTTTTGGTTTTAGTGATTGTATGTCTTGTTTAGTTCTATAAAATGCACATGATACTTTTTGTTTACATATCTGTTTTGACAGTGATTAACAATCGACGATACGGTAGTCACGTATTTCACGATTGTTCAGGATGGTATATTTGCATTTTTAGTAAAGTAATAACTTTTGTTAAATAAAAAGGTAATTAAATATCATATATATATATATATATATATATATATATATATATATATATATATATATATATATATATATATATTCTACAACGTAATTAATATTCATAACAAACTTAAGTGAATGATGTAATACTTTTAATAGAGAAGAAAGTTATTATTTTACCAAATCTTAGGGTGTGTTTGGTTAGTGTTATTAAGGGGTAAGGAATAGGAAAGATAATGATTGATGGTGGTTGGTTTGCTATAATGCAATGAACCATTACTCACTACTAAGCAATCCACCATTCCTCAACATTTTGAGTGTAATGAACCTATAATGCTTGAATTTTCATTTTTTTTATACCTTCCTTAATTCTCTCTCCCACTCTTCTACATTATAACTTCTCACATCAATATAACCCTTAATTTTATCTTTAATTTGGCCCACTATATTTTCTTTAAATCTTTCAACCAAGTATCATCAATTACAATGGTAAAAATCATTATATTCCTTAGTTTTCCTATTACTATTCCTTTTCCCATTACTTAATGCGAACCAAGCACCCCCTTAGATATACTTAGTTATTTCTAGGAGAAACCAATCATTTATTCGTTTATGTTATGTTGTTTCATGCAATGAATTAAAACCCGGATTGATCCGGCCGATTGAATCAGTTGGACCAAAAACCAGATTGGAGACTGACCTGATATTGGCTTGTTTAAGAACTGGATTAAACTGAAGGTGAATAAATATCAAATATATTCTACTGCGTAATTAATATTCGTAACACTTTTGTTTAAGACTATAGTTTGATAAAAAGCTCTATTTTTTTATGCCTCTTATTTTTTAATGACAGTGTAATATGCTAGAACAGTTTGATGAACTAGAAAGCACCCACAAAAGTGACATAAATACGGAGTATGTGCATGACCACATATATGTATAATTATATAAATCATTTGGAACATTCTATATATTAAAAAATTAAAATTTTCAGATTAACCATTCTACCATTTTATTTATTTATTTATTTATTTTTATTTTTTTTAGATTACATACTTGCTAATTGTGAAATTCTGTAAGATTTAAAATACATGTATTGCCCATATTCGAACACAGGTCTCCCAGGTGAAAGCAAATTATTCCAACCGCTATAGACTACAATGGACTTTTGTTCATTTGTTGCACAATCAAATACATGCATAGACAACAATTATTGCACAACCAAATTAAATACTTATAATACATATACAACTTTTGTGAATGTTTACACAAGTCTTACAAATTTGTCGTTTATTTGATTTTTTTCTTGTTGATCCCAGTTGAGCTAACGATCTTGTTAATTATCTTAGATATAGATCTAAGACAATAGGTATAGAAACTGTTCTTGAACAAACTATTAAGTACTATGCGGAATCTAATATTTAATCTTAAGAAGAATTATTAATGAACACAAACGAATTCTCAATAAACACTTCAATATATTAATACGGTTACTCAAAAAATAATAGGGTTCCAAAAACCTTGAAGTGATTTGACTTAGCAATAATACGTATGCTAAACTAAACCCTAGATCCTCCTTTTATAGTGTCACACCCCCAAATTTCGTGACTTGCAGCGGAATAAGTCATTCAGGGGCACGACTGGTCATAGCACCAAAGTTGCAGTTATATTGAACGACCTAAAGTGTCGTTTAGAAAATACATCATTTGATTATTTAAAAACAATCAGAGTTATAAAGCTAGGTCCCAAAAGGTGATACAAGTTTTCATAAAACAGGTTCATACAATTCAAACGATGGGTAAGTGCATAAAATATAAAGTGAGACACGTCGACTCCGCGACTCCATGATACGTCCATATGTGAGCCCACATGCGATATGCTAATAACCTGAAAATACATTGCTAAAAATGGTCAACAAAAATGTTGGTGAGATCATAGGTTTATGTAAATGAAATATTGTACGGTAACCACAAGTATAAAGTGTATGACAAATCCATGCCACATAAAAATGATACATTAGCTCTAAGCTCATGACCCCGAAGCTAGACTGATATAAATGCCCCAAAAGGGAGTGCTTTGCCAAACACTTTAAATGTATGAAATGAAATGCGTTCGTTTGACCAGTTGGTGCTACCAACCCGAACGGAGGCGTCACCCTCAATAGATCTATCCACTCACCTTCGCTTGCTCACAATTAACGGTCCATGATAAATAAAAGGGGACTTTAAATTGGCAATGATGTAACTTAAGCAATGTAAATGGGTTTATATACTTTGGTCCGCATATAAAAATGATGCAATGTATTCTCCTCCGAGAGTTTAGAAATTCAATAAACAATTTAAAACAGGGCTATGAAAACTCACCTAATATAATAAAGCAACAATGATCACAATGGATATGATGAGATGAGGCTCGGTTCCTAACCGCAACCTATCATGAGTGATATGATCTAAGGTAAGCAAATGAAATGATGTTACTAATGCAAACACGTATGTTATCGATACCACTCGAAAGTTTTGAAAACAATGTTTATCGTCGAAAAATACATTTTGACGTCTCGTTAAGTTATAAACTACTTTTCGTATAAATATGTTAAAACGGTACTCCACGATCCTCATTTGGTGTTCTATTGGCAAATATAATGTTTTCGTCGCAAATTAATATTTTCCTTAACTTGTGAAAATATGCCCAAAATGGCTTCGTGAAACTAGTCGTGAAATATTGTACGTCAAGTGTTAGTGAATAAACTCGACGTTCTTGAAAACCTTGTAACATTGTCTAAATGTCGTGTTATTTTACTTTTGATCATACGCGTCTTGATTAGATAGAAAACTGGCTATTAATGTTATGGCTTGTAAAAATACTAATTTTTATACTTAGAAAATAGTTTCTAATAGGGCTGTCAAAATGATTAATGTTCGTCGGGCTTTAAACGTGTATATCTCGGTCATTATAAGCTCGCTTGCTACGTTCTTTATATCCACGGGTTCGTACAAATATGAACTAACATATTTTCAATAGGTCGGCTCGTCTATATCACATCTAACATCTCGTTTTGTCCCTTGAAGTTCGGAAAAATAGCAAGCTATTTTCAGAAAATAGTTTTTCGTCGCCTAACTTCGAAAAATCATATCTCCTTCATTATAAGTCGGTTTTTAGTGATTCTTGCGGCCACGGTTTCGTTTTTGAAAGAACTTCCTAAATATGAAGGCCAAAATAGTTCAACATTTTCTGATTTTTCCGGTTTTCATGTTTTTGGACAGACCCTTTATATACTTGTTAAAAATCAAAGAGATGTTCTTGAGCTTACTTGATGATTTGATGAGATTTGGATGAAAATGTGTAAGAAACTGAGACTGATCACAAAACCTTAACAAGGAAGGTAAATGAGACTTGATTATGACTTGATCTTGGAAAAATTATAGATTTGTGTTGGTGTATTGATCTTGGCCGATCCAACAAGGAAGATGAAGAGAGAATATGGTGGTTTTTAGCTAGTTGGATTTGTTATGTATGTGTTATAGTTAGTGGGATGTAAATTAAATCATCCATAATTCATTAATTGCATTGTACTAGTAATCAAGTGTGTGGAAGAATTAGGGGTGAGCTAGGGGCGGCACATGTGGGATAAAAGGAAGAGATTTGATGTTAATTAATGCTAATGTCTCTCATTTATTTAGAATTAGCTAGTTTAGTGTATACATTGAGTGTTATCGGGTACCGAGTTAACTAGAAATAACTCATGACGAGGTGAAATGAGATACGACGAAGTTGTAAAAATTGTAAAATCATGTTCCTTGCAAGAATCGGGTGTTAGAATGATTATCGGATTGAATTTTCGTAAACCGACAGAGTTATAAGCGTCAAACGAAAAATATAGCGATTAGTTTAAAAACACCGGGTAAAGTAATAATATAATTTCTATGTCATTATAATTAGCTTGAAATGTATTAGGATCATTGTCAGGAGTATTGGGTATAATGTCAGTAGAAATGACTGAGTGGAAATGTTAATTAAACAATTAAGCATACGTTAATGAAAATCACACAAACACGTGCATGAACTGAAATGATAATGATGTTACTGATGATATGCAGACTACTCTAGTCTGTATGATATGCCTTTACTGTTGATGCATGGATACGCAGCTAAACCTAACTGGTTACGCGCATTTGAATACCCGTAAACCTGGTTTACAACATGATGAATGATGCCCATGAATAGTGATTTCCCTCCGGGAATAAATAGTGTCACGTGAATAGTAAAGTTTTTTACTACTTCTCAAAGTCTCAAACTGACTTCAAAAACGATGAATAGTGAAATGATGAATAGTGATCGGTGAATAGTGATTGATGAATAGTAACTCATGAATAGTAAATTGTCAAGGTTTGGAAAATGACCTGAAATTACGAGTTGTGACAGTCTTCCACCCAAAAAGGAATTCAGTCCCTGAATTCAGTTAATGTTGGTCTCTGGAGTGGTTTCAGTGAAAAGATGTGGGTATTTGAGTCGCATCTGGTCTTCCAGTTCCCATGTAAACTCAGGACCTCTGCGAGAATTCCAGCAAACTTTGACGATAGGAATTTGACTTTGCTTCAACTGGTTGACCTCTCGGTCCTTAATTTCTGTTGGTTCTTCAACAAGGTTAAGCTTATCGTCGATCTGAATTTCTTCTAATGGAATGAAATGAAATATGCTACGAGTGATTCATTTGGAAGGCACTTCCTGAGGTTTGAAATATGAAATGGGTAGTGTATGTTTCCGAGCTCTGACGGAAGCTCAAGTTTGTATGCCAGTCGGCCGATTCTAGCTAGAATCTTAAATGGTCCAATGTACCTAGGGTTCGGTTTCCCGGGTTTCCAAAATTGTTATCATGCCTTTCCCAGGCAAGGCTTTCAACGTAGCTTGTCCTATAACTCAAATCCGAAAGGTTTACTACTTAGGGATACCTAGTTCCCATGATTTTTGCATTCTGAACTGACTGAACTTTTCTATTGTTCTTTTGTTACTTGTAACTGATTCTTGACTTGTACCATTTCCATTGTTGTTTCACAATTGCGTTCTAGACCAGTGAACTTGACCTTTCGATTTCGGTCTGTCACTATGTAATTGGTACTTCGACCATAGGGTGCCTTAAAAGGTGCGGTCTAAGCGTTCGCGTGATAACTATTGTGGTAAGAGAGCTCGATTAATGGCAAATGGTTAGCCCGACCATTTCCAAAGTCAATCACACATGCTCTGAGCATGTCTTTCAATGTCTGAATCGTTCTCTCTCTCTGACCATTGGTCTGAGGATGATAGGCAGTACTCATGTCTAATTTGCTCCCAAATGAATCATGTAATGACTGTCAAAAGTTTGAAGTAAGACGACTATCTCGGTCGGAATGATAGAAATTGGTGCACCGTGATTTGAGGCTATTTCCTTGACATAAAGTCTGATAAGTTGGTCCATAGAATAAGTTTATCTGAATGGGATGAAGTAGGCTGATTTAGGGAGTCAATCAAGGATTACCTAAGTAGCATTGAAACCTCCTGATGTTTTGGGTATTTTGGTGACAAAGTCCATTGTAATGCGTTCCCACTTCTACTAGGGAATTTGATGCGTTCACCGAGCTTTAAATTTATAAACAAGAATTACCGATTAACTAGGAACACATTCGGGCAAGTATACCCTAGTCAATTGTAGTATAGAGGTTGTGGTAAGTGAAGGTCGTCCCAAGAGACTTGGTTGCACTCAAGTGTCGTTTGTTTGTTTAAGCAAGTAACAAGTTGATGGTTATGATTGTCACGGATCAAACCAACAAGAAAAGCAATATAAGATGTGAAGGATTATGCAAACACTTGGGATGTGAATCTTAGTAACGTGTTTGGGATATTTATGTATGAATGTGATGTAGTATGCGGAATCTACTATAACACACTTAAAAGAACACAAAGGTGATGAGTTATGTAAACGTGAGTAGTAATGAACAATGAACACAACTTTAGTAACACAAAACGATTCAATATTATTGATGAAATAATACGGATGATCTAACTATCACCAGGATTACAAAGTAATCTTGAATCTTTGAATGTAAAAGGATTTGTGAAATGAGTAACTAAATTACTAGAGAGGATGTTCTGTTTTGGTTATTTGTTGAAGAGATACATGCACGAAGGTGGTGACTAAGGGAACCTTTTATAGAATAAGGTACCCTTATTACAAGTTGTCAAGTTGTTGAATATAATAAGATACTTTGACTATTCTAGCCTACAATTAAATACAACTACCAATGTAACAACTCTGTATATTCTTCTGCACAAACATGTGAAGACTGAACTACTTCTACATTACGTATTACATTGTACAAAGACTAATAATTTAACAAATATCTACAAACAAATATCTATCAACTTGATCATAATCTTGGCAGGACCTTTGTCAACTAGCAGTACCTTCTCACCCAGAAGGTACTGTTAGTACATCTTCATATTCTTCAAAATCAACTAGCAGGCTCTTGGCATATCTGGCAGGCTCTTTGACTTGAACATTTTATTCCCAACAATCCTCCCCTAAACTTGTTATTTCCCTTAAAATACACAAGTTTCTGATGAATAAAATACATACCTTGAGGATTTGAGGGAACTCTTCCAAAAACCTTTACTCTCTATTCTTCCTTTTTCTTTCACATTGCTCAAATATGCTCCTCAGCAAACTTTGAACAATTTCTGAATTTTCTTCATCTTTGTCGCATCTTAATCTCTTGGAGATCATAGTTGTAAGAACTTCATAACTAAGTGGATACTCTTTCTCAGCCAACATAAAGAGTTCAATCCCACTTTGTGTGTAAAGATGATGAATACTGCTAAGGTTTAGAAATTCCCATGTTGTTGAAGGATCATGATATGGAAACTTCCAATGAACATCTTTTGGACTAGGATCATACATCCTATTGAATTCTACCCATAGTTCCTGTTCCTTAACATCAGTACTAGAATTTGTGTCTAGCCTAATTTGAACTAGATTCCACAATTCTTCTAAGTCTGCTCTGTCACATGCTCTAATCAGATTTTCAAAATTCTTGAAGATAGCAGTCTGACCCCCAACCCTTGTTATTTTCCATTACTTTCCTAATCTATCATGGTGAATCTCCCAATCAATAATAGGGCGTCTAGACCTAATTGGATCAGCATGTATGATAGTTGGCAAAGTAATTAACATCTTACTTACTTGCTTTGAATCCAATTTTGCTTCTTCTTTCTTCTGAGCATCTTTCTTTTTCATTGAGGGCTTTGCATCAGATGGGATCTTGTAGTAAAGACTCTTGTAGGCATTTAGATACAAGAAGTAGATTTCATCAGCAGATTTCTTCTTCAGTTGATAATCAGTCCAATTTGCTTGACCTTTTAGAAATCTCTTCATAAAAGTCACTTGATCTTTCTGAGATGAGCCCACCTTAAAACCTCTTTTCTGACTTTCTTTCATCTTTTCAAAAATATCAGCCAGAGCTGCTTCTTTATACTTTTTGTTGATAAAAGATTCAAGCTCTGCTGTTTTCTCATCAGAGTTAAGATTCTTGTCATTCACTATTATTGCTGCTTGACCTTTCACAATTGGATCATTGGCAATAATCCATTGCATCTGTGCATCAAAGGTTTCCTGAGCAATTTGAGTATCAAGAAGAGTCTGAGCAGCATCTTTTTGCTCTTTCATCTCTGCAAGCAGTCTTGAAGCTTCAAATGCTTTCTGCAATTCTTCTTCATGAAGCCTTTTAGAGACATCTTCATCTATAGCCATCTGTACTTGCTCTGTTCTCTTAAACTTTTTGGGCTTTGGCTCATCTTCAACCATAATGCTCTTGCCCTTATCCTTTGGAGTTGGTTCTTGAGATGGAGCAGTAGATTGCTCATCAGCAATAAATAACCTCCCTTGAACAAACAAATCCCCTTGAGGCTCTAAGTCCCTCTTTCTTTTGTACACATGATCAGCAGTACCTTTGTAGTCCATTGCCAATAGCCTCTCAATCCTAGCAGGCTCTTTTGAACTAGCAGGCTCTTCATCATAAACCTGAGTTCCTTCATGAAAATCAAATTGAGCCTCCTCTTCATCTTCAGAACTATCCATCCTCCCCTTTTTGGAAGAGTGACCTGACCTATCAGCATCTGATCTTGAAGAACTAGATAAACAACCTTTGAAGATCTTTTACCCTTTAGCTTCTTCACTTCATTCTCCAATTTCTTTACCCTCTTGACTAACTTGATGTTGATCTCAGAAAATTTCTTGTTCTGAATTTTAAGAGCATCTTCTAAGAGCTTCACCTTCTCTTTTAGTTCTGTCACTGTCTGAGGAGATTGGGGTGGTGATACATGATGTGATGGTGTTGGTGGTGTTGCAGATGGTACTGGAGATGGGATTGGTGATGTTTGATGAGTTGGTGAGATGTAACCAGTTGAAGAACTTGATGATGGTGATTCAGATGATGGTGTTGGTTCTTCAGGATGTTGTGGTAACATTTCATCAAATAGTGGTATTTCTTCCCCTCTGAAACCAATTCTCATGTTTGAAAATACTTTGTGAGAAAGTTTTGGTGTTTCATAAAGTGAGTGTGGGGGAAGCAACAAATGTTTTAATTTTGCAATGATGCATGAAATAAATCTTGGATACATCCAAAACTTTGTTTCACTATCCACATTTTTAGCCATTCCTTCAAAAATATGTTTGGAAAAATTGTATTTTATGTTTGTAGCCAAGCAGATGAGAGCAGAAGCCATGTTTCCACTAAATTGCTCCCAAGAGGTTTTCTTCTGGCTCAAACAATGAAGGATTGTATGGATCAAAAATCTCCATTGTGGAGTAAAATGCTTTTTAAAAAAGGTGAGTTTTGTAGAATCAGCATTATACCCCATTCTTTCCAAATGTTCAAAAATTTCAGTATCAGGCAATTGACTAATACCATCAAAATCATCCAAATGAAGATGTCTTCGAATGGATGACTCAGTAAGAGTCAAGGGTTTGCCATCCACTTTGGCTTTTATTCTTTGTTCCCCATTTTCAGAAGTTTTAACTTTAGCTGTTTGCCAAAATTGTAAAATTTGAGATTCATAAATAGTGGGATTAACTAGTAAAGCATACCTGATGTACGAATCATTTAAAAAGTCCACTATTTGATGAAAAGAGGCATTATCCTCAGACTTTTCCAAAAATGCTAATTGATTGTGACGTTTAACAAAGATTAGAACATCCATGGTGAAAGTTTATGAAAATTTTGATTATGTTGGTGGGATTTGTTGGTGGTACTGGTAGAAGATGAAAGGTGTATGTTAATTGTGATAAGGACTAATGAAAGATGATATGAGAGAATTACTTTTAACCGACAATAAGAAAGATTATAATAAGTAAATGAAAAGGCGGTTAAAAAGATCTTTTATATGTGAAATATAATATAATATAATCATCAGTAATTTACATAACTACCCCAACGGCTAATTTTAACTACCAGGCCCAACGGCTAAAACTTTTTCTGACAGGCTCAACGGCTATCTAGCAGTACCATTTTACTCTAGCAGTACCAAAATTTGAACTACCAGTACCTTTGAAAGAAAATATTACTCGGCAGTCTCTTTGAAAGGTTAGCAAAAATCCTTTATAGTTTTTAGCAAACTATCAGCTATCAACGGATTTGAGTTAACTTTACCAAAAGCCGTTTGCTTATGGACTAGTTAACTATTTACTGTTAAGTATGGTTAGTTAAATACCATATAGTTTTGGGTAAACTATCAACCATCAACGGATTTGATTTGTCTTTACCAAAAGCCGTTTGCTTATGGACTAGCCAGCTCTTAAGTTTGTAAAAACTTGGTGAACTGAATACCAAAAGCCATAATGACCTAAAGATGGTGCAATTTCCTTGGATGGAGGAAATAAAAGAGACAATGATGCTGTGTATCTTGGATGCTTGGTTCAACAAATGAAATCATCTATTAGCATGCCATTGCTTTGAAACTTTCCTTAGTTTGATCTAGATAGAACTTTCTCCTTTAGGAGTGCTTCATCCCTTCTGAATATGTGATCTAATCCTATCTTTTTCAACCTCTGCATCATCTTGTATGCTCTTGTCCTTTTCTTTCATAAATTGGTTTTTCTTCCATGCTAGGCTATTATTTCCTCCCCTGAGATTGTTATTTCCCCTGAGATTTAAATAACCTATATTTCTCTTTCTGTTTGGAAGATCTCTTGTTTTGTTATCAACCTGAAATTTGTTAGTTGCAATCCAAAAGAACAAAGTGCAAAGCACTTGATCTATAGCATTGTAAACATTTAAGCATTAATATGAACAAAACAGGGCAAATTTTAAACTAGCAGGACCAATTATGAACTGACAGTACCTTTTGACTAACTAGCAATACCATGTTTAAAAGCCAATACCAGTTATTTTTATGTACAAAAACACATGTTTTTCAAAGATTAATCATTCCAATACCTCCTACAAGGTATTTGAATCTACCTAAATCAAAAGCTTTGGTGAGAAGGTCTGCATAATTCTTTTCAGAATCAATTTTGACAACTTGAATTAACCTTTTCTCATTGCAATCCCTTATGAAATGGTGTCTGATTTCAATGTGTTTTGTTTTTGAATGTTGAACTGGATTTTTAATGATACATATATTACTGCTATTGTCAATGTAAATAATGGTGTTAAGAAAATTGTACCCATAGTCAAGCATTTGATTTTGGATCCAAAGAACTTGCCCACAACAACTTGCACCAGCAACATATTCTGCTTCAGTTGTAGAGTTGGCCACCATTGTTTGTTTCTTGCATTGCCAAGATATAAGTCTTCAACCAAGAAATTGACATCCACCAGTTGTGGATTTTCTGTCTAGAGGTGCACCAGCATAGTCACTATCAGAATAAGCCACCAAATCAAAAGATGATTCCCTTGGATACCAAAGACCCAACCTAGGTTGACCCTTGAGATATCTAAAGATTCTTTTGACTACTGTGAGATGAGAGACTTTGGGATGTACTTGAAACCTTGCACATACACATACTGAGAACATGATATCTGGTCTTGATGATGTAAGGTACATCAAAGACCCAATCATTGATCTATAATTGTGCAAATCCACATCTTCACCCTCAGCATCCTTGAGTAGCCCTTTTTCTGCATCCATTGGTGTACTTGCAACCTTAGAATCAGCAAACTAAAATTTCCTTAGGATCTCTGCTACATACTTATCTTGGCTGATAAATATGCCTTCTTTGGATTGTTTCACTTGGAGACCCAGAAAGAAAGTAAGTTCCCCCATGGAACTCATTTCAAACTTACTATGCATAAGTTTTTCAAATTCTACACACAAGACTTGGTCTGTGGATCCAAAGATAATGTCATCAACATAAATTTGCACCAACAAGATGTCTTTCTTTGTTCTTTTGATGAACAAAGTTGGATCAATCTTGCCTCTTTGGAATCCATTTTCTAATAGAAAGCAAGCCAATGTTTCATACCATGCCCTAGGAGCTTGGTGTAGACCATAAAGAGCCTTGGTAACCCTATACACCTTGTCTGGATACTCTGCATGAATGAAGCCTGGAGGTTGAGAAACGTACACTTCTTCTCCAATTTCACCATATAAAAATGCACTCTTAACATCCATTTGATAGACGGTGAAGCCTATGAAAGAAGCATAGGCCAGGAATAGCCTGATTGCTTAAAGTCTTGCAACTGGAGCAAAAACCTCTTCATAATCTACACCTTCTTCTTGAGTATACCCATGGGCCACCAATCTTGCTTTGTTTCTGATCACTATTCCCCTTTCATCTTTCTTGTTTCTGAACACCCATTTGGTTCCAATTACCCAATGACCTTTTGGAAAATCAACCAATTTCCAAACCTTCTGAAGCTTGAATTGAAGAAGTTCTTCTTGCATTGCTTCAACCCAACTTGCATCATCTAAGGCTTTGTTAATGTTTTTAGGTTCAGCTTGAGAGAGAAAACATGAAAACAGGCATATGTTGGCAACTTCATGATTCTTTTCTTCATAAATAGAGGAGATAAACCCTTCTTGGTCTGAAGTCAAGACTTGAGATAAACCAACTTGAGATCTTGTTCTAACACCAGAATCAATGCTACCAATCACATCATCAGTTGAGTGATCTTTGAGAATTCTTGTGTTATGTGTTGTAGGAACTTCATAGGTAAATGGAAGATTGCCAATCCCCACTTCTTCTGGTAAAGAATCATCTGTTTGAACATTTAATGGCTCAGCAGTACCAATTTGTGAACTGGCAGTACCATCTGGTGAACTAGCAGTACCATTGTCATTTGCACTACTTTCTTGATTCTCTTGATTCTGAGTTCCATGATCATCTTCAGTACCTTCATTTGTTGTGTTTGAAGGTTCTTCTTGACTTGAAGATAAATCCAACCCTTTCCAAATTGGCATCCAGATGTAATCTTGATCTTTAGGAGTTTCAACATTGTCTTCAAAACCTGCATTATCATTAGTATTTGTACCTGAAACAGGCACATAATTCATAGATTCTGAAAGCCTATCAATATCAAACATCCAATCTGGTCCAATGCCTTTCGCATTTGTTAGTTTCTCTTGAAACTCTATGTGAAGATTCTCTTCCACTAGCCTAGTGCAACTATTATACACTATATAGGCCTTACTTTGTAAAGAATACCCTATCAAATAGCCTTCATCAGCTTTTCCTTCAAACTTGCCTAAATGATCTTTGGTATTGAGAATAGTGACATGACATCCAAAAGGTCTCATAAAACTTAAAGATGGTGTTCTACCAAAGAAAAGTTCATAAGGTGTCTTTTTATGTGGCTTTATCACAAGAACCCTGTTTTGCACATAACAAGCAGTACCAACTGCTTCAGCCCAAAATGAAATAGGCAACTTAGAGTCTACTAACATAGTTCTAGCAGCCTCTATAAGTGTTCTATTTTTCCTTTCTGCTACTCCATTTTGCTGTGGGGTTCTAGCTACACTAAATTCTCTTTTTATTCCTTTTTCCTTGCAAAAGTCATCCATAACCCTATTCTTGAACTCTGTCCCATTGTCACATCTGATGACTTTGACTTTCTTATCAGATTGGTTTTCTACCTCAGTTATGTAAGATTTAAGAATCTCACTTGTTTCATGCTTAGATCTTAAAAAGAAAACCCAAGAAAATCTGCTATAATCATCAGTAACAACAAGACAATATTTTTTACCATTTAAGCTACTCACATTAGTAGGACCAAAAAGATCCATATGAAGCATGTATAAAGCCTGAGAAATTGAGTTATGGGTCTTGGGCTTACAAGAAGCTCTATGTTGTTTGCCTTTTAGACAATCAACACAGGTTTGGTCATTTTGAAAAATCTTTTTGGGTAAACCTCTTACCAAATCATATTTTGCAATTGTATTGATTGTTTTAAAGTTTACATGACCAAGCCTTCTATGCCAAAGCATAGATTCATCCAATGAGGCTTTTGCTACTAAACAAGTTAGACTCTCCTTAGGATCAATGTTCTTTAAATCAACACTGTACATATTGTTCCTTTTTGGGATTTTAAGAAGAATCTGACTTTCATCAGGCATTTTAAAATCATAAGAAAGAACCATACATTCATTGTCACTAAAGAGAACATTGTTCTTTTTGTCACACATTTGTGAGACACTAAGGAGATTAAACTGAAGTTCTTTCACAAAGTACACATTTTCAAAATCTAATTTACTGGTTTTGATAGTACCTTTACCAGTAATCTTTCCTTTTATTCCTCCCCCAAAGGTAACATATCCTCCATCAAATGTTTTGAAGTCTGTGAGAAAAGACATGTTACCTGTCATGTGCCTTGAACATCCACTATCTACATATCCTTGATCACCAATATCAGTTGAATGTTCCTGCACATGAATAAACATATTAGTTTCTTTGGGGTACCCAATCCATGACAGACTTGGGTTTGCCTCTTGCATCAATGAAGTCAAACCTTTTTAGGATTGTTGATGCACCTTTTGATTGGAGTGGTTTCCATATCCAACATGCTGAGGACTTAACAGCGTTTTCCCTTTTAATCCATTTTGTAGTCTTTGGTCTATCAGTACTAATTTTGGCAGTACCATTTGGTCTAGCAGGACCTTTTGGTTTTGGTCTCCAAATTTGTGTTTTGACCACAGATTTCTTTTGAATAGGATTTTTCACAACTTTTGGTGCATATTTGAAAGTGTTTCTTGCACCCTTATCAGTTGGTTTTGTATTAGCAGGCTTATTTTGTCTAACAGTATGTTTAACTTTTGGTGTGTTAGACTTAACAAAACTTTTTCTGGGGTGAGTTACATTTGTTTTAGACTTTGATTTACTCCCAGAAACCCAGTTGTTACAATAAGCATGAAGATGATTAAAACCACCACAGTAATAACAAGCCTTATTGTACATAACAAAATTATCACCTAGTTGTTGTGACTTAAGGTTGTTCCAATTTCTTTGGCTACCTCTAGGTTTGTTATTACATTTTTCACAACTTTCAACTGTTTTTAGAACAGCTTTAGCCTTAGTCTTAATCTCTACTCTTTTAGGACTGATTGGTCCTACTTTGTTTCCTTTGATGGAAACAGTCTCTTCTTCATCATCATCAGATATCCAATTTTCAATAATTAGAACATCTGGTTTCTTATCAGTGAGCACCTTAGAGAGTGAAGCAATCTTAGCACTCTCAACAGGTTCACTTTTCTCTACAGGTTTAGCTAGTGGTTTGTTGATGATTTCATGTAAACCTCATTCTGCAAGATCTGATCCTAGGGGACAAGGGATTCCTCTATAAGGAGGTGGACAAGTATTGTATCCAATTCCTGATTTGATTCTCTTATTCATCTGATTTTCAACTATACTTCTAGTACAATCAGAAGCAGTTTCCAAAGTGGTAACTGTTAGTTGAATATTATCCCTTGCCAAGGTCACTTTAGCACACTCAGTTCATAACATTTTTATTTCTGCATCTTTCAAAAATATTTGTCTATTAAGAATAGTTTTAGCATCAGAAAAAGTGAGTTCATTTTCCCTAAAATGGACTATTTGCTTCTCAAGTTTAGCCATACCACACTTATGATTGACTAGGTCTTGATGGGTTTTTCTTTCTTGTACTTTCAGTTCATCATAAAGTTTTATAAGAGTTTGTAATTCTTCAAAAACTTTGTAAGTATTAGAACATTTTGTAATTTGTACCTCAGGAGTGGAGAAAGCCATCAAAGCCAATTCATCTGAAGTTGACTCATCTTCACCCATAAAACTCCAATCAAAACCCATACCATCAATAGCAACCATTGCTTTGGGCTCAGTGACTTCCACAGCCTTACTCTTGCTTTCAAAGCTTCCTTTCTTCTCAAAGCTTCCTTTATTCCTGTTCTCGAACCCTCTTCCCTTGTCATCCTGCTTCTTTGGTCTTCTACACTCTCTAGAGTAGTGACCCTTCATGTGGCAGTTGTAACACTCCACTTTTGACTTATCATACCCAGCAGGCTCATTACCATCTATGATAATCTTCTTTCCTGTCCTCATCAGCAACTTCTTAGCCCTTATGCTCAGAAGTGAAAGTTGCCACTTTATGTCCATTTCTTCAAGATCATCAGGATTGATCTCTTGAAGGTCTTCAAAAGTTAATATGGACCCATTGTGTTGTGATGTCAGGAAGGCACACCCAATTGTTTCATCTAAAATGGTTTTGGTACTGCTAGAAGTACTGGCAGTACCAAAATTTGTGTTGGCAGTACCTTCTTCTCTGCCATCTTTTTCTTCATCTACAACTCTTGAGGTGCTTGGAGATGATACAAAAGCCATATTTCCTGAGCTTGAACCAGTAGTCTTCTTCACTTCATGCTCTACTATTTTGAAATTGTTGTAGAGATCATTAAGGCTCATCTGATCAATATCTGGCTTGTTTTTCCAGACAATGACATGCATGGACCATTCAGAGGGTAAACTCCTAAGGAATTTGGAGTTTAAGTCCTCTTGAGTTATCATCACTTCATGGATGGCTAAATGACTTGAAAGCTTTTGTAGTCTATTGAACATGTTGTCCAAAGACTCATTTGTTGTGGCTGCAAAGTTTTCAAACTGATGTTTGAGGAGAGTTTTCTGTGTTTTCTTGGTGGCATCATTTCCACCAAATCTGGCCACAATAGCTTCAAAAAGGGTTTTGGCATCTTTGTACTTGTTGAAGATTAAGAGCTGATCATTTGGAATAGTCATCAGTAGCATACTCCTGGCTTTTAGATCATTTCTCTTTTGAATTCTTTCTTCTGCGCTTGATGGGTTTACTTGCACATGTGTTACAAGTGCATCGTTTACTGTGGTGGTGGTGATTGAGGGTTTGAATGAGTTGCCTTCTTCAATAATTTCCCAAAGTGCATAGTCTTGCACTTGGAAATATTTTTCTACCCTCAGTCTCCACATATCAAACTCATTTTGTTTGAGTAATGGAAGTTTTGCTGCAACATTGGTTTGAATATGTTCAACATCCATTGTTCTTTTAAATTGTAAATATCAGCCTAGCTCTGATACCACTTGTGAAGGATTATGCAAACACTTGGGATGTGAATCTTAGTAACGTGTTTGGGATATTTATGTATGAATGTGATGTAGTATGCGGAATCTACTATAACACACTTAAAAGAACACAAAGGTGATGAGTTATGTAAACGCAAGTAGTAATAAACAATGAACACAACTTTAGTAACACAAAACGATTCAATATTATTGATGAAATAATACGGATGATCTAACTATCACCAGGATTACAAAGTAATCTTGAATCTTTGAATGTAAAAGGATTTGTGAAATGAGTAACTAAGTTACTAGAGAGGATGTTCTGTTTTGGTTATTTGTTGAAGAGATACATGCACGAAGGTGGTGACTAAGGGAACCTCTTATAGAATAAGGTACCCTTATTACAAGTTGTCAAGTTGCTGAATATAATAAGATACTTTGACTATTCTAGCCTACAATTAAATACAACTACCAATGTAACAACTCTGTATATTCTTCTGCACAAACATGTGAAGACTGAACTACTTCTACATTACGTATTACATTGTACAAAGACTAATAATTTACCAAATATCTACAAATAAATATCTATCAACTTGATCATAATCTTGGCAGGACCTTTGTCAACTAGCAGTACCTTCTCACCCAGAAGGTACTGTTAGTACATCTTCATATTCTTCAAAATCAACTAGCAGGATCTTGGCATATCTGGCAGGCTCTTTGACTTGAACATTTTATTCCCAACTTAAGAACAATCACACAAAGAACATACATGTTTGGCAATGATAATAAGTGAGTTAGAACTTGGTGTAAGCCTTTACTAGGATTTGGTGTAAGGACTTGGTGTAAGCCTTTACTAGTTTGGAAAACATATTATCATTGGTAATCATTTAGACCTTTAGAACCAATAATAATTTAGTGTTTTATAAATCAAATATAAATAAGTCTTAATCAATTGGTCATGTCATAAAACTTATGCCTAAACCAACAACAAACAAAGAGTTCTTTCGACCCTTAACTTTGATGTTATTAATTCGTGAAGTTCCATTTACTTGATTAGCACATATTCAAAAGATGTCTTTCGACCTTTAATCTAAATTAAACTTCCACTTGTTATGTTTATTAAGTTTCTTATACAATCGTCACAAAGTACAAGACCAAAACATTCGTCGACTAATGAATTGAAATCAACCACTATTGAGAATCCCGTCGACATGTAGACCTAACAATGATTAATCAAAACAATAAACAAGACAATATCCAATTTAACCAAATATGATGTTATCAAACAAACACTAATTATATCCAAACATCCTATTATCACCAATTATCATATAAACCAAACAAGTATTAAGACATCATATCAACACAATCAAAGAAACAAACATGCTTAATATGAAAAGAGAAAATACCAAAGTTTATAAGATGAATTACATGAATCCTCCATTACTTCCTATGAAATCGACCAAACCACCCCCTCAACACCTCTGGAAAAGGGTGAGGGGTGGTTAAGAGAGATGGTTATTGAGTTTACATGAGAGATGAGAATAGTTGGATATGTCACACACCTCCCAATGCAAAAATAGGTGTATATATGCTTATGAGAGAGCCTTAGCTAAACTTCTCCTCCAAGTGTCATTAAAATGACAGGAAACTGAGTTAATGGAGGCACATGATCGGACTTGGGACTTAATAGCACTTAAAGAAGCATTAAAAATAACTTGGAGAAGTCAGATTTAGCCATCCGATCGGATACGGGGCAATACCGATCGGATGGATGCAAAAGTTAGCTCCATCCGAATCGGTTGTGGGCTCCTACCGATCGGATGGAGCATTTTGGCCAAAAATGATAAAAACGAAAGTTGTAGATCTTTCTCTTAACTTTCCGTGGCCGCTTGAATCAACTAAATCCGAGTTCGTATGCTCAAGTTATGGCCAAAATGGTGGAGGTGTGTCGGGAACAACGAGTCTTCCATTATTTCTTCGTTTAAGCTTCTTTTCTTTATTTCTTTTCTCGTTTCCCCTCTTGTGCTTTATTCTTGAGTCTTTGGAGTGACAAATTCATGACTTTATCTTCTCGAATATTCTCCAAGAGACTCGCTTTTTTCGGGAATTCTTCGCATATGCATAAATCTTCGATTATTGATCATTTCTTCGTCTTTTTCTTCATTTTCTTGTACTTGAGCTTCCATGAACCTAAAATGTAAATTATACTCCATTAAGTACCATAAGTTCATAAAAGTGACCAATATATATGCATAAAATCCACAATAACGCTCCTAAAAACATGTTAGATTTGAGCGTTATCAAATCCCCCACACTTGAACTTTGCTTGCCCTCATGCAAATCTAAGAAAAGAAAAATTAAAATTCAAACCTAAATGACAAAACGAAAAGAAAAATTGAACTTTTGAATACTTTAAAGAGGCATCCATCCGATCGGTTTGCACTTCCATCCGATCGGATGGACAATTCGTAGAAACATGCAGCATGCCAGCCGAATCGGATGCTCTCACATCCGATCGGTTGGACAGATCAAAATTTTTTTTATTTTATTTTATTATTATTTTTTTTTTATTTTTTTTATATATATTTAATAATAAAAGAGAAAATAAGCGAAAAATGAGCGCAAACTCCCCCACACTTAAGGGTTTGCTTGCCCTCAAGCAAATAATAATAAAAATAGATCCCACATGGTGCATGAAAAAAAATGATTATAAAAATTATGATGCGAATCTACCAAGTACAAGTACAAGATAAGATTCATCGTTTTTAAGCTTTTTGGTGAAAAACCGATATGTATAAAGATTTTCTTGCTTGAGTAACATTTCTAAACACCTCACAAAAAAAAAACGAAGTATAATTCACTCGGTCACTCATTTATTTAGGTAGTGGAGTTTATATAAGATAAATCACACTCATTGCTCAATCATCATTCGTTTATTACCATAAGCTTGTACAAGAAACTAAACTCCACCGACGTGGCGTAATCACAAAGTGTAAACATCTAAAGAGGTCTTTTATTCGGGTTTAAGGCTTAAAGGGTTATATCAGACTTACGTGCAACTATCTTATGCAAAACATGATAGCTCGCTAACAACGAATTCTTGCATCACCAAATAACGGATGGTCACTAAGGATAACCTTAGATCGCTAACAACGCTACCTAATTCCTCAAAAAATCGGATGGTCACTACAGTCAATACACTTGATAATTTCACAAAGTCAAAAGGGTAAGGATAAGGCATGGGAGCATTTATGAAATTGGTTTTAAAAGAAAAATAAAGTCAAGTCTAATACCCATGTTGCTAGTCACTAAACAAACCGCAAACCCGAAAATGATTATAGTTAACAACTTTCTCCTCTTCACATATCGATCACCAAATATATATGTATATCACGTCTTAGCACATTGGCTAATCGATATCTCAAACATACTTCATCTTCCTTCATCTTCATAATAATATAGCACATTGGCTATAATTGTCACCTTATATATTTTTTTCTTTCTTTCTTATGACTTATTCATTCTTTCTTTTTTTCACATTTTTTTTTCAACACCTCTCTTCCATACATCACATCTCCCCCACACTTCGCATAAGCATACACCACAAAAAATACAAAACACGAAGTTGCGCACCTTCATCTTTGTTGAAATGGAACACACGAATGACAAAGTGTGGCTAACTAATAATCATCAAAAACAATCCAACATACCAAGCAACTAGCAACCCACCGTTTAGACTTCGACAAAGGGTAAGGCTAAGGTTTAAAGTGTAAAATCTTTTTGTATTTTTCTGGATTTAACAAAAATGAAAAGGATGGCTCGAAGGGTTTAACTAGGGGTATCTAGCGCTAAAGATAAACGCTAACAAATGGGTTCATATGGGTGGTTAACTAACCGATGTAGCTAGCTAATATATCATTAGATGTAAAATGAAGGCCATTTGGTTTTATTCCTAAGGGTGCCTCTTTATCACACGAATACACTTATATCACACGAATGCAATCTCACTGCGGTCTGGTAATGATTTATAAGTACAAGTTCTAGAATAAATAAAATCACCGGCACACTCATAGCAAAAGATCAAAGCATAAAAGATGTATGCTATATGAAATAGAACAAGCTCAAATCCTTACAATAAAGGGCTATAATATGTGCTAGCAAATGTTATCGATTCCAAAATGGATTGCAATATTAATCAGAACACATCTCAGATTTTTCAAAATTACAGATTTCACCAGTGGGATGATCCAGTTATTCTAATATATTATCCTAAAAGCGTGAAAACAATTAGATCACAAGGGCAAACAAGAAAAAAATTTAAATTGGAAAATTGTTTCATTTTTTTCACCATCTAACTTTCCCCCACACTTAAGTTAAGCATTGTACAAATTGTGAAAAATAAACTTCAAAGCATGTAGAATAGGGAAAATAAATGAATAAATAAATAATCCAAGAGAAACGAAACTTCCCGGGCCAAGAAATCGCGATCGAACTCCATATGATAAGGTGCTAAGAAAATGCTAGCATAAGCTTATGAGATCAATCGATTTCTCTTTCACAAAACATCTCCACACCAAGTATAATATCACCAATAATCCAATCTCCAAGAGCTTATTAAATCTGCAAAAATAAACTAAACTACAAAAAACGCGTAAAATCCTAAAAACACACTTTCGTAGGCATCACGATTGCATTTAGCGTATGCAACAAGCCTTTTAAACCCCTCGGTGGCCCGAGTGGACGAGTGAAGTCTCGTGAGGGTTTCCAGTGAACATACCCACAAAGTTCAAAACATTTTTTATTTTTAAAACAAGTACTTATTTATTCACAATGTACTAAATTAACAAAATTAAAAAAAAAATTAAGAAGAATAAAAGAAATGATACTCTTGCAAAAACAAAAAGACATTTAAACATATTCGATCTAAACATAAACACACAAGAACAAAATACGAAAAACGAAAATAACAATTTTTTTTTTTTACCGATTGGTCCATCCGATCGGTTGGGTTGGAAAATATTTATCGAGAGCGCCGTCCGATCGGTTAGCGGATCTAATCGATCGGTTGGATAATTCTTTAAAAATATACTCCTTCCAACCGAATCGGATGCTTGCACATCCGATCGGTTGTACAGCTCGGAAAAACTTTTTTAATTTTTTTTTTTTTTTTTTTTAATGAAAAAAGTTTTACTTAAAACTTTTTATTGACAAAATAAAACAAGAAGACTTAACGTAACATCCATGAAAATAAACACAAGTAAATAAAACACATAAACACATACGTACAAGAACATAATACGACACTTAAAACAAAAATAAACATGAACAATTAAAAGCACAATGAAAGAAAATGACAAGCACATAGACGCAAGCAAACACAATTAATCACGTAACACAAATCAAAACAAAACGATCTAAAACAACATAGTCTTATTCCAAATTAATACGAGACTAATCCGAACAAGAAAAACACGAACAAAAAAGAAACACAAAAACATGCAAGAGATCACATAACATATAAAATATAAAACTCACAAAACAAGAAAAACACAAACTAAAAAAAATAGGACAGAAACCTCCAACCGAATCGGTTACGGGTGGTGACTGATCGGTTGGGTTGGTTTGGGTGGTCCAGCCGAACGGTTGAATGTCAAACCGATCGGATAGAAGGCTCGGTATTTTTCTTTTCTTTTCTTTTTTTTTTTATTATTTTTTTTTCATAAGTTTCATTTATAAACTTTAACTAACATAAACCAAACATTAAATACTAAAGAAAACGAAAAATAACAAAACTTAAAAAAAAAATTTTACCGAGAGCTCCATCCGATTCGGTTGGGGTTGTTTGGGTGGGTTTTTTTTTTCGCAAACACTTATGAAGCAATCATTTAAATGAACATTTTTAGAACACATGAAACCAAATCCCAACACCAAAACACTTGATTTTGATGCCAAGACCTTTTTAGAAAATAAGAGAAATGGGAACTTTTTGAAACAAAAATCACGGCAAGCAATTTAAGCAAACATCAAGAGCAACAAGCATGCAAACAATCAAACAAGAACAAAGAAACAATCATTCATGAGCAAGAGCAATATAGCATACGAACAAACTAGCAAGCAATCAATCGATCAATATATCAAGCAAACAAACAATCTTTCAAACAAGAAGACAAACAAACGAACAAACAAGTGCAAAGCAAGTCCCCGGCAACGGCGCCAAAAACTTGATGCGTTCACCGAGCTTTAAATTTATAAACAAGAATTACCGATTAACTAGGAACACATTCGGGCAAGTATACCCTAGTCAATTGTAGTATAGAGGTTATGGTAAGTCAAGGTCGTCCCAAGAGACTTGGTTGCACTCAAGTGTCGTTTGTTTGTTTAAGCAAGTAACAAGTTGATGGTTATGATTGTCACGGATCAAACCAACAAGAAAAGCAATATAAGAACAAGCACACAAAGAACATACATGTTTGGCAATGATAATAAGTGAGTTAGAACTTGGTGTAAGCCTTTACTAGGATTTGGTGTAAGGACTTGGTGTAAGCCTTTACTAGTTTGGAAAACATATTATCATTGGTAATCATTTCGACCTTTAGAACCAATAATAATTTAGTGTTTTATAAATCAAATATACATAAGTCTTAATCAATTGGTCATGTCATAAAACTTATGCCTAAACCAACAACAAACAAAGAGTTCTTTCAACCCTTAACTTTGATGTTATTAATTCGTGAAGTTCCATTTACTTGATTAGCACATATTCAAAAGATGTCTTTCGACCTTTAATCTAAATTAAACTTCCACTTGTTATGTTTATTAAGTTTCTTATACAATCGTCACAAAGTACAAGACCAAAACATTCGTCGACTAATGAATTGAAATCAACCACTATTGAGAATCCCGTCGACATGTAGACCCAACAATGATTAATCAAAACAATAAACAAGACAATATCCAATTTAACCAAATATGATGTTATCAAACAAACACTAATTATATCCAAACATCCTATTATCACCAATTATCATATAAACCAAACAAGTATTAAGACATCATATCAACACAATCAAAGAAACAAACATGCTTAATATTAAAAGAGAAAATACCAAAGTTTATAAGATGAATTACATGAATCCTCCATTACTTCCTATGAAATCGACCAAACCACCCCCTCAACACCTCTGGAAAAGGGTGAGGGGTGGTTAAGAGAGATGGTTATTGAGTTTACATGAGAGATGAGAATAGTTGGATATGTCACACACCTCCCAATGCAAAAATAGGTGTATATATGCTTATGAGAGAGCCTTAGCTAAACTTCTCCTCCAAGTGTCATTAAAATGACAGGAAATTGAGTTAATGGAGGCACATGATCGGACTTGGGACTTAATGGCACTTAAAGAAGCATTAAAAATAACTTGGAGAAGTCAGATTCAGCCATCCGATCGGATACGGGGCAATATCGATCGGATGGATGCAAAAGTTAGCTCCATCCAAATCAGTTGCGGGCTCCTACCGATCGGATGGAGTATTTTGGCCAAAAATGATAAAAACCAAAGTTGTAGATCTTTCTCTTAACTTTCCGTGGCCGCTTGAATCAACTAAATCCGAGTTCGTATGCTCAGGTTATGGCCAAAATGGTGGAGGTGTGTCGGGAACAACGAGTCTTCCATTATTTCTTCGTTTAAGCTTCTTTTCTTTATTTCTTTTCTCGTTTTCCCTCTTGTGCTTTATTCTTGAGTCTTTGGAGTGACAACTTCATGACTTTATGTTCTCGAATATTCTCCAAGAGACTCGCTTTTGTCGGGAATTCTTCGCATATGCATAAATCTTCGATTATTGATCATTTCTTCGTCTTTTTCTTCATTTTCTTGTACTTGAGCTTCCATGAACCTAAAATGTAAATTATACTCCATTAAGTACCATAAGTTCATAAAAGTGACCAATATATATGCATAAAATCCACAATAACGCTCCTAAAAACATGTTAGATTTGAGCGTTATCAGAATTTCTGGTTGTTGAAACAATCCTGATGGTTTCTGGTATTCGACTTTTAATTTAGCACATGTAAGACACTTGCTAACTTACGCAGCTATTTCTGCTTTCCTATTTGGCCACCAATAAAGTCTCTTGAGATCCTGACATATCTTATCAGAACCTGGTTGAATGGATTACTTCGACTTGTGCAATCCAAGCATAATACTCCGTCTGACCTCTTTACTAAATTATTTGCATCCTTTGGCATACCATGGGGTTTTTCAATTTGTCGGTTTTCCTCCTTGAGTGCCTCAACTTGAGCCTCGAGGATTCGTGATGGTAAAGGTGATATGATTGTCATTCTCAATGGTCTGACTCTCAAAGGCTTGAGTCTTTCCTTCCGGCTAAGGGCATCTGCCACAACATTAGCTTTCTTAATTGCCCATTGGTCTAAAGATGGTAGAGCGTGAGTATATCTGATTGGAAAGAAAATATCTTAAGGGGATTGTCAGAAGTTTGAGGTGCATAGTCTATTCTTTATCAGGAGCCTTTGACATTTGTACAACGTGTCTCGTGACTTCTCCTACAACGGTAGGTTTTTCGGAAATGGGTTATCGAAGAACAAAGCTACGGTAACGGTTTCTGATTCCTTGTGTCTTGCTATAACTGATGTCAAGATATGAGCCTCTCTTCACCTAAGATGCTTGGTCTTTATTGTCAAAATTTGTGTTGTTTAATAGTTTTTCCCTAGATCTCCTTTGTCAAAAATTTCCCATGCTATTGTTTGTCAATCACAAGATCCTAATTGAATGAAGTGTCGTAGTATGGTGGTTGGTCTTCAAATACGACCCAAGATTTTATGGATAGGTTTTTGACATGATGTGGGTAGGGATGTTTTAGCAAAGTTTGGTGTTATACTTTTCTTAGTGCTCAGTAGTTTTGTTAAAGGCTGACCATAAAGGATTTATTTGTCAAGACAGACATATCAGATAATTACTTTCCTACAAGGTATATGAGTTGTATAAATGCTCTTTAAAGGTAATTCCTTTGAATTGGAAGCATCAAACATGATAAAGTAGTCGGGTAGGTATGTCTGCCTGAATGTTTAAATGTCTAGCATTTTGTTTTTGGGGTTTGAATAATGCCTAAAGGTTAATCCTGGGTAAGACTTGTGGGTATGCATATCCAACTTTGCCTGATCCTTTCTAAACTGGATCATGATTTATATTCGTTGTCCTGCTTGGTCTAACTAGTACTTCTGAATTGATAGAATTTGGTGACTATGCCAGAGTTATTGATTTGGATTGCCTCACGAGATCTTATGTTTTCCGTTGCGATACGATTCAACTGGCTGTATATTTCTAGTCCTTGTTAGTGGTTCCAAAACCCCTTTCATTGGTTTCTTATGTCGTGAAATTCTCCTTGGAAATAGAAAATCCTTCCTAGAAAAGTCAATGGCAAATTCCAACTTAACTGATAAGTGAGTGATATGTGGTGTAGGTACTCAGAGAGAGTTGGCCGATAAGGATGTTTATGAAGAGTTTACTTGTTTACAAAGCTTTTCTTTCTTGGGATGTTTTGAATGAAAATTGTTGTTAGAAATCTTTAAAAGATAATTTTTTCCTTCATGGCATAATCTTCCCTGAATTAGACATAGGTGATTAGGCTATGTATAATTGAGGGCAAATAATGCGATGCTTAGTTTGGTCAAAATAGCCATGTGTTTCTCAAAAGTTTTCGAGGGTGCTCAACGTGATGTTTGGTAAAATGGTAGTAAATAGTTGGTAGGATGGCAGAAAGCCAATTTATAAGGCTATAGTAACATAACTTGTTTTGGAAATGTTGTGAAATAACTCTCTGAGATGCTAGTAAAATAGCTTAAAGTAGGGTTAGGTGAGACAGTTTTTAATAAGCGGTATTAAAATATCTTGCAACAAAATCTGTTGAAAGGGTTATGGGACGTATGGAACACCTTACGGTATGGTAATAGCCTATAGTTGGAGATGAATCCTTACTTAACCCCCTTCTAGGATAGTGGTGTGTTGTTGTGAAATGGTTGAAAATCGCATAATCGAAGTAGGAAATGAAATAAACGAAGATTGTGATCACGGTGGCGATGCTAAAGGATAGGGATTACATTAGATAGAAGAGTACATGATACAACGAGGTTACAAGAAAGTACTTAAGATAGACTACTTAAAGAAATACAACCCTAGCGGGCTCCATCCATGGTTTATTATTAAGGCAGAAGTTCCTTGTTCTTATCCATTGTCATTGTGGTTGTTGCCTTGACGAGCTTCACATTTCAACGAGCTCTTCCCTCATTCTGGTTTCTCAGCTCTGGGCATTCGCTCTTGAAGTGTCCAATTATTCCACACTCATGGCAGGTCACCGTGACTTTCTGGCTCATTACGCGGGTGGGGGCCTTGCAATTCTTGGCTTTGTGCCCGACCCTTTGGCAGTTTCCACATTGAGTGGGGCAAGGTCCATTGTGGTGAAACCGGCACTTAATGCACTTGGGTAGTGTCCCTGCATATCCTTTCTTTTTACTTGGCCCAACAGCACATGCTTCCACTACTTCTTGTATCTTAGGTGGTTGCGGGGTAGCATTGTCTCCCTGGTTGTTATCCCATTTTCTCTTGTTGTTGTTGTTCCATTTTTGTCTGTTGTCCATATTGTTTCCTACGGCCTGAGTGTGAGCTATGTGTTCCTTTGCCTCGAGCGCCATATGGATAGCTTTAAGCATGGTAACCTCTCAAGTTTCTTGCTTTCCGGTTCATCCATTGTTGGGCCTAATCGTGCTAATTCGTAAAACTGAATATTGTACTTGACAACATCATCTCCTACCATGGTAAAGTTGAGGATTTCCTGTTTTAGTGCTTGTAGTTCGCTTCTTGAACAATATTCTAAAGTCATCATCCTTCTTAATTTCTCCCAAGAGATTGAGTAAGCAGCGTCGACCCCTACTATCTGAACATGTTTAGTCCACCATTCCTGGGCATGATCCCGAAAAGTGCAAGTGGCGAACTTGACCTTGTCTTCCTTGCGGCAGTCGCCACACCGAAATATCGTTTCTACTTCTTCGAACCATTTGTAAACTTCCTTCGCTCCTTCAGTTCCGCTAAAGGTGTGGGGGTTGCAATCCATAAATTCCTCATGGGTAAGATTTTTGGCGAAGGATGTGGCTTGTGTCATGTCTGGAGTGGCTTGCTTTAACCTAACTGCTTCAACATCATAAGAGACCATGAGAATTTATAGGTGATAAAGATCATCATACTCACATATACGCAATCATGACATGTATAAGTGGGGTGAAATCGCGAAAAGATTAAATCGTGAAATGTCATATTTGTAACCATAACACACGTGGATATCTAAAATGAAAATTTCGGTCTTACGTGGACCAATATCATAGATAGCACAACCATATCCATATAGTAAGTCAATACTTGGTGATTTCATTGTACAACAATCAAAATACTACAAGTTTCTTTGAACCATACCACACCTCCCGTGGCTAGGAATATAGTAAAAGCTAGTAAAGATATAAGTCTAGTCTAGGTATTCCCTAGTGCTCTTCTGAGTGAATCCAGGGTTGTGGCATCTTGGAATCGGGATGAGTCCTGATGTGGGGTCTGGAGTAGTGCATCGATCATATCCGAGATAGTGTAGATTCCAAACCATTCTTGAGGAATCTGCTGATGTTCCTGTTGAGTCGGTGATCTTGGTATTATCCACAAGGTGTCATCCAATTCTCGATATGTGGAAATGGAAATGGGGAATGACAATGGTGGTGGTGGGAAGGCAAGGGCAATCCCCTAAATCTCAAAAGTCCTAATGTCATGCCTGGTAGTCTCTACTAAATCCGGCTCAGGTAGTGCTACTACCTCAAATAGGTGGAAATTATCATCCAACAATGGTGAGTGTGGTGAACTAGGTGTACGAGTGGATGAAAAAGCGTCCTCGATATCTGAGTTTGCTAGGATGATAATAGGGTGGTTGGGTGAAGACATCTGTGTGACAACCGATGTGAAATAAAAGTAAATAACTCCTCACATTATGCGAGTTATGATGAAATGATGTATGTATGAAACCGCATGTATAGTGAATATGCACTTATGGTGAAATGGTGAGATGCTATGATGATGTAGTTATAGACTAGGGTCAATGATACAACCTAGTTCGCTATAACCTTTGCTCTGGTACAAATCTGTCACACCCCCAAATTTCGTGACTTGCAGCGGAATAAGTCATTCAGGGGCACGACTGGTCATAGCACCAAAGTTGCAGTTATATTGAACGACCTAAAGTGTCGTTTAGAAAATACATCGTTTGATTATTTAAAAACATTCAGAGTTATAAAGCTAGGTCCCAAAAGGTGAAACAAGTTTTCATAAAACAGTTTCATACA
The DNA here is from genome assembly GCA_021014915.2 of Artemisia tridentata subsp. tridentata. Lineage (NCBI taxonomy): Eukaryota > Viridiplantae > Streptophyta > Magnoliopsida > Asterales > Asteraceae > Artemisia > Artemisia tridentata. The sequence continues at coordinate 151,083,127 of CP139503.1, read as the reverse complement.
ATTCAAACGATGGGTAAGTGCATAAAATATAAAGTGAGACGCGTCGACTCCGCGACTCCATGATATGTCCTTATGTGAGCCCACCTACGATACACTAATTACCTGAAAATACATTGCTAAAAATGGTCAACAAAAATGTTGGTGATATCATAGGTTTATGTAAATGAAATATTGTACGGTAACCACAAGTATAAAGTGTATGACAAATCCATGCCACATAAAAATGATACATTAGCTCTAAGCTCATGACCCCGAAGCTAGACTGATATAAATGCCCCAAAAGGGAGTGCTTTGCCAAACACTCTGAATGTATGAAATGAAATGCGTTCGTTTGACCAGTTGGTGCTACCAACCCGAACGGAGGCGTCACCCTCAATAGATCTATCCACTCACCTTCGCTTGCTCACAATTAACGGTCCATGATAAATAAAAGGGGACTTTAAATTGGCAATGATGTAACTTAAGCAATGTAAATGGGTTTGTATACTTTGGTCCGCATATAAAAATGGTGCAATGTATTCTCCCCCGAGAGTTTAGAAATTCAATAAACAATTTAAAACGGGGCTATGAAAACTCACCTGATATAATAAAGCAACAATGATCACAATGGATATGATGAGATGAGGCTCGGTTCCTAACCGCAACCTATCATGAGTGATATGATCTAAGGTAAGCAAATGAAATGATGTTACTCATGCAAACACGTATGTTATCGATACCACTCGAAAGTTTTGAAAACAATGTTTATCGTCGAAAAATACATTTTGACGTCTCGTTAAGTTATAAACTACTTTTCGTGTAAATATGTTGAAACGGTACTCCACGATCCTCATTTGGTGTTCTATTGGCAAATATAATATTTTCGTCGCAAATTAATATTTTCCTTAACTTGTGAAAGTATGCCCAAAATGGCTTCGTGAAATTAGTCGTGAAATATTGTACGTCAAGTGTTAGTGAATAAACTCGACGTTCTTGAAAACCTTGTAACATTGTCTAAATGTCGTGTTATTTGACTTTTGATCATACGCGTCTTGATTAGATAGAAAACCGGCTATCAATGCTATGGCTTGTAAAGATACTAATTTTTATACTTAGAAAATAGTTTCTAATAGGGCTGTCAAAATGATTAATGTTCGTCGGGCTTTAAACGTGTATATCTCGGTCGTTATAAGCTCGCTTGCTACGTTCTTTATATCCACGGGTTCGTACAAATATGAACTAACATATTTTCAATAGGTCGGCTCATCTAGATCATGTCTAACGTCTCGTTTTGTCCCTTGAAGTTCGGAAAAACAGCAAGCTATTTTCAGAAAATAGTTTTTCGTCGCCTAACTTCGAAAAATCATATCTCCTTCATTATAAGTCGGTTTTTAGTGATTCTTGCGGCCACGGTTTCGTTTTTGAAATAACTTCCTAAATATGAAGGCCAAAATAGTTCAACATTTTCTATTTTTCCAGTTTTCACGTTTTTGGACAGACCCTTTATATACTTGTTAAAAACTCATTTCTAAGGTTCAAAACTTGATTAAACTACTTCCAAACAACTCCACAAATACTCAAATCCTACCATACACCTTCTTAGGGTGTCATGGGGTCCTAAACATCATCAACTTTGATGGGTTTCATGAGATCATTAGTGAAACTTATAGATCTAGTGTTTATAAAGAAAGTATGAAACAAGTGGTATGAATAACATAGACTTTGCATGATTAGTTAAAATAAAACTTGATATCACAACAATATATAAATAAAATGAAAGTATGAGATGATCAAAGAGATGTTCTTGAGCTTACTTGATGATTTGATGAGATTTGGATGAAAATGTGTAAGAAACTTTGAGACTGATCACAAAACCTTAACAAGGAAGGTAAATGAGACTTGATTATGACTTGATCTTGGAAAAATTATGGATTTGTGTTGGTGTATTGATCTTGGCCAATCCAACAAGGAAGAAGAAGAGAGAATATGGTGGTTTTTAGCTAGTTGGATTTGTTATGTATGTGTTATAGTTAGTGGGATGTAAATTAAATCATCCATAATTCATTAATTGCATTGTACTAGTAATCAAGTGTGTGGAAGAATTAGGGGTGAGCTAGGGGCGGCACATGTAGGATAAAAGGAAGAGATTTGATGTTAATTAATGCTAATGTCTCCCATTTATTTAGAATTAGCTAGTTTAGTGTATACATTGAGTGTTATCGGGTACCGAGTTAACTAGAAATAACTCGTGATGAGGTGAAATGAGATACGACGAAGTTGTAAAAATTGTAAAATCATGTTCCTTGCAAGAATCGGGTGTTAGAATGATTATCGGATTGAATTTTCGTAAATTGACGGAGTTATAAGCGTCAAACGAAAAATATAGTGATTGGTTTTAAAACAGCGGGTAAAGTAATAATATAATTTCTATAGCATTATAGTTAGCTTGAAAATGTATTAGGATCATTGTTGGGAGTATTGGGTATAATGTCAGTAGAAATGACTGCGTGGAAGCGTTAATTAAACAATTAAGCATACGTTAATGAAAATCACACAAACCCGTGCATGAACTGAAATGATAATGATGTTACTGATGATATGCAGACTACTCTGGTCTGTATGATATGCCTTTATTGTTGATGCATGGATACGCAGCTAAACCTAACTGGTTACGCGCATTTGAATACCCGTAAACCTGGTTTACAACATGATGAATGATGCCCATGAATAGTTATTTCCCTCCGGGAATGAATAGTGTCATGTGAATAGTAAAATTTTTTACGACTACTCAAAGTCTCAAACTGACTTCAAAAATGATGAATAGTTAAATGATGAATAGTGATTGGTGAATAGTAAGTCATGAATAGTAAATTGTCGAGGTTTGGAAAATGACCTGAAATTACGAGTTGTGACATATAGACTAAGGAGTCCTAGTCGGTTACAATGACTTTCTATACAAGAATAATCCTTTCGTATCTATTCTATAATTATCCAAACATACTATACATAATTATCTCTTAAGCAACAAAATATTATCTTCAGCAGTAGTATCTTCTACGCCCAGCAGTAGAATCTACTTAGTATATTTCATTAATCCTTTCGAATACTCCAGCAGTAGAATGAAATATACTAGCAACAGAATGAATAAGCCTAGTAGTAGAATCACACTTAGAATATTTTCCACTTAGCACAATAAGAAGTAGTATCCATTCTGAGTAGCAGCATCTTAAATCCCAACAATCCTCCCCTAAACTTGATATTTTACTCCAAAATCATCAAGTTTCCTTTAAGCATAGATAAACACCAGGAGGATGCTTCCAAACACATTCAGTTTTGTTTTGAAGACTTAGGTTTTAGCATTCTTTCATACTTCTTTAAAAGTTGATAGGCTTGATCATCTGTGAAAAACCCTCTCTGTAACTGCAACATTCTAGGCTTCAACATTTGAGAAACAATTTCTTTGTTAAAATTCAGAGCAGGATAGTCCTTTTCTAATAACATATAGATGGTTACCCCATGAACACTCAATTCATGTACACCACAGGACTGATATAAATAGCATTTCTGAACTGTGTTGTGTTTTATTGTTCTCCATTCAAGGTCACTATCATGTGGTTCAAACATGATTTTCAAATAGTAATAAATTACCCTCTCATATACCTCCTCTGGCCTTGTACCACCATATTTTCCCTTGTATAGCTTCCAGAGGGTAACCACATCCTCTCTATCCATGTAATGTAACGTCTGTGAAAACCTAACAAACCTATAGTACAAACCATTTGTTCTTTTAATTTCCCAAAAGGCTTCACTCCCATCATGGATTCCACAAGTATATGAGATAATTGGATGTTTTGTTTTCAGCGGAACTGCATTAATGACCTCAGGTTCTTTTTGTTTTGATAGAACTGTGAGAGCCATCATTCTTTCCATATCATCTTTAGATGCCTCCCTATCATCAGCTTTTTCTTTTCTTTCACTCTCAGACTCAGAACTGCTCTTCTCAACTGCTTTTGACTTATCAGCTTTACTCCTTTTCCTTGCTTTCATTTTCAACACTCTACTAGTTCTCTTTTTACCAATACCAGAAGTCTCCTTCTCCTCTACCTTCACAACTTTTTCTTTCACATTTTATTTTTGCACATTATCTTTTTCTTTCTCAACTTCAACCTCAGTCTCAGCTTTCTTAAACCTCTTTTTAACAATTTCTTTTTCCAACTCAGACCCCATTGGGATAAAACTCTCACTTTCTCTTTTAGCCCTTTCAAACTTCTTTTGAATTTCTTCATCTGAGTATTTCTTTAACTGCACAAGCTTCCAACCATTCATATTCTTCAAGTAATACTCCTGAAATTTTCTGATTTGCTTGACAGTTGGAGGTTTAAGCATCTTTTTCTTCTGTCTCTCAGCAAGAAACCATTTCCTTCTTTTATCAGTGAATTCCTTTAACCATTTATCTCTTCCTTCTTCAGTGAAGGTTTCTTGTATTTCCTCCTTGACTAGCTTCAACAATTCCACATCAGTTTCATACCTTATTCTCTCCTCATCCCAAGCATCCAACACAGCTTTTGTTTTTGCCTCATCCTCAACATGCTTCTTTTGTCTTTCAAGTTCTGCAAGATTTTGTTCCTCATACTGATCAGCCAACTTCTTTGCAGCTTCTTGATCATACCTTTCTTGAAGATGTTTTGGCCAGTACTCAAAAGGAACATCTTCAGTATAAGGTTCAGGCTCTTCAGTCATGATCCCTTTGCCTTTCCCAGTATATGTATGAGCTTGATTGGGTCTCTTGCTTGGAATTGGTTCTCTGATTGAAACTCCTTTAACAGGAACTCTTGGAGGTGGTGGTGTAGCAGCAGGTTGTGGTTGTGCAGGTGTCGGTTTTTGTGGTTATGGTTGTTATTCAGATTTCTTTGGTGTTTGTGATTGTGGTTTAGATTGTTTCTACTGGATTATTGCTTCTGCTAAGCTTATCTCATCATCCAATTCAGTAGTAGTTTCTTTAACACCAACAGTAGGAACATGTTCTGGCTCAGCAGCAGGATTATCAACACTAGCAGCAGAATGCCCTGAACCAGCAGCAGAATCAACTTTAGCTACCTTTTCAACACTTTCATCTTTAGAAACTTGCTCTATCTCAGCAGCAGTTTCATTTTCACTAGCAATAGAAAGAGTTATACTAGCAGCTTTATGAATTTCCTCAGCAGTAAAACCAACATGATCATCCTTTCCACTCTCACCAGCAACAGATTCAAGAACCACCTCATTACCTGATTTATCTTTAACCACAAACTCATCTGCATTATTACCAGAATCCATATCCACATCAGCAATTCCTTCATCATGAACAACATTATCAGCATTTGGTTCAACCTCCCCTGAAGTCTTTGTCTCTTTCCTCCCCTGTTTGGGAGCATCCTCCCCCAAACCTTGGTCTTCAGAAGAGCTGACTCTTTGAGTTGTTCCCACCTTTTTCAATCTTCCGAAAGCCCTAGTTCTTGACCGCTTCTGGCCTTCCAAATGGCTTACTTTCATCTTCAAAGTTGTGACTGTTGTTTTGAGATCAAGAACTTGTCTTTCCAAGTTGGTACATCTTGCCATCAATTCATTGATTTATTGCATTCTATCCTCACCACTTCGGCCTGTATTACCTGGCCCGAGAGGTGGATCACTGGATTTGTCATTGTGTACATTTTGTGATGCCAACAATTCATCAGTTTCATTTCTAGCCTCATCACTTTGACCTGTGTGACCTAGTCCGAGAGGTGAATTATAGGCATTGTCATCTTGTACATTATGGTCCATCAATTCATTAGTTGCTTCTATACCCTCATCACTTCAAGATGTGTTACCTTCCCTGAGAGGTGAATCAATGGGTCCAAACTCAGTATCAAACCTGGTTTGATCACATTAGCCCCCCATGTTTGCCATTTGGCTGGGGTTACCATCCTCTGTTTCTGGTTCATGAGAACCTTCCACAGTAGATGTTGCCATGGTTGAGGTCTTACTTATGTTAACACTGTCCTGCACAGCTACTAAGCCAGAAGCAACAGTGTTAGCCTCTCCTATCATGTCACCTACATCACCTGTGACAGCCTCATCTGCATCCATCCTAACACTGGCCTGAGGTTGCTCAGTGTTCTTATTTAGTGAATTCCTAGGGGATTGGGTCTTTTGAGGTTGTTCAGATGATTGTTCAGAGGTGGGTGTGGGATGGGTAGCTGTTGTGATTTCAGCACCTTCACCCTAAGTAGCAGCCAATTGCAACATATGTGGGAACAATGGTGTAACATTCCCAGAGAAACCTTGACCATTCTTTTTCAAATAAGAAAATAATTTCTTTTTAAGCACAGGGCAGTCAAATGTATTTTTATGTACCTTAGGTTCTGAAAATTGATTATTCAAAATTAGTTGCAAAAACCTAGGGTAAATGTAATATTGCCCAGAAACATTCTTTTTCAGACCATCCATTATCATAGCCGAAAAATTAAATGGTTGTCCTTTGGCCAGACAAATCAAAGCAGATGCTTGAGTTGTACTGAATTCATTCCAACCAGTAGTTTTAGGACTCAGACAATGGAGAATAGTATGAAGTAAAAATTTCCATTGTGGACAGAGAAGACCTTTGTAAAACTTTAAAGCATTTGTTTTCTTCTCATATCCCATGGATTCAAGTTCTTGAAAAATGATAGAATTTTCAAGGCAAGTTATTTTCTCATCATCTAAAAAATGAAGAGGGCCATCTAACACAACCCTTAAATATTCTTCCCCATTTTTAGTTTTGATCTTAACAGTAGACCAGAACTGTTTCATGTGGGAAATGTATATAGTTGGGTTTGCTGTTAATGCATACCTTATGTGAGTAGCATTAAGAAAGTCTATTGCTTCAGCAAAACCATCAGCTTCTTGGGGCTTTTGAAGAAACGCAACCTGATTGTGGTTATCGGAGAATGTTCTTATCGCCATTGTGAAATTAGGGTTTTGATTTTGGGGGTTTTATGATCAGATGGTAAAAAGTGTGTGAGGGTTTGAAATAAAGTTAATTTTGGGCGCACAAAGTTAATTGTGAGAGCCAATTAGGTTTTAAAGCCCTTGAGATCGATTTAGGTTTTATTCGCGCCAAATTTACAAAACCGACCCTACACTTTCAAACCAAGCAGCAGAATCCCAAAAGTTTCCAAGCGAACAGCAGAACCCCAGCAGTAGGAAGTTTTTCCTAGCAGCATAAACTTTGTAGCTAGTAGTAGAATGTCTGCTGATCTTTCCAAACACCTTTTGCTCATCCAATAAGCAATCCCCTTGGACTTATCCTACAAGAGATTAGTCCAAAACCACAAAAACACAAAAAAAAATACCACAATAATCACAACCCATAGTTATACTGAGCAGTTCTATAATCAACAAACAGTAGAACCAAATATAACTAACAGCAGAACTAGCAACACTTAGCAAGCAGTAGAAACAACTTTATTGACTAACAACAGTACAAATCCTTACAAAACATTACAAAAACACAAAGAGATAAGAATTTTCAAAGATTGATCATTCCAATACTAGCAATTAAAAATTGAAATCTACCCACATCAAAACCTTTTGTGAGCAAATCTGCAACATTATTGTCAGTATGGATTTTAACAATTTGAATTAATTTCTTTTCAAAAGAATCTCTTATAAAGTGAGGTCTTATCTCAATATGTTTTTCTTTTTAATGAAAAACAGGATTTTTAATAATGCACATTGTACTGTTATTATCAGTGTAAATTTTGGTGTTCATAAAGTTGTACCCATAATCCAGCAATTGATTCTGAATCCAGAGCACTTGTCCACAGCAACTAGAAGCAGCCACATACTCAACTTCAGTTTTGGAATTAGCCACCACAGTCTGTTTCTTGCATTGCCAAGAGATCAACCTATGTCCAAGGAATTGACATCCTCCAGTGGTTGATTTTCTGTCCAAACTTGCTCCAGCATAATCACTATCTGAGTATGCCACCAGAGCAAAAGGTAAATCTTTAGGATACCAAAGGCCCAACCTGGGTTGACTCCTTAAGTACCTAAAAATCCTCTTCATAGCATTCAAGTGAGAAACTTTAGGAGACACTTAAAATCTGGCACAAGCACACACAGCAAACATAATGTCTGGCCTTGAAGTAGTTAGATACATCAATTAACCAATCATTGATTTGTAGAGATGCACATCAACCTCTTCTCCATCTTCATCCTTGATAAGAGGTTTGTTGGACTCCATGGTTGTCTTTGTAGGTTTCACATCAGAAAAGCCAAATTTCTTCAAAATATCAGCCACATACTTTTCTTGGCTGATGAAAATCCCATCTGTCTTCTGCTTAAATTGAAGCCCTATAAAGAAAGTAAGTTCCCACATAGAACTCATCTGAAATCTGCTATGCATGAGCTTTTCAAATTCCTCACATAACACCTTGTTTGTAGACCCAAAAATGATATCATCAACATATACTTGCACTAGTAGGATATCCTTTTTGTCTTTCTTGATGAACAAAGTCTTGTCAATGGTTCCCCTGTTAAAACCATTGGTTAACAAATTCTTAGACAAGGTGTCATACCAAGCTATAGGAGCTTGATGTAAACCATACAGTGCTTTATCCACCTTATAAACCCTATCAGGATAATTAGGGTCTTCAAAACCAGGTGGTTGCATTACCTAAACTTCTTCATCAATCTTCCCATACAAGAAAGCACTCTTCACATCCATCTGATACACAGTGAAGTTCTTGAATGAAGCAAATGCGAAGAATAGTCTGATTGCCTCTACTCTTGCTACAGGTGCAAATACTTCATCATAATCAATTCCCTCTTCCTGAGTGTATCCTTGAGCCACCAATCTTTCCTTGTTTCTGATCACTATTCCTCTTTCATCTCTTTTGCATCTGAACACCCATTTAGTACCAATTGCCTTTTTCCCTGAAGGCAAATCAACCAATGTCCTGACTTTTTGAAGCTTGAACTGCAACAACTCCTCTTGCATAGCTTTAACCCAACTTTCATCTTTTAATGCTGTGTAGGCATTCTTGGGTTCCACTTGTGACAGAAAACAAGCAAACATACAATTCTGTAAATCCTTGTGGCTATTTCTCTGATGAAGAGATTGAGCAAATAACCCTTGATCAAACAAATCTCTGAAACCTTTTGTTTGATTTCTTGTTTGAACAGCAAAATGAACATCTCCAATAATTTGTTCCTTTGGATGATTCTTGTGTATTGTGGTGGTTAGAATAGGACTGACTGGAATTGCACCAAACCCATCCAAAATCTCATCATCAGTGTCTTCATATATATTAACTTATCCAGGTATATCAAAATTATCTGGATAGTTAACATCATCAAAAGATCTTCCATCTATGTCAGCAGCAGAAAATCTTGGTGTAGCAGCAGAATCAAAAGGCTTAGCAGTAGTTTCTTTTGGCTTAGCAGCAGAATCAGAGTTACTACTGCTAGTCTTCTTCTGCACTTCATCAGCAACTTGTGGTTCTTCATTAACGACCTTTTCAGCATTAGAAGGTTTATCCCCACCTTCTACATCTTTGTGAACAGCATCATCTTGTGAACTCTTGTCCTCTTTCTCTTTGGTTGTGAAAATTTGATCAAGCCTCCACTTCTCAATCAAGACAAACTCCTTTGCAGATCCATTCTCCTTGGCTTGTGTACATGCATTAGAATTATCTTGTGTACCTGCAGACTTGTTAGTTGTACCTGTAATCACTGGCTCATAATTCATACTTTTGGTTAATGAATCAATGTCAAACAGCCATTCAGGTCCACTCCCTGCAACATTAGATATGGTTTCACTAAACCTAACATGCAAGTTTTCGTCTATAAGCTTAGTTGTTTTATTGTATACTCTAAAATCTTTACTATTGGTAGAGTATCCAACAAAGAAACCTTGGTCTGCCTTTTCATCAAAATTGCCTAGGTTGTCAATGGTATTTAAGATGGTAACAGGACACCCAAATGGTTTCAAGAAATCTATCATAGGTTTCCTGCCATGCAACAATTCATAAGGGGTCTTGTTATGAGGCTTAACTACCTTACTCCTATTTTGCACAAAGCAAGCAGTGTTAACTGCTTCAGCCCAAAAAGTAGTGGGTAATTTTGACTCAGACAACATAGTCCTAGCAGCCTCAATTAATGTCCTATTCCTCCTCTCAGCAACACCATTTTGTTAAGGAGTTCTAGCCATACTAAACTGTCTTAAAATACCTTTTTCAACACAGAACTGATTCATCACATTATTCTTAAACTCAGTTCCATTGTAACATCTGATTACCTTAAATTTGTGATTAACTAGGTTTTTTACTCTTGTTATGAAAGCCTTAAGGATTCTTGAAGTCTCATCCTTAGTTGCTAGAAATAAAACCCAAGTAAATCTACTATAGTCATCTGTGACAAATAGGCAATACATTTTCTTATTCAAACTTTTCACCTAAGTTGGTCCAAACAGATCCATATGTAACATGTATAAGGGCTCAGAAATAGAGTTCACTACTTTGGACTTACAAGAAGCTCTGTGTTGCTTTCCCATCTGACAAGCAACACAGGTTTCAGGTTTTTCAAAAACTTTTGAAGGTAGACCTCTGGCAAGGTTTCCTTTAACCAATTTGTTTATAGTTTTGAAATTCAAATGGCCAAGCCTTCTATGCCAAAGTTTGGATTCATCAATTGTGGCCTTAGCAAACAGACAAGTTAAATCTCTTTTGGGAATGATGTTCTTGATGTCCACACTGTATATATTGTCTGTTCTAGGGACTCTAAGTAGCACTAATTTATCATCAGGCAACTTATAGTCAGGAGATAAGACAAGACACTCAGTGTCTGTAAAAAGAACAAAATTCTTTTTGTTACACATTTGTGAGACACTAAAAAGATTGGATTTTAGCCCATTTACCAAGTACACTTTTTCAAAATCCACGTTTCCTGTTCTAATAGTACCTTTACCAACAATCTTTCCACCTTTAGGATCATTACCAAAAGCAGCATAGCCACCATCCATGGCTTCAAAATCTTCAAGGTTGCCTTGGTCTCCAGTCATATGTCCAGAGCATCCACTATCAAAAATGCATTTATCCTTTAGCTCATCTTGTAGATTGCCCTGCACATAAAGTAAGAGAATTAGTTTCTCTTGGGGACCCAATCCATCACTGACTTGGATCTGCCTTGTGCATCAACATAATCATATTTTTTCACGTCCATTGATGCACTGCTGTGTCTGATAACATGATCTAAAACCTTGATTTTAGGTTTCCAGACCCAGCAGGCTGAGGCCTTAACAGCATAAAAGTGATTGCCCACAAGAGTATCTGTAATTACTTTTGGCTCAGCAGTAGAAACTACTGCTTTTGCCTTAGCAGTAGAAACCTCTGTTTTCATTTGATTGGGCCTTTTTGGTGCAGCAGTAGTAATCATCCTAGTAGCACCATTTCTTAGCAAAACTTCCCTAGGAACCATGTTTCTCTTAGGATGTGGGTGAGTCTTTTTACCAAAATTCTTATGGTTCACCCTAGTGTGTTGGTTCCATACAGGTTTTTGGTAGTAGTAGCAATCTTCCTGAAGATGCTCAAAACTACCACAACTATAACAAGCCTTCTTAAGCGACTGGAAATCACTACCTAACTTTTGTGAAATTAGGGTGTTCCAATTTCTTTGATTTCCTCTAGGAAAGTTATTAGATTTCCTAGGATATTTTCTAGGTTTCTCATCAAATTCAGCCATTTTCCTAGAGATACTACTTCCTAGTTTTACAAACTCAACATGTTTAGCTTTAGTTTCAACTGATTTAGAAATTTCTTCCTTTTTAGCCTTAGGTGTTGAGTCAGTCTCTTCATCCTCACGATCTGAAACCCAATCTTCAATGATCAAGGTATCAGACAACTTTTTCTCTACCTTAGGTGCATAAGTTCTATCAGGTTTTTCATTATTTGATTCACTTGTTTCCCCTACAGGTTTTGCATCTATCTCAGTAATGAAAGACAATTCCTTCCTAGGAGGGGCAACGACACTTTTGACTGGTGGAGCAACTTCATTGTACCCTAAGCCACTTCCTCTTCTCATTAATTGACTTTCAATTGACTTATTGTCTAGATCAGATGCAAACTGTTGTTTTTCTACCCTAACAACATGTTTTTCTTTCTCAGATAGAGCTGCATTCTTAATTTGTTCAGCCTCTTCAAGCTTTTTATTTAGCACATTAACCTCACAATTTTTCTTAATAAGCTCAGTTTCTAGCATATTAATTTTATCAGCATACTCTATCTCATTTTTCTTAAGAAATTCAAGTGTGTCTTCTACTGATTTTAGACCATATTTATACCCTAAGTTATCAAGTTTTAGTTTTTCAACTTCAACTCTTAAACTTTCATTCCTAGACTTGAGTTCCTCAACAGTATCTAAGCATGATTTAAATGAACAAGATGACTCATTAGATACCTCTGAGTCTGAACCAGATGAAGAAGAAGCATAGGGCATCAAAGCAAAGTTGTGTCCCTTCTGTCCTTCTTCAGCCATGAAAGCAGCATTTGGTCCTTCTTCAGCTTGATCACTCCAGTCATACTCTCCCAAGCCATCACAAGAAACCAGAGCTGATGTAGTCTTGACTTCTTCAATAGGAACATTCCTTGTAGTCTCTCTGTTCTTCTTGGGTGCTCTGCACTCCCTTGCAAAATGTCCCTTTCTCAGAAAATTGTAGCACTCAACTTTTGACTTGTCAAACCCCACATTGGTTTGTCCTCTATACTTGAGTGCCCTACCAGTCTTCTTCAGAAATCTCCTAGCCCTCATTGTAAGCATGGCCATCCGCCACTTCAAATCAATCTCCTCAAGATCATCATGATCTATTTGTTCCAAGTCCTAATCAGTAACAGAAGTACTTGTGGTGAGATCAGCCAAAAAGGCACAGATAGCTGCATCACTGATGTTATCAGTATTTGAACTAGCAGCAGAACCAGGTGTGCCAATAGCAGAAACAACATGACCAGCAGCAGAATAGTTTTCTTGAGAGCTTCCAGAACTCTTGTTGTTTGAAGACATAAAAGCAAGGTTTTGTCCACTAGAAGATGAACTGGATGATCCCTTGACTTCAGATTCATATACCTTTAGATTGTTGTACAAATCATACAAAGTCATTGTTTCAAAATCAGTCATGTTCCTCCAGACCACTGTATGAGTATTCCATTCAGATGGTAAACTCATCAGAAACTTAAGATTAATGTCTTCTTGAGGCACTAAGACCTTCATAAGTTGTAATTGACTCACCAACCTCTAAAGTCTATCATAGGTAGCATCAATGTTTTCTGAACTTGAGGCAACAAATGTCTCAAATTGATGCTTGAGCAGATTCTTCCTTGACTTTTTAGTGGCCTCATTCCCATCAAATCTGAGTTCAATAGCTTCCATCAAAGCCTTAGCAGTCTGAGTGTTACTAAAACTCAATTGATATTCATTCGGTATCCCCATCAAAAGAATATTGTGAGTTTTGATTTCCAATCTCCTTTGAGCCTTCTCCTCATTAGTTTTAATAGGTAAAGGTGTCCCATTAGCAGCCTTAGCAGGTAAAGTGTCCCCATTCTGAATGACATCCTACTTGGAGTAGTCAAGCATCTTTATGTACTGCTGAATCCTCATCTTCCAGAGTTCATATTCTCCAACCTTGAGCATTGGTACCTTTGAAGCAGTCACCATATGAGTAGTTTCGGATTCCATTGCTTCAATTGATGATGAACAGATCTTGATTAACAAAAATTCTTCTCGATTTCAGTCTCTAGATCACAAGCTCTGATACCACTTGTTGATCCCAGTTGAGCTAACGATCTTGTTAATTATCTTAGATAGAGATCTAAGACAATAGGTATAGAAACTGTTCTTGAACAAACTATTAAGTACTATGCAGAATCTAATACTTAATCTTAAGAAGAATTATTAATGAACACAAACGAATTCTCAATAAACACTTCAATATATGAATAAGGTTACTCAAAAGTAACAGGGTTACAAAAACCTTGAAGTGATTCGACTTAGCAATAATACGTATGCTAAACTAAACCCTATATCCTCCTTTTATAGAATAAGGAGTCCTAGTCGGTTACAATGACTTTCTATACAAGAATAATCTTTTCGTATCTATTCTATAATTATCCAAACATACTATACATAATTATCTCTTAAGCAGTAGAACATTATCTTCAGCAGTAGTATGTTCTATGCCCAGTAGTAGAATCTACTTAGTATATTTCCTTAATCCTTTCGAATACTCCAGCAGTAGAATGAAATATACAAGCAGCAGAATGAATAAGCCTAGCAGTAGAATCACACTTAGAATATTTTTCACTTAGCATAATAAGAAGTAGTATCCATTCTGAGCAGCAGCATCTTAAATCCAAACATTTCTATTGGTTCTTCTAATAAGCAACATCAAACACATGTTTTTCTGAGCATTTTAATCTTACTCATTCAAAAAGCAAAACTCATATTCAATTCAGTTCGCTTCCGAGCAACATTCGGCGACGGGTACTTATAATCAAATCGTTAAACAACATTCGCCTTCGAACCCGCTGCTTTCCGGGTACCATGCTAGTGCACTTAAATTGATACTTGTGGTGCTAATTGATTAAGAACTATGTTAAATCGACAAAAACACACAAAGAAACATCCACAAAAATTAAATGTCATGTTTTGATTGATGGTTTTTTTAAATAATTTATCTCTCTTCTTTGTGATTAACCTTATCAAAACATACCATTTTATTTTTGCGGATGTTTCTTTACGATTCTTTTGTGAATGTAGCATAGCTAATTGATTAAATAGCTAGCTAACGATAGGATAATAATGAATGTAGTTACTCATATAGATTGGGCCTAAAAAAATAATGATCCTAAGTTCATAACAAACAAAGAGAATCTTTGTGAAACAATAATTGATTGTCATACTATGACCAAAAAAGAAGAGTTTACGGTGACGCTTTTACATCATCTAAAACATCCATCTATTATCTTCAACCTAACAACTGTCACATGTTTGAAACTAACAAATATTAGCTTAAAACATCCATCGATTATCTTGCAGCCGTTTAAGGGCTGTTTGGATATGTTTGGGGTTGTTTAAATAAAAATTTCCAACTTTAAAAGTTGTTTGGACAAGAGATATATTATTGTTAGTTGTTCCCATAAAACCGGTTCGACCCGGTAGCTGAATCAGTAACCCAATGAAATCGGACAAGATCAATTTAAAAACCGATTTTTAAAACATTGATTTCATAGTTGTCCTCCATTACATATTTTTGTTTTTATTCTTTTTTACCAACAAACTCTTATCAGCAACAAAACATCCAAATTTTAGGGAAAAGATGGTGCACAAATATCATTGAACAATAGATGTAACATTATTTTTACATTGTAAACTCGTAAGAGTCTAAGATAAGTCACATGACACACACCTTGATCTACACCATTAAAAATCATTCCCAACCAAGTAAATATGATGCAGGAACCTAAAGATTAACCGTTAACTGAAAAATGGAAGAACACCGTACCGATTGACAATTTCACATGTACATATACTCGCAATCAAAATTTCACATGTAACATATTGATTAAAAAAGTAAACTTGAAGCCGTTCTTATGGTTGTCATTTTCGTGTCAAGAGTTTATTTCAGAAATTGTTGACATGAATCATAAAAGGTTAAAAGTATATTAGTTAAAATATTTTCTTTTAGGACGGTTCATGCAAAATGCATATTTGACGCAGGACGCGCATAAGCGAATTTAGATAAACCCTAATCCAAGGGTGAAACCAAAGCGCACCTTGCGGGAATGAAACCCAAATAAAGAGATAAACTCTAAAACACACTTTATTAATGGTTTCCAGGAATACATAACAATAAACCCAAGCCCTATATTATAGGTAAACCAAACTTGGGGAGAAAGTAATTAAATTACATCTAGAACCGTCTTAAACTTAAATAAGGAAACTGACCCTCGACATTGGTTATGGCTTAACTTCGACACAGTAACATTACATGATACGAAACTAAGTTACGACGTAATTTGGCTTTAAAATTACGGCGTAACCATGGGGTTGGACCTATTCCGTAGTTAAAATGATATTCGTGTTTTGATCACGAATAACATCCCGATCAATATTACTGTTGAGAACTGAGACATGTTTTTAGTGATTTTTTTTTATGCAATAGTTCATGATTGTAATAGGTATTTCCTCACGTTCTAACAAGAAATAGTATCAAGAGCTCGCTAATCTTCTTTTCGTCTTTCAAATATCTTCCTCACAACCTTACGGCCGCTATCATATACTCGTCAATGAACTCGATCAATTAGTTGATTCCATATTGCACCTGCATATCGGTTTTAAATCTCCAACCTCACTTCGCAAATATATATACCGTAAGGCAGAAAACAAGTAAAAAACATCTTATCCGATCCAAAACAAAGTTTTTTTTATCTCTGAATCATGGTAGAACACATGTTCAGCAGAATTTGATACGTGGAAAAACTTCTTCTCAAAAGGAAGTAAATTCCTTTTAAAGCTAATCCTATTGCATGCATATTTGGTGTCTTCTTTTGGCCAGTTTATTTTGCAGTCCATGGATAATTCTACTTGTGATACCAAATTGAAAATTACCACCGTTCATTTTTTATTTGTTACATCACCAAATTATAACCTTCTAACTACTACTAGTAACTGGGTGTTGTTGGAGTAATCGTATGTGTTGTATCAAAAACCCCAAATAGTAATGCTTGATTGCTTGGTTGTTTGCGCGCTTATTCCGTTCTCTATTATGTTGTACTTAAATTAGTGTCTGGGCGATATTGTTACAGCAATCTTATAGAAATGAGAAGCATCTGCTGACAACAAATAAAAAACCATGAAATAGAAAATGCACACAATTAATACGATAGAAATGAGAAGCATCTGTTGACAACAAATAAAAATCCTTGAAATAGAAAAAGCACCCAATTAATACGATGGCAAAGATGGTACCACAAATTTCTAAACCCAGCAGCCAAAGTAAGCAATAATGTCAAAATATGGCAGCTACATGCCTAGTACAATTCTCTTAAATAAAGTTTCATGAAATATTTTTTAAAAATAATTTTAAATTTGTTTGCAAAGAACCACCATCTTTCACCGATTCCTCAGCCACCTTTCTCCATTTCTCAGCATTCTTCTTAATTTCTTTCGCCTTTTAGCCCCCATCCATGACCACATCCAAACACCTCTTAATCTCGTCTCGCTTCACAACCATTTCTTCATTCAGACACGCTCTAACACCATTCCCCCACACCTCCTCCACCATCTTTGCATTCGTTGTTTGATCTAAAAATTGAGGACACCCCTCAATCGTCACTCCTGGCACTAAACTCTCCAAAGTTGAGTTATATCCAAAATGTGTCACAAAACAGCCAATTGCACGGTGTTTTAGCACTTCAAGTTGCGCACACCATCCAACTATCAACCCATACTCACCCACCTTCTCCTTAACTTGCTTTATCTCTACGTCTTGGTCTTCACCAACATCACGTAACACCAACAAAAAAGGTCGTTGAGCTTTCATTAACCCATGTAAAAGCTCTAATTTTTGAGTCTTTGTCAACACGGCCAAGCTCCCAAATGAAACGTAAACAACAAAATTTTCTTGTTTTAAATCTAGCCACTCAAAACACGAGCCTTTATTGCTCAAAAATGTAGACGAAACCAAAGGGCCAACCACAATAGAATTTTTAATGGATTTCATTGAATCAGGCTCTAGACCATCTAAAGTATTCACTAGAACACATGCATTAGGATCTTCCTCAAGAACCTTCATGTGATCTTGATAAACATAACACATGTCCGAAAAACGAGGATACGTTGGCAAGACAAACGTTGGACGATCATTCCATTTAAACAAAGGCAAGCCAGGTAATTTCTTCGTAACCGAAGTATTGATATCGTTTTTTACAGCAATGATACCATCATAATGGTTGCAGAAATGATTATAAATCAAAAAACAAGTGGCAGATTGGATAAGAAAAAGAGCAGAAGGCACGTTTAGATTACGTGCCACATCCGCTGCGAAAGGTAAGTATAGGGTGTAAACAAATTTCATCTTGTTACCACTTTCGGACATGGTTTTAACAAGAGTAGCAATGGACTCGGATCCAAAGCGTTCGATGTCATAAGCATAACCCGGGTTCCAGATTGCATGGTTATCGTCATCATGACCATCCGTAAAAGAAGCGAAAGATAAGCCATGAACGAAAGGTAAGGATTTGAGCTAATGAAAGCCGCTAACGGTGGTGGCAAGGGTGACGCGTGCACCGGCGCATATGAGATTATTAGCGAGTTGAAAGGATGGGTTGAGATGGCCTTGAACAGATTGACAAACGAGAAGGATATGTGGGTGGCTTTGGCCCATTGTCATGGTACTGTTGGTTTATGATTAGATTGACAAAACGTGTTGCAATATATAGACCAGTTTTCAACTAATTTTCTCAAGATTTTAAAGTTTAGTATTTTATATAGAAAATAAAATAATAAGCTTACATGGCATTATCTTAATTTCCTTTTTAGTAATCGAAACTTTTCTGGATGAGAAATGACTTCTATGCCTAAAACATGATTCATGATATTTGGTTGTATGATATATGATATGTTGTGTGTGTGATTCTTGCTTTCTTGGTGTAGAAAGTAAATGCATACAAATATACAATGATTTCTATACTAATTAATAAACATGAATAATTTACAAGCCTTCTAAGCATCCAATCCGATTAATTCTATGACGTGTCTTGATGCTGATTGGCTACACATTTATAGCGTACAATACCTTTGTTGCACCACTTTTCAGCCTAATGTTTTCTTACTCTATTTTTGCTATGAATTAAATTCTTCCTTCATAAGATTTCATTTTTGGTAACTAATTAAAGCATTCAATATTCAGTTTCAATTGCCCAATGTATTTTTGCTAAGCATTAAATCTATTGTAACAGCTTCTTGATCTCCCAAACCGCTCCGATATCAATTCATTCACATATTTGTGATCTTATTTTTAACAACTTCTAATAATAGATCAAGGTTGGATATTTGTACCTTTTTGGTAATTTTCTCTTATATTAATTTCCTTTTTAGTAATCAAAACTTTTTTGGATGAGAAATGATTTCTATGCCTAAAACATGATTCATGATCTTTGGTTGTATGATATATGATATGTTGTGTGTGTGATTCTTGCTTTCTTTGTGTAGAAAGCAAATGCATACAAATATACAAAGATAAATGATATATACCATTGTTAATATATGAAATCAATCTTTTTAAGATTCCTTTCATTCACATGTTATCCCATATTTAAGTTCTCAAAAAAAGTGGAAAAAAAAAAAAAAAAAAAAAAAAAAAAAAAAAAAAACAACTTAATGGCATTTTATTTTATATTCGTCCAACTTTTAACCATTTAGCCATTTTCATCAATAATGTTAGTAAAAATATTACGGTATTTGAATTAAACAGTTTCTTCGGTTTTAATAATGAAAAACATGTAACTTGTAATGCATAACGTAAAATGTGCAAGTTACTTGTAAACACTAATCATCGATACATACTTACATCAACATCTCTCGACGTCTTCAACATAGTCGAAGATTTCCATTCCGACATAAATCACTCATGGTATGAACAAAAAAAATTTAACTTGACGGATGATCAAAGAAATAATTTTTTTGTTTTAAACTTCACATTTCTGTGAATGTGACAAAACATTTTTCAAAGTAAAATTTTACAAATTATTTTTTAACTAGAAAGAATTGTTTTATTTGGGAAAATTATTTCAAAAATAGTAACAGCTAATTTTCTCCCCAAAACAGCTCCAAACATTCCCAAATAAACTTTCCCCACTAAAAATAAACGGAGGAGCGTTTTTGTCCCCCACGGTACTACTAAAGGACCGATGCCGTCAGACAATTAGTGGTATCGTCTGTCTGTAACGGCTAGTTTTTTCTTTGTCTATAAATAGTGGACCATTTTACTCTTCCAACTTGATTTCTACAGTAAGTTTTCTCTGGTGTAATCCCTTCTTATTTAGATCACTTTCTTTGATCATTTAGAGAGTTTTAGTTTGTTTTAGAGTGATCCAATCATCCATTCAAGTGATCACCTTCATTCATCTACTAGTGCAAGAGAAGAACACATAGTATCACAAAGGTACAAAGTGTTGTAGTCATAGTTTAGTGCACTCGTAACACTTGTTACGCACTTCTTGTATGTCATCGTACATCATGTTCTTCTCACCATACTTATGTTGATCATGTAGATCGTGTATAGGTCGGGTAGATCATGTGAAGATTCGGGAGATCGTGTAGATCGTGTTGATCGGGTAGATAGTGAGTAGATCAGGTAGATCGTGAGTAGATCGGGTAGATCGAGTGTAGATCATGTGGATCTTGTCGCTTGTGTATTTTGTGAGGATCGGGTGGATCCTGAGTAGATCGGGTACATCAAGTATAGATCATGTGGATAACAATGATATCCGGTGACGAAGAAGATGACATGGCTAGGGTTTTGTGTGATAGGGTCTATATGTTCAATAGGGAAAAAAATCTATTAAATAAAAATAAATAAAAAACCGGGATCCCTCCGGATCACTGGCGTGTAGCCGATGACCGGAGGATAGCAATTTTTTGTGATGGGTCTTAGCTAAAGCTCGAGTACCATGTACTATATCAAAGTTATGTCTTATTGATTGTATGATCCTTGAGAGTACAATAACCTATATTTATAGGCCAACATAATCTTGATGAACAAGATACCTAATCCTATTAGGAAATTAAATAAAGATAATAAAAATAAATATAAACCCTACATATATTTTATTGTCTAATATTTTGGACATGGTTTTTATAAGACTCGTAAGTGTCTCGGACCCAACACGCTTGATGTCATGAATGTATCCAACGTTCAATATTGCATTGTTATCTTCATCTTGTCCGTCAGAGAATGAAGCTAAAGATAAGCCTTGAATGGATAGTAAAGATTTGACCTTATGGAAGCCGCTAACGGGGGTGGTAAGGCTGACGCGTGCATCGACACGTATGAACAAAACAATGACTGATGAATAAAGTAACCTGACACTCGAAAATAACTTATCATGAAAAATTTTATGATCAATAACTGACTAAATGATGAACACAACAACCTAATACTTAACGATAAATGATGAACACAATCAATAACTAATGAACAAAACAACCTCTACTAAACAATAACTGATCACGCAATATTAGGATAAAAAAATGACTAAATGGTGAACAATTGACACTAACAGATCACAAAACAACCTAATATTAAAGAATAACTGATCAAATAACTAATGAACAATAATAACTAACACTAACTGATGAACATACTTCTGCATGTATAAATTAGTGATGAACACCATGGTTTTCCTACAAATCTATCAATTCACCTGGATTCATCAAAAATTTACAAAAAGTTTTTAATAAAAATCAAACTTTTTATGAATTTGAAAAAAAAAACAAAAAAAAATATAAATTTTTATCAATTTGACAAATAAAAAAAAATCAAAAAAATTAATAAAAATCAAAACTTTTTATCAATTCGACAAAAAACAAATGAAAATAAAAACAGTTTTAATAAAAATCAAAAATTTTTATCAATTTGACAAAAAACAAATGAAAATAAAAACAGTTTTAATAAAAATCAAAAGTTTTGTCAATTTAACAAAAAACAAATAAAAATCAAAAAAATTTATCCATTTGGCAAAAAAACAAATAAAAATCAAAACTTTCTATCAATTTGACAAAAAACAAATAAAAATAAAATCTTTTTAATAAAAATCAATTTTAAAAAATGATTTTTTTTTGTTGTTGTTAAACTCTAATTTTTTATGAATAAAGTAAGTGTAAATCGAGTAATTGACGAATAATCGAAGAGCTTACGATTAGGAATCATCTTTTCGAGTACATTATCAGAGATTTTGATCGGAAATTAGGATTATCGAAGATTTTTTTATGAGTGAATAATTGTGTAATCAGGGAGAGTGGAGGGAAGAGATGTGGTTGTAAACTAACAATTTTACCCCCTGTAGATGTGTTTCCTTCCTCACCGTTCGATTGCCTTGCTCAGTGGTCCAACATCCAAAATAACTTTTTACGCTTTTTAATTTAGATCCCCTTTGCGAGGGATCGCTACAGTGGAGGCTATGTTTTTCACGATTGTACATGATGGTGCTTTTGCATTTTTGATACTTTTGAAAAAAAAAGGTAAATTAATATCGTCAACATTTTACAAAGTAATTAATTTTAGTAACAAACTTAAGCGTGATTAAATATACACTTTTTAAAATGTGTCTTGTTTAGTTTATTAAAATGCAAATGATACCTTTTGTTTCTTGGTTTGTTTTAACTGTACATGTAGGATATATGGTAATTTTGCATATTTGGTAAAGTAATTACTTTTGATAAGAAAAGGTAAATGAATATCATATTTATATTTTACCAAATACAAGCGTTAGGTGTGGTGCTCTTCGTGGCTCGCCTAAGTGACATGGCTATCTCGCTATGGCTCGCCACCATACCGGCCGATTTCTTTATGCCTCGCCACAAACAAACTCGTCACACAGACGACGAACCAAAGAGACTGACAAAGTATCCGTTGTGGGGCCAAGTTTGTATCAAACGTTTTAAATTTAGTTTTCTTCCTATTTTTTTTCAAAAAACATAATAATAAAACTTGTGATGTTTTATAAATTTGGTATTGTAATGTTAATTTGTATTTAAATGAATGGAAACTTATTTTCGAGCACGAAGAACCAAAGTAGAAGACGAACTTTTATTTATTACAGAAACAAAGCAGAGTACTACATTGCAATGAAAACAAAACTGCGATACAGAAAATAAAATTGCGATACAGAAAATAAAACACATAGATTAATCTGTGTTATAACCCTCGCGTAAGAAGAATACCCCTCCGCAAACCTGCCCTCTTCCCACTCTCTTTCCAAAATGTCAAACAAGTTGTCCTTACGCTCTTGTTCTTCCCTTGCTTCCTGCTTCCTACGAGCTGCTTCCTCTCGTGCTTCTTTTTTCCATTTATCTCAATATTTCTTCATCCTGAAGAAGTAGTCGTTGTTGTTCCTCAGTAAGCTGAAATGAATTGTGTTCTTATTCCTCAACCGGTTCCTCTTCCTTTGGGAATAACGGAATGATATCTCATATCTTTATTTTAAGTTTCGTATATTTTTAATATGGTGTATTGTATTTTTAATTTTAATGATTGAATTTTATGTTATTTGAAAAATTGAATATAAGAAGAAAATAGAAAGTGGTGGGACACAAATGAGTAAGTTGTGGTTAGTTGTGATAAGGGGTGTGGGGTTGTAGAATGGGTTTTGTTATGGTGATGTAACACCCCTTTTAACCCAAATGAGTAGATTTTAAAACTCACCGTACCTAAAGCTCTAACAAACTTAAGTGTGATTAATAATGGATATCTTTTTCATTTTAGTGATTGTATGTCTTGTTAAGTTCAATAAAATGCACATGATACTTTTTGTTTACATATCTGTTTTGACAGTAATTAACAATCGACGATACGGTAGTCACGTATTTCACGATTGTTCAGGATGGTATATTTGCATTTTTAGTAAAGGAATTACTTTTGATAAATAAAAAGGTAAATAAATATCATATATATATTCTACAACATAATTAATATTCGTAACAAACTTAAGTGAATGATGTAATACTTTTAATAGAGAAGAAAGTTATTATTTTATCAAATCTTAGGGTGTGTTTGGTTAGTGTTATTAAGGGGTAAGGAATAGCAAAGATAATAATTGATGGTGGTTGGTTTGCTTTAATGCAATGAACCATTACCCACTACTAAGCAATCCACCATTCCTCAACATTTTGAGGGTAATGACCATATAATGCTTGAATTTTCATTTTTTTTATAACTTCCTTAATTCTCTCTCCCACTCTTCTACATTATAACTTCTCACATCCATATAACCCTTAATTTTATCTTTAATTTGGCCCACTATATTTTCTTAAAATCTTTCAACAAGCATCATCAATTACAATGGTAATAATCATTATATTCCTTAGTATTCCTATTACTATTCCTTTTCCCATTACTTAATGCGAACCAAGCACCCCTTAGATATACTTGGTTATTTCTATGAGAAACCAATCATTTATTCGTTTATGTTACGTTGTTTCATGCAATGAATTAAAACCCGAATTAATCTAGCCGATTGAATCAGTTGGACCAAAAACCAGATTGGAGACTGACCTGATATTGGCTTGTTTAAGAACTGGATTAAACTGATGGTGAATAAATATCAAATATATTCTACAGCGTAATTAATATTCGTAACACTTTTGTTTAAGAATATAGTTTTATAAAAAGCTCTATTTTTTATGCCTCTTATTTTTTAATGACAGTGTATTATGATTGAACAGTTTGATGAACTAGAAAGCCAGAAAGCACCCACAAAAGTGACATAAATACGGAGTATGTGCATGACCACATATATGTATAATTATATAATTCATTTGGAACATTCTAAATATAAAAAAATTAAAATTTCCAGATTAACCATTATACCAATTTATTTATTTACTAATTTATTTATTTATTTATTTATTTATTTATTTATTTATTTATTTTTTTTTTTATTATTTCAGATTACATACTTGCTAATTGTGAAATTGTGTAAGATTTAAAATACATGTATTGCCCAGATTCGTACACACGTCTCCCGGGTGAAAGCAAATTATTCCAACCGCTATAGACTACAATGGACTTTTGTTCATTTGTTGCACAATCAAATACATGCATAGACAACAATTATTGCCCAACCAAATTAAATACTTATAATACATATACAACTTTTGTGATTGTTTACACGAGTCTTACAAATTTGTGGTTTATTTGATTTTTTTTTCTATTGGTTCTTCTAATAAGCAACATCAAACACATGTTTTTCTGAGCGTTTTAATCTTACTCATTCAAAAATCAAAACTCATATTCAATTCGGTTCGCTTCCGAGCAACATTCGGCGATGGGTACTTATAATCAAAATGGTTAAACAACATTTGCCTTCGAACCCGCTGCTTTGCGGGGGTACCATGCTAGTGCACTTAAATTGATACTTGTGGTGGTAATTGATTAAGAACTATGTTAAGTCCACAAAAACCCCACAAAGAAAAATCCACAAAAATTAAATGTCATGTTTTGATTGATGGTTTTTTTTAATAATTTATCTCTCTTCTTTGTGATTAACCTTATCAAAACATACCATTTTATTTTTGCGGCTGTTTCTTTATGATTCTTTTGTGAATGTAGCATAGTTAATTGATTAAATAGCTAGCTAACGATAGGATAATAATGAATGCAGTTACTCATATAGATTGGGCCTAAAAAAATAATGATCCTAAGTTCATAACAAACAAAAAGAATCTTTGTGAAACAATAATTAATTGTCATACTATGACCAAAAAAGAAGAGTTTACGGTGACACTTTTACATCATCTAAAACATCCATCTATTATCTTCAAACTAACAACTGTCACATGTTTGAAACTAACAAATATTATCTTAAAACATCCATCGATTATCTTGCAGCTGTTTAAGGGCTGTTTGGTTATGTTTGGGATTGTTTGAATAAAAATTTCCAACTTTAAAAGTTGTTTGGACAAGAGATATATTATTGTTAGTTATTCCCATAAAACCGGTTCAACCCGGTAGCTGAATCAGTAACCCGATGAAATCGGACAAGATCAATTTAAAAACCGAATTTTAAAACATTGATTTCATAACTGTCCTCTATTATATATATATATATTTTTTTTTTGTTCTTTTTTACCAACAAAATCTTATCCGCAACAAAACATCCAAATTTTAGGGAAAAGATGGTGCACAAATATCATTGAACAATTGATGTAACATTATTTTTATATTGTAAACTCGTAAGAGTGTAAGATAAGTCACATGACACACACCTCGATCTACACCATTACAAATCATTTCCAACTCATACCCAACCAAGTAAATATGATGCAGGAACCTAAAGATTAACCGTTAACTGAAAACATGGAAGAACACCGTACCGATGGACAATTTCACATGTACATATACTCGCAATCAAAATTTCACATGTAACATATTGATTAGAAAAGTAAACTTGAAGCCGTTCTTATGGTTGTCATTTTCGCATCAAGAGTTTATTTCAGAAATTGTTGACATAAATCATAAAAGGTTAAAAGTATATTAGTTAATATATTTTCTTTTGGGACGGTTCATGTAAAATGCATATTTGACGCAGGACGCGCGGAAGCGAATTTAGATAAACCCTAATCTAAGGGTGAAACCAAGGTGCACCTTGCGGGAATAAAACCCAAATAAAGAGATAAACTCTAAAACACACTTTATTAATGATTTACAGGAATACATAACAATAAACCCAAGCCCTATATTTATAGGGAAGCCAAACTTGCGGAGAAAGTAATTAAATTACGTCTAGAACCGTCTTAAACTTAAATAAGGAAACTGACTCTCAACATAGGTTACGGCGTAATTGGAAAGTCCAGTTACGGCGTAACCGACCTAAAACTGAAATAAAGAAACTGGACACAACCTAGTTACGGCGTAACTAAAGAATTCAGTTACAGTGTAACTTCGACATAGTAACATTACATGATACCAAACTAAGTTACGGGGTAATTTGGCTTTAAACTTACGGCGTAACCATGGGGTTGGCCCTATGCCGTAGTTAAAACGATATTCGTGTTTTGATCACGAATCTCGTCCCTATCATTCCCCCCCCCTCCGCACTTAAAAAGAACTCGCCCTCGAGTTCTCACTATCAAGGGCTTCATCTACCTCGAACATCTTCTCACGACGAACCTTATCTTGGGTAGACTTGCGCTTCACATTAACTCGAGAACCTTCGTATTTTTTTACATGTTTACCACATTCCCAACAAGCAACCCATGATCCTAAACCTCGGGTTATGTACTTCTTATCAATGAACACCAATTCTTTAATTGTAATAATAACTTCTTTGTTTGTCATTGAAAACTTTATTGGATTGTTGATTATCAGATTTTAAATAAATCCATTATTAAAATCATAAACCTTTAAGTCATTGACGCATTCGGAATTCACTTTAGGCTCATGATCAAAATCCTTTACCTCTTGATCAATGTTAGAACCTGCAACTTCATCATCACAAGTCTTCAAAACACCATCTTCCTTTGTTGCTTCCAACATCAAAGTTGAGATTTTGT
Source organism: Artemisia tridentata subsp. tridentata (assembly GCA_021014915.2). Lineage (NCBI taxonomy): Eukaryota > Viridiplantae > Streptophyta > Magnoliopsida > Asterales > Asteraceae > Artemisia > Artemisia tridentata. Next base: position 151,055,824 of record CP139503.1, on the reverse strand, counting down.
TAACATGTTTATCACAAATTTGAAGGTCTTGAGTTTTCTCGACATGCTTTTCAACAAATTCAACTTTCACCATCTTTTCTTCTTCCTTAACCTCGGGTTTTGATAATTTTGGTTTCACTTTGGGTGGAACCAAAGCAATCCTTTTTCCTTCCTATGAGAAAAGATAAAAAAAAAAATTTGAAAATCAGACATGCCTTTGACCTCATGTACCCAAGGTCTTCCCAACAAAATATCACAATCATCAAAATCATCCATAATACAAAGTAACTCCCTTTTATAATATTTCCCAATAGTTAACGGAACCCAACAAACTTGGTAACCTTCAATTGGACAAACCTCCATTGGGAATTCTAAGAAGTCTACCAATTTTCATGAAACCAAATTATTTATGCAACAACCATCAATTGTTAAAGAACATACCGAATTATTGATTAGAGTTCTTGAATGAAAAATCTTGGTTGTAGGCAATCGATCCTCCTTCTTTCTCTCCTCCCATTCTTCAACTCTTCCATTATTGAACGGGGATTGGTTACTCCTATGGTTGTTAATAGATCCGCATATGATTGGATGAATTTTTGAACCTCCATAATTGCTACCCTCGCAATTCTTGTGGATTAATGCCCCACCTACGATCACGGAACGTAGTTCTTCAAGCATAGTGTAACAACTGTCAAGTGTTTTCATGCATTTGGTAAAACCATAGTCCATGTACTCTCCAGACCATACCCCACCGACAGTATGGGTTTTGGAATCTTCTACACCATTCATCATCTAGGATGCTAACAAGCTGTAGACATTAATTGAAGTAGAACCTTCTACAACAACTATCCACCAGGATACTAAAAAATTCTGATACCAACTAACGCAGGATGCGCGGAAGCGAATTTAGATAAACCCTAATCCAAGGGTGAAACCAAGGTGCACCTATCGGGAATAAAACCCAAATAAAGAGATAAACTCAAAAACACGCTTTATTAATGGTTTACAGGAATACATAACAATAAACCCAAGCCCTATATTTATAGGAAAGCCAAACTTGGGGAGAAAGTAATTAAATTACATCTAGAACCGTCTTAAACTTAAATAAGGAAACTGACTCTCGACATGGGTTATGGCGTAATTGGAAAGTCCAGTTATGGCGTAACTGACCTAAAACTGAAATAAAGAAACTAGACACGACCTAGTTACGGCGTAACTGAAGAATTCAGTTACAGCGTAAATTTGACACAGTAACATTACATGATACGAAACTAAGTTACGGCGTAATTTGGCATTAAAATTATGGCGTAACCATGGGGTTGGACCTATTCCGTAGTTGAAACGATATTTGTGTTTTGATCACGAATCTCGTCCCTATCAATATTACTGTTGAGAACTGAGACCTGTTTTTAGTATTTTTTTTATTTGTTTATATATATATATATATATATATATATATATATATATATATATATATATATATATATATATATATATATATATATATATATATATTGAATGCAATAGTTCATGATTGTAATAGGTATTTCCTCATGTTCCAACAAGAAATAGTATCAAAAGCTCGCAAATCTTCTTTTCGTCTTTCAAATATCTTCCTCACAACCTTTCGGCCACTATAGTATACTCGTCAATGAACTTGATCAATTAGTTGATTCCATATTGCACCTGCATATCGGTTTTAAATCTCCAACCTCACTTCGCAAATATATATACCGTAAGGCTGAAAACAAGTAAAATACATCTTATCCGATCTGAAACAAAGTTTTTTTTATCTTCGAATCATGGCAGAACACATGTTCAGCAGAATTTGATACATGGAAAAACTTCTTCTCAAAAGGAAGTAAAAATCTGGTGCATTTAAACATTCCATTTAAAGCTGATCCTATTGCATGCATATTTGGTTTCTTCTTTTGGCCAGTTTATTTTGCAGTCCATGGATAATTCTACTTGTGATACCACATTAAAAATTATCACCATTCATTTTTTATTTGTTACGTCACCAAATTATAACCTTCTAACTACTACTAGTAATTGGGTGCTGTTGGAGTAATCGTATGTGCTATATCAAAAACCCCAAATAGTAATGCTTGATTGCTTGGTTGTTTGGGCGCTTATTCTGTTCTCTATTATGTTGTACTTTAATTAGTGTCTGGGTGATATTGTTACAGCAATCTTATAGAAATGAGAAGCATCTGTTGACAACAAATAAAAAACCATGAAATAGAAAAAGCACAAAATTAATTCGATATAAATGAGAAGCATCTGTTGACAACAAATAAAAATCCTTGAAATAGAAAAAGCACACAATTAATACGATGGAAAAGATGGTACCACAAATTTCTAAACCCGGCAGCCAAAATAAAAAATAACGTCTAAATATGGCAGCTACATGCCTAGTACAATTCTCTTAAATAAAGTTTCATGAAATATTTTTTAAAAATAATTTTAAATTTGTTTGCAAAGAACCACCATCTTTCACCGATTCTTCACCCACCGTTCTCCATTTCTCAACATTCTTCTTGATTTCGTTTGCCTTTTCGCCCCCATCCATGACCACATCCAAACACCTCTTAATCTCGTCTCGCTTCACGACCATTTCTTCATTCAGACATGCTCTAACACCATTCCCCCACACCTCCTCCACCATCTTTGCATTCGTTGTTTGATCTTAAAATTATGGACACCCCACAATCACCACTCATGCCACTAAACTCTCCAAAGTCGAGTTCCATCCACAATGTGTCACAAAACAGCCAATTGCACGGTGTTTCAGCACTTCAAGTTGCGCACACCATCCAACTATCAACCCATACTCACTCACCTTCTCCTTAAGTTGCTTTATCTCTGCATCTTGGTCTTCACCAACATCACGTAACACCAACAAAAAAGGTTGTTGAGTTTTCATTAACCCATGTAAAAGCTCTAACTTTTGAGTCTTTGTCAACACGGCCAAGCTCCCAAATGACACATAAACCACAGAATTTTCTTGTTTTCAATCTAGCCACTCAAAACACGAGCCTTTATTGCCCGAAAATGTAGACGAAACCAAAGGGCCAACCACAATAGAATTTTTAATGGATTTCATTGAATCAGGCTCTAGTCCATCTAAACTATTCACTAGAACACATACATTAGGATCTTCCTCAAGAACCTTCATGTGATCTTGATAAACATAACACATGTCCGAAAAACGAGGATACGTCGGCAAGACAAACGTTGGAAGATCATTCCATTTAAACAAAGGCAAGCCAGGTAATTTTAGTGTAACTAAAGTATTGATATCATTTTTGACAGCAATGATACCATCAGAACGGTTGCAGAAACGATTATAAACCGAAAAACAAGTGGCGGATTGGATAAGAAAAAGAGCAGAAGGCACGTTTAGATCACGTGCCACATCCGCTGCGAAAGGTAAGTATAGGTTGTAAACAAGCAAGTTCACCTTGTTACCACTTTCGGACATGGTTTTAACAAGAGTAGCAATGGACTCGGATCCAAAGCGTTCGATGTCATAAGGATAACCCGGGTTCCAGATTGCATGGTTATCGTCATCATGGCCATCCGTAAAAGAAACAAAAGATAAGCCATGACTGGAAGGTAAGGATTTGAGCTTATGAAAGCCTCTAACGGTGGTGGCAAGGGTGACGCGTGCATCGGTGCATATGAGATTATTAGCGAGTTGAAAGGATGGGTTGATATGGCCTTGAACAGATTGACAAACGAGAAGGATATGTGGGTGGCTTTGGCCCATTGTCATGGTACTGTTGGTTTATGAACAGACTGACAAAACATGTTGCAATTTATAGACCAGTTTTCAACTCATTTTCTCAATATTTTAAAGTTTATTATTTTATATAGAAAATAAAATAATAAGCTTTCATGGCATTATCTTAATTTCCATTTTAGTAATCGATACTTTTTTGGATGAGAAATGATTTCTATGCCTAAAACATGATTCATGATCTTTGGTTGTATGATATATGATATGTTGTGTGTGTGATTCTTGCTTTCTTTGTGTAGAAAGTAAATGCATACAAATATACAATGATATCAATATCTATACAAATTAATAAACGTGAATAATTTACAAGCCTTCTAAGCATGCAATGCAATTAATTCTATGACGTGTCTTGATGCTGATTGGCTACACATTTATAGCGTACAACACCTTTGCTGCACTACTTTTCAGCCTAATGTTTTCTTACTCTATTTTTGTTATGAATTAAATTCTTCCTTCATACGATTTCATTTTTGGTAACTAATTAAAGCATTCAATATTCAGTTTCAATTGCCCAATGTATTTTTGCTAAGCATTAAATCTTCTGTAACAGCTTCTTAATCTCCCAAACCCGCTCTGATATCAATTCATTCACATATTAGTGATCTTATTTTTAACAGCTTCTAATAATGGATCAAGGTTGGATTTTTGTACCTTTTTGGTAATTTTCTCTTATCTTAATTTCCTTTTTAGTAATCGAAACTTTTTTTGATGAGAAATGATTTCTATGCATAAAACATGATTCATGATCTTTGCTTGTATGATATATGATATGTTGTGTGTGTGATTCTTGCTTTCTTTGTGAAGAAAGTAAATGCATGCAATTAATTCTATGACGTGTCTTGATGCTGATTGGCTACACATTTATAGCGTACAACACCTTTGCTGCACTACTTTTCAGCCTAATGTTTTCTTACTCTATTTTTGCCAATGTTGCAAAAATCGGCCTAGGCGGCCGATTAATCGGTAATCGGCCTTATACCTTGTTGATTTTTGAAAATCGGTGGAAGAAATGGGCCTAGGCAAAAATCGGCCATTGATCAGTCAAAAATCGGCCGAATCGTTCAAAAATTGGCCGAATCGGTCAAAAATCGGACTAATCGGACAAATCGGACTAATCGGTCAACTTTTAAAAAATTAATAATTTAGACATTCTACTTAATTTAGGGATCGTTTATTTCACTTATAACGCACAATGGTTCTCATAATCAGAATTGGAGCCTTTTATTGAGTTTGTAATATAGTAGGCTTGGAATCAGTTAAGATCTTTAGTTTGCTCTCCAGAAATACCCAAAACTTGCAGGAAATGTCAATCCGATTAATCACCGATTAATCCCGCCTTGACCGATTAATCGCTGCAGGGTGGCCGACCTACCAATTCACGATTTTGGCAAAATTGATTTTTGCTATGAATTAAATTCTTCCTTCATACGATTTCATTTTTGGAAACTAATTAAAGCATTCAATATTCAGTTTCAATTGCCCAATGTATTTTTGCTAAGCATTAAATCTATTGTAACAGCTTCTTAATCTCCCAAACCCGCTCCGATATCAATTCATTCACATATTAGTGATCTTATTTTAACAGCTTCTAATAATGGATCAAGGTTGGATTTTTGTACCTTTTTGGTAATTTTCTCTCATCTTAATTTCCTTTTTAGTAATCGAAACTTTTTTGGATGAGAAATGATTTCTATGCCTAAAACATGATTCATGATCTTTGGTTGTATGATATATGATATGTTGTGTGTGTGATTCTTGCTTTCTTTGGGTAGAAAGTAAATGCATACAAATATACAAAGATAAACGATATATACCATTGTTAATATATGAAATCAATCTTTTTGAGATTCCTTTCATTCACATCTTATCCCATATTTTCGTCCAACTTTTAACCATTTAGCCATTTTCATCAATAATGTTAGAAAAAATATTACGGTATTTAAATTAAACGGTTTCTTCAGTTTTAATAATGACAAACATGTAACTTATAATGCATAACGTAAAATATGCAAGTTACTTGTAAACACTAATCATCGATGCATACTTACATCAACATCTCTCGACGTCTCAAGTATGGTTCAACATAGTCGAAGATTTCCATTCCGACATAAATCATTTATGGTATGAACAAACAAATTTAAACTTGACGGATGATCAAAGAAATAATTTTTTTGTTTTAAACTTCACATTTCTATGAATGTGACAAAACATTTTTCAAAGTTACATTTTACAAATTATTTTTGAATTAGAAAGAAATGTTTTATTTGGGAAAATTATTTCAAAAAATAGTAACAGCTATTTTTCTCCCCAAAACAGCTCCAAACATTCTCAAATAAACTTTCCCCACTAAAAATAAACGGAGGAGCGTTTTTGTTCCCCACGGTACCACTAAAGGACCGACGGTACCACTAAATTTAGTGGTGCCGTCTGACAATTAGTGGTACCGTCTGTCTGTAACGGCTAGTTTTTTCTTTGTCTATAAATAGTGGACCATTTTACACTTCCAACTTGATTTTTTCAATAAATTTTCTCTGGTGTAATCCCTTCTTATTTAGATTACTTTCTTTGATCATTTTGAGAGTTTTAGTTTGTTTTAGAGTGATCCAATCATCCATTCAAGTGATCACCTTCATTCATCTACTAGTGCAAGAGAAGAACACATAGTATCACAAAGATACAAAGTGTTGTAGTCATAGTTTAGTGCACTCGTAACATTTGTTACGCACTTCTTGTATGTCATCGTACATCAAGTTCTTGTCACCATACTTAGGTTGATCATGTAGATTGGGGAGATCGTGTAGATCGTGTTGATCGGGTAGATAGTGAGTAGATCAGGTAGATCGTGAGTAGATCGGGTAGATCGAGTGTAGAGCATGTGGATCTTGTAGCTTGTGTGATATATGAGGATCGGGTGGATCATGAGTAGATCGAATACATCGAGTATAGATCATGTGGATATCAATGATATCCGGTGACGAAGAAGATGACATGGCTAGGGTTTTGTGTGATAGGGTCAATATGTTCAATAGGGAAAAAAACTATTCAAGCAAAAACAATAAAGAAAAAATAAATAAAAAACCAGGATCCCTCCGGATCACTGGCGTGTAGCCGATGATCGGAGGATAGCAATTTTTTGTGATGGATCTTAGCTAAAGCTCGAATACCATGTACTATATCAAAGATATGTCTTATTAATTGTATGATCCTTGAGATTACAATAACCTATATTTATAGGCTAACATAATCTTGATGAACAAGGTACCTAATCCTATTAGGAAACTAAATAAAGATAATAAAAATAAATATAAACCCTATATATATATTTTATTGTCTAATATTTTGGACATGGTTTTTATAAGACTCGTAAGTGTCTCGGACCCAACACGCTTGATATCATAAATGTATCCAACGTTCAATATTGCATTGTTATCATCATCATGTCTGTTTGAGAATGAAGCAAAAGATAAGCCATGAATGGATGGTAAAGATTTGATCTTATGGAAGCCGCTAACGGGGGTGGTAAGGGTGATTCGTGCATCGACACGTATGAGGTTTTTGGCAAGTTCGATAGCTGGGTTCAGATGGCCTTCTATGGATTGACAAACGAAAAGGACGTGTACGGGGTTGCACTGCCTAATGTCGTTGGTCATTGTGGTTCCGTATGATAGATACTTTTCAAATCATTGTCTTTCAAAAAAATAATCAAATTAATGTTTACTAGCAGGGTACCAGCGCAATGGTTGTGGTGGTCGGATGATGTTCATGGTGGTCTGCTCGTGGTGGCAGTGTTTCGCTTTTGGTGGTGCTCGGCTAAGGGTGGCGTTCGGATGGTGGCTAGAGGGGTTGGATGGTGTGTTATAGAGATTATGTGAGATGAGGTGGGATGAAAATATTGGTGCTTGAGTTTTTTATTTGATATTTGTGTGGTATATCGATGAATTTTTAAATGGGTTGTTATAAGTTTATAGATGGTTTAAATGGGTTGTATTAATATAGAGGCTCAATTTTACAAATTTAATATACTTAATTTTTTAGAGGTAACGTTTATTTGTGTGTATGCAACAAGCTATTGAAATTTTTGTAATTGGTAAGTGTGTAGGCTGAATTTTTAAGCAATTCTATTTAAAAAATGACTTAAATGCTATATACAGTAGTATAGTGTTTATTATATACTAGCTTATAGGCCCGTGGAATCCATGAGATTTTAGAGGGTTTTTTATTAAAAAAAGTAAGTACGTGAATAAAGTAAGAAAGAACAATGAACGTAAACGCTATGAAATTTTCTTGTAACGGAATAATAAGTTATAAGTGACTGATAGTATAAAATACAATGATTGTAAATATATGTGTAATAAACGTTCATTGCCTCGTGATCTCCAATATGTCTGTCTTCAGAAACAAATGTATGTAGTGGCCATTCTAACACTTCAACAAAAGGTCCATTACGTGAACACCTAATAAGTTTAAAAAATATGTAACTAAAAGATGTTTGGGATTTATAATAAGTGTAAATAAGAAAAATGCCACAAAACATGTAATATGTATACTGTACATATCTACTGACCGTTTGATCATAGACCTTGAAGAATTTCTTTATATACCACATTTATAGTAGTTTTTGATAGGTTACCATCCACAATCGAAACAACAACCTTCAAACCATTTTTGCTTTTGACACGTGAAAAGAGCCACATATAGCTATCAATGTGTGAAAATAGGACGTGGCAGATACAATCCAACTTTTGAAAGTGACTGCCCTTGGCTCTTGTTATTGTCATGGTGAATGGCACCAAAATGGGATGTTGTTTCCTCATGAACATTAGAGGTAAACGTTTATCAGATGGAGTAATTCTCAATCGTGGTATGATAACCTTATTTCCAAAATGTGTCCCACTAATGATTTGTGCTTGAATTGAATTTTGTGATAATCATAAAACTTGAATTCGTGTCCCGTTACACAATCCATTAGATTGATCAATATTCCTCAGCAACATTATCGAGACACCAACTTTTAACACCAGCCTATGGTTTGGAACACATGAGAACTTTAGTCAATTGATAAAATCTGTTGAGAAAAGATATTCATCGATTGATGTTCCATGATCAGTTTTATTAATATTATCGCAAATAAGGTAAACCATTTCCTCACCTGGAAATGTCGTAAGCAAATGATCATTTATACTGTCGACCACTTCGTTCGTCGGAGCAAGAATGGCCTTTTCTTGAAATTACGACGGATCATCTATGTGATTCAAAAGGTTTGGATAGGTAAAATCTACAATGGAATTCACTGGTTTTTAGAAGAATGAATGCATCAAGAAATTAAGCGTGTGAATAAATTAAGAAATCACAACAAACGTAAACAGGTTGAACTATTTTTTGAAAGGAATAATAAGTAATAAGTCAATGATACTATAAACTATTATGCTTATAACTATTAATGTAATAAACGTCCATGCATCGTGTCGTCCAATTTTGATGGTCTTAAAAAGCAAATGTATGTAGTGAGCGTTAATTAAGTGATAAGCTAATGTACATTTCGTGAGCATGTAATAAGTTTTTAAAAAAAAAAAGTGTAAGTAAAAGAAGTTTGTGATAATATATGTAAATATAAAAAATGGCATAAAACATGTGATATGTATATTGTGCATACCTTTCATTATTTCATGAAGAGAATAATAAGTTTAATATTTGAATGAAGCGACAAAAAATATGGTTTATAATTATTAAAATACGTAACATGCATGTATCGTCTGGCTCAACGGGTAGATAGACTTGAATACGAAAAGTATCCGGTCAGCGTCTATTTTAGTAGCTGATACTCATTCCGTAAACACCTAACAATAAGAAAAACAAAAGTAAGTGAAAAAATGAAGTTAGTGATAAGATTAAATAAATTTAATAAATTGTACGAAACGTATTAGTTATATAGATGTACATGTCTGTCCAGTTTTGATCAAAGGATTTGAAGTACTTCTTGGTAGACAACGTTTGTAGTACTTTTCGATGTATTACCATCTTCATCACAAATGACAACCTTCAAAGCGTGTTTTCTTTTTACCCATGAAAAAACAGTGTATAGTACTCTTAAAATCTGTAAGCAGATTTAAAGGATACTTGTGTTATCAAATAAATGTTTTCAGCATTTCGAGTGCAGATTATTAGCGCCATCTCTCCACATAACCCAAACACTTCCATTATTCATAAAGTAATTATAAACATAAAATAAGCTCCCAAGCCACAAACTATACAAACAAATTAAAGGGATTTGCATATCAAACTAATATTTTAATTACACGTGAAAATCCTATAAACTTATTGTAAGAACACCATAAAAATTAACACCAACAATTATTTTAATGGTGTGTTGGACGTGGATCTAATCACAATACATCAAGAATTGACAACAATTGATTCTAGCCACTTCAAATTAGGAAACCAACATTGTAGCCCAGAATTTTCTTCATAAGTTTTTACCTGCATCAAGTATAGCCATCTCTTGTTTCGTTATAGTCACATTTAGATTTTTGGAGTGTTTGTAGGTCACTACAGCCATGTTTAAATGAAGCTAATAGTAGTTAAATTATTGTTGTATGTACTTACTGCTGAAGGCAGATTTCTACCGGAGCTGTGTAGAGAGAGAACTTTCCAACAGGTATACCCATTCCCTGTAATGTATTTGCATAGAAAATTAGACATCAGTACTATTGGTTCATCTTCGATAACAAACTTCCTACTACGTAAATGAATAAAAATAAAGAGTGCAAGTGTAAAGGTGATGATGTCAATGCATTTTGGTTTATGTTTTATCTTTTACAGTTCAAATAGGTAAAACTAAAGGAAAAGTGACTAAAGTTATCATAAAAAGATCGATTAGAGAAATAATGATGAAGTTACTGCATTCATATTTGACATTTAACTTTTACACAATTAAAAAAAATAATAATAAAAAAAAATATAAAAAAAAATAAAAGAAGAGAGAGAGAGAGAGAGATTATCTGGCCACTATTTGGTGTTGCCAGCTAACTGATTTATAAACATGCTAATATGGTATAGACTCTCTTTAGCTCCGATACATCATGTTGAGAAAGACATAGCAAGCGTTTTTGCCTAAAAAGAAAACACCAAATTAATGAGTAGTTACCTAGCATGTTTATAAATCAGTTATTTAATTATTGAGAAAATGCAACGCATAAAGCTCTAGCATGCTAATTATCATATTTATTTTCATGCCCATTTAAATTGGATTCATTGGTTTGCAGACCTTAAAGTAGGATTTGAAACCTGGTGTTGATGAATATGTTATAGTAGTTTTTCGATCGTGAAATAATTTTAAAGAGCAAAGTTTTTACCGTTGTAAGGTACTCCCGAACACACATGTCGCCATCGTTCAAGATGTCGAGGGTGCCTCGTTTGGAAACCGAAAACACGATGCTAATACTTAAAATAGAGAACGGTAACAAAAACACAAATTCAAAAAAGATTTTAACTAACCGTTTTATCTCCTTGCTTCACATTGTAAGTAGTGACATAAACCAACTGATTCCAATACATGATATGTTCAATGTGAACCTGCATGGAATAAATAATATATTAGCCTTCAAAAGAGAAGTCCTCGTACACCCAGAACAAAAGATCCATCCATACATAAATTCAAGAAATCCACGATAGAGAAATCATGTGACAGACGGAGGCCTAGTGGCGAAACTTTTGACCCGTATAATTACAAATGGGTTAATCATATACAATACTAACACTATACCTATAAGGCCTAATGGTGAAACTTTTGACCCATATATTTATAAACGGGTCAACTTTAGTTTTCTTTTCTTTTCTATAATTGGTTAAATTCAAAATACATCTAATATAGAAATGGGTGGTCAAAGTGCTTAAGGAGGTCAACGAGGTCAAAAATTGCCCAAAGCCCATTATCGATGCGAACGACCAATGTATATTTCCTTTCAAATATCTAGACTATAAGTGAAAAAAATGTTTACAGTTTAACCCAATTCCTCGAACAAAAAAGTTTCCAATCATATAACGGGGATTCATTTGTATATGTGGTCATTCGCCTAAAAGAGATAAAACCAACTTCCACATCATGTCGCCATCGGCCATGATTTCGAGGGTGCCTCGTTTGGAAACCGAAAACACGATGCTAATACCTAAAATAGGGAACGGTAACAAAAACAAAAATTTTAAAAATATTTTAACTAACCGTTTTATCTTCTTGCTTCACATTGTAAGTAGTGACATAAACCAACTGATTCCAACACATGAGATGTTCAATGTGAACCTGCATGGAATAAATAATATATTTTTTTCAAAAGAGAATTCCTCGTACACCCAGAACAAAAGATCCATCCATACATAAATTCAAGAAATCCACGATAAAGAAATCATGTGACAGACGGAGGCCTAGTAGTGAAACTTTTGACCCATATAATTACAAATGGGTTAATCATATACAATAATAACACTATACCTATAACGCCTAATGGTGAAACTTTTTACCCATATATTTATAAACGGGTCAACTTTGGTTTTCTTTTCTTTTCTATAATTGGTTAAATTCAAAATACGTCTAATATAGAAACGGGTGGTGAAAGTTCTTATGGAGGTCAACGGGGTCAAAAATTGCCCAAAGCCAATTATCGATGCGAATGACCAATGTGTATTTCCTTTCATATATCTAGATTATAAGTGAAAAAAATGTTTACAGTTTAACCCAACTCCTCGAACAAAAAAGTTGCCAATCTTATAATGGGGATTCATTTTTTACATGTGATCATTCGCCTAAAAGAGGTAAAACCAAGCACTACTATTAATTTTTAGCTCAAATGATGGAAAATATACTACTAAAATATATACAGTTTAGCTTACATTAGGGCGTCACCTACATATCCATATACTAACAAATGACTTAAGTCATACTTGATGAGAAAGCACCAAACATGAATGTTAAATAGTTATATTGGGACCCTAATTTTCAGTAGTAAATTGATATGAAACTTGTAGCTAATGCGTAAAATAAATAGTCAGGATGTACATACCTTATCTGGATACCTTCATTTACACACTGTTCCATCTATGCAGCAGTAGCAAATCTCTACGCACAATGATCAAACTGCACAATTGATATTGATGCAAGAGCATAATAATTAGATTTTTTTTTTCTTCTTCAGTACACATTCTGTTAACTATACCTGCAGTCTTTTACCAGCAGGCACAAGAAGAAATGAACCTTCAGGTGACCAGGATAATCTTCTAAAGAAGAATTTCAATGTCTCGTCATGAAAAAGATGGTGCTTCGCAGACTGCATAGATACATATGGTAAGTCATTAACTGCAATCAATTTGGCTATAATCTTAGACAATATTTACACCCAAAAGAATCAGTTGATGGTTACGCACACGTCCTACTATTTTATAAAAGTATAGCTTACATGGTATCAAAATCTATATTATCCAAGAAAATAAACTTAAATTAAGAAAGTATGCTTACTTTGGATGATAATTGTTGTATATGTAACTTCATATCAAGTAAAAACAAAAAATTATGATTGCGGCTGATGGTCATCATATTTTCCAACATTCATAAAACCCAATGATTGCACTTTTAAATATCTTTTAATAAAAAATTGGGGTCTTGATCACTTGGTGGTCATCAAATTCAAAAGCAAAGTTGCACGGAAAAAATTACCTAAAACAAAAGACAATCAACATGATAATCGGCTACACAACATCATCATTCGAGCTTACACATTATACAGACCAACACATCTGGTGTGTCTATTAGTTTCATGCTTTCAATCAAAGACCAAGAGCCTAAACACACTATTGCTTACTATATAATAATACACGTTAGTAAAATACCTCTCACACATCAAGCAAAGGAAAACAAATCGTAGATCAATAGGCTTTAAAGCTAAAAAATTAAAGACGGAAATTTAACTCACTCAAAGATAAAAGGGTTAATTTGCATGTTGTATTTCACGGGTCAACTTGGATGGATACTTGTGAAATAAGAGAAAGAATAAAATGCCAATAATGTACCTCGGTAGTTCCAAGAGCATATCCTTAATAATATACTATTTTTTTCAATAATGTAGTTTCTAAGATCATACTTGACGCAAACTGATGAAGCGAAAAGTGTACCGCTTTTAGGGGGTCATTTAAGCCCTAAATCGTATTTATTTGATCAAATATTGCCCTAAATCGTTCCTTTTGTCATTTTAGGTACTTTGGAGAAGAAATCTGGAAAAGGAAGCATTTTGGACGTTTTTGGAGCATAAAAGTGAAGAAAACGACAAAGTCTCAAAATCGGCTGGAAAAGTACCTTTGACGGCGTTAGGGATTGTTCTAGACGGCGTCATGGCTTGGCAAAAGAGGTGGATATGAAAAATACACATGATAAGCCAGGGAATTTTACAAAGGAAGTCTGACGGCGTCACCCTTTAAGCTGATCAAGGCCATCACGGTTTAAGTTAAAGAGAGACGGCGTCAAGCCCATTTCTGACGGCGTCAACCTTTGATAAGCCAGAGCGGATTTTGGAGCATTAAAGAGGGACGGCGTCAAGAAGGCCATCCGGGAACCCTAGACACGGCGAGGTGATGGCGTCAAGATCTATAACGTGACGCCGTCAGCCCTTAAACTCTATATATAGTTTTGCAATTTTTTGTCATTAGTGTGCAACTTTGTGAGGAAAAACCCTAAGACGAATTTCTGCCATTTTTAAGGGTTTTCATACCCTTGGATCTCCCATGTTTAATTGAAGATAAGTATTCATTTAATCAATCAATATGTCTATGTGTTGTTTGATTATATCTCGTTCTTGTCTTTTGATTAACATGCTAGGCTAGATTTATCTTGTGTTTGCTTAGATCTAATGAAACCTAACTATTGATTATTAGTTGTTAGTGTGTTATTAATTGTTTTGGATGATTGTTTATCGATGTTTGGCTTAAGAAAACTGGCTAACCTCCTATACGGTAATTTGCTTGAACGTCTTAAGAAACATGAACCAATGCGTACTAGGTTTTTATGGTTGTATTTAATGCATGAGCGAATTCTAGTGATCCCATGTTAGGAGCTTCTTAGCCGGCTCGACATAGGAGTGAAGTAGGAGCTTGTAGAGTTGGGGAAGTACGTACGCCACCCCATGATTGGTATTAAGGAATACACCCGTCATCCACGCAATTAATACACACTAATCAACCGGTAAAAGATAGTTAGGGAGTAAGGAAATCTAAGTAAACACATTTCTCCCCATATAAGTTACACGACCTTTTCATTTTCAGTTATTTTATTTTATTTGCATTTGTAGTTATTTGGGTTAGTTGACTAGCAACTAATTCCGCCCACTCCTTCAAACCCGAGATTTTACTTGCTTTCATAAAAATATAAAAATACAAAAAATAATCTTCCCTCACCCTTAGACCTATTAGAGTAGTTTTTTCAATCCTAACGACACTATTCCCTGTGGAGAACGATCAATCCCCCGTACTTACCACTACACTATACTACATCGGTTAGGTACACTGCCTGGTGGGGTTGTAAGCCTCTTGAGATCCCTCGAGAGGTAAAACCTGTTGTAAGGTCGCAAAACCACGCATCAAGTTTTTGGCGCCGCTGCCGGGGAATAGTTATTGTTTAGGTTGAATTTTTATTTTATTAGGTCTACTTACTAGATTCCTTTCTAGTGAGATTTTTATTTTCTTTTTCTAGGTTTTCTTTAGTCTATCTTTTTTCTTCGTTTCTTTGTTCGTAACCATTACCATCCGACATCATGGAAGGTGGTAATATCCTTGATCCCAAAAACCCACCACCACAACAACACCCACCTCCTAGAGCCCGTACCTTAGGAGACTACTCTCGTCCTAGCCACCATGGCTATCGAAACACCATTGAGCTCACTCAAGGAGCCAATGTCACTCCCTTGCGATCCGACACCATCCGGTTGGTGCAAAGCGGATGCGCATTCCATGGACTTCGTTCCGAAGATCCTAACCAACATCTCAAGGACTTTCTCAAAATCATTGATTCCATAGACCTTGATGTTGCCACTCGAGAGACGACCCGACTACGTCTCTTTCAATTCTCTCTGCAGGACCAAGCTAGTCAATGGCTAGAGCGTCTACCCGCAGGATCCATTACCTCTTGGGATGATCTCACCACTCGTTTCCTTGCTCAGTTTTTCCCACCAGGAAGAACTATCAAGCTAAGGAATGATATTTTAATGTTCCAACAACGTCATGGCGAAACCCTCTACAAGGCATGGACTCGATTCAAGGACTTACTCCAAAAAGTCCCTCACCATGGCATAGAACTTTGGCTCCAAGTCCAAATCTTCTATGACCATATCAATCTCTCCACGAGGCAAACCATTGACCAATCGGCCGGTGGTAAGCTACGTGATCTAAGTGCGGAACAATCATGGGCTCTCCTAGAAGATCTTGCTCTTTATGACAACGAAAGTTGGAGTGATCCCCGTGATTTGAATAAAACGGTCAAGGCAATATCTTTGCCTTCGAACAATTCAAGCACTTCCGACCGTAGGATCATAGAACTTGAAGACCAAGTCAAGTTTCTTATGAAATCCTACGAGGCTCCTAAACCTTCAGGCCAAGTGAACAAAATCACTTCTTCGTGTGAATTATGTAGTGGTCCCCACGACACTCATAATTGCATGGAACTCCCCAAACAGGCTTTCAAAGAATTAGCATCCTCGCGAATCGATAAGACGGGAGATAAGTGGCTCACCACTAATTATGGACCCAAGAATTCCGAAGATAGGTATGAGGCATGGAAGAGTAAGCCAAATTTTAGTTGGAACCAAACTCGAAGCGTATCATTCAATGACTCTCCCCCACTCACCTGGTCTGAACATTATCCTCATCAGCATACGCATAAACAACAAAATCACGAGGAATCACTGCAAAAATTCATTCTCTCTCAAGAAACACAGCTCTCCAAACTTGAGAATCAATTCAGACAACAGCAAGTTGATATGAACAACAAGGTTGATAACCTGTTAAAGGTTATCAATGATCGCATTGCTGGCAGGTCAACTTGTGAGTTGGCACGAGTTAATGAGAGCAAATCTATCACGGTAACTCACCAAACACCCCCTCCTGTAAAAATCAAGCACCCTAGTAAACTCTTCAAACACATATCACAAAACGGAAAAGAAACTAGAGATACGCATACCCCTTCAAAACCACTCCACTTCGTGAACACCATTACAACAATGCCTATTCCTAAACCCCACCTGGACCAACAATTAACCGAGGATGTGGACAATGAAATGGAGGGTGAAGTTCCCGAAATGAACACCGAGGTGCCCGGCGACTACCTAGACTCACCAAAGAACTCTAGTACAAGAGAGTTGAATGATGAGGAGGGCTCGGAAGAAAAATCCGGAATGCCTCATGGGCTCCCAGGACTGCTAGACCGCCCCCTAGGGGAGGAACTTGAGAGGGGCATAGCAAAGTTGCCTATGGGATTTGGAGAGAGAATAGAGGATGGCGCTCCCAGGGTCTTTAAGATATCTTGCACCACTAGGAAAAAGTTTATAAAAGATGCCTACATAAACCCCAACTCTTCTATGAATGCAATATCCCTTTCTCTATATAACGAAGCCTTCACCAAACAGGTCAAATATGAAGGGTTTAATATCATAGGGGTAATAAGAAGGGTACCAATTGTGATAGAAAAGTTCCTCTTTCATATCGAGCTAACTGTATTTAATAACATGAACTCTATCATCAGCCCATCCTTAACTAGCCTTGTTCTAGGCAAACCATTCATAAAAGCAACGGGAGTGATACTCGATGAGGATGATAGTAGTGCATTATTTACCGATGGCGTCAAGAAAGTGATTTTTCGGGATGGCAGTGAAGAAGTGTATGATTATCAACCATCAGCAATTTGCAACACATGGGGGCTACACGGTAGAAGGCCTGGCCGTATTAAGCAACGTGATCCGAATAATCTCAAGATACCTTGCATGATTGGTCACAAGCATTTTTATAATGTTTACATTGACACATGTTTACCCAAAAATGTGATGTCCTTGTTTCATTATAACAACATTTGCAGATGGGGAATGATTCATAAAGGGAAGGATGACATTGGCATAGATGATGATGTACAGGTGTTTGTAGGAAATATGACATTCACCATGAGCTTCGCAATCGTCGATGATATCGAAAAGTACATCGATCCCAGGTTATCACAAGTTGTTTTTGGGGCACCTTTTTGCAAGGCCACAAGCTTGGTTGTGGACGAGCTCAATGGGATCATGACTTTCACCGATGGGATTAGGGAAATCTCATACCAAACGCCTTACAAGATGAGAGAATTCAAGGAGATTGATTATGGAGGGCTCGATGGGTTAAGTTCCCAACTCGTGTTATGTGATGATGATGTGAGAAGAGGATGTAAGGACACTTTTGACCTGTCAAGTGGATTCTTCAAGCATGTTAAGGAGCTTAGTTCTAAATACCAAAACAATCCTCTTGATCTTGAGGACCCGAAATACCTTTACTATGAAAGTGATTCTGATAGAGAATTAAAGGGGAACCTAGAAACCGCGACCAATGATGGAATCACGTAATGTACGTGACTTTGAGTCTAGCTACAAGACTCGTTAATAAAGAAAAGCGCTTCTTGGGAGGCAACCCAAGCTTTATTTGCTTTGTGTGTTTATTTATTTGTTTGTTTGATTTTATTTGCTTCCGTATGTGTGTTTAATTTTTATTATTATTGACTCATGTTCAAAACTAAATTGTGAAAATGCTTTATCTTGTTTTTAACTTCGTCTTAAATACATATAAAGGTATTTTGCAAAAGTTAAGTGTAAGGGAAATCCAAATCGGTTTATTAGAACACAAATGAACATGAATCATAATAATATTAAATTAACATACATATTAGTATTTGTTTGAGTCAAATGCTTGTATCGAGTCATAATGATATTTTGCAGGAATTCCAGGAAGTAAGGTATAGGTTTTTCCAGAAATTTTCTGGAAACTTAACATGAGAATTCTGTCAGATCAATTCTGACGGCGTCAGGTTTTAATTTTCTAGAATTTGTGAAAGTTTTGTTTTCATAAAAAGTTTTTATTAAATCTCTAACTTAAAATCTCCAGGAATCTGCAAAATTATCATTCCACAAGCATTATATCCTTATATAGAATTTATCCCGCCGATGTTATGCAGGTTTTCGTGTTTGTTTTCTCAGGTTTAACAGGTTATTTTGGACAAGGAGATGTATTTGGAATTAAGCTTTCGGCGATGCTTTAGTCTTGGAGCTTCTACATTCTCTTGGAAGAAGATCTAACCATGTTGCCACATTATCCACCGAACGAATCAGGGGAGTATTTGATTTCATTCTTTTACCTTATTTACTTTTATATCTTGTTATATTTGAACATTGGGGACAATGTTCATCTTAAGTGTAAGGGGGGGGGGGGGTAAAATACGATACTTTAGAGAATGCAATTGCACTTGATTTTTATTTGTTTAATGGTAGATGTGTAATAAAACTGAGATAAATACCTGTTAAGGCAATTTTAGTGCCAAATTTAAAAAAAAAGTCAATATTTAGGAGTGAAACTTTGATCTTAATGAGCGTCTCATGGATAGGAGTTATATGACTAGCACAAAACCGTACCACTAAAAAATTTTCCACCCCAAATTTGTGAGGTTCGCCCCTAGAATCGGTAGGAAAAGCATTTATGCTATGATGTGTGTACCGGTAGCGCTTAGATTCTAGAACTTGCGTTAGGACCATTCCGAGGCCACAAGTGAGACTACATTCGTGTAGTTAGATTTACTACATGATAAGAGGCATTAGGATTAACCCATTGTTTTACACCTGTGTTTTTGTTATAATTACATTGGCTACATTGGTCAAGTAATTCTCCCACACCTTTTGCGTTGTATTCATTTTTAGTACACGATACCCCTAGTACACCCCTCAGAGCCTATCTTTTCGTTTCGACCTTTAAGCATTTTACTTAAAGGAAGAATTTGTTACACCCCACTTAAATGTACACCCAAATCGCCTTAGCCTACCTTGTATGCACTCATTTTTAGTGCATTATTGTGACAACATTTGTTTAAACCCCAAGTTAATTATCTAATTGATTACATGGTTGCTAAGTCGAGTCATATCCTTGTACATATTGTTTTGGGACGATTGGGACTCATGGGTAAAGTACTAGTGTAATGGAGTAATGGGGAAGAACAACATTATTACCCCCATATGTGCTAAATATTTTAAAAGTACTCCAAGTGTTTCGATTATCTTAATTCGAGTCATTAGAATAGTTAATTGTAAAGTTATGTAAAAGTTTAAGTGTAAGGGGAATGCAACGCCCCTATGATGTATTATTTTGGATGGTAGGGCAAGAGTGTATGAAAAAAAAAAAAAAAAAAAAAAAAAAAAAAAAAAAAATCGAAAAAATCAAGAAAAATACAAAAAAATGAGAAAAAGAAAAGTAGAAAAAAAACATACGGACTACCATCCCGTTTCATTTTATGTTTATTTTATGTTTTTGTTATTTTGTTTTTAGCTTAAGTCGAGTCTAGTCTTGGCTTAGCAACGCCATATTGTACATGTAATTAATCAAGATCTTTAACTCGCCACCAGTAAAATATCCCTTATCCAACAAATCCGTGTTTATCATATCCCTACACCTAACGTTATAACCCATGTAAAAGCCCTCTTTGATAGTTTATCTTAGGTGCTTACGCCTAGTGGAGAAGGTTTTTGATCCTTTCCCAAGCCTATGGTAATCTATTTGCTATGACAGGTAGTGAGAGATATTATCCGTTTTCATTTATGAGATATACTTTGATGACACCTGAGAGATGTGAGTATCTAAACACTACTTGTGAGGTGCTAGTTTGTAATCTCCGTGCTTATTATGATTAAAGTGGAACGACTATTTGTTGTAATTACTTTTATATTAGCGTTAAATGACCCCTAACTTGTATTTTGATTAGAATAAAAGCGCATTTGCTTGAGGACAAGCAAATCTCAAGTGTAAGGGTATTTGATGAAGCGAAAAGTGTACCGCTTTTAGGGGGTCATTTAAGCCCTAAATCGTATTTATTTGATCAAATATTGCCCTAAATCGTTCCTTTTGTCATTTTAGGTACTTTGGAGAAGAAATCTGGAAAAGGAAGCATTTTGGACGTTTTTGGAGCATAAAAGTGAAGAAAACGACAAACTCTCAAAATCGGCTGGAAAAGTACCTTTGACGGCGTCAGGGATTGTTCTAGACGGCGTCATGGCTTGGCAAAAGAGGTGGATATGAAAAATACACATGATAAGCCAGGGAATTTTACAAAGGAAGTCTGACGGCGTCACCCTTTAAGGTGATCAAGGCCATCACGGTTTAAGTTAAAGAGAGACGGCGTCAAGCCCAATTCTGACGGCGTCAACCTTTGATAAGCCAGAGCGGATTTTGGAGCATTAAAGAGGGACGGCGTCAAGAAGGCCATCCGGGAACCCTAGACACGGCGAGGTGACGGCGTCAAGATCTATAACGTGACGCCGTCAGCCCTTAAACTCTATATATAGTTTTGCAATTTTTTGTCATTAGTGTGCAACTTTGTGAGGAAAAACCCTAAGACGAATTTCTGCCATTTTTAAGGGTTTTCATACCCTTGGATCTCCCATGTTTAATTGAAGATAAGTACTCATTTAATCAATCAATATGTCTATGTGTTGTTTGATTATATCTTGTTCTTGTCTTTTGATTAACATGCTAGGCTAGATTTATCTTGTGTTTGCTTAGATCTAATGAAACCTAACTATTGATTATTAGTTGTTAGTGTGTTATTAATTGTTTTGGATGATTGTTTATCGATGTTTGGCTTAAGAAAACTGGCTAACCTCCTATACGGTAATTTTCTTGAACGTCTTAAGAAACATGAACCAATGCGTACTAGGTTTTTATGGTTGTATTTAATGCATGAGCGAATTCTAGTGATCCCATGTTAGGAGCTTCTTAGCCGGCTCGACATAGGAGTGAAGTAGGAGCTTGTAGAGTTGGGGAAGTAAGTACGCCACCCCACGATTAGTATTAAGGAATACACCCCTCATCCACGCAATTAATACACACTAATCAACCGGTAAAAGATAGTTAGGGAGTAAGGAAATCTAAGTAAACACATTTCTCCCCATATAAGTTACACGACCTTTTCATTTTCAGTTATTTTATTTTATTTGCATTTGTAGTTATTTGGGTTAGTTGACTAGCAACTAATTCCGCCCACTCCTTCAAACCCGAGATTTTACTTGCTTTCATAAAAATATAAAAATACAAAAAATAATCTTCCCTCACCCTTAGACCTATTAGAGTAGTTTTTTCAATCCTAACGACACTATTCCCTGTGGAGAATGATCAATCCCCCGTACTTACCACTACACTATACTACATCGGTCAGGTACACTGCCTGGTGGGGTTGTAAGCCTCTTGAGATCTCTTGAGAGGTAAAACCTGTTGTAAGGTCGCAAAACCACGCATCACAAACATTTTTAATTAGGTGAGTCATGTGAATTTTTAGCATTTGACTCTTGGAAGTATAATAACTGTTAAAACCGGATCAAAAAAAAAATAGTTAGCATAAGTGGAGTAACAATTGACCTTTGACTCTTAATTGGAAGTGGGAAGCCTTGCGCTAACTCCAGTTTAATCAGCCCTGCAACTCATGATCGATTCTGAATAAAATGATTAACTTAAACCTCGAGCTTAATGATTTAAACCCGTCCCGAATATCAAATTAGCGTAATGGAATTCATTTGAAGGCCATTAGGAAATACCTAACAAATGTCTAAATGGATGAAAATGTGTTACCCAGAATAACATGTGTATGAAGTCTGCAAACCCAATGGTCCTTGCAAACCCTGTTATACTACATAACAATCTAATATTCGTATTAAAATAAATGAGGACATTGTATGCCCTTTCAACCACCCATTTCATTTAATACAACTTTAACCCGTTTGTCCCGTTTCATCACCAAATAAAATGCTAGTGATCTTCCAACAATTAATCAACTACCGAGTACATGTTATTCTGGTTATAAATGAATGAATATATCAAGTAAAGAAGAAAATTATAGTACCTTTTTACACACGATGATCTTTGCTTCTAAATTAATCACATCTACAGACATGTATATCATAAAAAAAATGATGTGAATAAATAGAATCGATAAATATATCTTTTTGACTTCATAAAATAGATTAAGGTTCCTCTATTTTTTTTCTTTTACTTTTTTGCGTAGAGCAAAATCAGCATCATCCACAACGACATCAACGTCTTCCTGTTTTCAATTTCAAAATCTTAGAATAGTAAATGAGAAATCCAAAGATAACTGAAAGAACACTCACTTAATCATGACATCAATTTTTAATAATTAAGAGCATGTTTATGTGTATAATTGAAAAATACCTCGATATCAGGTCGGAAAAGTAATCCAATGTCTAAACATGAAAAGAAATATACAATATCTTAAATCTCCGGTTAATAAATAATTCAATGTAGAAACAATAAAGACCAAAAAGATGAGACATACCTTCGCTGAAAAAACATCTTTTTTTCTTTTACTTTTTAGCGTAGAGAAAAATCAGCATCATCCACAATGACATCAACGTCTTCCTGAAAATTTCAAAATATTAAAATAGTAAATGAGAAATCCAAAGATAACTGAAAGAACACTCAATTAATCATGACATCAATTTTTAATCATTAAGAGCATGCTTATGTGTATAATGAATAAATGAAAAATACAATCGATATTAAGTCGGAAAAGCTATCCACTGTCCAAACATGAAAAGAAATATACAATATCTTAAATCTCCGGTTAATAAATAATTCAATGTAGAAACAATAAAGACCAAAAAGATGAGACATACCTACGCTAAAAAAAACCAAATACAGGCTTCCCATGATTGGCCTCCCATGAAACTCAACACCCAGCATAACTCCCATCAACCATATCCTTAAAACGTTAAAAACCACTTCCTGATCATACCCTCTGATGACATCAAATAACGACATATTATTAGCATCATTTATCCTATATTATTGACTTGTTTTATATCACTTTATATGAGAATTGATACTTAATCGTTTACTTTTGTAATTCTCAGTTATAAACAAGCATTAGGTGAAAGTTAATGATTTCGGACGGAAATTGGAGCAAAATGAATCAAGTTGGAAAAGTCTACTGAACTGAAGGAAGATGTGCCGTATCATTCTTGATAGATACGTCGTACATAAAGACTTAGACGAATCTGAGACCATTGCCTGACTTTAAAGAATGCGCCGCATGTATTTATCTCATGCACCGCATATAAAACCTTGGTCAACGAAGAAGATTTGACTTATCTACTCCAGATACACCGTATGACATTCCTAACATACGGCGCATCAATCTCAAGACTTCACCAAAGATTATCCAAGATACTGAAGGACATGCGCCGCATAAAGATACAAGTTACGCCGCATCTGAAGACGGTGAACGAATATTCTGGAATATAATAATCTTGGACCCCACGCGAAGTTACCTAGATACGCCGCATCGGACCAATCCGATGCGCCGTATTGGCCATATACAATCTTAGCCGAGAAATCAAGTGAAGAATAGAAGCTCAATGAAGAAGTCAAGATTACATAATGATACTCGGAGATACTTTCGTATTTTGGCCATAAAATCTTCATCCGGACTCCGTTTTAGGTGATTCAAGCAGCCACGGAAAGAGAAAAAGGAGATCTATATTTTTCAGAAGGAGATACGGCGCATTGGCTTTGTGGATGCGCCGCATCGAGGTCGGAACAGCAGCAGACTAATTTTGGTAAACCTTGGAGGCTACTCTTCCTTACCCCTATAAATACCACAGCCCTATGGACGATTTGAGGATGATAAAAAATCACTATTATCAGTTGGGGACAGCCCCAAATCGTCCCTAACACCTTCTCCATCCACCATTGAAGATCGACGAAGAACATCTCCATACTTATCTTTGTGTATCACTCGGTTAGCATAATAAATTTGTCTTTGGATTTCTTATGTTTAATTTTTATGTATACTTTATCTTTTGCTGAGATTATGGGCTAACACCCTTAGGTGTTAGCCATGTTTATGAAGTTTTATTAGTTTTTATGATTTTTTCGATGTGTTTGCTTTGTTATTGGATTGGGTGCTTGTCGATAAAAACTCGTTTATTGCTTATAACTAGTATAAGTCTATGTAACTAGGTTATGATCCTTATAACTTTAATTGATGTGACTTAACTACCTGTAATTGTGGTTGCTTAGGTTGAGTTATTTGCGTGTTAACTCGAATCTCTATTAGGAATCATTGTTTGGCATAAACGGAACGTGTCTACAACCTAATAGGACTAGTAGCGTGTAATACCGAACTAGGTTAGATGGTTTAAAGCAATAAGTTAGTATTGATGCTAGACGAGTCACTATGATCATGTCCTCTTTCCCACCACGATGGTAGGTTATTTAATCGTGACAGGATTAATAATTGGATTGGCGACAAAACAATTGTATGAATTAAAACAAGTAGACATAAGCATGTATAACTATAAAATGGATTAGACTTGGCTAAGCCGTTCTTCCCTATTGATATCGATCTATTGTACTATCCTTAGTTTAGATATTTATTTTATTGCAATTAGTTTAATTAAAACACATAAAATCGTGATAGCCTCTCAGGCTAAAACCCCCAAAAATATTTACTTGCTTTCTAGGTTAGAATAGTTAGTTTAGTAATTAGAATACCTTTAGATCATCTTAGCTTCGCTCCTAGTGAACGACCCTTGCTTACCTAGAAACTATCGACATTGATCGGGTACACTGCTCGTGAGTGTTTAGAGTCTATAGGTTAGTTCGGCAATAAATAAATTTAAAACTTGGTTGATTTTTATAGACCTAAAAAAACACATCAAGTTTTTGGCGCCGCTGCCGGGGAGTGATTGTTTTAATTTGATTTATTGGTATTTTAGTTTAGTTAGTTTTATTTGTCTCTGTGTGTGGTTTCTGTCTCAGAAAGGCAATACGGCGTATCCTTGTCTGTGGATGCGCCGTATCTGTCTTATATCAATACGGTGTATACAGGTCAATTGTATACGGCGTATTGACGTTCTGTGACCAATTTTTTTATCGTTTTTCTTTATTTTTGTTTATTTAATTTTTATTTTTCGTTTTAGTTTTTATTGTTTTTGTTTCGGTTACTGCTGTTCTTGGTTGTTTATCTTTCAGGTAATAATGATGATGGATAATCCGGACATAACTATGGAAGAATATCTTAGGCTTAACAATGAAAGATCCTTGAGCAATAAAAAGGTTTACGATTGGGAAAGAGCAAGATATGGTGCACAAGTCATCAATGATAAAGAACCCACGATGGAAGAGTACTTATTATCAAAGCAGGAAGAGTCAGGGAAAGAAAGAAAGACATTGCCATTTAGACACACTTGGACTTTATCCAATGATGATGATGAAGAAGAATCATACGATTTTGGTGCAATTAGGTTTCCGGCATTAGTTATTGATGATGTTATTTCTCCGGAAGTTGCCCAAGATGAAGAAGAGTCACAAGTGTTTGATTTGAATGAAAATCCGGCAATTGTTTACAAAGAAGCTTATTCATCCGAAAGTGCTTATGATGAAAATGAAGATGAATGTGGAACAATGGTGTATGGTGCTATTACTTATGATTTTTCACCCGAGTTGGAAAATATATTCTCATCATATCAAAAACACCATGATGATATTCCATCGGATGAAGATAATGAGTATTCTAATATTGAAAGTTTTGATTGTATTGTGTACGATGCCATACCACAATTGCCACAACAAAATGAAATATTCATGCGTGGAACAAATGAGCCAGATTATGACCCCACAAAGGATTTTGAAGAAATGTGGGATGACTTATTTGAGGCGGCTATTCGGGAAAAGGATGAAATTACAAGACCACTAGTTGAAGATGGAGACTCACAAGATGAATTGGAGTCACTTACAACAAAAAGTGGTACTAATTTATTTAATATTATTATTCCCGTTACTAATAATCTTGCTAGTTTTCTTAAACAGGTTGCAAAACGAAAGAATGATGAGGTGGAATTTACTACACCAACTAATGATGAATATAAAGCACCTGTTATCAACCCATTTTTGGTTGAAATAGAAAAAGAATTCAAGGATGAGCTGATGGACACGACCATGATTGAAGAGTATGATTTCAATCCTATGAAGGATATAGAGGAACCCGAACTTTTACTCGCCAAAGACCCTTTCTCATCTTTTATGGAAGTCAAGGGACGCCTTACTACCAATAGAACAAACGAAGAAGAAGGGAGATTCATTGATCCTCAACATACTACTCTCTCACATGTAATGTTCATGTCATCCAATTTAACAACCAAACCAGGTAAGGTAATGAACGAAGTACACATATTGCCAAGGTATTATCTTTACATATTCTATCCATCTCTAGTAGCAAATTTACACCGTTATGGTGCTTATTGCTACTATCACCCGCACTTGACCGCAAGTGGGGGGAAAAACACCCTATTGCCTAGTAAATAAGGGTGGAGTCAGGCTCGTGACTCTAACAAAAACAAGCGCTTCTTGGGAGGCAACCCATGCTTGTCTTTTATTTTGTTTTTAGTTTATTTTTATTTTCGTATTTCTGTCAGTTGGTCAAATACGACGCATGCACTTTTAGTAGATGCGTCGCATTAACCCATGACGTGCATTTTAGTATTTCCTACAGGTTGTTGATGCGGCGTATCCAATATTCCATGGATACGGCGCATCGACACTTTGACTTGTAATTTTTTCGTATTTTTATTTTCCTAACCAATGATTAACGAGATGCTCTCGAGATGCTTTTTCTGTGGTCTCTATATTTTTACAGGTCTGGACAATTGAAGAGGTTGATGGACTCCCGCATTATATACGCTCGCACGTTTACATTGGAAGATCATACTGAGCAAATCTCAGGGGAGTTCTCCGTTCTAATTCTTTCTATCTCTTGTTTTTAATTTTAAATACAAACAACGAGGACGTTGTTTAACTTAAGTGGGGGGATGGAGAATTAGAACGTTACTTGTCCTAAATTTTCAAAAATATGCTTTAATCTATGCTTAATTATCAAAATTTAATTTTTTTAGCATGTTTTTGTTTAATCTAAGTTGCATAGCTGCACACATAATTTTATTTTCAAAAATTGTGAACTTATCAAAATTCACAAATCTATGAGTGTGCCGGTGACTTGTAAACTTTAGAACTTGGCTTTTATACTATTCGAGACCACCATAATGAGTATTATTGATATAATTGGAGTGACTTGTCTAACAAGGTAAATTTCTAGGATTACACCCAAAAAGCCTATTATATGTTTTGTGTTATTAACTAACTACACTGGTTAGTTAACCCCCGTATAAACCCTTTGTTTACTCTCATTTTTAGAGTAAGATACCCCTAGAAAAACCCTCAGAGCCATTCCTTTCGTTTCTTACACCAATGTTTAAAATGTTTCGTTACACCCTTACACCTTAGCCTACCCTGTAGATTAAAGTCCGTGGTTAGTTACTTTAGGCAAAGTGTGTTTCCTTACAATTAACTGTGTTCGCATGCGTAATTCATTATCTATGGTTAAGGTCGGGAAATTGCACAATGCAATTGGAGTGAAAGTAGATATTGTATAATTTGAGTCTTGTTATTTTTCGTATGTTTACTACTTTCACTATTACTGTTATTTCTAAAGTCATGAAAAGTATGGAAAAATTATCCAGAGTTATCGTTATAGTGATGTGGTGAAATTTTACACATCTATGTTTATGTTAGTAGTTTGAAAAAAAAAAAAAAAAAAAAAAAAAAAATCTAAAAAATGAGAAAAGAAAAAGAAAGAAGAAGTTGGAAGTTTGTTTTTACCAACATTGTAAAGTTATGTAAAGTTATCATTATTGTTGTTGTACTATATTTATGGATTGAATGAGAGTTGGCCGTTATGGGAACGCCAACTAAGGTTTATTCTTTGATTGAGATTTTATTGAGTCTAATTCGTGTCTACCCAAAGCGTGAGTTTCAAGTGTCAAAGCGTGAGTTATTCAATGATATGAGTCTTATTCATGGGATGGTTGGGAAAGTAATTAACCACACTTAGGATTTTAATCTATTTGTTTTGTTTATTTTTCATTTTACACCAATTTATATCCCAAATATTATCCATACCCTATATCATTCTTCATCCAAACCTTTGATTTATTGAGATTAGGGATTTGAGCAATCTTAAGTATCGTAGTCGTGGATTCGACTATGTATTTATGATTTTGTCGCCCTTTTGGATATAATATTATTGGTGAAGATTACTTGGTCCTCTCTTTAGCCTATTCGAGTTAAGGAATTGAGCAATTGCGAGTATCGTGGTCGTGGATTCAATCATGTATTTGTAATTTTGTCGCCTTTTCTGGAATACGAGATCGATAGAGATTAAAAAGGATGATCAACCCTTAACCAAAAAAAAAACGCTTTTTACCGCTTTAGACTTGTTACTCCTTAGCTTTAGTGGGGGAGATGTGTATCATTGCCAAGCTTATGATAGAATATTCGTCACGACTGGACAGTTAAACGATTAGATTTGCTTTTATCGAAATATTTTATTTTGTTTCTAATTCGTTAAGTGTTTGGTTGTGCAATTATGATAAAACGAATAAATGCTTAATTGTAAAAATACATCCTATTCAGGATACATTTTCATAAGTTTTAATCTAAGGTTTACTTGAGGACAAGTAAAGTTCAAGTGGGGGGATATTTGATGACATCAAATAACGACATATTATTAGCATCATTTATCCTATATTATTGACTTGTTTTATATCACTTTATATGAGAATTGATACTTAATCGTTTACTTTTGTAATTCTCAGTTATAAACAAGCATTAGGTGAAAGTTAATGATTTCGGACGGAAATTGGAGCAAAATGAATCAAGTTGGAAAAGTCTACTGAACTGAAGGAAGATGTGCCGTATCATTCTTGATAGATACGTCGTACATAAAGACTTAGACGAATCTGAGACCATTGCCTGACTTTAAAGAATGCGCCGCATGTATTTATCTCATGCACCGCATATAAAACCTTGGTCAACGAAGAAGATTTGACTTATCTACTCCAGATACACCGTATGACATTCCTAACATACGGCGCATCAATCTCAAGACTTCACCAAAGATTATCCAAGATACTGAAGGACATGCGCCGCATAAAGATACAAGTTACGCCGCATCTGAAGACGGTGAACGAATATTCTGGAATATAATAATCTTGGACCCCACGCGAAGTTACCTAGATACGCCGCATCGGACCAATCCGATGCGCCGTATTGGCCATATACAATCTTATCCGAGAAATCAAGTGAAGAATAGAAGCTCAATGAAGAAGTCAAGATTACATAATGATACTCGGAGATGCTTTCGTATTTTGGCCATAAAATCTTCATCCGGACTCCGTTTTAGGTGATTCAAGCGGCCACGGAAAGAGAAAAAGGAGATCTATATTTTTCAGAAAGAGATACGGCGCATTGGCTTTTTGGATGCGCCGCATCGAGGTCAGAACAGCAGCAGACTAATTTTGGTAAACCTTGGAGGCTACTCTTCCTTACCCTATAAATACCACAGCCCTATGGACGATTTGAGGATGATAAAAAATCACTATTATCAGTTGGGGACAGCCCCAAATCGTCCCCAACACCTTCTCCATCCACCATTGAAGATCGACGAAGAACATCTCCATACTTATCTTTGTGTATCATTCGGTTAGCATAAGAAATTTGTCTATGGATTTCTTATGTTTAATTTTTATGTATACTTTATCTTTTGCTGAGATTATGGGCTAACATCCTTAGGTGTTAGCCATGTTTATGAAGTTTTATTAGTTTTTATGATTTTGTCGATGTGTTTGCTATGTTATTGGATTGGGTGCTTGTCGATAAAAACTCGTTTATTGCTTATAACTAGTAGAAGTCTATGTAACTAGGTTATGATCCTTATAACTTTAATTGATGTGACTTAACTACCTGTAATTGTGGTTGCTTAGGTTGAGTTATTTGCGTGTTAACCCGAATCTCTATTAGGAATCATTGTTTGGCATAAACGGAACGTGTCTACAACCTAATAGGACTAGTAGCGTGTAATACCGAACTAGGTTAGATGGTTTAAAGAAATAAGTTAGTATTGATGCTAGACGAGTCACTATGATCATGTCCTCTTTCCCACCACGATGTTAGGTTATTTAATCGTGACAGGATTAATAATTGGATTGGCGACAAAACAATTGAATGAATTAAAACAAGTAGACATAAGCATGTATAACTATAAAATGGATTAGACTTGGCTAACCCGTTCTTCCCTATTGATATCGATCTATTGTACTATCCTTAGTTTAGATATTTATTTTATTGCAATTAGTTTAATTAAAACACATAAAATCGTGATAGCCTCTCAGGCTAAAACCCCCAAAAATATTTACTTGCTTTCTAGGTTAGAATAGTTAGTTTAGTAATTAGAATACCTTTAGATCATCTTAGCTTCGCTCCTAGTGAACGACCCTTGCTTACCTAGAAACTATCTACATTGATCGGGTACACTGCTCGTGAGTGTTTAGAGTCTATAGGTTAGTTCGGCAATAAATAAATTTAAAACTTGGTTGATTTTTATAGACCTAAAAAAACACATCACCCTCCAACACACACCCCAGGTGAAACCTTCACCGTAACCTGAGCTCCACCATTCGTAACTTTACGGCCATTTGAATCCTTCGTCATTAACCGACAAAGAAGAAAACTCTCACGTCTTCTAAACGTCCTTAAAAGTAGCATCAAAGGCCGTCGCTGCTTCGTCTTTCTCAGCTTCTCTTATCCCCAATCCTGTTAAAATATCAGCAAATCATTAACAACCATTAAGCTACAATTGCCATTTTTCACAGTTTAAACAGCAAATGATTATTCTAAAAATCATTTTCATCTGTACGAAACACCAACTCTAATCAATAATTAGAAATAACAAACCAATAAGCTATAAATTCGATGTTATCCAATTTAAACTGTAGTTAATTATTCCTGAAAAAAAATTCATTCGATACTAAACCCTAACTCTAACACAATTCAATAAATAGCTACTAAATGGATAATAAATGAGCAAGTTGTGATAAAAGCCTGTTCACATCTTTCTTCAATTCCTTTCTTGTCACCAGTCCCATCAAGGATAACAGTATCATCCTTTGATATTAAAGGTGGAGTACGAAATCTATAATGATCATGAAATATATAGTCACATAAGAAACCTAATTAAGTTATATTGTACCTAAAAGATTAGCATACTAAATAGATGAACTCAAACCAAAACCAAATTAAACAAAAGTAATTTATAAATTAAATTTGTTCTTAGTACCTGATAAATAACTCGTGAAGGTGATTTCCCCCAAATTCTTTCTATGGTTCTGGCAAAACACAATTAAAATTGAACATAATCAATGGAAAGTATGGTATAATACTTCTGCAACAAAATAATTGTAATTTACAACTAAGAATTCAAATCCATAAACATTAAAATCAAATAGGTACATACCGATGTTGACAGAACACAATTGATGGCACAATGATGTAATCCAAATCGATGTTGAATTGGTATGGCGTATAAATCATTCTTCCGATTTGGATCTGTGATATGGTTTTAAATTCATCATACATAAACATTATTAGGCCTAAATGAATTAAATGACGGTTTCAATAGAGGTGATTTGATTGAGTAAGCAGAATTGAATGACATAACTACTTACCAAATATATGAACCTTTCTCTTGATACCATTGTTATGAAAACTTCTGCAGGTGTGGACTTGTACGCCATTAATGTACAGCCAATGGGAAAAGAGACACATCATCAAATTTAATGCAGGACATGCTTAGGGGGCTTGTAAAGTTTTCACGTTTATTATATAAAATAGATTTGGTGTCTTCTTTGGCTTGTTTAATTTGCAGGCCATAGATAATTCTGCTTGTGATTTTCGACGTTAATTTCTATTCATATACCAAATTGAAAATTACCACCATCATTGTCATTTGTTGCGTCACCAAATTATAACCTTCTAACTAATACTAGTAACTCGTTGCCGTTGCTATATCAAAAATCCAAGTAGTAATGTTTGATTTCTGGGTTGTTTGCGCGCTTATTTGGTTCTCTATTGTGTTGTACTTTAATTAGTGTCTGGGCGATATTGTTACAGCAATCTTATACAAATGAGAAGCATCTGTTGACAACAAATAAAAAACCATGAAATAGAAAAAGCCCACCATTAATGTGATGGAAAAGACGTGCCACAAATTTCTAAACCCGGCAGCCAAAATAAGAAATAACGTCTAAATATGGCAGCTATATGCATAGTACAATTCTCTTAAATAAAGTTTCATGAAATATTTTATAAAAATAATTTTAAATTTGTTTGCAAGGAACCACCATCTTCCACCGATTCCTGAGCCACCTTTCTCCATTTCTCAACATTCTTCTTGATTTCTTTCGCCCTTTCGCCCCCATCCATCACCGCATCCAAACACCTCTTAATCTCGTCTCGCCTCACCACCATTTCTTCCTCCCGAAACGCTCTACCACTGTTCCCCCACACCTCCTCCACCATCTTTGCATTTGTTGTTTGATCTGAAAATTGTGGACACCCCACAATCGCCACTCCTGCCACTAAACTCTCCAAAGTCGAGTTCCATCCACAATGTGTCACAAAACAGCCAATTGCACAGTGCTTAAGCACTTCAAGTTGTGCACACCATCCAACTATCAACCCCTTGTCACCCACTTTTTCTGTAAGTTCCTTAATCTCTGCATCTTCCTCTTCACCAGTATCACGTAAAACCAAAAAAATTGCCGCCGGGATTCGATTAACCCAATTAAAAGCTCTTGCTTTTGAGTCTTTGTCAACATAGCTAAACTCCCAAACGAAACATACGCCACCGAGTTTTTTTGTTTAGAATCTAGCCATTCAAAATACGATCCACGATTTCTCGAGAATGAAGAACAAACCAATGGTCCAACAACAACCGCGTTCTTGATAGATTTCATGGAATCAGTTTCTAGACCATCTAAATTGTTCACGAGCACCCACGTATTTGTATCTTGCTCAAGTAACTGAAGATGGTATTTATAGACATAACTCATGTTCGAAAAATACGGACTAATTGGCAATACAAAAGTCGGAAGATCACCTCATTTAAACAAAGGAAAACCCGGTAGTTTCAAAGTAACCGAGGCATCAATATCTTTGTTGACAAGAAGGATACCATCATGACTGTTGCAAACGCGATCATAAATCGAAAAACATGTAGCTAACTGGATAAGGAATAGAGCACAAGGCACGTTTAGCTCATGTGCCACACCCCCGGCAAAAGGTAGATATAGAGTGTAGATAAGCAAGTTCACTTTGTTGTCATTTTCGTACATGGTCTTTATAAGACTCATAAATGTCTCGGACCCAACACGCTTGATATCATGAACGTATCCAATGTTCAAAATGGCATTGTTATCATCATCATGTCCGTCTGAGAATGAAGCAAATGATAAGCCGTGAATGGAAGGTAAAGATTTGATCTTATGGAAGCCGCTAACAGTGGTGGTAAGGGTGACGCGTGCACCGGCACATATGAGGTTTTTGGCGAGTTCGATAGCTGGGTTGAGATGGCCTTGAATGGATTGACAAACAAGAAGGACATGTGGGTTGCGCTTCCTGATGTTGTTGGTCATTGTGATTTCGTATAATGTTTGTTTATGAACAATCCATGGTTTATATAGATGCTTTTCAAATCATTGTCTTTCGAAAAAGTAATAAAATTAATTTGTAATTGTGATAACATGCTTCGCGCATGATGATACGAAACTACATAAAAAAAATTAAATGTGATTCTCACCTAATTAATAATTTGTAAGCGATCATTTTTACAACTCTTTTTTTTATTATTTAATTTCTTTTATTTTTATTTTTTACTTACAAAGATACAATACATTCACTAAATAAGATATGTAGCACAACATTCTTGAGACCACTTTCATTTCATAAAATCGAGACTTTTGACAAACAATTACACTACGCGATGAGATTTCATTTAGTTTACATAAATCCCTTGGGTGCCCAAAAATTTCATCTTACAATAAAAATTTTAATTAATCTAATTATATAACACGCCATTTCTACATGAATTTATCTCGATATATAGTAAAATGTAGTAAATAATCTCGTTGTATTGAAAATGCACCACATAAAATTTCTTTTATGTTATATGTCTTTATTATTTTAATATATAAAATGCACCTCATACTTTTTGTTAGTTGGTTTGTTTAACTGTGATTAACAATCGATGATAGGTAGTGGATCAATTGCAAAGTGTGACTAAATTAAAAAGTGTAGAAAGTCACTCATCATTTGACAAGTGTCACCCACCTATTTTATTTAAAAAATCCGCCTAGGAGCAAAATCGTAAAATTACCCGATTTTTACTTTTCCACCTCAATTTTCAAACGCACATATCTCTTAAACGACAAACTTTTAGAAAAACCCGATTTCACCATAATTTTTAAAATTTAGTTCTCTTTAATTTGGCATAAATCTTGTTAATTATTTCAATTTTTTTTTAACATATTTAATGGGTTTTGATTTTCTTGATATTTTTGGCATTTTTGATCCTATTTTTTTTTTACCTTTAAATCTATCAAATCATGATAAACTTAAAAGACGAAAGTTGTAGATTTTGGTTCACTCTTTACCTAGAAATTTGAATCACGCAAATTCGATATGATATGAGTGAGATATCACATGATAAAGATGACATTTTAGTCATATTTGTTGCACACAAGTTGTTTGATGAAATGTCTATCTTAGATTTTTAGTGTTAAAATTGCGTTAAACACACTAGTTTTTGTACCACAACGCATCACTAATAATTTTATTAATATAAGATTCAAAAAGTAATTTTTTTTTAATTATCTTTTCATTCCTTAATGATCAATTTTATTATATGTTCATCAGTTTATTTAGTTCAATATATCAGTTAATGAATAAGTTTTTTTTATATATAATTTGTTCATCACCCTCACCTTTGTTCACCATCTTTCATCACCAAAATCCAACCGCCGAATATACAGGTAATGTTTACTCAGGAACTGCACATTAATCAAAAAAAAAAATGACGGGGTATAACTAGGCGATTTTCTAAATCTAAACCGCAAATCAACATTTGGCATTGCAGACAAGAACCAGTGCAGAAAATAGAGAGAACTGCCATTGATAAAATAAAATTCTAGCTATTGATTTCATAAACTTGAATGTAAGCTATCTGACCATTCCTAACAAAACTGTATACAACACTGAACATACATCTAGATATAAAGTTACATATCCTACAAAAAATGCACACTATATCAAACAGGCAATAAGAAACAAAGTTCTTATTGGTCCTGTTTTGCACTTCAATTCTCAACGGATTTCTTGATCTCAGTTTGAACATTAGACAAAGTCACATCTTCTTTAACTTGTTTTTCTGATGTATCTTGAACGGTCTTAAATTTAGCTAATATAGTAGCAGCTTCATCTTAAATTGAAGAAGATGGCTTCAAACTATCCACTCCAGGTAAAAATGACCTAATTGAATCCAGCTCTAAATGCTTCCATTTGTCGTGTGATACCAGTCTTGACAGTAGCAGACACTACAAGGGAAACATACTCCTCCAGATTATTTATATTGACCTGTACATTTCCAAAAAAGAACCATATGAACAAAACAAAAACAAAAAAACTAATACTGAACAATAACTGATGAACAATATTTTGATTAAAAAAAAAACATGATGAATAATAACTGACACTAATTTTTTCAAATGTTCATCTGTTAATGCTTTTTAGCTATTATGCTATCATAGGTTCATCAGTTAGTTTATGTTTTTTTTAGTTGATGAACATTTAGTTTTTTTAGCTATTATATTATCATAGGTTCATCAGTTTGTTTATTTTAGTTATTATGTTATCATAGGTTCATCAGTTTGTTTATTTGTGTTATCATAAGGTATGTTATCATATGTTCATCAGTTAGCTATTGGTTCATCAGTTATTGACTTTTAGCTATTAAGATATCATAGGTTCATCAGTTAGCTATTGGTTCATCAGTTATTGACTGATGAACAAAACCACCTAATACTAAATCGATAACTGATGAACAAAATAACCTAATACTAAATCAATAACTGATGAACAAAACCACCTAATACTAAATCAATAACTGATGAACAAAACAACGTAATACTGAATCAATAACTGATGAACAAAACAACGTAATACTAAAAAATAACAAATCAATAACTGATGAACATAATTCTGGATGTGTAAAATTAGTGACGAGCACCATGGTTTTATACCTTTTTTTGCAGCACGATCTTCAAATCTTTTCGATCTTCTTTCGCAGCCGCACCCGCAATATTTTCTAAAAATTTGAGTAATAATAACTGATGAACAAAACAATGACTGATAAATAAAGTAACCTAAAACTCGAAAATAACTTATCATGAAAATTTTTATGATCAATAACTGACTAAATGATGAACACAACAACCTAATACTTAACAATAAATGATGAACACAATCAATAACTGATGAACAAAACAGCCTCATACTAAACAATAACTGATCAACACAATATTATGATAAAAAAAATGAGTAAATGGTGAACAACTGACACTAACTGATCACAAAACAACCTAATATTAAAGAATAACTGATCAAATAACTGATGAACATGACATGATGAACAATAACAACTAACACTAACTGATGAACATACTTCTGCATGTATAAATTAGTGATGAACACCATGGTTTTCCTACAAATCTATCAATTCACCTAGATTCATCATAAATTTACAAAAAGTTTTTAATAAAAATAAAAACTTTTTAATAAAAATCAATCTTTTTATCAATTTGACAAAAAACAAATAAAAATATCAACTTTTTATCAATTGGACAAAAAAACAAATAAAAAAAATTAATAAAAATCAAACTTTTTATCAATTTGACAAAAAACAAATGAAAATAAAAACAGTTTTAATAAAAATCAAAACTTTTTATCAATTTGACAAAAAAATGAAAATAAAAACAGTTTTAATAAAAATCAAAAGTATTATCAATTTAATAAAAAACAAATAAAAATAAAAACTTTTATCAATTTGACAAAAAAAAAAAAAAAAAAATCAAAACTTTTTATCAATTTGACAAAAAACAAATAAAAATAAATATCTTTTTAATAAAAATCAATTTTAAAAAATCAATTTTTTTTTTGGTTAAACTCTGATTTTTGATGAATAAAGTAAGTGTAAATCGAGTAATTGACAAATAATCGAAGAACTTACGATTAGGATTCATCTTTTCGAGTAGATTATCAGAGATTTTGATCGAAAATTAGGATTATCGGTGATTTTAACCGAAACCCTAATTTTTTCCCCAATTTTTTAGTGAGAGAATTGAGAGAGAATGAGTTTTTTTTATGAGTGAATAATGGTGGAATCAGGGAGAGTGGAGGGAAGAGATGTGGTTGTAAACAGACAGTTTTACCCCCTGTAGATGTGTTTCCTTCTTCACCGTTCTATTGCCTTGCTCAGTGATCCAACGTCCAAAATTACTTTTTACGCTTTTTAATTTAGTTCCCCTTTGCAAGGGATCGCTACAGTGGAGGCTATGTTTTTCACGATTGCACATGATGGTGCTTTTGCATTTTTGATACTTTTGAAAAAAAGGTCAATTAATATCGTAAACATTTTACAAAGTAATTAATTTTAGTAACAAATGTAACCACCCGTAATTTTTCAAACATTATTTTAATAATAAAAATTTACTTATTATTACTTGACAATTTATTTGAGCATTTTTTAGCTTATTTGACTATTTCGGAAAATTATTTCGCACACTGTAGCATACAGTAACCCTCCAAACCACTTAATTTTATCAAGAAAAGTAAAGTAATCACTTACTGGCAATTTATATACAAAACCGAGAAGTTGTCTCACTTTCTGAAAAACAAGACACCACACGGGTACCGACACCACATTGGTGATGGCTTATATTTTATAATTAATTTTCAGAATCAATAACCTTGTTCTTGTACCATTTTTATAAAAACGTACTCAGAAACTTTATTTTTCGCATTCACGCCAAACCAGAGTTCCATGTTTACAAGGAAGCTCAACGGGACACGGGGTACACTTAATACACTTATAAAAATTAATAATACTAATAAAAGTTTTATCCTCTTCCTACCCCTGTACCTAAATAAACACGCCCCCTTATCTTCTTCCCATTTTTCTTTTTTTCTCTCTCGATATCACCATCAACACTGATCAATCACCATCGCCTGTTTCACCCCGTCCCACAATTAGTCACGGGTTTACTTTGAAGATCAAAGGAGATGGCGACCTTTGCTCAAAACAGCCCACCCCCGCCCCCCCCCCAGGATCGAAGCAAAGAAAGGTGGTTTAACCTTCTTGTTTTTTTCTTTCTTTTTAATCCACCCAACGATTCACAGGAACACCACATCTTAAATTTGTAATCAAAAATCAAAAGGGATAGTTGTGGTGGTTTTCCTGCTTGGATCGGACTGGGCTTATTCGTGCTCAACTTCTTTTGGTCTCTCTTTGTTGGTCGATCTATACTATTGTAAAGTTGTATTCGAATCCCCTTCATGTTCATAGTTACTGATTTTTATTATAAGTTGTAATCTTGACTGGTTTTCATATGTAAACCGATTAGTATAAATTGTATAAGTTTTCGTGGATAATAATGATGGATTTGATATGTTTTAAAAACTGATTTTGTGTGGTTAAAACAAGGTTTAAGAGGGTGTTTGTTTGTTATTGAACCGAGTCAACTCACTAAGTCAACTCAGTGAGTGAGTCAACTCATGAATCGTCCTTGTTTTGTGCTATTTATTTCTCACCGTTGTTGCTAGTTATGGGATAATATAGTCTCAAACGTTTGTTTGTTGTTTCATTTGGTTATGTTACGGTTCGTGTTGGGAATTAAATGAAAGGGACTTAGTACTACTGGAGAATTACACTAACAGTACAAACTGTAAGTGTATAACTGAGAACTGCTGAAGTATAGCTGACAGTACAAACTCTGAAGTTAGTACTGCTAGTTGTGTCAAAGGTACTGCTGCATGGATAAACGTTTAGAAGATATGTATTAAGGATAAGTATGGAATAGATCTTTCGTATATCTTAATTAGTTAGAATTATACGGTAGAATACTTATCTTGTAAAGGACTCCTTAAGTCTATAAAAAGAGATCCTAGGTTAGATGTTTTGTACGAGTCAAAGAAGTATTGTTAAGATTCAAGGTCGTTGTACCCCTGGTGATAGCAATATCACTCCTATTATTCTTGAATAATATTGAATTGTTTGGTGTTAAACTTTCTGTGTTCATCATTCATACAAGCATTACTGTTCCATTAATCAAACCAAAACTCTTCTAAGTGTGGTTGAGTAGATTTAGCATACTTAACTACATCAACTCAAAGTATCTTAAACACATCATAAGGGAGTAACATCCTAAGTGTTTTATAATCCTCTTAAGTGGTATCAGGGCCAGGTTACTGATACTTTGATTTTAGAACGGTCTACAGTCATGAAGTAATACTTTGGTATACTTCAGCGGCTCACCTGAATTGTTCATACACTTCAGTGTATCTGTGTAAGCTCTCTTGGGGGCATCCGATTCAGGAACGGCCTTGGCAAGGATTAGGGAAAGTTTTCACACTATGCTATTAACGATCTCGAAGTCCGAACCTGTAAGTGCCGGATGCTATATTGCTAACTATTTTCATGCAGGTACTTATGGAGACCGGGAGTTCCACTACCACCATTATCATCAACTAAATTCCATCTCCACATGCTCATACCTACATCAGAAACACCTTCAAAGTTCAAAGACAAATCTCATCAAGGATCGAAGCAAACGTTCAAAAGTCAAAGATCAAAGCTAAAGAATGAGAATCACTTGAAGTATAAAGATCAAAGTCAAAAGAAGTTTGAGCATGGTGGAAAAGACGTAAAAGACACCAGAGACTAAGACGTTGATGAAAGGCAGACCACAACATTATCATATCACACATAACAAGAACAAAGAACAAAGATACGAAAGACATCAAAGCCAAAGAAGTAAAGAAGACGTCAAGCAACCTATGATGACCAACCCTTAGGGGGAGATTGTTAGGAACACGTTTTATGATCAAGTGTTGGTCATATTTATATGTAATAGGTTGATTAGATAATTAGGCCTTTATGTTTGTTTAATGGTCCGGCCTTTGTAGAAGGCCCGTGGGTCGTGACCTTGTTATGTTATAAAAAGAATCCTAGGCATTGCCCTAGGTAGAAGCACTATATAAACACATGTAAACATACTCTTTTATTGTTGGTTATTTCATATATGCAAGCAAACTTTTGTCATTCTCTCTTATGTTATAATCGACCACTTTCTTATCTCTTTCTCTCATCTCTATCTTTCTTATACTTGTGTTTATCTCATTAGGGTGACCTAACATAGTTAATAATTTTGAGTGCTTAATGTTATTTTTAGTTGAGCTAGTCATATCTATAAGCATAAGTGTTTTCATGCCTTGTTGCTATTTGTTGATTATTAGTTTTCCAGTTTATGCGTCAATAGGACCTAGACTATATTTCTTGCACTAGGTTGCGTAATTGGTTTTGCATTGCATATAGGCATATACCACTTTTCTTGCATATGTGTTTTCGACATCTTGCAAGTTTTAAAATGCTTTAGTAACCTTCTTAGGAATGGAAACTAAGTTGGTTGATCATGTGTGTCGAAAGACATTGTCTTACACAATTATTTTTCCAAAGGTTTAAATGTAAAAAATATATCACCTCAAAATATTTAACACTTTCATTAAATCAGTAGCATGATCTCTAAAACATTACATCTTCTTGTCTTGCTTGACCATGGGTTATCTAAACAAGATAAAAGATCATATTAATATATTAGTATTTGAGTAAAAGAAAATGTATTAAACTTGCATTGATCAAACACACACAAAAAAAATGTTTTAAACATTTAGTATTTTACGTATGTTGTATAAAAATTGTTAAGATAATTATTTTTATACTCATGATATGTCGAAAACTAAGAATATCATACTTAATAATAAATAGTTTTTCACGTATAAAAATAAATGACAATCTCGAAGTAATAAGTTAATATGTCATTAACCTCACACATATAACTAGTATTAGAATAAATGGAACACATTCCTTAAATTTTTATTTTCTTTTTAAAATGAGCAATCGTGAGGGTCAAGAAAGATTCCGAGTACATATCAATTCATTATTCAAATTATGATTGATATCATCATTGAATCAAATTAAAAGATGCATAAAATACACAACTAAGTAGGATTGACAACTTGGATGTTTCATCCGAAATTTTCAAGTAATTTACTTTGCAATGCAATTAGTAAATGTGTCATTTTCGAAAACCAAACACGAGCAAATAAACAACATATGTAAACTTTGCTCATGAACGACTCGACACTCAAAATCACATGTCTAGTAAAAGTGTCACACTTAATATGTTATTAACTATTATGTACGTCATCAATCTTCGAGAAGATAACATGCATTTCTCTTATCAAAAGATTCACAAAGGATAACTTATATCTTATGCATCTTTTTTTTTTTGCAACATGAATGGTTAAGTTACAAGAGAATACATTGCATCTTGTTTAACAAATATAGGATATTAGATTTGAATAATAACCCTATACAAGATGTGTCATTGCATAAACAAGTAAAATTGGACATACACTATAATACTTGTTCTACCAAGCATTCGTAAGAGTGATAAGTTTCCTCTTAGAAAAGCATATTTGTCAAAAGATGCAATATGTCTCATTTCAATCATACATCATATAATACTCACAAGATCTATTGAGTTAAGTAACCTTTACTATATTCTTTTCTCAAGATATGCAAATGAGCATTCTTGAAACACTCTTAATGTAGTATATTCTACATTATATCACATTAAGGCATCTCTTGGCTCTAGAAAATCAAATCGTATTAGAATAACATGTAACAACTCAACAAACAAAGATGTCATCCAAGAGACCATGAAATACACCATCTAATCCAAATAACCTCTAAATCTCAAACACGAAATTGAAACATTGTGCTTGCCTTTGTTAGGATATTGTGTAAGACATGTCATCTTCATTAACCGGCTTTTGAAATATGTTTAGTTGAATCATATTAGGCCATGTAGCAGTGAAATAAGCTAATATCATCTTTGCTACACTTCGATAGGCAAATATAGGAATTTGACTTTTTCAAACAAGAGAATTGTCACACCCCCAAATTCTGGATTGCAGCGGAATGGAATTCTGGGGGCGTGATGTTCATGGATAACAAAGTACAAGGAAATAAAGAATGACCTCTAAGTGTGTCATTTCAAAACAAGCGTTTGACTTAAACATAAACGTTTTACAAAACAATATTATCAGAGTTCACCATCAAATGTAAGATTTTAATACATAATCAAACGCTAAATAATGCAAGACAATCTTCATCATGAT
Source organism: Artemisia tridentata subsp. tridentata (assembly GCA_021014915.2). Classification (NCBI taxonomy): domain Eukaryota; kingdom Viridiplantae; phylum Streptophyta; class Magnoliopsida; order Asterales; family Asteraceae; genus Artemisia; species Artemisia tridentata. The sequence continues at coordinate 151,012,317 of CP139503.1, read as the reverse complement.
GTGCTTCCAAAATGTGACTCTAGAGTGCTTCATACATATATGGTTGTCATCACCTAATTACCTGAGAATACACGCAAAAAGGGTCAACATAATTGTTGGTGAGATCATAGGTTTAAGTAAACAGTAAAGTGTGGATCACAAGATTTCAATAGCAAGACAATTACAACAAATATAACGTCATAGCCAAAAATAATATACAATGCCCTAAGCTCATGACCCCGAATCTCGACGTAATGGTATGCAATCAAGCATAATAATAATAATGTCCCAATAAGTGTTTGCCAGACACTCGGAAATAATCCGAATGATATGCGTCCGTTTGACAGGTTGGCGCGACCAACTCGGACGGGGGTGTCAACCCAAATAGATCTATTCATAACATCCGCGCTTACAAGTAATTAACAGTTCATGATTTGAGGGGACTTTAATGGCAATGCGGTAACTTAGGCAAAGTAACGGTTTTAATACTTGTGTCCGAAAAATAAGCAATGTATTCCCACCCAGAGGGTTTAGAAATCATGTATAAATAATGTAAAAAATCAGGGCTATGAAACTCACCACAACAAAAGCAAATCTCGGTTGGCAATTTGGTAAACGGTGAATAAGGTCCGATAATTCTAACCGCGACCTAAATAATTCATATGTCGTAGGTTCTAAAACAAGGTCATGCACGCAAGTTCATACGCTATTTTATCACTTGTACATTTTGTTTTAGTATTTATCGTCAAAAATGTAGTTGCGTCAATGTGATCTTTTATTTAGAAAATCACCCTTTTTAGAAAACGTAACTTGTTAATCTCGTGATTAAACTATAGTCGTCTTATTATTAAGTATTTTGAAAACCTCTAACGCGCCTAACAAGTATAAATAATGTTCTACCATTTTTGTTTACGTCATTTTAGCCAAAATACAACCTAAACTGTCCAAAATCTACTTTAAACATTTCCATCAGCTTTTCTAATAGCCAAAATAATAGGCTGTCAAAAGTTATATGTTGTCGTAACCTCTTTAGGCCATAACTTTCTCGTCTTAGCTCTGATTCAAAAGTTTTATATATCCCCGGGTTCGTGTTTAAGTATACTAACATATTTTTAGTGTCTCGGCTAGTCAAGTTAACTTTTAACATCAGTTTTTACCACTCAAAAATTCCTAACAGCATCTAAAATTTTCAGAAAATTCATTTCCGTCGCATAACTTAAAACTAACGTATCTTCTTCGTTATAAGCCCGTTTTAACTCATTCAAGCAGCTACGTTTTAAAGTCTATTTTCTATATTTCTAGCCTAAACTTGTCACCAAGCTACTGAGTTTTCTGTGGAAGGTCAAACGGGACAGATTCCTTTCTAAAAGTGTCAAAACATTTTTCCTTGCCTTCTAGTTATCAAAAACCACTTAACAACAACTCCAAAACTAATCCTAGCTCTTCCACCAATTTCTCAACATGTCAATAGTGATCTAACACTAAACTTAGCAATATTAAAAAGTTCCATTTCTCATGAATGTAAATGATCATCAAGGATAGTTAAGATCACAAGTTCACTAGTTTATATATATATATATATATATATATATATATATATATATATAGTATATATATAAGATCACAAGTTCACTATATATATATATATATATATATATATATATATATATATATATATAGTGTTTTTATCTTCACTTTCTTGTTGAGATCTATAACCAATTAGCTTGCTCATAATAAAGATTTGTTTAAAACATAGCTATTAGTTAAAATATTTTTGTGGTTTTAAGGTTTTGGTTAACATGTACAAAGTGATAAACTAAGTATATTTAACTTGAACTAACATCATGACATAAAGAGTATGAAATTGATCAAGATCAAGTTTACTTACTTAGGAAGATTAGTGTGATGAGAAGACAATTAACTTGATTAACCCAAGATTAGTGTTTCCAAACCCTTAATAGAATATCCTAATGATACTTGAATTAGCCACAATCAAGCTCTCTTCTTCCTTGATCCCTTATGTGTGTCGACTTATATGTGTGAGATGAGAGGTGATATTTTTTTTTCTTCTTCTAACTAGTGCATGAGAAAATGATACATGTATACATATTTATACTAGGGAGTTTCAAAGTGGTAATAGTTGGGTCAAAAATATCTTTGGCTTGGTTATTATGGTTGTGCCGATTAGGGAGGCTAGGGGGGACAAATTGGTGGTCAAGCCACCAATTTGGTCTTGACTACAACTCCTTATTTTGTGGTTTGGTGTTGGTTAATTAATGGGATGTAATTTTTGTCTAGTAATTATTTATAGAACAGAGGGGGGGGGGGAGGGGGGGCGACAACATGGTGAAAATGGGAGTAGAAGAGTTAAGTTAGTACAAATGTGTATATATTGTATATATTGGGTATTAAAAATAGGTATCGGTTATTGGTTTGGTAATTAACGTAAGTTATACGTAATTAAACGTAAAGAATAAAGAAATCACTTTAGGCTTAAGGAAATATTTTGGGAACTTTGGTAATAATTTAGGAAGTATAAAAATGTGTTTAAAATAATCGTTAGGAGTATTGGGCATCTCGGGTGTTAAATTTAAATAGCGAATTGCGTTTGTTCAATTAACAATCGTAAGTAAATAAAGAAAAGAAAATTGTGTTAGGGTTTAAAATTTCGAACCGGAGTAGGAGCAAGGTACTGGAACGTTGTGGACTAAATATAGCCTAAGTCCTAGTGTACTTGAAAGATATTCTAAATTTCACGTTGCTTCAAGTAAAAAGTTATATGTAAATTGTTCTCAAAAAAATGTCAAGAAAAGAAATTCGAGTTTATTGAATATTATTAACCTGTAAATTAGTGGGTTGTCATAGTCTACCACCCATAAAAATGAATCTCGTCCTCGAGATTCAGTCAGTGCTGGTCATTGGAGTGTTGTCGGTGAAGAGATGCAGATACCTTTGATGGATCTGGTCTTCTCATTCCCAAGTGAACTCGGGACCTCGTTGAGAATTCCAGCGAACTTTGACGATCGAAATTCTACTATGTTTTAATTGCTTGACATCACGATCCATAATTTCTACTGGCTTTTCGATAAAGTTAAGTTTGAGTTGAATTTCTCCTAACGGAATGATAACGAATTCATCGAATAAACACTTCTTAAGGTTGGGAACATGAAATGTATTGTTTACACTATGGAGCTCTAGTGAACATTCAAGGCTATAAGCTACTCGGCCGATTCTAGCTAGAATCTTAAATGATCCATTGTATCTCGGGTTTAACTTCCCACACTTTCCGAACATTATCACGCCTTTCCAAGGCAAGGCTTTCAATATAACTCGTTCTCCAACTCGAAATCCTAATGGTTCGCGACTTAGGGAAACCTAATTCCAATGATTTGCGTCATGTACTAACATAACTTTTCTATCGTTCTCTTGTCGCTTGTAACTGATTATTGATCTATACGATTTTCCTTTGTTGTTTCACGAATAAGTCCTACACTAGTGAGTTGGGATTTTCCGATTTAGGCCTGACAACAGGTGATTGGTACTTCGATCATAGGGTGCCTCAAAGGGTGTAGTTTTTATACTCATGTGATGACTATTGTTGAAAGCGAATTCTGTCAATGTCAAAAGATTACCCTAAACAATCCAAAGTTGATCATACGGCACTGAGCATGTCCTATATTGTTTGGATAGTTCTCTTACTATGTTCATTGGTCTAAGGATGGTAGGTAGATGATGGAATCATCAAAGATTTGACCTTCTCGAACTCTGTCTGTAACTCACTAGAGGCCCCGAAAACAAAGAGAAGATGTGTACAAACGAGATATGCAGCAACAAGAAGAAGGAAAAGGATTGCATAGAGGAACTCCCGAACATTTGTCAGATGTGTCGATATCAATGGTGACTCATTATTTCGATGACTCATTTCTTCGGACAGAAGAAGATTATGGAAAAACTTACTCGAAATCTCACTTATCAGATTCCATTGTGGAAGACATAATTTTTTCTGAAGAATTCGCCATGATATATCTGATCCATGCATAATATCATGAAAAATGGATACAAATTTTTGACTGCTACTTAGTATCGGCAATAGGTCTGAAAAAGTATCTAAAAATAAAAACTTTAGATATCTGTACCCTGTCGAAGTAAGGAACCATGGCATATATGTTTGGAATAGATTCCATTTTGAGAGAGTTGAATAAGCACTATCTCGTTCTCGTTGAAAAGTTCTATACATCTGCCCTTTCTCAACGCATTTCTTTAGACAAAGACTCCGTTTTTTCCTCTTTTCGGATGGTAAATATTTTTCAGAACATGGAGTGTGAATCAAACCCATGTTTGAATTGAAATTGAGATACTGATACAAGTTCTTCCCTTCTGAATCAGATAGATTCATATCTGAAAGAGGTTCGTTCACGTTTTTTCTTTTTCTTATCAATGAATAGATCTCTTTACTTGTATGACTTAGATG